>CAWUFW010002717.1:360000-1560000 GCA_963921515.1 Calotriton arnoldi
TATGATAACATTGGTGATTCTATGTGGAAAAAGTTTCTAAGTGTCAACTTTTAAAATACAATAATATTCCTTACAAATCACTACTGTAACCAAAACGCTTTTACTCAACTGTTTACAGGAGATGTCCCAGGACTGAATCTAGGATCCAGTCCTGTGGTTAGAAAAGTAATCCATAAAGTAACTAATTGCATTTAACTTGAAATTCACATTGAGCTCAATGTTGCATTGTATTTGAAATTGTGTTGCCCTTTGCAACAACTGTAACTACTGTACTTAAAAGTCTATTGCCTATTTGCAAAGTATTTAAACTAAAGTAATTCATTCTGAGAAAGTATATTTTGTAATGTATAATGTAATTACAATGTAATTTAAAAAATAAAATATCTAAAAATAAATAGTTTAAAAAAAATGTAGTAAATCAGTATCAAAAAAATAAATATAAAAATTAATACATTTAAAAATTGTCATTTACAAAACCTTTGAAATTCACTGAAAAAAACCATAGGTTTCAGGCACGTTATAGTTAGTTGGACATTGCACTCGTACAAAACCCGTGAAATTCCCCCGTTATAGTTAGTTCAGGTAACTATAACTCGCGCCCCCGCAATGCACTTCTGATGCCGTCACTGATGCCGTCATCCATGTGATAATTTGATGCATCTTCTCACACCCTAATATAACTTTTGATACACCCACTGTAAATTACAGACTGCCATTGTCAAAACCATAGACACTCCAACACCAATTACTATATACACACTCACTGATTCTTAGGTACACACACACACACACACACACACACACACACACACACACACACACACACACACACACACACACACACACACACACACACACACACACACACACACACACACACACACACACACACACACACACACACACACACACACACACACACACACACACACACACACACACACACACACACACACACACACACACACACACACACACACACACACACACACACACACACACACACACACACACACACACACACACACACACACACACACACACACACACACCTACTCACTCACCCACCCGTACAGTCTCTCATATTTAGTCACTCAGTACAGGACTATTATATGCACTCATACACCTATATAAACACTCACACACCGCCACTCATCCATAGAGGTACTCGCACACCTAGTCAGTCATGCAAAAAATTAAGCACACACCCATTTACTCATCTATACAGTTATACACACACCAGCTCACTTACTCATACAAATACTAGCACATTCTTACGCTCTTATACAATCACTGATACAAGCACACACTCATCCATACAGTCACTCTCACAATCACACTCTCTCGCTTATAGCTATTTATATACTCCAACACACATATATACTGCCTTTCACATATGTAGTTACTCACACATGTAACACTGGGACATACATTCACTCACTAACACACTCTTACACACACTTACCCACCCATACAGTCTATCACAGATGCACTCTTGAAACCATCCACCCAGTGAATCACCCACTCACACATCTATGCACAGTCGCACCACCACCCCACCCACACAAACACTCAGGCACCCATACAGATACTCAGACAACCAATCAATAACTCATATAGACACTCATGTAGCTATTCACAAACCTATGCAGCCACTTACACAGCAACAGACAGACGGATACAGACATTCACCCAGTTTAGTCACTAACCCATGCATTCAGTAAGATACGTTTAATCACTCACTTATAGAGTTAGTCACGCACCTACTAAATCATCCATTCAGACACTTATACACCCACTCATTCTTCAATACGCCTTTCCCTATATATATTAAACATATTTAAACTTTACAGAAACAGTCACGTGGATGATGTCATCAGTGATGTCATTTGAGATGTCATCAGTGATGTCACTGACCATGTCATGAGTGATGTAATATGTGACGTCATCAGAAGTGCATTGCGGGGGCGCGAGTTATAGTTACCTGAACTAATTATTACGGGGGAATTTCTATGGTTTTGTACGAGTGAAATGTCCAACTAACTATAACTGTCCCTAAAACCTATGGTGTTTTTTCAGTGAAAATATATATATAATCTACTGGCGGTCGCCAGTAGATAGTTATAGTTAGGACCTATTTTCCATAGGAAATCCGCGACATTCTATTTAAAATAGCTCTTGCGTCGGTTGACGAATCTTCGCGAAATTTTCAAACTTTATGGCCCGCTCCTACCCTGAAAGTTTCGGGGTGATTCGTCAAGCGGGGGCCGAGAAAAAAGGGGGGTCCCAAAACGTGTTTTCCCCATTCATTTTCCCATAGGAAACTTTAGCCACGGCTACAGCCCGAACTGCTGAACGGAATTACACAAAATTTGGCAGAGAGGTAGTTCTTGGTTTAGAAAGAACCCTTTTTGTTAAATGGTGTAAATCCGTTCAGTAGTTGCTGAGAAAATCAAAAGTAAAAACACATATATATCTGGGCGGAGCCTAACCACACATGTCATCGTGAGATCTGATTGGCTGTCAGCACTTCATCCTGGAATTGCTGGCAGCCATCTTGGGACCAATATAAATGATAGTACCCCATTGAAATGCATTGTAGTGAATCGAAGATTTTGAGGGTTACCAAAAGGAGAACTATAAAGGGTGATAACAGACTTTAGTTACATTAGAATTCATTTGTTGATGGTACCATACTAATTTCAGGAATTGTGTTGTGTTCTAAGGTGATTTTACCCTGTGAAAAACCTTCTGCTGGGATATCATGAATCATGTTTGAGAGAACTATTTTCACATGCATGTCCCATAGAGTTTTGGAAGGTGCTCCAGAAGCTAAAATGAGAGCATATTTTCTGTAAATTCACATTATCTTTCTCAGTCATGTGAGAATGAAGTCTGACATTCTCAGTAAAACATGTACATCCAACAAGGGCAGAGACTGTCAGTTGATGCCTTTGTGTTCTACTGCAGCTTCCCAGAGTGTTCTAAAGAACAACTAGAGTGCTAACAGCCTTACTTATGACAAAAGTATGGCACACCTGAAGCCATCTTGATTGGAATAAACTGGTAACACTTAAAACATTTAATTTAAAAAGGAACAAAATGATGGGGTTCATTTTGCCATAGAAATTATGGTTAGTGCTGTAGAAAGAAAAATTAGGACATGTTTTAAGTGAGATCTCAAATATCTTCCTGTTATATTTCAACAGGAGCAGCCTGTCAGTTGATGCCTTTGATTGATTGGGAAGCTGCAGTAGGACACAATCATGTCACTTATAAAGCGCACTACATACCCGCGAGGGTCTCAAGGCGCTGGGGGAAGAGGGGGGTGGTGCTGCTACTGATCGAAGAGCCAGGTCTTGAGGAGTCTTCTGAAGGCCAGTAGGTCTTGGGTCTGTCGGAGGTTGGTGGGGAGGGTGTTCCAGGTCTTGGCGGCGAGGTGGGAGAAGGATCTGCCGCCGGCGGTCGTTTTCCAGATGCGGGGGACTGTGGCGAGGGCGAGGCTGGTCGAGCGGAGCTGGCGGGTGGGAGTGTAGAAGCTGAGTCGTCTGAGGTAGGCTGGTCCGGAGTTGTGGAGTGCTTTGTGTGCGTGGGTGAGGAGCTTGAAGGTTATCCTCTTGTTGACAGGGAGCCAGTGCAGGTCTCTCAGGTGGGGTGTGATGTGGCTGCGTCGGGGGATGTCGAGGATAAGACGTGCAGAGGCGTTCTGGATGCGTTGCAGCCGTCTCAGGAGCTTAGCCGTCGTTCCTGCGTAGAGGGCGTTTCCGTAGTCCAGCCTGCTGGTGACGAGGGCCTGGGTGACTGTTTTTCTTGTTTCGGTGGGGATCCACTTGAAGATCCTGCGGAGCATTCGGAGGATGTTGAAGCAGGATGAGGAAACGGCGTTGACCTGCTTAGTCATGGAGAGGGTGGGGTCGAGGATGACCCCTAGGTTGCGTACGTGGTCGGTGGGTGGCGGGGCTGTTCCCAGTGATGTTGGCCACCAGGAGTCGTCCCAGGCTGAAGGGTTGGAACCAAGGATGAGGACCTCCGTCTTGTCCGAGTTCAGCTTCAGGCGGCTGGTCCTCATCCATTCGGCGACAGCCTTCATTCCTTCGTGGAGGTGGGCTTTGGCGTTGTGAGGGTCTTTGGTGAGGGAGAGGATCAGCTGGGTGTCGTCGGCGTAGGAGATGATGTTGAGGTTGTGCTGTCGGGCGACGGGTGCCATGTAGATGTTGAACAGCGTTGGGCTGAGGGAGGAGCCTTGGGGTACGCCGCAGATGATCTTGGTGGCCTTGGATCGGAAGGGGGCGAGGCGGACGCTTTGTGTTCTGCCGGAAAGGAAGGATGTGGTCCAGTCCAGGGCCTTCTCTTGGATCCCGGCGTCGTGAAGGCGTGTTCGTAGTGTGTTGGCAGACCGTGTCGAAGGCGGCTGATAGGTCCAGGAGGATGAGGGCTGCTGTTTCTCCGTTGTCTAGCAGGGTCCTGATGTGATCGGTGGCGGCGATGAGGGCGGTTTCGGTGCTGTGGTTGCTGCGGAAGCCGGACTGGGAAGGGTCCAGGATGTTGTTCTCCTCGAGGTAGCGGGTCAGTTGTTTGACTATTTTCTCGGTGACCTTCGCGGGGAACGGGAGCAGAGAGATGGGTCGGAAATTCTTGAGGTCCTTGGGGTCTGCCTTGGGTTTCTTGAGTAAGGCGGTGATCTCGGCGTGCTTCCAGCTTTCCGGGAAGGTTGCTGTCTCGAAGGAGATGTTGATTATTTTCCGGAGATGGGGCGCGATGGCTGTACTGGCTTTGTTGAAGATGTGGTGAGGGCACGGGTCTAGCGGTGAACCGGAGTGAATGG
This sequence comes from Calotriton arnoldi, assembly GCA_963921515.1. Classification (NCBI taxonomy): domain Eukaryota; kingdom Metazoa; phylum Chordata; class Amphibia; order Caudata; family Salamandridae; genus Calotriton; species Calotriton arnoldi. The sequence continues at coordinate 364,826 of CAWUFW010002717.1, forward strand.
TGTTCATGATCTCGCTGGTGTCCTCGTCGTTGATGTTGGTCCAGGAGAGCAGGCGGTTGGTGGTTGTGGGGACAGTGGTCTCGGTGGTTGCCGGGGCGGTCGTGGTGTTGAAGCTGTCGTGGATGTCGGCGATTTTGTGGTGGAAGAAGGTGGCCAGTGAGTCGCACAGGTCTCGCGACGGCTGGATGTCGTTGGTGTTGGAGCTGGGGTTGGAGAGTTCCTTCACGATGTTGAAGAGCTCTTTGCTGTTGTGTGCGTTGTTGTCTAGGCGGTCTTTGAGTGAGGCCCTTTTGGCGGATCTGATGAGGTGATGGTGACTGCGGGTGGCGCTCTTGTGGGCGGCGTAGCCGTCCGCTGTCCGTTCGTGGAGCCAGATCTTCTCCAGTTTTCGGCATGTTCGTTTGGAGGCCTGGAGGTCTTCGGTGAACCAGGTGGCTTTCTTGCTGGTGTGGCTGTTGGGCGGATTCTTGAGCGGGGCGAGGGTGTTGGCGCAGTCGTCGATCCACTGTCTGAGGTTGCGGGCGGCGGTGTCGGGTCGGAGGGTTCGGCGGGTGGGCTCAGGGCGAGGGTTGTGGTTAGCTGGTCTTCCGTGACTCTGCTCCAGCAGCGGCGAGGCATTTGTTCAGTGCGGTGGTGCGTGGTGGGCTTCCTGTAGGTGAAGTGGATGCAGTGGTGGTCAGGCCAGTGGGGTTCGGAGGTGTGGTTGAAGGAGACGTGTGGGCTTGCGGAAAAGATGGAGTCTAGCGTGTGGCCGGCGGCGTGGGTGGGTGTAGTCACGAGCTGTCTGAGTCCGAGGGTGGCGAGGTTGTCGATCAGGGTGGTGGAGTTGGTGTCCTTGTTGTTCTCGAGGTGGAAGTTCAGGTCCCCGAGGAGGATGTAGTCCGTGGAGGCGATGGCGTGTGTGCTGACGAAGTCAGCGATGGAATCGCTGAACAGTGGTCGGGGTCCGGGGGGTCTGTAGATGAGGGTTCCTCTGAGGGTGGTGTTGGGATCGGTGTGGATCTGGAAGTGCATGTGTTCGGCGGTGCTGAGGGTGTCGTCGGTGTTGGTTGAGACTCTGAGGGTGTTCCTGTGGACGATGGCGATGCCTCCTCCGACTCCGTTGGTGCGGTCCCTGCGGGTGATCTTGTATCCGTCCGGGATGGCAATGGCGATGTCAGGGGCTGAAGCGGGATTCAGCCAGGTCTCCGTCAGGAATGCGACGTCTGGGGAGGTTGAGTCGAGAAGGTCCCAGAGTTCGATGGCGTGTTTGTGGGCGGAGCGGGTTTTGAGGAGGATGCATCTGAGGTAGTTGGGTTCTTTCCTGGGCGGTGGTTTGGCGGGGCGGGTGCTGGCGAAGCTGCAGTTCCGGCAGGTGAAGGGCCCTTGGGTGCGCTTCGGGGTGGCCTGGTAGCAGGCGTGATCTTTTCCGGGGTTGAGTGCATGGAGGGTGCTGGCGTCGTATCGGCGTCTGTTGATGTGGCGGGCGCGGGGGATGCCCGGACCAGGGGGTCTGGCGCTGGGCGCGGTCACGGCGCGGACGGGCGCAGACGGGCCTGCCTTAGGCGCGGACGCACAGCGGCCGCCATAAATGGGGAGGTGGGAGGGAGGAGCAGGGAATGGGGCAGCGAATGGGCAGTGAGGGGGCGGGGCCGCAGGGGCGCAGCGGCGGGAAACAGGCACAGAAGGGAAAACTAGCACAATCAGGGCATCAAGGGGGCACAGAAAGGAAAAAACGAGCACAATCAGGGGCAGCAAGGGGGCACAGAAAGGGAAAAAACGAGCACAATCGGGGGCAGCAAGGGGGCACAGAAAGGAAAAACGATCACAATCGGGCAGCAAGGGGGCACAGAAAGGAAAAAACGAGCACAATCCGGGGCAGCAAGGGGGCACAGAAAGGAAAAAACGAGCACAATCAGGGGCAGCAAGGGGGCACAGAAAGGAAAAACGAGCACAATCAGGGGCAGCAAGGGGGCACAGAAAGGAAAAAAACGAGCACAATCAGGGGCAGCAAGGGGGCACAGAAAGGAAAAAACGAGCACAATCAGGGGCAGCAGCAGGGCACACAGACGGAGCTGTGTGGTGGGGGAGCGACCTACCAGTCAAGGTCAGGGGTCCCAGAGTGTTCTAAAGAACAACTAGAGTGCTAACAGCCTTACTTATGACAAAAGTATGGCACACCTGAAGCCATCTCGATTGGAATACACTGGTAACACTTAAAACATTTAATTTAAAAAGGAACAAAATGAGGGGGTTCATTTTGCCATAGAAATTATGGTTAGTGCTGCAAAAAGAAAATTTAGTGCATGTTTTAAGTGAGATCTCAAATCCTCTTCTATTTCATTAGAAAATTCTGACATGCAGACTGAAACAATCACTTTCAATACCAGCAGTAGACTTCCAGTTAACTCCTTGGTGAGCAGTAGCTTTACTACAGTGATCTAATGAACAACTAGAGTGCTAACATTCTGAATTTATGGCAAATGTGTGACACATCTGAATGCCTTCTTGATGGAATCAAAGTAAAAACTGAAAGCATTTCCTACTGAGGAGACTGCAGTAAATGAGGAAATTGGGAAACTTCATATCAAATAAGTCTTCCAAGATGGCCACCAGTGAAAAAAGAGCCCAAATGTAGCACAAATATTACCCAGATGTAGCCCACATATAGCCCAATGACAAAAGTGTGCAAAACACTTTTTATTTTTAGTTTTTTTGCAGTTTTATGTAGTGCAGACTGGTCAGGTTTTGGAGCTTTGCATCTTAAAACATGACCCCCCTACACTACAAAAACACCACTGCACTACCCTAAACCCTAAAACACTACCCCCAGCACGATCCTGTACACTACACAAGCACCACTGCACTATCCTAAACCATAAAACACTATCCCCAGCATGACCCCCTACACTACACAAACACCACTGCACTACCCTAAACCCTAAAACACTACCCCAACACCACTGCACTAACCTAAATCCTAAAACACTACCCCCAGCACGACCCCCTACACTACCCAAACACCACTGCACTACCCTAAAACATGACCCACTACACAAACACCACTGCACCACCCTAAACCCTAAAACACTACCCCCAGCATGACCCCTACACTACACAAGCACCACTGCACCACCCTAACCCCTAAAACACTACCCCCAGCACGACCCCCTACACTACACAAACACCACTGCACTACCCTAAACCCTAAAACACTACCCCAACACCACTGCACTAACCTAAATCCTAAAACACTACCCCCAGCACGACCCCCTACACTACCCAAACACCACTGCACTACCCTAAAACATGACCCACTACCCCCAGCATGACCCCTACACTACCCAAACACGACTGCACTACCCTAAAACATGACCCACTACACAAACACCACTGCACCACCCTAAAACACTACCCCCAGCACGACCCCCTACACTACCCAAACACCACTGCACTAACCTAAATCCTAAAACACTACCCCCAGCACGACCCCCTACACTACACAAGCACCACTCCACTACCCTAAACCCTAAAACACTATCCCCAGCACGACCCCCTACACTGCCCGAACACCACTGCACTACCCTAAAACATGACCCCTACACAAACACCACTGCACTACCCTAAACCCTAAAACACTACCCCCAGCACGACCCCCTTCACTACACAAGCACCACTCCACTACCCTAAACCCTAAAACACTATCCCCAGCACGACCCCCTACACTGCCCGAACACCACTGCACTGCCCTAAACCCTGAAACACCAGCCCCTGCATGACCCCCTACACTGCCTGAACACCACTGCACTGCCCTAAACCCTGAAACACCAACCCTAGCATGACCCCCTACACTGCCCGAACACCACTGCACTGCCCTAAACCCTGAAACATCACCCCCAGCAAGACCCCTACACTGCCCGAACACCACTGCCCTAAACCCTGAAACACCACCCCCAGCAAGACCCCCACACTGCCCGAACACCACTGCACTGCCCTAAACCCTGAAACACCACCCCCAGCACGACCCCCTACACTGCACGAACACCACTGCACTGCCCTAAACCCCTAAACACTACCCCCAGCAAGACCCCCTACACTGCCCGAACACCACTGCACTGCCCTAAACCCTGTAACATCACCCCTAGCAAGATCCCCTACACTGCCCGAACACCACTGCCCTAAACCCTGAAACACCACCCCCAGCATGACCCCCTACACTTCCCGAACACCACTGCACTAAACCCTGAAACACCACCCCCAGCACGACCCCCTACACTGCACGAACACTACTGCACTGCCCTAAACCCCTAAACACTACCCCCAGCAAGACCCCCTACACTGCCCGAACACCACTGCACTGCCCTAAACCCTGTAACATCACCCCCAGCAAGACCCCCTACACTGCCCGAACACCACTGCACTGCCCTAAACCCTGAAACACCACCCCCAGCATGACCCCCTACACTTCCCGAACACCACTGCACTGCCCTAAACCCTGAAACACCACCCCCAGCACGACCCCCTACACAGCCCGAACACCACTGCACTGCCCTAAACCCTGAAACACCAGCCCCAGCACAACCCCGTACACTGCCCGAACACCACTGCACTGCCCTAAACCCTGAAACACCACCCCCAGCACGACCCCCTACACTGCCCGAACACCACTGCACTGCCCTAAACCCTAGAACACTACCCCCAGCATGACCCCCTACACTACCCGAACACCACTGCACTACCCTAAACCCTAAAATACTACCCCCAGCAAACCCCCTACACTACCCGAACACCACTGCACTGCCCTAAACTCTCAAACACTCCCCCAGCACGACCCCCTACACTACCCGAACACCACTGCACTGCCCTAAACCCTAAAACACTCCCCCAGCACGACCCAATACACTACCCAAACACCACTGCACTGCCCTAAACCCTAAAACACTACCCCCGCATGACCCCCTACACTACCCAAACACCAATGCACTACCCTAATCCCTAAAACACTACCCCGCATGACCCCCTACACTACCCTAAACCACTACCCCCCGCACGACTCCCTACACTACCCAAAGACCACTGCACTACCCTAAACCCTAAAACACGACCTCCTACACTACACAAACACCACTGCACTACCCTAAACCACTACCCCTACACTACACAAACACCACTGCACTACCCTAAACCCTAAAACACTCCCCCCAGCACGACCCAATACACTACCCAAACACCACTGCACTACCCTAAACCCTAAAAAACTACCCCTACACTACCCAAACACCACTGCACTACCCTAAACCCTAAAACACTACCCCCAGCAGTACCCCCTACATTACCCAAACACCACTGCACTACCCTAAATCACTACTCCCAGCACGACCCCCTACACTACCCAAACACCACTGCACTACCCTAAAACACTACCCCCAGCACGACCCCCTACACTACCCAAACACCACTGCACTACCCTAAACCCTAAAACACTCCCCCCAGCACGACTCCCTACACTACCCAAACACCACTGCACTACCCTAAATCTACCCCCAGCATGCCCCCCTACACTACACAAACACCACTGCACTACCCTAAAACACTACCCCCAGCACGACCCTCTTCACTACCTAAACACAACTGCACAATTTGTTACAGGCGTTGCAACGCAGGCCTGTGGTGCTTACTGGAAGTACCTAGTGGGCTAGTTGGGCCCCAGGGACCCTCAGGATTCAAGGTGACCTAATCCCCCAACTTAAAACGCACCACGGGGCGCGTTTGCACAGTGGTGAAGGGAGGGGGCGGGGCCTCAGTTGACATGTGCGCAAACACGCCCTGTGGTGGTTTTAAGTTGGGGAATTAATTCCCTTTGAATCCTGAGGGACCCTGGGGGCCATCTAGCCCACCAGGTACCTTCAGTAAGCACAACAGAGTTGCGTTGCAGAGAGGTGAAAAAGGTGCGTGGCCTCGGAACGCCTCTCTGCAACTCAGCTCTGTGGTCCGAACTGTAGGTACCTGGGGGCTAGTTGGGCCCCAGGGACCCTCAGAATTCAAGGGGACTTAATCCCGCAACTTAAAACGCGCCACGGGGTGCGTTTGCACACATGTCACCTCAGGCCCCCCCTCCCTTCACCACTGTGCAAACGCGCCCTGTAGCGCATTTTAAGAGGTAGTTTTAATCCCCCTGCCCTATTATGTACTAGGGACTTGCAGAGGAGGTCATGCTAATCACAGGGGTACCCCAATGCATAGTGTTCCCTAGTGTATGTAGGTGTTTTCACTGTATTCTAAGTGTTTTTTAGCATAGCACTGGCTCTGGTTAGTCAGTCAGTTACCACCAATGTTCCCTCTAATTTTTTTCCTCTGTGTGCGGCAGTGTAAGGTCTCTGTGCGCTGCAGCCAATGCTATGTGCGGCAAGAACCGGACCGCGCATATGGGTGCAGCGACAAATATCAGTGCAAACATCACTCCAAACTTTTGCTTAAAAAATTAAAATACAGTGCATTCCACACATACAGTGCCACATGATGGCTCTTAAGGCCGGTTTGCAATTTACATACACACATCATGACATGAATTGGTTACACAGGCAAGTACAATTCGCTTTAGAAAAGCACAGGACTCCAACGGTGGTACCAATATAAGATTTCACTAAAGATTCTCAACTAGAGCTCTGTTCATAGGGTGGGAAAATGTCGGGAGCCTATACAAGATCGCATACCTGGGGATACATGCAGGGGGCACATGTTATCCCCCGTGTGTATGCACCCCAAGTTCCTGCAGGGCATGGACTTGGCAGTCCATGCCCTGTAGGAATTTGCTTTGGCGTTCCCATTTCAGTGCCTTTTTTAATAGGTACCGCCGTGGGACCGCCGGGCACTTTGAGATCTGCATGGTGCACATTCTTTGCAGCAGGCATATTAACCCTGTGCGCTACCTTAAAACTTCCACTAGAGAAAACTCAGAGTTATCGTGACATATTTAGTATTGCATGAAAATTGCTGGAGACAAGGAACATCGCAGCAGGTGGTATTAAAGCAATAATATACCTGCAAACATGGCATTCCTCCCACCCACCTCCCGAAATCCGCACCCGGTACAGTAGCACCGGTCACACACCCCTAAAGCTGGCCCTGGTACCGCGGCTGAGCCCTATTAACCAAAGAAATGCAGCAAGTCTACCAGGGACATCTTAAGGATTTTGGGGGCCCTGGACCAAACCTATTTTGGGGGCCCCTGTTCAGAACAGGTTTGAATTTATGATTTCATTTCAGCTCTTTCATGCCCTCTTAGGGCAGGTCACTGACAGTATACAGGCGCAATTGTCCGAATTCTAAATGTGTTTACATCTAATGTTCAGGGATAGTGATGTGCGTCATCAATATTGTAACACATCAGCAGTTCACTAATATTACTGCAAATAATATCTGTGACACACTCCCATTTCTCATATGTTTGGTCTTATTGCGATTTAACCCCTTCGCTGCTTCTGTCGGCCAACGGCCGTCGCGAGCACTACCTCCGTAGTGCTGCGCACGTCCGTTGGCCGACGCGGCCCCGCCCACTTAATTAAACTGCCGCACCGCGGCGGAATTCGCGCCGCGGTTAAGTGGTTAAAAGAAATCTTTTTATGGATATTGCATGAAAAAAAAAACATTTCTTTGCAGAATGGCTATAATAGACTCTCATACATCATCTACCTTAATAATAAATTAAAGGATAATGGTATTCAAAACAATCGGTTTAGAAATTTTTCAAGGTCTTCACGGCAAGACATCAGGCGGCTCCCCTTAGAGGCTGGGGCGCTGGGCCAGAGCCCACTTTGGCCATGCCTTAAATTGTCTCTGAAGTCTCTGCCCTGCCAAGTACCACGCATCAGGACTTAGGGGTTGTTTGTGTTTGTGAAATGCGTTAGTCTAACAAACAATTAAAATGAGTAAAACAAATATAAACATGAAACATTAATATTCAAATAATTATTATTACATAAAACAAAAAAATTAAAACAATTAATAAAAATAACATCATTTTAAACTAATCAGTCAACAATTAGTTAAAAAACAAAATAGCAATTACTCTATCTATTTATTCATTTACTTAACTATGAATTAATAGTCATTTGAATTAATAATTAACAATAATTTACAACCCACTAGTAAATCAAAAATTTCTAATTACATTTAAAAACAATTCAATATCAGGTTAAAAATTACAGATGATACAAAAAACTAATATAATACTAATACCTTATAATGCCATAATTGATTTTTATCAAAATTATTAAAACACAATATTTTTAGAATAAATAAAACGATATTACATACTACGACATTTAAAAAAAAAAAAAACTATTATATACCTAAAAACACAACATGCATACCTTCTTTGTTTGAATCAACATTGAAGAGCTGGTACAGCTGTTATCAGGGCCGGCTTTAGCGCTGGTGGCGCCCAGTGCGACAATGGTTGTTGGTGCCCCCCCTCAGTGACCACCCCTACCATGCATTCCCTCACTACCACCCTTTAACAGTGCCCCTCAAGTCTCCATAGCCACTCCATCCCTCAGATGCATTAAATTAGTTGTATAGCTCCACTTATACCAGTGTAGGGTGTCAGAGCACTTTACATCACACGCACAAAACACAGAGACAATCCATCATAGTTGTGCAAATCAGTATATAGGAAATGTTACATAAGACAGGACTTTAAGGTGTAGGAGTCACATGTCATCCACACTGGTAGACAGTATAGTTTAATAGCACTTGGTCTGGAGAAGCACAAACTCAGAATTTAAAAAGTAACACCATAGTTGGGGGGGTTCTTTTTAATAATCAGAATTGATTTATATCCAAATTGATCCTTTTTCCAACATTAGAATAATAAAAGGCGGGGGGGATAATCAAAATGCTCTCATCCATACCTTGCAGGTTGCATGCAGCTCTTTGATGACAGTTAATAGCTCACTGTTCTATGCTAGGATGTTAACTTATTAACTGCAAGTAATAAAAGGATCTCTCAGACCAAACCAATGACCCACTGATCTATTTAAATTACATGCACTTTGTGATCTGCTGTTACAAGTTCTTTGCAGTAGGCATATTAACCATCTGTGCTACCCTACCTCAAAGCTTCCACTAGACAAACCTCCGGTCTTTCTGTAGGAAGAAAATTAATCACAGTTATCTTGACATTTTTATTGACGGCTAAAAACTGCTGGAGGCCAGAACGCTGGCAGAAGGTCCTTTAAAAAAAATTATAAATGGCAAACACGACGCCCCCACCTAAAGTCAGCGCCGCCCTAGAGCTGGCCCTGGCTGTTATGTGCAAAGGTTGAAACGTTCCCTTTTGTTCTTCTCAAGAAGAAAACTCGGGCGTGCCGGAGATAAGACTCCAGACACTGCCCAGCCGAGCCCACAACACTATCTGCCCCTCTCTATTCACAAATAAAAGGCAGCAAGTCTACAAGCACGACGTGCTTGTAGACTTGCTGCCTTTTATTTGTTAATAGAGCACAGCTGGGGGGCGGATTGGTGCCGTTGTGAAAGTACTCATGTTAATTGCAGCGCATGATGGGCGCTGCCATTAACATGATTACTTTAACAAAGGCACACAATCTGACCGTTTTCGCGCGGCACGCATTTTAAAAGCGGCGGCGCGAAGGTCCTCAGTTGCCTGTGCGCGCTTCACATTTTATAATGCGCGCTACAGGAAACATAGCTGCGCGCGCGCCCAGGCGCACAGCTTATTGGGAACAGTGGTTACCACCAGTACCCGTCTGAAAAAGTTGTGGGCACAGGATGATTTTGCAACAAGGCCTCTTTCTGCTCCTCTGTTGGTTCTTTCTGCACATCTTTTGCTTCTTTCTGTGCGTTTTTTCTTCTTTCTTCACGTCCTACCTCTGTAGGCATAGTTAGAAACTAGCATTTAAAAAAACCTTTGAAATTCACTGAAAAAACCATAGGTTTCAGACACGTTATAGTTAGAAATTAGCATTTAAAAAACCTTTGAAATTCACTGAAAAAAACCATAGGTTTTAGGGACAGTTATAGTTAGTTGGACATTTCACTCGTACAAAACCATAGAAATTCCCCCGTTATAGTTAGTTCAGCTAACTATAACTCGCGCCCCCGCAATGCACTGCTGATGACGTCACATATTACATCACTCATGACATGGTCAGTGACATCACTGATGACATCTCAAATGACATCACTGATGACATCATCCATGTGATAATTTCATGCATCTTCTCACACCCTAATATAAATTTTGATACACCCACTCTAAATTACAGACTGCCATTCTCAAAACCATAGACACTCCAACACCAAAAACTACATACCCACTCACTGATTCTTAGGTCTACACACACATCCACTCACTCACCCGTACAGTCACTCAGTACAGGACTATCATATGCACTCATACACCTATATGAACACTCACACACCGCCACTCATCCATAGAGGTACTCACACACCTAGTCAGTCATGCAAAAAACTTAATCACACACCCATTAACTCACCTATACAGTTATACACACACCAGCTCACTTACTCATACAAATACTAGCACATTCTTACGCTCTTATACAATCACTGATACAAGTACACACGCATCCATACAGCCACTCTCACAATAAAACACACACTTATAGCCATTTATATACTCCAACACACATATATACTGCCTTGCACATATGTAGTTACTCACACATGTACCACTGAGATATACATTCAATCACTAACACACCCATACACACACTCACCCACCCATACAGTCCATCACAGATGCACTCTTGAAACCATGCACCCAGTGAATCACCAACTCACACATCTATGCACAGTCACACACACCCCACCCACACCCCACCCACACAAACACTCAGGCACCCATACAGATACTCAGACAATCAATCAATAACCCATGTAGACACTCATGTAGCTATTCAGAAAGCCATGCAGCCACTTACAAACCAACAGACAGATGGATACAGACATTCACACAGTTTAGTCACTAACCCATGCATTCAGTAAGATACATTTAATCACTCACTTGTAGAGTCAGTCACTCACGTACTAAATCATCCATTCAGACACTTATACACCCACTCATTCTTCAATACGCCTTTCCCTAAATATATTAAACATATTTAAACTTTACAGAAACACAGTCACTGGATGATGTCATCAGTGATGTCATCAGTGATGTCACTGACCATGTCATGAGTGATGTAATATGTGACGTCATCAGCAGTGCATTGCGGGCGCGAATTATAGTTAGCTGAACTAACTATAACGGGGAATTTCTATGGTTTTGTACGAGTGAAATGTCCAACTAACTATAACTGTCCCTAAAACCTATGGTTTTTTTCAGTGAATATATATATATATATATATATATATATATATATATATATATCTCACCACAATCCTCCACAAGGGACGACAAACAGATCGCACTCCCGTAGTATTTTGCAATTTTTTTCCTTTTTATTACATACTCATTCACATGGTTATAGGCGATATAATCATCTACGCGTTTCAGGTTAATAACGAACTACTCACTTGAGAGCAAAGAAATAACCAAAATCCTGAGACGTAATTGGAAAATATTACAATTGGAGGAAACTGTGAGCAAAATTGTGGGAGAACATCCAACAATAACATACAGAAGATCAAAAAATCTAAAAGACCATCTGATTCACAGTCACTTTAAGGGAAAGGAAAAAGATGTATCGTGGCTGAAAACATAAGGTTTTTTAAAATGCCATACTTGTAAGGCTTGTCAAATTGCAAAACAAACAAAAGAAGTGGTAATGGCAAACAATAAAATCTGGGAAATACGAGAACTGATCACATGTAAGACGCAATATGTGATATATGTAGTGGAGTGCCCATTGAAGTATGTGGGAAGTGCGGTATGTGAATTGAAAAAGAGGATAATGGAACATGTCAGAGGTACCATACATGTGGACAGGACAAATGCTATAGCTAAGCATATGGAACAATCTCATCAAAGCAATTGGAAACAACTAAAGTTTTATGGAATTGAATGTGTAGCGAAGAAAGAACGTGGAGGCAACAGAGAGAAACTTTTGCGTCAGAGAATCTCGCCACATTGTAAACCTGCGAACAATAACTCCCCATGGGTTAAATCAATCGGAAGAATTGTATATCCACTTGTAATAGATCTAAATGTATAATTACCCTTAAGAATAATGTAATAGAATGATGATTCAGAAATTTTTAACAAGACACTTTTTCTATGACTCAACAGGTTTTAAATTATTTTCACAGATAATGTGGGAGTACGAAAAATAATATAAGCATCTTGCCTATAAAATCACCCATTGGAGGGTGGAAATGATAAAGTAATAAGCATGTGTATTACTTAGGATTAAGGAATCACTTACGAATGTCATTCTATGTAGCAATGTAATATAAAAACTACATCTCCCAGAATGCACAGGGACGCTTGCATCACCAAACAGGAAATGAGGCAATTACTGTTTGAATATATGTAAGAGGCGGTGGCAAGCGGAAACGTGTAGATGATTATATCGCCTATAACCATGTGAATGAGGATGTAATAAAAAGGAAAAACTACGGGAGTGCGATCTGTTTGTCGTCCCTTGTGGAGGATTGTGGTGAGAATATTGAGCAGCGTGGTTCAGCTGCAGGATACCGCACCCATACTGAGCGCTGCATAATCAGCGAAAAAGGAACCATGAGGATTGAATATATATAATTTTTTTTGGGGTGATTTCTGCCATATAGTTGAGGAAGAGTGGGTGTAGCATAGAAGGGAAGAAGTGTTTGCAGGGGGGCGGGCGAGTCTTTGATGGTGACCCAGCATGATCACTGCCTTTCCTTGCACCAGCAAAGAAAAGAATTTCTTCTATACTATTCTCCTGATTTGCACCTATGGATTGGGGCCATCTCCCTATATCTCTCTATGCTCACACACGTTGCTGGGGGGTTTTGATTTTAACCTAAATGGCATTTAACCTCTGTGAAGTAACTTCACTCTCACAGATGTGCTGAATCAGACTGTCATCAACCGTTAGTTTGAAGACTGAACATCTTTTGCATCGTGTGCTTCTTAAAACGACCGGTAACTGGAGGCCCCTCTAAGCAGGGCACTTGCTGAACAGATCGGAGCAGTTTAAATATGCCTTCTTTCTGATTCTCCTACAGAGAGTTGTGTATCTTTTCAGTGGGGGAAGGATGGCGAAATTGTTGCTGTGCTTGGGCCTGGATCCTGAAGAGCTGACTTTGTATGTTTTCGTGAACATATGAGAGTCAACTAACTGGTTCCAGTAAAAGATGTGCAAGTGATTTTGATTTTGGTGTTAGTCCTTGTTTAATTGTACTTGGCACCCTCCTCTTCTGTGGCCAGTGTTTTCTCTGCCACTTCACTTCTAAAGGCATTTGATACATTTAGTGGCTGTTGGAGCCAATTTTCGATGACTTGATTCTTTTTCTACTGGCAACAAGGTCATTCAATGTCATCTGACTGTCTTTCATTGGACCCCCTGATTTCCCCCGTATGATCTCAACATAGCATCTGGTCCTGCTTAAGCCTTATGAACAGTGACCTCCTTTACCATGCAAGTACTCTAATGGAAAACTGCCTTACCATAACTCCTTTTGAGTTGCATTGTGCTGCAGCACCCTGCTCTTCAGCACTCCACAATTCTTCCACTGCGACAGGATGGTGCTTAGGACCTACCTGCCCATCATACAGGTGTTGAAGGACTCCTCTAAATGTGTGCTTTTTCTCTGCCATCTTAGTACTTTATCTTAAGGCGCACCACTTTTCTCCTACAGTGATCACTGATCCTTGCCAAATTAGTATAACTGAATTTGTAATAGTTTTTGAATATTTTAATCCTCATTTTAGTGTAGCCCTGTAACAACTCCACTAGTTGAGTGCTTTAATTCAAATTAGTAGTTACATTTTTAAAGATGAAACTGTGAAGGGTGTTTACCTGTACTGGGGCATGAGTGCGTGAATATGAACCAGGACACATCCTATGCTGATCATGCAAAGTTCGGTATTCAAGATCTTTGAGAAGAAATGTATGGACCCCCGCACCAAAAGCAATGTCATAGTACTCGCAGGTTATAAGTAAGCAAAATCATATTGGGTTGGTGTTAATGTAACTTCCATACAAATTCAAATAAAGGTTCTCCGACTGTACTCCAACTGCAAAAGTACTAGCATGGCTCTAACACCTTCGGTGTGTCGGACGGCCGGGGGCAGTGCTCATGTGCGTGCCGTCCGATCACATGGCACAGAGAATCCCTCTGGTGCGGGCATCAGTGATTCCCTCAACACCCCCCCCCCCCAACAGCCTAAGGAGCTGGGGAAGAGCTTCCCTAGTTCCCGAGGCTGCTCCCCTGGTTTACCTGAAATGACTATCAGCGCGCATGTCGCGCTGACGTCATTTCAGTGAAACCAAAACTGAAATGAGCAGATGGGCTCATTTCAGTTTCACTTTCTATGTGCTCAGGGGGCTATCTCAGCCCCCCCGAGCATGTAGAAAGACTGGAGAGGTATCATTGGAAAGGGGAGAATCTCCCCTTTCCAATGGTACCCCTCCCCGGTGGATCCCTGGGATCCACCCACTAGACGCCAGGGAGGGGGGAGCGGCCCCTTGGGCAAGGGCTTTTGCTCCCCCCCCCCCTAATTTTATTGGGGCAATACTCTTTATGCCCCCGGGGGGCAGATGGTGGCAGTAGCCCCCAATCTGCCCCGGGGGGGACAGCTCACTAGAAACCAGGGATTTTTTTATTAATGGTGGGGTGGGGGCTCCCAAAATGGGCATGGCAATGCCCCCCACACCCCCAAGAGGAATTCCAGTCTTTCTGCCCCCTCCCCTCTGGGGGACAGACTGGGGCAGCAGCCCCCAAACTGACCCGGGGGGGGGGGGGGGCAGAAAGCCCACTAGAAGCCAGGGTTTTTTTTAAATTTGATTTAGGAGTGAGGCTGCCCAAGATGGGCAGGCCAATGCCCCCACCCCCTCCCAAAAAATGCAAGTCTTTCTGCCCCCACATCCCCAGGTAAAATTATACCTCACTTGTGTGGGTGGGCCAAAGGCCTGTGACTGGGAAGAGCCAAAAACATAGGGATTAAAGGTATAGCACCCCGAATTCTAAGCGCTACATTTTAAAAAAAAATAAGTTTTGAGCAGATTCTGCAATGGACAGCCACACAAGTGAGGTATCATTTTACTCTGGAGACCAAGGGGAACGCTAGGTGGTAGGAAATTTGTGTCAGCCTGGTGATCCCACAACATTCCCACACAGAAAAGTGAGGAAAATGTGATTATTATTTATTTATTTATTTTTTCAGCTAAATTTGAGGTTTGCAGGTGATTCTGGGTAGGGAAACGTTGGGTGATCCACGCAAGCCACATCTCCCTGGCCTCCCCAGGGTTTCTACTTTTCAGAAATGTGTGGGTTTGGTAGGTTTCCCTAGATGGCTGCTGAGCCCGGGGCCAAAAAACCAGGTCGTTTGGTGATAGGTGATTTTGTTGTCTCCACAATACGTTTTGGGCCTTTGCCTGTCGCGGGTACTTGACCCACCCATACAAGTGAGGTATCATTTTTATCGGAAGACTTTGGGGAATGCGGGGTGGGTGTAATTTTGCGGATCCTCGCAGATTCCAGAACTTTCCATCACAAATGTGAGTGAAATGGGTTTTTTTTTTTTGTTTTTTTACAAAGTTTGAGGTTTGCAAGGGATTCTGGGTAAGAGAGCCTGGTGAGAGCCACACAAGTCACCCCATCCTGGATTCCTCTGGGTGTCTAGTTTTCAAAAATGAATAGGTTTGCTAGGTTTCCCTAGGTGCCGGCAGAGCTAGGGTTCAAAATCTACAGCTAGGCACTTTGCCAAGAAGCAAGTAAGGGTCAGTTTGAGGTACCATTTTTATCGGGAGATTTAGGGGAACACAGAATTGTAGAGCAACTGTTACTACTTATTGACTTTCGATGCATTTCTGCCTTTCAAATGTAAGACAATGTGTACAGAAATCACTTTGGAAAATGTCATAATATTCACATGCTAGTATGGGTACCCACAATTTCAGAGATGTGCAAATGGCTACTGTTTCTAAACTCTATATTGTTCCCATTTCAGAAATACATAGGTGTCTTTCATACCGATTTTTCACTGTTTATATTTTCCCAAATGAATTGCTATATACCTGGTACACAATAAAAAACCATTGCTAGATGCTGCTCAGTTATTGGCTCCGGGTTCGTCGGGTTCTTGGTGAACCTACAAGTCCTATATATCCCCACAACCAGAAGGGTCCAGCGGATGTAACGGTGTATTGCTTTAAAAAATCTGTCATACTGAGAAGAAGTTACAGGTGAAAACGTAGGCATAAATGGCTGGTTTTTTTCAATTTTTTCCTATTTTCAGCTGTTAGTTTCCATAAAAAACCTTAAAGGATCTACACAAATGACCCCTTGCTGAATAGAGAATTTTGTCTACTTTATGTAAATGTATAGCTTTCCAGAATCCATTATTGCTTTCATACCCATTTCTACCATTAACTGGAAGGAGGTTAAAAGCACAAAAAATAGCAAAAATAGGCTATGCCCCAGTAAAATGCCAAAACTGTGTGGGGGGGAGAAAGAAGAAAAAAAAAAAAAAAGTTGGTTATCTGACCAAAGTCGGTCTGTCCCTGAAAGCTGGGAAGATGGTGATTTCAGCACCACAAACCCTTTGTTGATTCCATTTGCTGGGAAAAAACAGACGCTTTCATCTTCAGCACTTTTTTCCAATTTTTCCCCCAAAAAACAAAATTTGGCTGTATTTTGGCTAATTTCCGGGTTTTCTCCAAGGGAATCTACAAACCCTGGGTACCTTTAAAATCCCCATGATGTTGGAAGAAAAGGACGCAAATTTGGCGTGGATACCTTGTGGTCAAAAAGTTACAGGGGCCTTAGTGCAAACTACCCCAAATAGCCAAAAGGGGCTTAGCACGGGGGGGGGATGCCTAGCAGCCAAGGGGTTAAGGACGATACCTTTTTAAAGAAAATTCAGTGCCTGCCACGATTTAAAAAAAAAAAAAAAAAAAAAAAAATTATATAGGTTTGTAACATCACAACTGCAAATGTCTCAATGGTTTTAGTTATTTTCCTGACATTTTACTTCAGTGCAACTTCTCAGATGAGTTTTGCTCTGTTAGGTTGTCGTCAATAGAATGTAGCTGTTAGTTCGTAAGCAGTTAAGTCATGCACATAATGGTACAGCTGTTCAATTTTCATGTTGGTGTAGAGAAGAATACGCCTCAATCATTGTACTTCCCTATAGACTTTTTAGCAACACAAGAATCTGAAACACCGGTTGTTTCAAAGGTAATCTTACAGTGGCGCTTCAGAGGAATTCTCAAGCGCCTCTTCCTCTGAACTACGGAGTGCCCCAGGGATCCTCTCGAAGTCCCACGTTATTCAACGTATATATGAGGCCACTGGCTGAGGTCATCCAGCCGTTCGGGATCAAAGTGGTCACCTACGCGGATGACACTCAGCTGGTTATCTCTAAACCATCTGGGGACTGACCCTGCAGGCCTGGAGCTCTGTTTGGGAAAAGTTGCCACCTGGATGCAACATTCTTGTCTCAAACTGAACGGAGAAAAAACGGAAATCATGTACTTGGGCAATACTGCCAAGTTAGTTCCCACACTGTCCTGGCCTTCCTGCCTGGGTGCCCCCCCCAGTCCCGAAGTCCAAGATCAAGAGCCTCGGCGTGTGGCTGGATGACTCTCCAACTCGACCAGCAGGCAGTGACTGGGGCTTGCCACAGCATCCTTAGAATGCTACGGAAGGTCCTTCTCCTACTGCCCACTGAAGCTAAGAAAATTGTGGTCCAGGCCCTGATTCTCTCGCGCCTGGACTACTGTAACTCGCTGTACTTGGGAACCCCAAAATCTACCCTAAGGAAGCTTCAGGTGGCACAGAATTGCGCTGCGCGACTTCTGACCGGTTGTGGCAGTACGCAGCCAGCTAGATCCAGTTTGAAAGCCCTTCACTGGCTGCCGATTTAAAGGAGAGGATCTCCTTTAAAGCCTTATGCACTGCTCCTAAGACTCTTAGGGGCACAGGCCCCCGCATTAATCAGTCTCTGATCACCGCCTATCTTCCTTAGAAATCTCTTCGCTCGGCGAATTTAAATTTAGCCTGCTTTACTAAAATCAATAGGTTGGTAGCGGAGGCCGCTCCTTTTCATATAACATAGCCAGACTGTGGAACACCCTCCCTCTCAATTTGCGGCTTGAAACCTCCCACCTCTCCTTCCGGAAGGGTCTTAAAACATGGCTATTTCAGAACAGTAATTGCTAGCCTCCTCTTTTAACTTGATTTGCCGCTAGCGCTGGGATGCCTCAGGGTAGCCATGCGCTTAATAAATGCTAAATAATAATAATAATAATTTGATTACTTTGTTTACATTTGAATATACAAAGCCTTGATGAAGTGGTCCGCATCTTTTTGTGGTGGTATCCATCTTTAAAAATAGACTAGTTTTTGTGTGTTAGTGTGTGCATAGCTGATGTAAAGGACAGCAAGAAAATGTGCCTTGTGTCTACTTGAAAAATGTTTGTTTCCAAAAGACCTTTTTTCTTAATATCCTTCTCTCCAATAGGCAAGGTTTATAGTAAGCTATGACACTGGAAGGCCCTGGTCCCCCTCTCTTCCCCCCCACCCCTCCGTCACCCCATGCTTCACCAAAGTACAACCCCACCCTGCACATCTAGTGACAGTTGCATTGCCACAAATATCTTCAGCAAGCTAACTTTGCCCTTAAGCATTGAGGATTTGTCCTTGTGGTTTAAATCTACTAGATTGCCTGTATTGGTGATGTAATCTGGGTGCTAGACATCACACCCCGCCCATCTGCTTCTCCAGGCCTCTGGACAAACTGGTCTGCATGTTTAGGCATAATTTCCCCTTCTGCCCCCATGGACCTTCCCAGATTTCTCATGTTTCCCCTTCCGTGAGGCAGCAGTCTCTGCTAGTTAGGTGCATCTGTCTAATGTTGGTTTTTCAAGTCTTGAATTGCTACTGACTGCTGTGAGGAGTCTACACCTCCCCTGACTCTTCCTTTTGCCCTGTGGCACTCTGTTCTACACCTCCAGTCAATAGACCTCCTCCCTCTTGGGCCTTGAAGTTTTGGGTCTTTTGTTACATGACCACAGGCACTGTTCGGTTTTTGGTTGCTCAGCTACCCTCGTGGACTCTTACCTGGATAACTGCTGTACTATGAGCATTACTGCAGTCTTCCTACTGACTATCTCTGTGGGTTGAAGATAGTGGAGGGACAGAGGGAAGGGGCTGCTGCTTGATTGTGCCAGTGTAAGGTCCTCTCCAACACACTTTTTCCACTCCCTCGCTGCAACACTGGTGAGTTTTCAAAGACAAACCTGCATTTTCCGTATTTCCATACTTTTAAATGCTTTGAAACTATGCCGGACTAGCACTCCACATCCACTCTATATATTGCAGTCCATCTAATTTCCAGAAATGTATTTTCCATATTCCCTTACAAGTATGGCTTACCAGCTGAGAACCAGAGTGCTTGTTACAGATGCTATATTTATTTTACCTCCATTCATATGGCATACCCAAATGTGGGTACGGTTTAGACTGAAGTTTGGGAATGCAATTCTGTTTTAATTGCATTTTGCACTTTTGCTTGATTGAAATTACATTTCGGACTTGGCAATAAAATAATGTACAATGTCTTTGATTGCTTTGTGGCTTCTTAGGTCATGGGTTGTAGGTACATTCTGTGCAATGTGCACAAATCCCAGAATTCCTGTGTCTTTACTAGTTTCTCACCATCGTAAAATATTGCATAAACTTTGCAGTTTTCTCTGGTGTTAATGGATGTGTTAAATCCGTAGTACCATATGCAACTACAATAAGCGGTAAATTAAGCCTGCATTTTCCCCGGTTTATTTTTCTGCTTGATTGTTCAAACTTGAGAATGCAATAATGGTCATAGAAATTTTCCCATGCATGTACTTTCGAACCACCCCATCCCCCAGTAAATCTTCAATACCACATATGTTTTGTATCCTACAAATGGGTTGCCCATAATTTTACCTCTCTCCACTTCAACAAAAACGTACACTCTGCAGTGTGAAAAGGCCAGATCCACCCCCACCCACCAGTAAGAGGGTAGGATTATTGTTACTATGAGTTGGACCAATTCTGATATGCTGATTTTAGCTTTACAGAAGTATGAACATACATATTTTCACTGGAAAAAAGAGGTTAAAGTGACTTTATGGTTGGGTATTGAAGTAACTCAAACCAAAAGCCACCGAAATTCACCAGTTGCAATATTCTGAGCTAACAATAACTTGCCCCCCCATCATGCACTGCTTGTGACCTCTCCTAATTTGTAACATGTTAAAAACATCATTGATGACATTCCTGATGACATCACTGACACCCTACTCGTTATGCATAGAGCTAATGTGTGAACATGTTCAGGTGTTTTAACATGCAAATAGCCCAAGTCCTTGAGGCTAGTGTAGTTATTCATGTTCACTTTTGCAAATCCCTAAAGTTTGTGGTGGAATTGGTACTCCATGTTAAACAAGGTACATACTGAGTGCATGTGATGTGGATTGCAGGGTAGTGTCTCAAAGTAAGATTATTCCTCAATGCCAAAACAAAATGCAGAAAAGAACTGAATACGCTCAAAGCTTCTGTTGACAAATTATTGACCAATGTATGTCTGGGCATGTGCCTGTGTTAAACAGTTGTAATACAGTGCAGTAGAGAAATTCTATATAACAAGGATGTTTATAAGGTGTGGATGTTTATTTTTAGAACTTTGCAGAAAATGTTGATGCATTACAGGTTAATAAAGTAGAAATGAGCTGTCCCGTATAGAGGCGATTTATCTCGCATTGGAATTGTAAACATGGCTCAAGGCTTTAGGCCATTGTACCCTCGTGTGTTTTTTTTTTTTGTTTTTTTTAACAAAACTACAGTGTTTCCAAAGGGCTTGGCAGAGGGTGTCTTTTGAGTGGAAAATGGCTACCTGTCAACCTCGTGAATTAAATTACAGGCCATGTGAAGCCATAACGAGGTGATCCCATTAAAGTGAAATGAATACAAACTAATTTTGGATGGTGTTTAAAAGGTGACCCCGCATTAAAATCCATGGAGACATATTGCTTGTTAGCTGGGTAAATACAAACGAGGAGTACCTCCACCAAATGTAGACAACTTGACATAAGCTGCGTGTCCAGCATGTTGTCTAAGGCTATGTCCGTTATCACGTGACTAGTGATAGAAAATTGGCCACCGATTATATACCATGTTTAATTACTTCAAGTCTACAAACGCTATAGTAAGTTGTCCGAATGACTAAATATTATGAGTGATTTATTAATGTCATTTGACATGTCTTGAGTGATGTAACATCTAAGGTCATAAGCAGTGCATGGCTTGGATGCAAGTTCTAGTTGGCTTGGTAAGCTATTACTGGTAAACTTAAGTTGTGTGGTTTTTTTAACGTTCATTTTAGTGTCCTTTCAACACCAAATTTGAATATCACATTAACCTTTTATTATTTTCACAGTAAACTTATTTTTTTCTTTTATCCTATTGATATAATTCTACCTCTGGGCATTGCTTTTGTCTGTATGCAGCAAGGGGTTGGCTGCAGGGCCAGATTTATGTCTAGCCCCTTTGTCCAGCTCTTTGCAGCAGCCAATCCCTGTGGGTTCCTACCTCGTATGTCATTGTTTTTTGTTTTTGTTTTTTTTTCTTCTCACCAGGACCTTTGACCATGCCCTGCACCCAACCCGCTTCTGGTAGCCAATCTCACAGATGTCCTTACCTTCCCCTTAAGTCAAAACCCCCTAACTTCAGGACACATGGATAGAGTCTTATTGTTGCCGGGATTCTGCTCTGGAACAGAACTGTGCTTGAAATCATAGGACATCAGTATGTAGTGACTGAGTCACTATTACACCTTAGTATCGGAGTCCGAGTCAGTGCTTCACTTTCCCTCCTAACCCTACCAGAGAAACAGGTGAATTGGCTCCCCAGAACACAGCACTCTCGATCCTCTCAGCGAACGTGGTAACAGGACACACCCTTTTGCGCTCTCATTCATACTTGTTCACAATAAGATAACCAAGAGACACGGAAGTTTAGAATATTTATTTAAACTATTGTGCTTTGAACTATAATATACGTGCCACGATTGGAAAACAAATGGATACTAAAAATACTGTTAGCATGGTTAATAATCCATAGACCATAAAAAGCCCTGAAATTGGATAGGACAGAGGAACCTAAACCGCCCTCCCTTGCTTCTGAAGCTAAATGATTATATATCGAAGATCTCTGGAATTACTGGCAGACCCCGTACCTTAGCTTTCACAGATGGACGTTCTACATCTCAGCAGACGCAGTGCTCTTGTCTCAGAACTCTCGTTCCATGTGTTTTTGGCTCATGTGCTCATCTATATGATAGGACGTGTGCACATAAACAACAACTGCATTCTTGTGCTAGGTCTAGGTGCTAGTGCCTGGCAAGAAAGAATAACAAGGGGCCTTATTGTTTTACCTTGTCTATGATGTTCAGACTAAATCCCACGAAAATAAAATAACGCAAAAACATATGCAGGATCTGTGTGAGAGTACAATGTGGTACAAAAGCTAGCGTGTTTATATAGTAACATGTGCAAGGAAAATAAGGCCTACAACGCGCACAGTTAGCCTGATATCGGGAAAACTTCAATTGGCAGTGCAGGAAATGCACAACACTATATTAGCCACAGTATTTTTCAATGGGTTACAGCCAGCCAGTCGGATGTCTCAGTACCCGTCATGCGGTACCAAAATGGCCGAAGGGGTCTGAACTCCACCACAGCCAAACAGGTATAAAAAAATTATAATCCTAGTGACTTGAATAATTTACTCAACCTAACTGTAATGTGCTTGACCACAGACAGTAGTCTCAAATTGTGTGATCCTAGCAAATATTTTATTTCACAGTCTCCTTTTTAGGTCTCACCTAGGCAGTGCTTGAGCTGTCTCTTCGAGGCATGCTGTATTGAGGTGTGGACTTGAAGCTCTGCCCACTCTCCACCCATCGTTTTAATTGGCTGCTGTCACTGTCCTTTGTAAATGTTGGATTTTGATTGGTTAGTAAGCGTAGTAGTCCCTCCTTAGTACCTCCTTGTCTTGTTACCGCCCATGAGGACTGGCCCTTTTACACGTGCTGTTACTCAGTATGCTATATTTACAGTTCTGCACTATTTTCTTACATGACTTTTGGCTGCCTGCTCCTGTAGGCAGGATAACTCTCTCCGCAATCGCACGTGACAAAAGTATAGTTCACGGGGAAATTGTGCACGGGTCTAACGTACATATTGGGCTTCTCGCTCTGAAACAATGCAAATAACCGAGAGGAGCGTTCACATTCCGCTCAGTTCGCTTTCTATAAAGAAAAATATTCTACCACTTCGCCCTCTATCCTATTCATGGACATGAATGAGGGACTTCCAATAGCCGGACCAGATGCTTTGAAACTGTGGTGGCCATCTTGAAGTTCCACTTCTAGCGGTAGGTGTAGTCCAAAGCCTGGCAGAACAATGAAAAGAGGCACACAAAAAAGCAGACACCGTGCTAGCCACTCTTTGCTGAGTCGAATTATTCTAATATAACAAGGGAACACATTTATATATTCTTTTTTTCATGTCTGCTCCTTTGGTGCAGGCTGGTATTAGCTACATTTGCATTGTGGGAATTTCACGCTTCTCATAAACTGACGAAAGCATGAAAAAGATGCCCATCTGTCATTAAAAAACACAAATGGAATAAAAAAAAAAAAAACCTGTTAATTTGCTTGACCAGCAGGAAGTAATGTAATGCTGCGTGAGATTCCTGTACTGGACAACTGTGTACAGATCGTACGTTACCGTGAAGTAGTTCTGAGTTGAAACGGTGTGTTCTTTCTCGTAGTTTGATCGATTGAGACTTTACTTGTGCTTTCTGTGCCGTTTGGTCTGAGAGCCCATCTCCCACATAAACGCACGCTTCCTTTCCTGTGCTGTGCCGCCTTGCAGTGCATCTAAACATGAGCTCCGTTCAGCGGCGGG
Source organism: Calotriton arnoldi (assembly GCA_963921515.1). Taxonomy (NCBI): domain Eukaryota; kingdom Metazoa; phylum Chordata; class Amphibia; order Caudata; family Salamandridae; genus Calotriton; species Calotriton arnoldi. Next base: position 388,945 of record CAWUFW010002717.1, read on the forward strand.
CTCAAGTGCTGAGCTGCTCCCCTGCCAAGATGGCGATGGGTTTCTTGGCTTGCTGTGCAGGAGGCAACGGGTTCGCTGCAGAGTTGTGAATGCGTCTCTCTCCTATTGGCAGTAAAAGGAGGGTTTTATAAACTATTCCTATGGTATGTCGGCATTTGCAGAGTTTGGCTCCTTGTACATAATACGTGTGTCAGAATATATGCATTTGTTTTCCTCAATTTTATTTAAACGATACATGGTGTGGCGTGCTGACATGGAGCTCACCTGGCCCTGTTGCACCGTGTATGATGTTTAATCCAGTCGCTTTCTTCGTGATGTGTCGTACTCAATTCTCCCAGCAGTAGCAGTTTGTTCTTGTTTTAAAAGAACGCGAGACCATGGTGGCCAAGTTAGGCAAATCAGTATTATCAAAGAGAAAAAAAAAAAAACTCGCAACTGTCTCTTAAAACACTTTAATATTGTATTGAGTTGTATGCAGATTTTTAATAGTTTATAACGCGTTGGACATTGTGTATTGTAATAAGCCACTTTGATTTTACTGCTTATCGGCGTGGTTTCCCAACGAAATGGATCCAAAAAGAAATAAACCCTTTGGCTGCAAATGTCTTTCTGCCATTTTTCTAATCCAAAGTGCAATGTCTGAACGGAGAGAAAAAAAATGTTAACTCGGTGTCCAGATTGGTTTTCTTCACAACCAAATGCATTAGCGCCACTTTACAGAGATTGCCAGTGAAGCGCTACTTTCGTTTTCTCTAATTCCGAACAACGGTGTGCACTAATGCTGCTCTGCCGCTGCGCCTCTCCCCCTCGCTTTCCTCCTCTTCCTCTTATTCCGTCTTTGTCTCGCGCGTCCTCACTTGCTGAAAACGATAACTTCCACAAATGGCTATCTTGCCTACGTTTCACATGCTTTACTTAATCTTGCATTCCCTATGACTGTTTGCTATTTTCAGGATGTTGTTACTTTTTCTCCAGGTAGCATATTACTCTGGGCTCTCCGCTCTCATACTCTATTTCTTATTTTCTAGTTGTCCAGCGCCTCGAGGTCATACCAATGGCAATAGCGCTATGCAAATATCTTCACTCCACTGCATACAAAAAACAAAAGTAATTTTGTACCAATGGCAATAGCGCTATGCAAATATATTTACTCCACTGCAAATAAAAAAACTAAAGTAAAAACATTGTTACAGTTCGAGCTGTTGGCGTTGAAAATGACAAATACGAGACCTATTGCATTGCAAATGCTTGTTTTTAGTGGAAGTATATTCCAAAGCAAATGCACCTCTTAGAATGCATATCTTTAGTTTTCTTACAATGCGTGTTGAGCAATATTTAAACATTGTTGCGTAAAACACATTTTAAATATTGGCACATTATCCCCAACAAACTCACATTTCTCAAAACATATCTTCAGTCTTGGGCAAACAATGAATAGAAAACGAATGACACTCAAATGTTTTAAATCTTTCCAAAGACTATTAAAATTAATAGATTATGTAATATAAAAAAATCGAGTAACGTGTTATTTGGTCCTATGTTGCCATTTCATGGTTAAAGTTACATTTATAAACTGCTTTTCGATCTAGTTTTTTTTTTTTAATTATAAATGTCACCAGTGCTCTTTGGCAATATAGAGTTATATTATACAGTTATCCTTTATGTATATTCTTCTCTATATTTTGAAGAACCCCTCCTAAAGGTGTTGTAACAGTGAATCTCCAAATGTATGGCAAAATCTGCGGAAGAACATATGCCTCTCACGAAGTATGCTATATGAATATCATTCTCTTGTTCTTGCATTGTATTACAGAATTTACAGGGCACTCAAGTCAAATGTTCGATGGACCTAACCAGGGGGAAGCGATGTGTTTGTCTTGACAGTGTAGCTTTTGTGATCAACAAAAGAGCTTTCATAGTTCTATTGAGAGAGGCTTAGGCTCCACCGATGTATTGATTTTCCTGAGTACAGCATTTGGTTTGGCTGAAGTTATTTATCTTCCACTTGAGTGAGCTTGTATTGTACGTTCTGGTTTGACAATTTAAAAAAAAAAAAATTTGCATTTGAATAAGGTAGTAACTTTGCAAGTATGTACCTACACAAACCACGTTGGCATGGTTACGCATTGGCATCCCTCCTCCAGAGCTGGCAGTCCCCCGGACTGTTACAAAAATACACAGAGAATATTTTGATGGTGTTAGAACACCACCTTGTCCCAGGATAGATACAAGTTCTGGGTAGCCGACCCAGTCCCAGGTGACGAGGAATTAAAATAACTTGTAGTACAGAGGAATACAGTATTGCAGAGTGGTACTCCCACGGTCTCCAGGAATGAGGTGTCCTTGCAGACGCAGGAGGAGTAATCTCTCTATTGTTCATACTAGTGAGAGTTGGAGGTGGTTGAAATGGCTTGATAAGCCTGGCCTACTGTTATGCTGCCGGACTCCGTATTTAACACACAGTTGGCTTCCTTCTGGGCTGCGCTGCCTTGATGTGTCCATCTCACACTGCTAGCATTCCAAATCCAATTAGTCTTCGGGGGACTCTGGGTCTGACCACAAAGGTGGTCTGAGGTTGCTTTTGGCCCCCACTTATGTTACATACACCTCTCAAGTTGTCCCGACTGGACCCCAGTCCTCCCACAACCGGTTCAGCGGAATATCAGTTTCTGCCTTAGACCACATTTGCAGGTGGCGTAGTCCGCACCAGGTTTTGGGTGCCACGCTTCATAGCAAACACTAGCCATGTCACAGCTAAACAATGTTTGAAAGGAACAAAAGCTAAATCAACAAACATGCACAGATATTTATCGTTTTTAGGTCTGGCCATCAGGCCCAACAGACCTATTTCCAATGCTAGGATTATTGTGCGGTCCACCACTTCCGAGACCCTCTCGAACACCATGGGCTGTGTCCCATATGTTGAGTAAAATTAGATGGGTAGATAATCCGTGCCTGGTGCCTTATTTCTCGCCATCTGGGTTATGGGTGTGCGGACTTCTACTTGCAGTGGCTCTTCAAGATCACTTCGTTGGCAGCTGTTGATGCGGGGGATAGGTATCTCCAGGATAGATTTGTGCAGTTGATCTGCAGCAAGCTGCACACCCCTCACATATACAGCATTAATTGAGTATGTTGCTCGTGGCTCATCTGATCGCCCCTATTTGGGCATGTGCCTCCCTTCAACAACCATGCCAACAGACATCTGCTCTCATCGTCTCCATGCTGGTGGGCTATATACTCCCTATATTAGAGTTCCCCTATCCTATCACTCAGTTCATTGTGTATAGTTCAAAGTTCCCGCAGTCCTCCTGGCCGCATGAGCTGTCTGTCATAGGCTCAGTCTGGCGTATTTCTCGTTTAGTTTCTGAAATATTCCTGAGTAATGCCTGTTTAGTGCATTATGTAATAGTGATACATTAGTCCCACGTGGCCACTTTGAAGGCCTCCCATTCCGTGGCTCTAAATGAGGCTGAACCTTCGTTTCCAGTAAAGTACCGTGATGTGTGTCCTCAAGTAGTGCCTCCGTTCAGAGCCTTCGAAATTTCACTTGACTCCTGTCCGATTGGAGCACCATTTTTTATGAACGGTGGTCGGAGATGGTGCGTGCAAGGTATCCTTTGTCTATTATTTGTGAGCACAATGTGCTGCTACAAAAGAATGGGTCTAACCATGTATGGATAGCATGTACTGTGGAATACTAAGAGTATTCTTGGAGGGTGGGGTGCATCATCCTTCACATGTCATGCGCATCTGCACAGCATTCTATGGCACGTGGCTTCGCTCGGTGGGGGGGAATGGAGCTGTCCATATCTACATCAGAGGGACAGCAGTTAAAATTGCATCCTTGTATACAAGGCACCTGTGTGATGCAGGAGTGTGGATTTGGGGGTCTCCTCAAAAGACCACCCAAAGGTGCAGGGTCACCCTTCGTCCACGGGTCCGGAATACAAACTGAGACCAACACTGGAGCACGGAGAGGAAGGAGATATATCAACCAACCACAGCCACCCATAGGTGTCTGGGAGGCAATCTGCCAAAGACTTTGGTTCCACGTCTTATATACCCTTCATCCCCACCCTATGCGTGTATAGTAAAGAAAGAACACCATGATTATACAAAGGGAGACGTGTACAGTAAAACGATGAACACCATAATTATACAGGCAGAGGTCAATCTGATAAGTTAGCAGATGGTCACTGTTGGGCCCCTGCAGGGCGTAGGTGAAACCCTTAATTACACAACAAGCAGAGGACAATCTGATAAGTCCGAAGATGGTAGCTGTCAAGCCCTGTAGGGCGAAGGGCAGGGTGAGGACAGGAAGTGCAGGCGAACAGTCCTGTTAAACTGGGGTTTAGCAAGAGTTCACTCAGATTGTGGCAAACAAGGGCATGGGCAGTCCTGCTCGACTGGTTTTAGAATGAGTTCAGGCAGGTGGCGGCAGGTCAGGTCAGAAACAGGGCGTTGGTGGCAGTGCAGAGGTGAGGTGAATCAAGATGTGCAGCCACAGAGCGTTCGGGACCCCGGTAGAGCGGTCGTAATGGAGGATGAGGCGCAAAATGGCAGAGCTAATGGCAAGACAACAGACATACATTTCCACAGGAGCATCTGTTATCTGGCCAAAAAAAAAATCTGAAAGATTAGTGTTTGGTGCATAAATTGTTGTCCGGGACAGTACATCTCCATCCAGGCGTCCCTCTAGCACCACATATCGACCTGCTTGGTCTGCTTTGTTGGACTCTACCGCAAATGGGACATCCGGTGGGATCCAAATTAACACACTTCGTCCAAATGCAGAAAAGGATGTGACCTATATCTGCCCTCTGCCATCTCTTGTGTAACTTCCATAATTCTGCCAGCACCAAGTATGTTTGCTGTAAACCAGCTTTGTGAATATGCAGGCGTTTAAGGTCCATATATACCTTGATTTATAGGTGTAGCCATATCCTGACTATTCCACGTCGTCACATTATATTTAAGAGTTTAAGTCCTGGTATCCTTCCCAGTTCTACTCGTTCATTGAAACTGTCCAGTCCGCTACGGGCCACAGGAGCTGTAACCACCGTTCCTGTGCATGTTACCAACCACCCTATCTCGGCACCAAGAGCAGGACCCCTCTGTGGACTTAGCTGTCGCTTCAATTTATGTATCTGCGTGTGCCGCCTCATACTGACTAAATTATGCCACAACCAACTATTGAACATCCAACATCATTTCCAACTCCCATCCCTGGTAGTGTATTCAACAGGGACACTGCCATTCAAATGTTCTATATGCATACTTGAATATTTAACTGTTGGTAGAGTGATAATGTCCATCATAGAAATCATAGGCGGTATATCATAGGTTTTTCAATATCCCAGTAAGCGAGGCCCCAGTGCAGTCCAGGGGGGCAATTCCTGCATGTACTGGAAAACCCTTGTGAAGGCAAAGTTGCCCCATCAGATTGTAGCCTCCCAAGTAGGGTGTTGGGATTGGACCTTCCTGGTCAATTGCATCAGAGTTGTGGGACCCATTAGAGCCAAATTCAGTCAGTTGTGGTCTGAGGCCAAAGCAGCAAAAGAGTTCTTGTTGAGTTGTACAACATCCGCTACTACTTGCACCCCTGCCATGGCTGCCTGTACATCTGTGGGGCGATTATGCAGATTTCGACTTTGCATTTTTTGACTTCGCCTCATTTTCGGACTACCAGGCCCCTCCAGATAATTCACCTGCAGGTGGAATCTCCACTTCCCTTGAGGGCAGCCAGCCCATTCCTCTTCAGATGATTGAAAGAAGGGTTTTGTCTTCTACCACCACTCGCAGCTTGGCAGGGAAAAAGAGCATATTTCAGACCCATGGGGGCACAACTGTTTAATCAGGTTGACTTTCGGTCATGCTGCATCTCTGCTGTGTAGTCCCTCCAATTGCCATGCACCCATGGTCTTGAATAATTGCATTATAAGGCACCTGTAGTTGAGCAGCTGCACAACTGGGTGCGGGACAGTGCCAGGTCGTCCCAGGATGTGGTGCAATCTGTTTTCAATTGAGAAACTTTTCGACCTTGCCTGTTAAACCGGTGTTTAACAACCATTGCTGCAGAAATAGTTCTGTGTTTGGTTCCTCTGCTTGTTCAGGTAAACCCTGGAGGAATATTATGTTGCACTTGGATTGCACTTCATTGTCCTCCACATGCAGTTGTAGTTCTTGCACCTCTGTACTCAGTTTGTAGATGGGTCTGTACGTCTTTCAGTGTTGGATGCATCAAAGTGAGTGCAGACTCAGTGTTGTCCTGTAAACCTCAATGGTAACTACATTGATCTTTGTTTCTAGGGAGCACTCTGTCTAGGATCGCTTGTATTAGCCTGTTCAATTGCCCTGAATGAATCACCTGAATAAAACTCTGGAAAAACAAAGGCGCACCACCTTGCGATGGCGTTACCGGTGTGGCTAGGAATACTGATCCGGCAGTCGTACGGGCGTCCCCCTTCGCTTTGTCTGGGGTTCATCCGCTCCACCAGCGGCGCCTCTTTATGAAAGCTTGCAGGGACATATTTTGTTATATAAAATTTCACCGATTTACTGTAGCAGGCAATAGTTTGTGTTGGTCCACCCATTACCTCCAATCAGCGGGCTTCCTTGTGAGGGACTGCATTCTACTCTTTCTCAAGGAGCGTATCTGCACACAAACTAGTTTTGTTCAGTGCCAGGAACTACTGTGTCAACGTGTGCTTTTTGAGACTGTTGGACTTGGCCCTTTGTGCAGGGTCACCCCTAAACTTTTTGCCTTTTCTCTGACCTGGTGTTGGTGGTTTTAGGCCTCTGGGAACTTTAGCACTGTGGTCCAGTGTAAAGTGCGTGCGCTCTCTGTGTACATTTGGTAAGGGTGGCCTGCCCTCCCATAGGAATGCATTGGGGATTCCCTGGTAAATTGTGTCCGTGATAATTCCTGGGATGGGAGGAGCAGCGTGGTCGAGTTTAGTATGTATGAAATTGTAAGAATAAATGCTGCGCAATGGTGTGCAGATTTATGATGACTGGTTGAGAAATGCCACTTTTAGAAGTTGGCATTTTTGTGTGCTGTGTGTACCTGCCTGATGTGAATTGCATGTCTGGCTTGTGAGTGGCGGGCTGAGAGGTGTGTGGCTCCAGGAGGGGCAGGGTGAGTCAGCGCTAGGCTGAATGGGACATCTGCAGTAGGAGTAGTGGGAGGAGTTATCCCCTGACCCTGAATAGGACTGTGCCCAGCCTGCACAATGCTGGCTCCGCCCCCTGTGGTGTCTGATCACCTAGCCCCCACCTGACAAAGGGGAAGAGGAGCTTGGAAAACAAAGTGCTTCAATTCCCCCCTGAACCAGTTGCATCTGGTTCCCCCATGCCCTGCACTACAGACAAAGGAATGCTTGGTATAAATGATGGGGCTGTGACCCCATGAAATGGTTCAGTTCTATGATGGGGTGCTGTTCCTGACCGTGCTGGGGCGTGCTGCTGCTGGGGCCCAGGAGGAACCACCATGAGGGCTTGCCACCCTGGGCCCAGCCTTGCTCCCTTGATCTCTAGGGACTTTGTTGGGACTTCTAGCGCCTTGAGAGCGCTGGGCTTTATTTTAATTTAGCCCAGCTATGCCCATGGACTTATGGGCTCCTAGCGCCTGGGGAGCGCTATATTTTTTATGTCCCCAAGAAGAGAAGGGCGTGGGCTTTGCAGCGCTAAGCTGCGATCGTTTCCGAGGGAATCCCAACGTGGGGATTCCCCCGCAGTGCGTGGGAAGCGGGAGCCCACCCCGCTGGATTATGCCTCGGGAAGAGTGGGTGCCCACCCCGCGTTTGTGCGTGTCTCGAGGCGGGAGCCCACCCCGCAGTTATGCTGTTGCGGGAGCCTACCCCGCTAATTGATGCTTAAAAACCGAGCGGGAGCCCACCCCGCATCGGTGCCTTTTAGAGCGGGTGCCCACCCCGCATTGTGCTTCGCGGGAGCCCACCCTGCACTTTGAGGTTGCTGGAAGAGCCGCCGCTCCGGGAGCGACCCAGAAGTCAGGCGGCCGTGCCTGGTTGTGGGCGGGGCCGCGAAACGAAAGCAGGAAGTCCGGAGCTTTGCGGGCTCCGCATCAAAGCCCAGGGTCCCAGGAGGGGGCCTGGGTGAAGGGAGGAGAGGCCCGGTGCCAAGGACGACAGGCGAGCTGGCACCGGATCGTTGGCGGGGCTCCCATGTCTGGAGAGAGCCCCGCGTGTTGCTGCACCGGCGCAGAGAGGAGCAGAGTCCCCAGCAGAAGCTCCGGTGAGTGGTGCAGTTTTGGGGAGGTCCTAGTAGCGGGACCTGTCGGGGCACATTGTCGGTGCCCGGGGATTGGGGGCATAGTCCTCCCCAGAGCCCCGGTGAGAGGGGGCTCCGTTGTAAACTTGGTTGGTGGCAGGGTTGGTGCTTCTTCTGAGCGGACCCGCAGGAGAGCGGGCCGCTCCAACGTTGGGGCACGTTTGGTTTTAAGGGTCCCAGTGTGGGACTCCAGAGGGCCCAGTTAGTGCCCGTGCTCATTTCTTTGGGGGCATTGTGTGTGGGCAGTCCAAGGGCACATTGCCGGTGCTCATTTGGCCGCATTTTTGTTGGAGAGTCCCTGAGTGGGACAGGAGAGGCACAGTCGTGCCAAGGCCCCCTGATGTATTTACCTCAGTTGCGCCGCCGTAGCGGGCAACTGCAACGTGGGGGCCCATTTGTTGAGGGAGCCCCAGTGGGGGCTCCAGAGGGCACAGTGGTGCCAGGCCTTCATTGCATCACAGCTGGACGGCAATTAGCGGCAGCTGCTACGTTTAGGCCATCAGTTCTTTGGGGGCATTTTTAGATGAGACCGGAGTGAGAGGCACTCCTCTACCCCAGCGCAATGGCGCACTTATGGATTCTGCTGCATTGGCAGCCGCCCTGACATTTTGGACACACGGCATTTGAGCCCTCTGAGAAGGCCAGTTGGCCAGGGGGACTGTTAGGTTAATAGGGCGCCAGGCCCTAATGTGATTTGTGGTGCGCAGGAAATGTGATTCATGTACTGTGATTTATGCAGAGTGATTTATGCCTCTAATGTGGGTTATATATGAGGTTATTTGCATACTGTGGTTTATGCTTGCGAGGTTATCCTCTACTGTGAGTTATGCCCCTAATGTGAGTTATGCTTAGGAGGTTATGGTCTAATATGTTTAGGCTTATGAGGTTGGCGCAGAATGTATTTCACGCCTAATGTGATGCGGATTGCATAATATGATTTATGTTGCAGGATAATGCAGAGTACAGTGTTTGCCAGTAATTACTGGTTGTGTCCTAAGTGTATTATATGTTCTACATTTATCAGGTGTACTTTTGATGGTTCTGACAGTGGCCCAATTGGCCCTGTCAGGTGTAAATAATCCCCTGTAGATATCGCCCAGTGCCAGTTGGCACAGTGTAAATGTGATTACTATTCTATGTGTTTATGATAATACAAAGGCTATTTTTAGGTCGAGCCTCGAGTAGCGCGCAAGCGCTGCTTAGAGGCGAAGACTTATTGTAAGCGAGTTTGAAAAGCAGTCCCAAACGCTCGTGCGTCGTGGCTGGCCTTTTGGGATGGGTACGCGCGGCAAACATGTGTTTCCAATTATCGTGCCCAGACGCGGGCGCGATAATTGGAAACACATGTCTGCCGCGCGTACCCATCCAAAGGCCAGCCACGGCGCACGAGCGTTTGGTCAGCTCTGCAGGCTGCCGCGCTCGCTCGCCCCCGCTCCCCCCTTCTCCCAGGGGCCCCAGCCAGGCCGTGTTGTTGTCTGCCTTGTTTCAAATAAACAAAGAGTCTGGGTTGGTGTGAGCCTTTTAATTGCACTCCTCCTGAAAGCAGACGCCAAGAGTACAAGTGACCTGAGAGTAAAGATTGTTATCTTTATTACAGTGACATGTGCGGAATAGAGATTAAATACTGTACCTTAAACTGCTGGATGTGAAATTCTCGATAAAAACGTAGTCATTAAGCTGAGAAACCATTTGTTAGGAAGAAAAACTACTCCGCCCTACAATCATAAATACATTTAAAATGCACACGAAGCATGATGGAATAAACAGTGAGGAAATGTTGGGGACGGTTTGTGTTCATAAACACAAGGGAAACGCAGCATCCAAAGAGGCATAACTAAAGATGCCTCGGTTAAATATATGCAATGAGACCGGGAGGCATCAAAGCACGCAGTTGTGCGCATTATAAGTAAAAGTTCCTCGGAATAAAAAAAACCGGAGTGATAGTAACTGGCCAGGTTTGTTTGTAAAAAGGGGAGTAATTTGCTAACATTTATATTATTGCTTTGGATAACAAAGCCGACTGGAAGCCAGTGACAGCATTGCAACTCTGCGTCTAGTCACAGCAGGTCTGTCTCCATTTAGTCGCACCATCCCAAAGCCAACAAACAAGTGTGAACTCTCCATGGTAAAGTGCGTTTTACATACCTACGGGGCTGGCTGCCATAGAATGCTTGAATGCAACCTCCTACTCCACCCCTAATGGGCCATTAGCATTTCAAAAAGTTTGGTTTGATGAGAAGATTTCAGAACGAACTGTGGGGAAATCCGGGAGGCTATTTGTCAACACAGAAAAGACGCTGCGTCCAAAGAGGCATAAGTCAACATAAAAAAACCATAAAATAAAGATACCGAGTGGACTAAGTTTTCTTTTTTTTTTTTTAACTCTTTTTATTGAACAATTTTCAAAACATGGTACAGTTCCACATATTTCACTTGAAGGAAGTACTGTGAGTTCAATCATACACATAAATATTACAAGATAATGCATTGGAATTCAAGGGGAGAGGGGATCATCAGACTCCAGCAATCGGGGAGGAGTGCATATATTGCCTCGGTATTCGTTCCAGGGGGCCCATATCTTAGACCATTTGCGCGGGCAACCTCTTGTCATATACACCGTTTTTTCCCGCAGCATACACCAATCCAGGTCTCTTTCCCAGTCAGAACTCGTAGGTGCCTTTGTAGCCCCCATAGCTGCGCAATGTTTCTCTTGGCCACCATGTATCCGAGTGTGGCCCATATTGTGGCGTGTGTGGTAAGGTCAGTGGGTTCCCAGACGTTGAGGAGGCATCTAGGGGCTTGTGGTGTGAGTTCGACTCCCGTTACTATGCTCATTACCTCGTGTATCCTGCGCCAATATTCCTGGATCTGTTCACAGTGCCACAGTATGTGGATGAATGTGCCCAGCTGTGTGCATCCCCTCCTACAAGACCCATCTGTTGAAAATCCCATGTGCATCAATCGGGGACCTGTCATGTATATTCTATGAAGTACCTTTAGTTGCACCAGGCGAAGACGTGCAGAAATAGCAACAGTTCTGGGGGAGGAGACCGCTACCTGCCAGTCTTCATCTACTTCCACCCCGTCCTCTGCCCATTTTTCTCGTAGCGATTGTAGGGGATTCTCCATATTATGGATGAGTTTTCGATAGGTTAGGGAGATGGCTTTTTCAGGTAAGTGCCCATCCAATATCCTATCCTCCAGTGGGGAGGCGTCTGGTGGAGCCGTGTCATTGGGCAATACTGTTTGTAGTGCGTGTCGGACCTGCAGGTACCGGAAGCGCTCGGAATCCGCTAGGGCATATTGACCCTGTAGGGCTTCAAATTTTTGCACACCCTCTTTACCCCAAAGGTCTCTGATGTGAGAGATGCCAATTAAGTCCCATTTGCTAAAGCCCTTTGATTTTCTTAGGTCACCAAGTTTTTGGGAGTCCCATAGTGGTGTGGCGAGAGTTAGTTTATTGTGCCATCCTAACTATTTGGTTGCCGAATGCCAAATTTTAACTGTGTGGTTGGTTGGACCCGTGAGTGGGAACCTATTTGGTTTGGAGTACAGTGCCCTGGCATATGTCCCGTTTGGGAGAATCCATTTATCCATAGTAAACCCCGGGTTGTCCGGCTGCCCATAGGTGCCATGGTTTATTGCTACCAGTTGTGCTGCCCAGTAATATTTTTTTAATGTCCGGCAGTCCAATTCCGCCGTCATACCAGCTGAGCGTGAGTTTTTGCAGAGCAATACGTGGCTTTCCATTCCAAAGCAGGTCTCGCTGGAGTCCTATTTCTGTAAAGTACGTATTTGGGACAGGGTTTGCCGAGTTCTGCAGTGCATATAGGAAGCGGGGTAAGGACAGCATTTTAAAAAGGGCCGCTTTGCCCAGGAGAGAAAGCGGGAGGGACTTCCAGTGTGCAATGTCACTTTTGAGCCGTTGCAGTGGGGGAGCCAGGTTCCGAGCATATTGGAGTGTGCGGTCTAGGGAGACGAATACACCCAGATATTTGAATCCGTCTATTGCTATTGGGACGGGGCAGTGCCGGGGAAGGGGCGGAGAGTTTCCACAGAGGACGTACAGAAGAGATTTCTGCCAGTTGATACGAAACCCAGAGAATCGGCCAAATACGGATAGGATATCAAATACTACTATGAGGGATCTCTGAGGTGACGTGAGGTATAGAAGGATGTCGTCCGCGTATAGGGAAATACGGTCTTCCCAATCTGCCGACCATCGCATTCCACGGATCCTCACGTCTTTGCGGATCCATGCGGCAAGTGGTTCCAGGGCCAAAGCGAAGAGTAAAGGAGATAGAGGGCATCCCTGCCGTGTCCCTCGGCCAAGTGTGAAGGCCTCGGATTTTTTGTTGTTCACTACCACTTGTGCCATAGGTGTGGCGTATAGTAATCGTACCCATCGTCTAAAGTTCGTTCCGAATCCCAGTTTTTTAAGCACGGCAAATAGATAGGGCCACTCAAGTGTATCGAAGGCCATTGTGGCGTCTAGGGAGACGATGACTGCATCTTCTCGTATGGTCGGCACCCTTCCCAACACTCCATGCACTCTACGCAGATTTAACGCCGTGTTCCTCTTTGGCATGAACCCGGATTGATCAGGATGTACTAAGTCCCCTATTACTTTAATCAGCCTGTTGGCTAGTAATTTGGCAAGGATTTTTGGTTCTGCGTTGAGCAGCGAGATAGGACGGTAGGAGGCGCAGTCTGTTTTGGGCTTCCCTTCCTTGTGGATTGTAACTATGGTTGCTATTCTCTGATCTGGGGGTAGCAATCCCCCTTCAAGGCTGTCTTCGAACATAGTTTTCAAATATGGGGCCAACTTATCCGGACGGAGTTTGTAGAGCTCAATCGGGATGCCATTGGGGCCAAGGGCCTTGCCCGAGTGGAGCGCTCGGATTGCAGCCGCTATTTCATCGTGGGAGAGCTCACTATCCAAGTATTCCCGATCAGTGGCTGATAGCCCTGGGAGGGAAATATCCTGTAGGAGTGCCGTGGACTCCTCTTCAGTGTGTGGGCTCACCGCGCTGTATACTGTGTGAAAGTGCGTTGCAAACTGTTCGGCTATGTCTTGTGGGTCCGTTATGGGGAAGCCATCCGAGCTCCTGATTTCTGGAACCAGCCGATTAGCATGCTCTCTTTTTCTAACCAGGCGATTAGTTTCCCAGCCTTATCCCCCCAATCATAGATCCGGCCCAGCCTGTTTTGCCCCATTATTTTGGCGCGGTCTGTGACCAGCGCTCGGTATTCTGCCTGTCGGAGGCGAAGTTTATGGAGTAGTTCAGGGGACGGGTCAGTGTTCACTTCTTGTTCCAGCCGGTAAAGTTCGTGTTCTACCTCTGATACGTCCTTTATGTTTTCTCTTTTTGTTCCCGCAATCAGAGAGAGTGCCTGGCCCCTGATCACCGTTTTAAAGGCTTCCCATAGTATTTGCGGGGAGTCTACCGAATTCTCGTTCTCTAGGAAGTAGTTATCCACGGCTTTAGTGAGGTCCTTGCGTATTTTGGGGTGTTTTAAGTACCATGGGTTGATAGGGGCAATGCGTCCTACTTGTGCGCTATCCAGGGCCATATGGACCCAGATCGGGAGTGGTCTGAAATACCTCTAGCCAGATGTCTGATCTCCTGGATTTCCATCACCTGAGTAGCCGGGATGACTATGTAGTCCAGGCGAGAGAAGCTGCTGTGTGCCCCTGAGTGGAAGGTGTATTGGATCTTATCAGGATTATAGGTTCTCCACCCGTCCACCAGCCCCATTGCCTCTAGGAAACTGGAAAAAGAATGCGCTGTATGTGGGAGTGTGCGGGGTGGGTGTCTGTCTAGGGAGCCCGAAATTACTGAATGAAAGTCACCCCCGAGCACTAAGTGTCCCTCTGGCAGTGCTATCAACACGGCGCTTAGGTCTGCAAAGGTTGCAGCTTGCAGCCCCGGGGGAGCATAGATGGACATGAATGTGATCGTTCGGCCCTCCCAAGTGCCCGTGATCCCGACATATCTGCCACGGTCGTCTGTATAGGTGGACGTGAGAGTCAGGGGGAATGATTTCTTTTGCAGGATGCCCACCCCTCTGGAGTTAGATGCGAAACCTGCATGTGCCACCATTGCGTAACCCCATCTATGCATGGCCTTGCATGTGTTACCCACCAGGTGTGTTTCCTGAAGCATTACTATGTCTGGCGACAATCTCCTAATATATTGCAATACTACACTTCTCTTGATTTTGTCCCCCAACCCGTTCACATTCCAACTTAGTATTTTGACTTCCTTATTCCATTGCTTACCCATTGATGTCTTCGTGACGCATACTGACTGTTACTTGCACAAATCCGGACTGTACCATTGAAAAAACTCAAACAAAGAAAAACAATAAAACACAATAATCCCTCCCAACAACCCCCCACCCTGCTTCCCTGCACTCTGGGCTCCAAACTACCCATATTAATCAAATGCAGAGTGCCTGTCGCCCAACGTGTACTAATAGGAGAAAATGAGGGAGGCCTCAGTGCCCCTCTGGTCCCCCTCCTGCCAACACAAGACATAGGTACTTTTCTGTGGTGTTGCGCCCTGCGACAAATTGATCCATCTTTTTAGTACCAGAGATTCTTAGTCAAGGTCTTCAGGCCTTTAAGAGATTGCGTATTCTGTTCTACGTTTGGGAGGAACATACGGAATAGAGCGTTCAAGCTGCAAATCAAGAAAGGCAGTTCTTAGTGTTCAGTGGTTGTTTGGGTTCCGTTCCGGTGAGGTCCTCCAGCCGTCCAGCCAGTCAGAAACCAACTCAGGTTGGTCAAAGAAATGCGCTTTTCCTTCCGCCTCAACTCGCAGACGCGCCGGGAAAAGCATAGCGTACTTAAGGCCCTTATCACGCAGTTTTCGTTTGACTTCTAGGAAAGCGCGTCGACGCATCTGTACTGCCTGGGTAAAGTCAGGGAAGAAGGCGAGTTCTGAGTTATCCATTTTTATCGGCGGGGCGACCCTGGCGGCCTGTAGGATCGTGTCTCTGTCTCTGTAGTTTAATAGCCTGGCCAGTATGGGACGGGGGGGCTCCCGGTTTTGGGCGTCCCCAGGTACTCTGTGCGCCCTCTCCACCACAAACAGCTTGGACAGTCCCTTTGGTTGTAGCTTTATCGTCACCAGGTGTTCAATGAACAGGTCAGCAGCGGGCCCCTCCGATTTCTCCGGCACTCCAATAACGCGTATGTTATTGCGTCTCGAGCGCCCTCGTAATCGTCCAGCTTGTCTTCAGCGATTTTACGGAACGCTTGGAGTTCCACAATGTCCTTCCGCAGTTGTGAGGTGTCCTATACTAAATTCGTGGTGGTGAGCTCCAGCTGCTTGACTTTCTCTCTGTATTTTGTAAGGTCAGCTCTAATCAGCGTCACTTCCGAGGAGAGGTTGTCTATAGATGTGCGCACTCCAGTGATCGCCGCCATCCGGTCTTTCATAGTGGGTTCTGGCGGATCGTGCTCTGTCCCTCCTTGCTGTGTGTCGCCAGGCCCCTTTCGTTCGGGCAATTCCGCCCTTGGGCAGGTGTAGCGGTCCAGCTTGCTCTGTTGAGACGTTTTCGTACTTCTCGGGTTAGCCATGATCAGGGCCGGGCCCGCGCCGCCAGCGCGTAGCGCAGTTTCTGGGGGCTCTGCTCGGCTTGTGCCTTTCTCACCTCGCCGTAACTGTGGGCCTTCGAGTATATTCCTCCCGGTAACGGACTGTGTAGTCGAATGCTTGTTCCGCAACCTAACGGTGGACCTCTTGCAGGCGCCGAGGAGTAGGCTCCGTGTGCACACTTGGCTTAGGGCCTGCTCCGCACCGCCAGGGGGAGGGGGGGGGGCCACGGGTCCAATCTCAGGCGCACTCGCCGGCGCTGGGCTTATGTCAGTCACCTCCTCCACCCCTGCGCGCCGATGTACCTTACATCCGCCGATCATTCGAGTCCCTCAGGTCAGTGCTCCGGGGCTGGCGTCGATGCAGCCGGCCCCACCGGTAGTCTTCAGGCCATATTTCCGTCGGGCAGCGCCCCACCACGTAGGTTATGGCAAGGTGTGAATGCCCCTCCACCTCAGTTGCCTGCGTCCCTCCGCGGATGTATGCGGGGGAGGTCTTGCCGTCGCTCCAGGCACCCAGTCAGGCAGACGTGCCCACTCGAGGTCCCGGCTTCTCCAGGGCTGAAGGCCGCAAATTCCGGGCGGGATTTCTCCGCTTTCCGGGGACCGCCAGCACTCTGGATCACGGCAATGTGTACCGCTACACCTCCGGCGCGCGATTCTAGCACCGGAGGTTCGGATATTTAGGCCGGATATATGGGGCAGGAGAGGGGGCCTCGGAGACGCTCTAACAGGCGGCCATGTTCTTTCGCCGCGAAGCCACGCCCCCCGAGTGGACTAAGTTTAAGCGCATTTTTAAAATTTAAACTTTGGAAAAACAACACGCAAGCTTGGCTTGGAGAAAGCTAAATTTGCAGCCCTTTAACAACGCGTAATGTGTTTATGTTTAATTACTAGGGAGGGGGCGCGGGGGAGTGATTAATGTGGGGGTCACGCTGTATAGCTAGCTGGGATACAAACGGAGCGCACCTAAAAATAATATAAACATGTGAAGTCGACTGGGGAGAGGTCTGTATAATTAAAACATCCTCGATGGAAAATGTAAAAACGGCTCGAAAACGAAAGTGCAAAACACTTGGTAAGAGCTAAATTTTATTATTTACATTGCTACAAAAGACCATTACATGCTAGTACCAAAACAGAAAACACACTGGTGCACATTATATTAACAAAGTCGCACTGCAAAATGTAAAGGCGACCACCTTTAAACAAAAAAACACACTTGTGCGCATAATATTTGCAAACAAAAGCAGACTGCAAAGTGTAAACACAGCGTCTGCAAGTCTTAGCCATTACCAAAACAAACAAAAAACACTTGTGCGCATTACATTTACAACAAAGGCTCACTGCAATTGTGCAAAGGCAGCCTTCTTTAACAAATCATCACCTAGAGAAAGGAAGTAGTGCGCACAAATCCACATTAGTTAAAGAACGTGGAAAACTATAAGTAGCTGGGACCATAAAAACAAGCATTGGCATAGCCAATAGGTCTCGCTTTTGGGACCTTATAAGCATTTAGTTATGCAGCACAATATCCTTGGTGCAACAACATCAACCGTTGCATGGCTAAACACTTATAAGGTCCCCAAGGCGAGACCTATTGGCTATGCCAATGCTTGTTGATATAACCTTGTGTGGAGTTCCTTTTGTTGTGTGTGTGTGTATATATACACGTGTGCACTACACAACACATGGCCTCCGGGGATAAGCCTGACTGCTCGTGCCAAGCTACCAAGGGGGTGAGCAGGGGTTATCTTCGGCGTGTAACGCCCTGACTAGAGTGGTGGTCTCTGCCTGGCTTTGGCGCAAGCCTTAGCCAACCAGAGATCCCATTTCTAACAGAAACCAAAAAATATTATGGCTTTTTTCCTATGTTTGTTATAATGGTGAGGGACCGACATCTCCCACAACCATTAAAGTTTTACAAAAGACATGTCAAGACAATATTTGACAAACCCAAGTGACTGACCACCAATGTCAGACCTATTGACTTTGTCTATGCTTGTTTATTTTCATGGTTCTCATAATCTTGTTGAAACTGCTTACATTGATTTTCCATTATGAATATTTTAGGAAATACTAACATTCATCATCACATTTTACTATATGCTTTTAAAAAATGGTACGTAAAATTAAACAATTTAGCAAAACGTTTTTTTCCTATTTTTTTTGTAAACATTTTATTTTGAAAGCAATCTTGCTTTCATGCTTCTGCTAATATTTGCATCTAATCTGAGCATTCTGGGAGCATTATACATTGTATTGTAATTGCATTTGTATAGCGCTTACTACCCCTGACGAGGCGCCGAAGCGCTTTTCGGCGAGTAGCACGCTACTCCGGGACCCATAGAGGATTAGTGTTGAATTAGTATAGTGAAACATGCAAGTACATTTTAAGTGGTGGATATGTTAGTCAGTTATTTGGATTCGGAAGGATAGCAGAAGGATAGTAAAGGAAAAAAGGTTTGTATTTATATAGGGCTTCTTACCCCTGATGGGTTTTAAAGCGCTTTTTTAGATCTCGCCTGAGCCTGCGCTGCACTCGGCGAGAGATTTAGTAAATGGGTTTTGAAAGTGCTAACCCAGTGGCTTTTGCTGGCTTCCAGCTTGCGTTCACGATGGCGTGCATGCGCACAGCTGCCATCCATTCCTCGCATCGCTGAGGCGCCATCTGGCTTTCCTCCCCCTCCCTTACCCGCTCCTCCCCCTCCCTCACCAGAGAGCGCGTCTCGCGGCCGCGCGTATTTTTTTTTTTTTTTTTTACTTTTAGCGCGAGGCGCGCGCGCTTCTCGGACTCCCTTGTTCGTTCTTCTTTTGTACCAACCAATTTCTGTTAGTGCCCATATATAATCCAAATCTAACATTATCAATTAAAAAGCTGCACCTTCAGTCACTGAAAACCAGGTTGGATTGTCAGATCACACCAACTAAAAAGTACATTCGCCCTGGGTTACCAAAAGTTAAGAAAGTCACTTCTTTCAATCATGCCACAACTAACCGCTTATTATGGCCGAGCAATTTCCCTAAGCGACTAATAAAGGAATTAAGTAACCCTTTACCCCACGAGCAAGGCGGCAACTGAACACTTCCTGTGGGTTGGGGCTTTAATCGGACCATATTGCACCTTGATTCTCCCTCCTAGCAGGCCACCGCTCCACCCACCGAACAATATACTGATTCCGGGCGCTTTCAAGCGAGTAAGCAGCGCATATCTGCATTTTCTACAGTCAATATATATATATTAACTGGCTACCGAGTCTAAGTAACAATTGACTGATACTTAATTGGTCAATATAAATTCTGCTGCGGCATCTTATTTAAAGAATGCTTCGTCGGAACCTAGCTACCGTGTTACCACAAATTATTAGACCAGTGCACTAAAACGTATTGAGCATTTAACATCAATAAGAAAAAAAATCATTATTAAGGTGCCCCCTACAGTACTAAATCGAAAATTACTCGTTGTCACTCTTACCCTATAATAGGAGCAAGGTGATGTTTTGGTTTTATTCAATTTTAGACCTTGATTGTTTGAAACATACAAAGAATCATTCCATGGGTTTGCTTAATAGGATTGTTTTTCAATTCAACGTGACATTTGAAGCGTCACTGGTCATTGCTGAACGTTCTTAAATGACATTTGATCCCGATTAATCATTATTTTCACTGTCCAACAGGTCAATTTGAGATTTTTTTTTTTGTGCAGTACTGTAGAATTTGACACTTTTTTCTCTAGAGCGCAGCGCTCTGCCCACGTGCCCTCTTAAGAGACTAGCTTTTTGGGGGTGGATGGTGGGGCGGGATGATCAACATCTGCCCTGCAATTAAAACGCATGTATTTTGCAGTGGCTCCGTCATCACGCGTGCCAGACCTCCAGGGCACGCTGCTTCCCAGCCTGACGTATGTTGACATTTCGAAAGTGGCCGAGGTCGCGCTGACTCCCAGGGCTTAGTTTATAGCCGCCCCGCCCCGTGGTAATACTTGCTGTGCTCTCGTCTGAGCCATAAAAGCCCCTTAGCACAGTAAGGTTGTGCCAGGGGACACATTTGTTTACTTTGCGAGTGCATTTAATGTGGAGAATGCTCACTTAACTGGAATCGGCATGGGAATAGAGAACGCGCATTAGTAAGGTCAGCGGCTTGTCTTAATGCACTGTGTAAAACACACATTAAAGAACACACATAATCGCCTGTTCCGGGGAAGGGCGTGATTGTGGGTTTACCATGACGGTTATGAAGAGACAGCTTTCTATATACATGCACAACCATGCTGAGTAAAGCAAAGCACCGGCCACATGTACCCCGCCGAGCAACCACGCGACAAGTATGTGCAGAGAAATGAGAATGTGCACAGCTGTACATTTATGCGTCGTCATGTGGCACTGAACGCTCACTTTAAATGTTTCCTTTCTCTCTAGCTTGTAAACACATCACATGGCGCCTTCACAATTAGCCAAATAATATTTGCCATACGTTTGTGTAGATTTTTCTATACCATGATGCTATTCCGGATGCTGCCCGAAATTCCTTTTCATAGGAAAACGTAACAAGCATTGGCATAGCCAATAGGTCTCGCCTTTGGGACCTTATAAGTGTTTAGCCATGCAACAGTTAATGTTGTTGCAGTAAGGATATTGTGCTGCATAACTAAATACTTATAAGGTCCCAAAGCGAGACCTATTGGCTATGCCAATGCTTGTTTTCTTTGGTGAGTAGCACGCTACTCCAGAAACCCATAAAGGATTAGTGGTGAATTAGTATGGTGAAATATGAAAGTAATTTGAGTGGTGGATATGTTAGTCAGTTATTTGGATTGAGAAGGGTTGGGGAGGGATAGAAGGGAAAGAAAGGTTTGCATTCATATAGCGCCTGTTACCCCTGATGGGGTGTTGAAGCGCTTTTCTGGCAAGTAGCAGGCTACTCCAGAACCCATAAAGGATTAGTGGTGAATTAGTATAGTGAAATATGAAGTAATTAGAGTGGTAGATATGTTAGTCAGTTATTTGGATTGAGAAGGGTTGGGGAGGGGTAAAAAAGGGAAAAGGGGGGGCTTGGCTTGACAGGCCATCATGGCGGACGCAGCTTAGCTGAGCTCCGTCCATTCACGCCGTAATCCGCCTTATATCCTTCATTATCCTGCCCAGAGAAGCCTCATCTAGCAGTGCCGATTGCCCTTATCGCCTTGGAGATCGGGGATCCCTTCATTGTGGCGATTGACTGGGCTGTGGCTGAGATTCCAGCACTGATTCCGGAGCAGATTGCCGCTCCTGCTGTTGCGGCCGGCCTGGAGCCTGTGAGCCGAGGCTGCGGTGCGGGCCCCCGCTCGCTGTTTGGAGAGCGACGTTCGGGGTGGAAGTGCCCTGTGCCCCCCCCTGTGTGCTGCATTACCGGGGAGACCTGTGCCGGCGGGAGGTGACCACCGCCCCGCCCCCTCTACCCCGCAGCCGCCATCTTCCTGGCGCGGTGCCGGAGGTGCGGCGGTGCCTATCCTGCGGCGCTGCTCGGGTCCCTGCCGAGTGGGCCACGGTGGGATTGATGCCAGCGGAGAGTGGCTCTCCCGTTTGCTGTCAGCGAGATCGGGCCCCGGAGGAGCTGGTCGTGCGAGGCCCTGTGGACCCGAGGTTGGTCCGCGACCACAGACGGTGAGCGATCCTGCGGATACCCTTCTCCCTCCCGCCGTCCCCGTGGGTTTGCCTAGCCGAGAGACTGACCTTGGGAGCACTGGTGCCCATGAGCACCTCGAGGGCGGACATTCACTGCCTGGGAGTATGTGTCGTGGAGGCGGGCCCCTGATTGTCACGCTTGGGGCCCCGGATACCACTTGACTGTATGCACTGCCTGGTCCTTGCTGCCTGGGGGTCACTGCGCGCCGCCCTGAGTGGGCTGTGATCTGTGCCGCGGAGCTGCGGAGTGCCTGCATCTGGCTGGGGTTCGTGGCTCTGCTGCGCCCCCCGTGTGGGGCTCCCATATCAACCGACCCTGAGTACTCGGCCTGACCCTCTGTCCGCGCCCAGTGTTTTGCCGGGAGCTGTGCCTCTTCGGCTCCTGTTATCCTGGTCCCGCTTGGCGAGGCGGCTGCCGGCCCGGTTGGTGTGGGCTCCTCGTCCCTTTGCCGGCTGCGTGGCCCGTGATCTTCCCTCCTGATGGGCAAGGGCGGCCCGGGTGGGGCTGGCCCCAAGCAGGGCACCATTGACCAGTTCACTACGGCTGCCCTGCGAGTGGGGATGGGAGCGGCTCGACTCCGGACAACGCGGCCCTTCTGGTGGCGATCAACAGTGCCCGTGATACGCTGGATGCAAAGATTGGCGCAGTGGGGTCCGAAGTCTCCTTTTTGCGCCAAGACCTCCGCAGGGCAGTGGACCGGATCACTGAGGCCGAAACGAGGGTCTCAATGGTGGAGGATTCCGTGACCTCCCTCCAAAAGAAAGTGAATAAGCTCACGGTCGTCACGCAGGATCTGGCCTCGAGTGGAGGATGCGGAAGGCCGTGCTCGACGGAACAACCTACGCTTCGTGGGCCTGCCCGAGGGCTGCGAAGGGGTCTCAATGACTAATTTCATCACTAAGTGGCTCATAGCTATTATGCCTAACGATCTTTTATCCTTGGCCTTCGTGGTGGAGCGGGCGCACAGGGCCCTGACGCAGAAGGCCCCCCCCGGGCGCGGCCTCAAGGCCTGTCATCGCAAAGATCATGAACTATGCCGACCGTGACGCCATACTGCGATTCGCCAGGTCACATAAAGACAGTTTTGTACATGAATCCCGCTCGATCATGATATTTCCGGACTATACGTGCCTGGTTCAACAACGACGCCAATCCTTCATGGCTGCGAAGCGCAGACTCAGAGAATTGAACATACAGTACATGCTGCTGTATCCAGCCCGGATGCGCGTAATATACAACTCAGTCTTATTTTTTCGACACCCCTGAGGCGGTCTTCACTTGGACGGATGAGCGCCCACAGCTCCGAGCGAATTCTCCATCGGCCTTAGACTCAGACTCCTCTCGGAGTCAGTGGCCACGACGTACCAAGTCTCAGAAGCGGCGAGGGCCGGGGTCGGACAGGGCGTCGGCGAGCCCTGGGCGACCACCCTGAAAGATCCGGATTATCCCGCAGCCCACATGGCAATCTGTAAGACACTGACAATGTTTGAATCCACATTAGTAATGTTGTTCTCTGGGCGGGCGTGGGAGCTTGACTATGGGCTGCTAGGCCAAGGACCTCTTGCACCCCCAGTTTTCTTAGAGTTATAGGGTGGGGTGGGAACCTTTGGTGCGATATTCGGGGGCCCCCGTTGGGGGTCCGCTATTTTCCGCACCGCGACAGATGCACCTTTTTCCTGGTAGTGTCGGGTGGGGGGGTAGTTTCCTTTGGGATTGCAGTTTTATGGTGTTTTTATGTTCTTGGTACATGCAGACGGTGGGCTATTTTCCACATTTTCTTCTATGCAGATCTCCTCGCTTTATCCAACCCCTCCATGGGACTAGATGATGCCCGGTGAAGTAGACCCCCTCGGAGACCTAACGGTGGTCTCATGGAATGTTCGGGGATTACTGAATAAAGTGAAACGAGGCGCAGTCCTACAACAGGCGAAGAGGTATGGGGCAGATATCCTGCTCTTACAAGAGACCCATTTACTGGGGACAAAGGTCCCGTGCCTCGCCCGCTTCGGCTTTTATCACATTTACCATGCAGGGTTCACAAGGGGTTCCAGGGGTGTGGCTGTCCTTATCCACCGCAGGGTTCAGTTTCAATATATAGCACATAGGGCGGATCCCGGGGGCCGATTCCTCTTCATCACGGGTAAGATATATGGGGAACAGACAACCATTGGCAGTATCTATGCTCCCCCGCCACTAGGAGCTACTTTTGTTGAAAATCTTTTGGGGGTATGGGGAGCCATTCCAACGGGTTTGACCCTGATGGGGGGGCGACTGGAATGACACCATGGGGCCTTTAGACCGACAGCGCAACTTAAATTCCCCTTAACCATCGGGCCCGACTAAACTTCATACACTGGCATCAACACTGGACTGGGCTGACCTATGGCGCGAATTCCACCCCACAGAGCGGGATTATACATTCCTTTCGGCGGTCCATGGGTCGCAGTCCCGATTAGATTATTTTTTTGTCCCTCGTGTGTTTCTTCATAGATTTTCACAGATACAGCATCAGCCCCGCGGTTTGTCCGATCATTCCCCGGTCGCAATGCGATTTCATACATGCTCACGCAGGCCCCCATTCCGCTGGAGAATGTCCCCTTGGCACCTCCGTAGTCCTGCCTATCAAGACATGCTTAATACTGCGATCACTACCTATTTGGCAGACAACGGTCCCTCTGCCCCCTCGTGTACCACTCTCTGGGAAGCCCTAAAACCGACCGTCCGAGGTCATGAAATTAGCTATCGCACAAAAGAGAAACGTACCCACCGTGAGCAGCTTGATACCCTAGAGGCGCGCCAGGCGACCCTGTCTTCCCAGCTCAGTTCCAATCCCAGTCCCATCCTCCGCCGCAATCTGATCCTTGCACAACAAGAGCTGCGTCAATACCTATTAAATGAAGCCAAGGAGATTTGGGAGGCCTCACAGCATCGGATATATCAGTGGGGTGATAAATCCAGTAAAATGCTCCATAGACTGTGTCAAGCAGATGGTGCCCCGGCCATTACACCTACCATTCGTGGTCCGGACGGGTCCCTATACACCAACACCGGAGGGGGTGGCGAGGGAGGCATTTCACATCCCTGTACGCCCGGCAGGAGCAGATTTCTGCCGAACTCATTGCGGAGTTCCTAGTGGACATTCCGCCTCGCCGGCTCCCCGACTCCGTTCGGGAACGGCTGGAGACCCCAATCACACTCGATGAATTGACCGGCGCCCTCAGTGCGTTACAGCCGGGTCGTGCCCCGGATCCCAACGGGTTCCCCATGGAATTCCTTCGATCCCATATACCTCTTCTAGGGCCTCATTTATTGGCGACCATCGCGGACGCTACGGACGTGACAATTCTACAGAGGGACTGGCGACACGCGGAGATTGTGCTGTTTCTCAAGCCTGGCCGACCTCCGGAAGACCCGTCTTCTTACCGCCCCATTTCCCTTATCAATTTTGAACCCAAATTACTAGGGAAGGTCCTGGCAGATCGCCTCAGGGGGTGTATCACGGACCTGATCCACTCTGATCAGTCTGGCTTTATGCCACAGAGAGCCACTAGACACAATATTAGACCAGTCCATAACGCCATCGCTGCTTCCCCTACCCTTGGCCGACCCGCTGCCCTATTAGCTGATATAGACAAAGCATTCGATTCGTTGAGCTGGGTCTATCTTTTTCAATTGCTTGAGGCAATCAACTTTGGACCCCGCTTCCTGACATTATACGCCTGTTGTATACAGATTTGACGGCATCAGTTCGGATTGCGGGACATCGCTCTCGCCCTTTTCCGATTCAGAGGGGTACCCGTCGGGGCTGCCCACTGTCCCCATTGTTGTTTGCCCTAGCAGTCGAGCCGCTGGCGGCCTGGGTCAGAAGTGACCCGGTGCTCAGGGGGTTTGATTGGTCCCGATCACGGTCAGATCGTATAGCATTATACGCTGATGACGTTCTCTTTTTCATGACAGACCCATGGTACTCAGGACCCCGCATACTGCAAATTCTTAGGGTATTTGGTGGCACCACGGGCCTCCACGCCAACCCCGCCAAATCCATCCTCTTCCCAGTGTGCGGACACCAAGGCCGTGAATCATGGGCCGCACAGCTCTCACGGGCCACAGATGGGTTCAAATATTTGGGGATCTACATCTCCCCCTGCCCCAAGATTTCATGGACACACAATATCACCCCATTGTTAGTCCGTCTCAAGAATGAAACCACGATATGGTCCGCTCTCCCTCTATCCCTCTATGGGCGTTCAGCCATCTTTAAGATGGTTTCTCTGCCTCGGATCCTATACCGCCTCCAAAATTTTCCTTATCCTCTCCCTCGCGCTTGGTTTGCACAGGTAAATGCAATACAAAACAATTTCCTCTGGGGTGGTGGTGCCGTTCGCGTGGTGCTCCGCACTTGTGCACAATATACATATTGTGGGGGGATAGCGGCAGCTGATATTTATTCATACTATGTTGCGTCTCACATTCTTGTAATTAACGAATGGTGGTATAATTCTCCTACCGATCCGGCATATGCTATTGAGCACGCTGCAATGGAACAAGTCCCTCTGCTCCACTTGCTATATAGCTCCACACGGCTCGACCATCTACCACCGGCTGGCAGAGTTGCCATACAGTTATGGAGGGCCAAGACCAGACAAATGGGGTGGAGAGGGAAACTTACTCGTCAAACCCCCCTGTGGCATAGTACACACCTCAGAACAGCTACCGCATTGACTGGGTTCCGGGGATGGGACCTGGTGGGGATTTCGACCCTTGGGGACGTATTGAGGGGCACTATCTTAAAATCATTTCAACAATTGCAGACAGACTTTGACCTCCACGTCACAATTTTTAAAAATTTTTACAGCTCCGTCACGCAGTCTACCCCCAGATCCGAAATATAGAGGTTCTCCCCGAATTCCAGCCATTGGAAGGCCGCCTGCTTATGGGGGACCTTGGACTACACAAAATCAGACAAATATACCAAACACTGACGACCCACACCCCCACCACTCTCGACAAAACCCGACTGGCCTGGCAGGCAGACATTCCTGAATTAACGGACGATGATTGGGCTGAAGCAATAGCCAGCCCGAGGGGCGCGGCAGTCTCCACACGCTACAGGCTCATCCAGTTTAAATACTTACATAGAATATATTACACTAGGGTACGACTGTGGCGAATGGGGGTCATCCAGTCCCCGGTGTTTGCGGTGCGGCAGGGAGGATGGGTCCTTCCTACATACGGTATGGGCCTGCACGGCCCTGCAGCCCTTTTGGAATAGGGTTAGGTCATGTCTCAATGAGGTGCTGGGGTGGGTGCTTCCACTTGACCCACGGCTGTTTTTATTGCACTCTACTGACATCGGGGGGAACCGCTATAAACCGCATCTGCTGTTCCTCGCCCTTACTATTGCCAAGAGGGACATTGCACAGGGGTGGAAGGCGTCATCTCCCCCGACTATAGGCAAATGGAAGAACGCAGTAGATACATGTATGGGAGCCGAGATTGCAGTCTTTGAGGCCCAGGGTTGCCCCAGGAAACATCACAAGATTGGTCACGATGGGCGACATATCGCGGAATTGACCTACCCCCCCTGCCCGAGGAGGACCTATGAGTGGCACCCTCTGATCCCTGACGAGTATCACCCCATGCTATATCGTTTGATTGTCTTATTGCCTTGTTGTA
Organism: Calotriton arnoldi; assembly: GCA_963921515.1. Lineage (NCBI taxonomy): Eukaryota > Metazoa > Chordata > Amphibia > Caudata > Salamandridae > Calotriton > Calotriton arnoldi. The sequence continues at coordinate 416,180 of CAWUFW010002717.1, forward strand.
ACATATATTTTGAATCTGCTGCATTGTGCTAGATCATGGAGATTGACCACTGTCTGCATATTGTTTGTAGTATTGTTTTGCCTGCATGTTTAGCGGGTAATGTTTATCATGAAAATGGTTATCGATGCGAAACTTATCCCTCTGCTCATGCGTGTTATTGTAGGGCGTCCGCCCGTTATATTGCAAAATAACCAAATAAAATTTGTTATTTTAAATTAAAAAAAAAAGGGAAAAAGGTTTGCATTTATATAGCGTTTGTAACCCTGATGAGGCGTTCAAACGCTTTGTTGGCGAGTAGCACGCTACTCTGGAACCCATAAAGGATTAGTGGTGAATTAGTATAGTGGAATATGGAATTAGAGAAGTGAACATGTTAGTCTGTTATTTTTATTGAAAGGGATAGAAGAGTGAAGGATTTCTTTTTAGGTCATAGCAATAGGAGGAGGCTTTTGGATGAGTAAAAAGGGTTTTTGGAGGGGAAGAGTCGGAGGGAAGAGTTTAGAAAGGTTTGTTTTGGGGGATCGGTATAGTAAAAGAGGTGTCAGATGATGAAAGGAGGGGTAGAGTAGGAGAGAGTCAAGAAAGGGTTATTTTGGGGAACATAGTAGTGGTATGGGGTTTGGGATAAAAGAGTGGGTGTAAAGGATATAATGATAGATGTATAGGGTGAGAGATAGGGTAGTGCATTGGAAAGAGTAGTAGAAAGAAGTTTGAGATGAGTCAAAGTTGGGCTAGAAGATATATTGAGAGAAGTATAGGCTGAGAAATAGGGTAGTGCATTGGAAATGCTAAATTAGAAGAAAGTGATAAATATATAGATCCATAAGTACACTGAAAGTATATAGATGCATAAAGGAGGTAAGTATACGCAGATTAAAGATATTGATAGAGGTACAGGATGAGAAATAGGGTAGTGCATTGATATGCTGTTTCAGGAGAAAAGTAACAGGCACAGATCCAAGTACATGGAAGGTACATAGATGCACAATGGAAGTAAGTACATGTAGATTTAATTTTTTTATAACATAATTATTCTACATGTTTATTCAAAGCAATACACAAAGATAGGTACATATCTATAGTGAAAATAAATGCTTATATATAGAGGGACACATACATAGAGTGGGTATTAATGAATGGGAAAATGGGCAGCATTTCTGGCCCAGGTCCCAACCAGTCCCGAACAGGCTCAAACAGGCACTCACCCTTGTCCTCTCCACCCTTAACAGGCTCAAACAGGCACTCACCCTTGTCCTCTCCACCCTTGTCCTCTCCGCCCTTGTCCTCTCCGCCCTTGTCCTCTCCGCCCTTGTCCTCTCCGCCCTTGTCCTCTCCGCCCTTGTCCTCTCCGCCCTAGTCCTCTCCGCCCTTGTCCTCGACGCCCGGGCTGAGACGCCCTAAGCCTCGGACGTTTATAGCCCTAGTAGTCGGGTGACCCCTTCAGCAATGGGAGCCCTATCCAATCACAACACTAGCCCTAAAATCTAGAAACAATAGGAGATGAGGACCTTGCAGCCAATATCAGCCCTAGTCCAAGCACCCAATAACTTTCAAAAACCCTGAACTCTACGTCCAATAGAGGCCCTAGCCCTACCAGTAGTCCCAACCCAAGTCCAAGCAACCAATGGCACAGGAAGCCCTAGTCCCTACTTCCAATAGAAAGCCTAACCCTACTCTTAGTACCACACCTAGTCCAGCAACCAATCACACCAAAAGCCCTAATCGCAACTTCCAATTAAAGGCCTAACCCTAGCCATAGTCCCACCCCAGTCCCAAAAACCAATAACGCAGGAAGCCCTAGTCCCTACTTCCAATAGAAATCCTAAGCCTAGCCCTAGTCCCAACCCTACATTGATAGAATCACAGACCCAGAAACCAATCAGAACCCTCAAATACCCAACCAATGAGGACCCTAATCCAATAGAAACATCAGATACAACCTCCAATCAGTGTATACATGTACCTACCACTAGCAGACTATATAAGGTCCCAGCAACCTCAGACAAGGTTTGCTGGCCAGGGAGTTGGGAGCTGCTTCTCTTTTTCAGAATCTCCTAGGAGACAGACGGGCTCAATCCACACTTTGGACTTCTGCAGGTAAGGGCCTAACTTGTCCTCTGAAAATAGTGTTTGTATAAAACTTTACTCCCTCTCCTGGACAAAAAACGAAGTGCACAGTCCCTATTAAACACAGTTTAAACAGCACACAGAAGATCACTGCTGCCTCAGAGCACACTCTGATGTAGAATATCCCTGTTGGTGGGGGGGGGCTGGTTTCACTGACTTGTTAACACAAAATGGTGGCTGGGGGTGCACTGTTTAACATACAGGTCTTAGAACGGAGACAATGGGAAATTTGGAGGGAAAACTGATAGTCACTGGGAATGAGAGGGAAAAACTACAGAGATTTAGGACTGCAAATCCCACAATTCAACACGTTAAATGGAAGCAATCATGGGCAGGAAAAATCACAAGTTTGAACACAAAACAGGTAATTAAATATGCAATCACGGGAAGGTTAAAACTACAATTTTAAACTAACAACCACAACCACAGGCAAAGACAGTAATCACAGATGGGGAAAATCGTTTTTTAACTCTTTTAGGAAAGAGACAGCACTAGTCTTCCTCCTTACCACTTCCTGGACTCTGCTCACTGCAATCTGGGGCACAGGTAGGCTGCAACTCACAAGATGGAGGCTAGCCTCATTGTTAAACTTTAAACATTTATACATTTTTTTATTTGTATTTAACTGGAACCACCGTCAGTAGTGCAGTTTGAGTTTACAACATTTATTTAGAGCGCTCGCCCTAATAATAAAGGGTTTGCATTAATGACCCATACATACAAGTTGGAACACAATTAACATGGACACAAATATTCCCTCCGCTGCAGAAAATTCCCTTCCCTGCTCCATAATGTGATACTGTAAACTGGCAGCCAAAGGGTTTGTGCTGCAGGGGGTTTGGGCTACTTGTCCCGAGGACAAAATAAACCTGAAAACTTGGTGTCCTTGACTCCAAACAGTGTCCTGGACGTGGGTCTATAGGAATTCCACACCCCTAATTTAGGAGAGAGGGTATTTTGCTTAGCCAGCTATAAATGTTGCATATTTTTGTAATTGTGCCTGCTGGGTTGCCTTGTGGAAAAGCCTACCCTTAAACCAGTAGGCCTGAGACTGTTATGGGGACAAGAAAATGCTAAAAGCTATAGACCAGGTTGGTTAACTATGCAAAAGTATTTCAGCTGCCATAGCTCTAATCTGTACTTTTTTTAATGAAAAGTTATGAGAAAGGTAGTAGGTATGATTTACTTTCTGTGTAACACATGTTCAAGGCAATAGGTTTTTAATGGTGGATTATATTTGCATCAGGTTAAAGCATACAATGAAGCATTTTGCTATATGAAACCTCAAATTACCCTTTGAAGGAAACATTTTGGGTATTGGTAAACCCCTTTGACAAACCGTAAAGGGAGAAGATTTGCTCTGCAATAATTGTTGCTAGAATTGCTTTAGAAGACCGGCTTACCTGTCAACCAGAATAATGTTTAAAAAAATGTGTGTGTACTTGAGGTATGTATACTTATTCTTTTCTCTAATTGTCAATAAAAAAAAAAAACTAACATCCCTGTACCCCTTTTTGTTTTTTCAGTGAATTTCTGCAGTTTGGTTCATGTTTTTTAACTAGAACGTCCCAGTAACCTTTGGAGTTTTGTTTGGTGAATTTCTAAGTTTAAATTATTTTTTTTTTTTAAATATAATTTCCTAACTGTAATCTGTGACCTTTGAGAGTGGGTGTGTGGGGCTGCATAGGTCGGTGAGTGGGTGTGTGTAGTTGTGATGTGGGTTTTATGTGATGTGTGTGACATATACTTGAATAATGTGTGGGTACTGTGTGATGTGCATTAGTGCGTGTGCTTGGTTTGTGTGTGAAACCTTGTATACTCTGTGCGCACACACTATGGGTTGTCAATAGTTATCACGCCGTCCACATAGGCACGTATAAAGATATTAAATATCCCCGTTACAGGATCAATAGTTATCTATCCATCCATAAACGGCCAATGATAATCTATGCACAATTACAGGTCACCGCTACAGATCCATATTGTCTGTACTCCAACATGCCACCAGTGTACTTAACATGGCCCGCAAACACACTTGCAGATAATGACATCCTTAAACATACCTACGGGCCACAATTAAACGGTCATAGCGCCTGTAAACACCAGCATGCCGCTACTCTAATTGTAATTACATAGTGTGCAGGTTGCGTGTCACCGGCCAGCGATATCTACAAGTTTGAAACACACGTGTCCTCTGTACAAGCGCAAACAGTCCACAAACACACACCCAGCTCGCCAAACAGCGTTCTTGTCTGTAAACACACTGAAATGAAGATGGAAGCACGATTAAAGATGAAGTAGCAGTTGTTTATTAAGTAGGAAGATATACACTTCAGCCTACACAGCGACCTTCAGGTTCTCCAACACCGTTATCCACATACCTCCATGGTAAGCCAGTAACATTGTATCACTAAGAACAGAAGGCACACTGCACTAACATTCTACTTCAGCTAACACTGGCTTACAACACATGCCAGTGTTCGACGTAATGTGAGATAATGCACACCTCCCTCCTTTCCCAAGAACAAAACACCAACAAAAAAACAAATGCAACAGTAAACTTAAACAAGTACTAAAGGAAAATGCACAATGAGAATTTATACATATTCGTTTAGATAAAGAGGTCTTCTACAAATTCTAAAAGTCTTCCTCAACTCCAATTTGTTGGCACCAGTGTTATAACCAGCATCATCATCGCAGTGTTTGCTTACATTTCTCACAAACCCCTTCACCACACGACCCAAATTCCAGATACGATGATCTTCTGTCCTCACCGCATTCCCAAAAACTTTAATAACTTTCATGGGAGAGGAAAATTTCGATCCAGATCTGAAAACACCACCACGAGGATTTTTAATTAAGTCACCAACCTGAACCGCTGTTTTCTTTGTAGCTTTCCGAGAATCAAACAACTCCTTCCTTTTAGAAGCAAAGTTGCGTTCTTCTATATTTTTCAACTCCTCCTTTTGCTTAAAACACAAATCGTCAATCACTCGGTCATTGACCCCAGAAGGACAGACTAGGGTATTTGCTTTACTTCTTCTGAACAACTCAAAGGGAGAGAACCCTGTACTAGAATGAGGAGTTATTCTGTAGTTTCTCACTTTACAAAGCAATTCACTCTTCCAACATATATTGTTTGCAATCGTACGCTGTATAGCTTCCTTCAAAACTTTGTTTAACCTTTCAACCATGCCATTGGTCTCAGGATGATACAGAGCTGATTTTTTTTTTTTTTGTGCTCTGCCCCTTTTTTAAAAAAATTAATCCATTTCACGAGAGACTAATTGTACACAGTTATCAGTTAACAAAGATTCCGGAAAGCCTTCCCTCTCAAAAACTTGTTCCAAAAACAGAATAACATCATGTGTTTCAATAGAATTCGTAATGGCAACTTCTGGGCACCTGGAAAACATGTCAACAAGTACTAAAACATACTTGTCAACACTCGAACCATGAATGGGGCCTAAGATATCAAAAGCAACCTCTTTCCAGGGTCCCTTTGGTAATTCCCTCACCACCATAGGCTGTACTCTGCATTTGAATGTTTTGTCTGCATTGCAACACTCGCCACAATCTCTCACAGCACGTTCAATCTGAATATCCATTCCGGGCCACCAATACATTTATCTCAAGCTCTCCTTGGTCTTTGATATTCCTGGATGACTCATGAGCTAAAGAGATCAAACCTTCGCTCGCAGAAATCTGGGGGACTAATCTAGTGCCTCTAAACACAAGTCCACTTTGAACCGACAATTCATCCTTGACTCTCCAAAAGGTTTGTAAATCATCATGAATTTTGTCAGAACTGGACCAAACACCTCAAATCCTTTCCACCACTTTTTGTAAAATAGGATCTTTGCCAACTTCAACCACCCACTCTTCTTCACTAATGACTCCTTCTCTTATTAAACAGACATCTAAATCCTCATCTTCATCAACAGCATTCCCACTCATGTCAGATACACTGACTAGGCGAGAACAACAGTCAGCAACCCAATTCTTAGCACCAGGAACATACTCCACATCTAAATGCAATTCTTGCAAACCAATAACCCAGCGCTTAATCCTAGCAAACTGCATCTAAGCCTTTTCTTTCAAAAATTTCTTTGAGACGTTTGTGATCAGTCTTGACCACAAACTTGCTTCCCCTACACACATTTTCTAAGCTTTTGTACAGCCCAAGCTGCAGCCAACGCCTCCTTTTCTATAACTGAATAATTCAGTTCCGCCCCTCTCAAACTCCTGGAAATGAACAAAATAGCTCTTTCTAATCCGTTATGTCTTTGTAAAAGTACTGCTCCAAGACCCTTGGAACTAGCATCAGACAATAATAGATTCATGCCCTGGCTCAAAACTCTGCAAACAGGACGCCTTTCTTAGTGTTTCTTTTATTGAACAAAATTCAGACTCCCACTCTTCATTCCACACAAAGGAAGTCCCTTTCTTCAACAGAGACCTCAAATTTTTAGTCTTCTCTGCAAAATTCACTATGAATTTATTATAGTATTCGGTCATCCCCCAAAATTTGATCACTTCTTCTTTAGATGAGGGACTAACAAAGTTGTTTATGGTCTCAACAAGTTCACGTTTAGGTTCAATACCATTCGGTGTTATTTTGTGACCTAGATAATCAATTTGATCTAGATTAAATTTGCATCTGCTTGCTTTTAATGTTACACCATTCTCTTTAAATCTTTGTAGCACTTCACGCACTCTTTGATTATGCAAATTGACATCCTCACCATACTCCAGTACATCGTCCTGGTAAATTTTAATTCCCGAAATTCCACTCCACATTCTTTCCATGATGCGCTGAAAAACAGCAGCAGCAGATATTAATCTGAAAGGCATGCGCACAAATTTATACGTGCCAAACGGGTAACAAACGCTGTTAAATCTTGAGATTCATGGTGAAGTCTAACTTGGTGGTATGCAGATGTGAGGTCCACAGTGGTAAAACATTTAGCCCCTTTTAACATAGAAAGCATCATTTATATTCGATAAAGGATAATGATCCACATTAACATTCTTATTTAACTCGCGTAAATCAACACAAAGGTGAACTTCACCATTAGCTTTCTTTGCCTTGACAACCGGAGCCAACCATTCCGTTGCTTCTACTTCCTCGATGATACCGTTGCTTATTAATTTATCTAACTCAGCCTTCATTTTCTCTTTAACAAGCAAAGGTACACCTCTGACTTTACTCACAACTGGTTTGGCTCCCTTTTTAGGTCTTGCTGAGCCAGCGCATGCGCTGCTCTGCGAGACATTTAGTTAGTGGCTTTTCAAAGTGCTACCACAATCTTTTCCTGGCCTCAAGCTTGCGTTCACGAGCGCGGGCACGCGCGCAGCCGCCATGTGGCTTTCATGGCTCATTAAGCCTTGCTCTCCCAACCGCCTCGCTCTGCCCCTCCCCCACCACAGAGCGCGTCCCTGCCATTACTTTCGCTTTCATGGCCGCGCGGCCAATGCTTGTTTTTAACTTACCGATACAAAAGGGGATGATGGACGGAGCGCTTGAGCCAATCAAACACCCACCCCCAGTCAACTGATCTGGGTTTAATCCATCATTCTTTAGCTCACTCCACCACCCCAGTTCAGACATGGCCATATGCAAATCAGTCTGACCCTGTGCCTCTTGGGAACAGTCCAGCCCGAACTGCCAAGCCATGTCTTCCCTGGACCGGAAACAAGCATCCTAGGACCGGTTTCTGGCATTTCAGCCGTCATCAGCCAGGCTTGCTTGAATCCAGTGGCAAAGTGAGCAAGGGACCCACGTCTGGGCATACCCCCGCCAACTTAGGGCGAACAAAGCGATACAAAAGGGGATGATGAACTTACAGCTGAGGCGCGCGTGCTTGTTTTTCTCTCACCCCGACCCTGTGTACATCACTGGCTGCTCAACCTTATCCACCCCACCATGCCGAAGTACACACGTATTTCGAAATATATAACTTACAGTTAACTTATGTAAGTGGAAGTTCGTATATTTTTTTTTATTAGCAGTTTTATATAGCTTTTAGCAGTTATATAAAGCGCAAACTCGACTTGTATGAGAGCGCTTTACATGGGCACCTGTTGAATTACAGACACATATTCCCTTTACAGGCAAGGGGAGATTAAGTTATTTGTCCAGGATCACAGCATGCTACAGCGTCTCCACCGTAAAGCTAGATGTGAAAGCTGGCAAGGAAGGAGGAAGGATCCGTGAACTTCCCGGGGGCGTGAGTGACTTAAGCAGTTACCCAATTTATCACTCTAGGGGGGGGGGGGGGGAAGCACTCGCAGACACGGACTGCTGTTTACGCTTCCCTTGGTCCCTGCCAGTGATGTACACAGCATAGCACGGTTACTGTCTGTTGGTCGGTACTGTTTTTACAAGTGCTTATACAAGCAGCGTGGTTGACACTTGCTTGGAATTTATTTATCTATAGTATTTGTTTTGAAGCACTTCCATCAGCTTGGTGTCGCTTCTAAGCACTATAGAAGGGAATATCAAAGTAGGAATCTAAAACAAGTATATTTTGGTAGAGTATCATACATGCCAACAGACGCGATTCAGGTGGGAAACTCCCAATTTTTGAAGCTGAAAATGGCTTTATTTTAGCTCTCTCCCGCCTGAAAAATTGCCTTTGCTTCAATAGAAGCAAATGGGGAAAATACATTACCCCTATTTTTTTCCCAAAATCTCCCACTTTCCTGGTCCAGAATGTAGGTATGTGTGGAGTTAGTATGTAAGTGGTCTGCAGCTGAGCAGATGCTGATCTTTAGCTGGGCTTGCATGGTGGAGTAACCAATCAAGCCAATAGGTCTCGCCTTTGGGACCTTATAAGTGTTTAGCCATACAACAATTAATGTTGTTGCAGTAAGAATATTGTGCTGCATAACTAAATACTTATAAGGTCCCAAAGGCGAGACCTATTGGCTATGCCAATGCTTGTTTACTCTTATTTTGTGAACATTTCTTGAAACAGCCCAGTTTTGTGTCAAACTTCTGGAAACTCTTTCTCAAAGTCTGGTTTGCAGGACGTTGCATTGTTCACCTGAAAGGTTTGTCTCAGTTTAACTGAAGGAATCTCGCTAGGATCAAGATAAACACCAAGATCTTTCTGGTGATACCAGCTGATAAGGGAATCACCTCTCACGGAAACGTACATTTTCCCTACTGCAATTCTAACTTTAAAGTGAATCGACCCATTAAAATACCCTACTAACTTTATAGGTTGACCTCCATAACCTTTTGGACAAATATCTGGTTTAAACAGTTTGACCTTTTTGTGACACATTTGTTTCAAGAAAATCTTGGGGATTAATGTAATCTTTGCACCTAAATCAAACATAGGAACAGACGCACCTTCCACTTGTACTACTTCCCAAGGACCTCTATTACCATCTTGAACTTGCATAATAATTTCATCATCCGAAGAATCACCAATAAATTCACACGAGACTTCATGAATCTTTTTCCTTTGTTCAAAATTGTTTTTAGTATTGGAACTCCGACAACAACTCGAAACATGCCCTTTCTTCCCGCATTTCTTGCAAGTAGCTTTCCAACCCACACACCCTTTAAAATTGGCATAATGTCCAAGATCACTACATCTATAACATTTACCTGGATTGGATTTCACATCCTTGCTAGAATCTTTTTGAATAAAGCGTGAAGTGAAACTGGCATTATTTTGTTTTCGCACTGAAACAGTTTGTGCGGTTTCTTCTTTGAAATTGATGCTACCCTTTTTATTTCCTCAACACATGCTTTATGTTCAAAACTTTTTGCAAGTGTAATAACCTCTGATAAGGAAGGGTCATCTTTTTGCCGAAAGCTTTCTCTAGCTTTTTCAACACAACATCCTAACATGAACTGGTTGCGAAGTCTCATCAATATTGACACCAAAAGAACAAGTGGATGCCAGTTTCCTTAGAACAGAAACATCTATTCCTCTACAGATTCACTAGATCTTTGCATGCGCTTACCAAATTGATGCCTTTCTAAAACCCTTGAAACTTCAGGTAAATAATGTAAATCCAATTTTTTAATACATATTTCATATTCATTTAGATCAATACTTAATTCTGCAGATAAGTCAGGTAAGTGCTGAAAAACTTCTTATCCTTCAGAACCAAGACAATGAAGTAATAAAGCTGTTCTGCGTTCCGCACTTAAAGATGTTCCACAAACCCTGGCATAGTTTATAAAAACATCTTCCATTTTTTCCAAGGAATTTGTGGTTCACCCAGGGTTCATGAGAAAGAAAGGTGGAGCAGGCACATTCTGCATGATGGCACAATACAGGGTTAACAGAGAAGAAAGATTTTGTGCCCGTTAAATATCAAATTATGAATGAGTGTCACAGAGCAAGGAAGCTGCAGCAAAAATAATAAATAAAGAGAGAAGCAGTAAAAATACTCAGCCGTGCGCATCGGCGAAGATGCGCTGATAAAATCTGCAGAATCAGTGTAGAGAAACCATTAAAATGAATGTCTGATGAAATATTGAAGCTCAGAAGAGCCGTGTGCATTGGCGAAGATGCACTGAAATTTTTTGCAGAGTAACCAATATAAATGTCACTGATGAAATGTTGAAGCTTAGCGCATAAACTTAGAGCCGTGCACATCGGCGATGATATGCGAATCGGTGCAGAGAAACCATTAACATGAATTTCTGACATATTGAAACTTAATGGATCAACTTGGAGCCGTGCACATTGGCGAAAATCTGCAGAAACATTAGTAGAGACAGTATAGAAAATATCTCTTGTTTGTATCAAGATGCTCTTACAATTTAATTCTTGTTGAAATATTTTCACTGTAATAGCGTGTAACAATCTTGTGGAGAAAGGTGTGCCCTTCACCGAGCACGAAAGGTTTGAAGATCCCAATCTTCTAAAATGGCCGCGATGCATCAAGACACAAACATTTATCTCATTTTCTATGGCCGATGAACTTGTTTGCTGACGTTCATTGACGAGAAAACAAAGAGGCCGATTTTCATGGGAGATAGGTCGCTTCCAGCTTTCTTCACAGAAGGGGATCGAACGCTCCGAAACAGAGGAAGCGTGATGAAGATCTCCCACATCCAGCTTCCGTCACAGAAGGGGATCGAATACCACCACGAGGATGTGTAGTGAGTATCTCGAGCACTGGACACGCGCTCTCACTTGGACTGTACGCACGCTCTAGCTCGAGCACTGGACACACACGCTCTGACAAACGGTAGGAGCAATTCAAGACTAATAAAGTTTTTTTTTTTTTTTTTTAAGTATCTTTCACACAAAGTAGAAGTGTGAAAGGTGAAGAAATTAAATCCACTCACCAGGATGTGATCTGTGAAGCCGACAGTCTGAACACTCAATGGGGTGTTTTCTGTTCTAGCTTGTCATAAGTTAGAAAGCATATAACCGGATGAAGTAATAGCTTTGAGTTGAAGTGAAGTCTCCCAATGCGTAGGTCCGCTCTTATCCCATCCTCGTCGCCAATGAAATGAAGATGGAAGCAGGATTAAAGATGAAGTAGCAGTTGTTTATTAAGTAGGAAGATATACGCTTCAGCCTACACAGCACAGCGACCTTCAGGTTCTCTTCCAACACAGTTATCCACATGCCTCCATGGTAACCCAGTAACATTCTATCACTAAAAACAGAAGGCACACTGTACTAACATTCTACTTCAGCTAACACTGGCTTACAACACATGCCAGTGTTAGACGTAATGTAAGATACTACACACACACACACCTGGGGGCACGCATCTGCAGGCACCTCTTCCATAAGCAGTCTTTCATTTCAGCTCTCTAAAGTGGCTGTGGACGTTCAGGCGCTATAGAAATAACCCACCCATCAGATCTGGCAGTGTATACGTGGATTTTTTTTAATTTTTATTGACAGCAATACTTTCCCAAATCAGCACATTACAGTGGGTACAATGTTCTTGATTTCAATCAATCTGGGTACATATTCGTACAACAAAAGCTGTTACCCTTATTTGGGGCGTTTCAATTTAAAAAAAAAAAAGGAAACCCTTCATAACTTCTGTGTCAATATTACTTTCTTGTTAACCTTAAACATGATAACGAAGACTACTTAGAAAACTTACACCCCCTTTGGTCATGGGTAGCAGCATTCCCTTCGTAGTTTGAGAGAAACCATCTATTCAATCCTGTGTCTCAGCTGTCTATATTCTCCTCTGTTCTATGAGGGGCCATGCGCATGGATAATGGTCCTGTCCCAACCTGCGTGGGGTGGGAGGGAAGCTCTTCCCTCTCGGGGGGGGGGGGATCTCTTCCTTTAGATAGGTCTGCGATCGAGTGCCAGGCCCTCACGTCATCCTCAAGTTTCTCATCGCTTCTGACCTTTTTCATCCTCACTGACTCTGCAGTGGCCCACTCTATCACGTCTTTAATCCATTTCCCGTGCTGGGGTGCATCTGGACTCAGCCAGTGAATCGCGATTCGCCTTTTTGCTAGTACGAGCCCCAGCTGTATGAACCGTCTTGAAAGTTTCTTAGTTTTAGGCGTGGGTAGTAGTCCCAGCACCACTGTTTTAATGGCTACAGACAGCCACAGGCTGGGTTATACCAGTTAAGTCTCTATAATCTCTCCCCAATAGGGTGCCAGCTCAGGGCAATCCCAGAACATATTGACAAAATGTGCGTCCGGGCCTCTCCATCTGGGACATGTATCTGCTCGCTCCGGATATATGTTATGTAGTATGCGGGGCGTGAGATACGTCTGGTGTACCACGTTATATTGGATTAATTTAAAGCGTGTGTTGGAACTTATTTGTTTAACCCCTTCATGCACTTTCTGCCATTGCGTTTCCGCAAGTGGCTCGCCCATTGCAGCATCCCATTTCGACCGTAAGAACCGTAGGGATATCCTCCCGCAGCGCTCTGTAAATATGTGAGACCAATCTCCGCCCTCCTGCTAGTGTGGTTACCATCTGCAGCACTGCTGTGACCTGTGGCTCTTGTGGGAATGATGGCCATATCTCTCTGGCTACCGCTGAGATCTTAGCGTATTGCAGATATTGTCTCCTGCCTAATTGAAAAATATCGTTTGCTTCTTCTCTAGTTATAAACCGCTCCACGGTATAAAAGTCCCCCATTAGGAGGCAGCCACCCTCCTTCCACTTATTAACATTCATTACCTGTTCTATCCGCCTGAAGGGAGTCACCGCCCACAGCGGAGTCTCGGGAGCATACAGTGCTCTGTTGACTACTTTCTTTACCGCCATCTCCCATGTTGATGCCACATGGCGTATAACATAAGGGAAAGATCCTGGTACCCTTGAGCCCATCATAAAAAGTTCTGGAAGGGACCACCCCCGATGCGTAACCGCCAGTAAGCGCGTCTCCCAATTGTCTTGCTCATCAAACCAATGCACCGCATGTTGTAAATGCGTGGCCATGTAGTAAAAGTTCAGACGAGGGACCTCCAGACCCCCCATCCCCCACCGTCTCTGCAGGGTGCTCAGCTTAATCCTCTTCCTCTTGGATCCCCACAGCAGCTCTATGATCAGACTATCAAGTTGTGAAAAAAATTGCTGCGGAACCAGGTATAAAGAGTTCTGTAAGGTGTACAGGCATCGCGGCAGAATGACAATTTTAGTCAATGCTACCCTCCCCATTAAGGATAGGCAACAGATCTCCTAATCCAGTCTATCCTGTTACCTATATTTTCCGCTAGGTATGCCATGCTAGGATGTGTCAATGTGAACCCTAGATATCTAACCCCCTCCCGTGCCCATCTCATTCCCACATTAGGTAGTGCAGTCTCTGGTTTCCCCAAAAGGGTCCCCATGGGAAACAATTTGGATTTTCCAGGGTTAAGACATAGGCCAGAGCACACTCCAAACCTTTCCAGTTTGTCTATAAGTACTGGAACCGCCTCGTCCGGACGGCGCAAGTATACCAGTGTGTCGTCGGCATACATAGAAACCACGTGGAGCACCTTCCCCAGCCTTCCATTTTTGTTCTTAATGTAATAGCCAGCGGCTCCATCGTCATAGCGAACAGGAGTGAGGACAGGGGGCACCCCTGCAGAGTACCCAGTCTCAGACCAAAACTCTCTGAGACTTGTCCTCTGACACACACCCGTGCACTCGGCCTATTATATATGGTTTGCATCCAATCTAAAAACGGTTGACCCACTCCCATCTTGGCCAACACTGCCCACATACAGTCCCACTCCACTGAGTCAAAGACTTGTCGGATATCTAACAGACCCAGGGCCCAGTCCTCTGACTCCAGACACTGGGCATGCCAGACATGTGCCAGACGCCGTAAATTATGTGTGGTATTACGTTTAGGGATAAAACCAGCTTGATCTGGATGGATCAGTTGGGACATGTAGGGCAGCAACCGGGACGCCAGTATTCCACTCAGGATTTTGGCATCCACATTGAGGAGAGATATTGGTCTATAAGAGAACAGCAAAAGAGGGTCCCTGTCTGCCTTAAGGAGCATGGAAACGAGTGCCTCCGACATGGTATTTGGTAGCATTCTCCTATCTAGGGTCTCGTTAAACACATCTAATAGATGGTCAACTAGTAAAGAAGCATATCTTTGATAAAATTCCGCCGGGAGCTCGTCTCCATCCGGGCATTTCTCTGGCTTCAGGCACCGTATGGATGCTAGGATTTCTTCCCTGGAAATCTGTGCCCCGAGGACCTCCGCCCAGGTTTCATCTAACTTGGGGAGATCTACGCCCTCCATAAATTCCCGCAACTCTCCCGATTCAGTCCGCTGGGCCCCTGTGCATGTAGATTCCAAATGTGATGCAAATTCCCTCAAGATCTCCCCTTGTGTTTGTAGTCGAACCCCCTCGCTATTTTGTAATTGCAATACGGTATACGTGGATCCTTGATACAGAACACAAGTCTCATATAACCCCCTGTGGAGCTGGGTTAAAATGGCAGATAAGCACGTAGTTTAAAACTCCTTTCTCGTGCAAGCATAAACATGTTGTTGCACACCCGGTGCCTAAAGAACCACATTATTCACAAGGACTAGGGCAACCGCAAGCAGTTCATGAACTCTGGTGCCTGCACCCTCGTACAAAACATAAATGCCCTCTTTAAGCTCCTGTATAATGAGCTCCGACCCCCCCAATATCTGTGTAAGAAGTGTTTAGCAGACATCTGCGTGACCCTGTGAACCTTTGCACCCCAGAAACAGCCATATACCTGCATTAAGCAGTGATTGTAAAGTCACCATCTGTCTGTGCCCCCCCCCCGAGCCTCGGCCAGTCCTGCCTGCACCCCCAGGGTGCAGACTGGACATGTACAGTTCAGGAAACTAAGGGCACATGCAGAGTGCATGCGAGGCACCACCACAGGGAGCGCAGGTATGGGGCACATGCTAGGGCAACAAGTGGGGCACGTGGAGCAGCGCACAAAGCAGGCAAATAGATTGGGCACAGAGCAGTCAGAGTGTATTGCACTGAAATGGAGCAGGGCAGAGATCGTATTGAGGCCAGAAACAATTACTGTATGGGAGCACACACTCCAGGGCATAGTAGTAGAGATGGCACAGGCGTCTAGCGGACCAAATGAACATGTAGCAGTGCGCATAGCAGATTGAGGCGGGCTGTTACCTGAAGAGGCATTTATAGGAAGAGGAGAGATTCACACAGCGAGTTGGAAGGTAACCAGCTTTCTGCATGGCTCTTGGGAGATTGGCAGGTGGGTTATTTGTGTGTATTGTGGAGGGGGGACAGGGGGGCGTGCAGTGACCTCCACCCCCTTTCTTGCTCAATGCAGTTTCCGGGTGCTCTTGTGTTAAGGTCATCAATTTCTGACTTAAGGACTCTGTCTACACCCCTTTCCTTGGCTATGGCACAGAGCACCATCAGACACCCCCCAAATCAAGGAAACGTGCCCCTGCACACCCTAAAAACGGGGATTGCTGTGCTCCCCCTCCCTCCCATACACGCATCTGCAGGCTGTGGCAGCATTACCTGGACCACTTCCCGTCAACCATCAATCTCAAAGTATATGCAAACATAAAACAGCGAAGGGCCCCGGTACTTTCATGCCCACCACAAACACACACACTGCCGTGCCCACTCACCCCCCCCCACTCACTCACCGTGGCAAAGTGTTTGTGAACCTGTGTCCGTGCAGAGTAAGGATCGGCAGAGACGTTGGGGGGGAAAAAATATACCAAACCAGCAAAAAACCTACGTTCTGCCCCAAAATCCCTGGTCCATGCAGTGCCGAAACCCAGATCCTTGGGTGTTCGGTGCCGGGTAGGAGGGGGTGGGCGGTTTCCAGGGCAGAGGCTTGGTGCTAGGCCAGGGTCACTGCCGGTTATGTGCACTAAGAGAAACAGCTCAATGAGGGACATACCCCCAGGACCTGGCCCACCCGATTGCTATAGTGTAAACAAATGCAGGAACCAGCTTTTGTTTTTTAAAAAGAAAATGTATTTATTTTATTTTTGCCGCAAATTTGCAACTCTGTGATTTCGCTACAAAAAAAATGCTTTAACGGGGGGAATGCGGAGAGGAAGATGGCGTCCGACTAGCAACTCTGCAGTGAGGCTCCGCTGAGCTTCCCCCTGATCTCTAAGGATTTTGGCACACATGCTTTCTGAAACAATACTGGAGTTCGCTTGAACTATTTAATTATTTGGCAAGCCCTACGGAATGTTTCCAAAACGTTTCTTTGGCAGATCTCAAACGTTTTTCATCTGCTCGCAAAGATTCAAGCTCTCACCTCTCCCTCGTCTGGAACACGTCAACTTTGCTCGGGCCTCTCGGATGCATCTTGGCCTGCGCAGCTTCTCGTCCGTGCAACAGAACCGGCAGAATCAACACGAGCGCCAGAGCACCAGCTGTCCCTGCGCGGCCCCCTCTAACGGCAAACATCAGCAGAGCAATCACGGACGGCAATTCGATGGACTTCTGAAGAGCGGCACATTCACGGTGCTACTTTGTATCGCCCGCGACAATCAACAAGTAAGGATGACAGGCAAGGGAACGAGAGCTGTTAAAGCTAAGAACGCGGCCGCAAATGTATCCCTTGTGCCCGCTCCCCCACTGGCTCTCCCACAGACTGGTACAACTCTAGCTGCCACCCGGCAGAAACGGCTGGACACTCTGGGTAAGAGAAGCACAGCGGGGGGAGAGAAAGATCAGAAAGAGAGCTCCGATAAAAATACTGGGGATAATAACACTGTGACTATTTCAACCAGCAAAAAAATCCCTACTCGCCTATTCAAAGAAATCGACATTTCACAACCCTTAATCACTGCTAGTTTTGGCGCCACAATAGGGGTTGAAAGCGATCAGATCCTACCACTGGAGAATGCGGATGCGTCAATTAAATCAATGGGGGAGGTAGAGGAAGAACGGACCCCCCTGGTTTTACTAGCAGTCCCGGTTGAATCACGGCCAAAAGAAACCGCTACATCCTTGGTCATATCCTCGGCGGTGGAAGAGCAACTGGACTTAAACGAAAGTACATCTTTATCTCAGATGATGGAGGGTGATATTACTATCACTTTTAAGCCCAGAGACCTTAATGACCTCAATAAGAATCCAAATGTCTGCGCTAACACCATTACTGGAACCACAGAGGCAGTTACTTCACTACATGGGGCCAGACACCTACTTAAAACACCTGACAACCTAGAAAAATTTTATTCTCTAACCGACGAGTCAGAACTGTCAGATATTAGCATTTCATTATCCAGTGGGGAGGAAGGCAATAAGTGGTATAGTAGTTCCAACACGGACCCACAGAGAACTAAGTCCGGCTTGAAAAAATTACAAAAAAAAAGAAATGAGGGCCGCTTAAAGAGTGTTGATATGCTCAGCAAAGAAAGCGCTAAAGATTTGAAGTGGGACTATAAGGATACTCCGCTTACGATCTGCTCTGATTCCTTGGCCGCATCTGGCGGAAATCAAACACTCATAGGCAATAAAATGAGTGACTTCAATGATTCCATAAATAACCCAGCTCTGGTGGTCATCTTACAATCTATCAAGAGCTTTCAGGATGAAGTCAAGACAGATAGTCGCAGGTCACGCCTCGCCGCCAAGCAACTACAAGGGGCTGTCAGGAAAGTTGGTAAAACCTGTGTTGAAATAGCAGATCGTATGGCTTCAGTGGAAGCAAGGACCGAGCAATTAGAAAAAGAGGTTGTCACTCTCAAAACACAGCACGTTGAGCATGAGGGAATTGTCAAAGATCTTGTGTGGAAGATGGAGGAGCATGAAAATCGCCAGCGGCGTAACAACCTCCGCTTTTTAGGGATTCCGGAAGGTGTTGAGAAAGATGATCCCAGAAACTTTATGATTACATTGCTGAAAGGGGCCTTCCCAGAACTACATTACTGGGACTGGGATAAAGAGGTGCAGCGGGCCCATAGATTTCCTCTGTCTTCCGCTAAACGTACCTCTACTACTCAACAACATCCTCGTGCTATGCTTTTATTTTTCGGCAACTTTTTATTGCGACAAACCCTCTACGATCTGGCCAGACCCACAAATAAACGGGCTTTTGATGGAATAACTTTTTTACCAGACCGGATTTCGCACATGCGACTGTGGAGCGCCGATGGCGACTCCGGCAGCTCTTTGAACCGTTTCAGAAACTAGGCGCTGAGGTATATCTTCAGAATCCGGCCAGACTAAAAATTGTATACAAGGGATCTACACGCAGCTTTGTCTCCGAGGTCCAGGCTAATAAGTACTTAGAGGAAATGGCGGGACATAAGTAATGTGTTTTTAAAAATATATATATATATTACAATTGCTATTACATTTCGTATAAAGTATAGATAACCCCAGTGGCCTTTACTTAAGGAGCTTAGGCGGGGATTTTTTCTCAAGGATAACAGACCTAAAGATATCTCAGAGCTTCTTTCTCTCTATTTTTCTTAGCTGTTTTCTGTTCTTTTTCTCTTTTCTTTCTCTTTTTCCATATGTCTGGTGTTGCTTGCTTTACTGTTTAAAATGTCTCAGAATTGTTTTAGAAGGGTATACTGCGGGGGGGGGGAGTCTCAGCGGGGCTCTGTTTGTCGGATGTCAAACCCCTGGCTAGGCCAGGTAACCTCTAAACATGGTGGAGGGTGGTGGGGTGGGACTGGGGGGGGCGTTTGGTCGGTCAGACAGGTCGCGAAAAAACATTATGATCAATGTAATTTGGATCAGAGGATTTGATGGTAACTTCAGGATGTGGAGTTACAAATGGTTCTTACCAAACTATGAGCTAACAGCCCGTATTCAAATGATAATCAGATGGGAGTCTTAAGGGTTTTATCAATGAATATTTGTGGTCTCAATGACATTAAAAAAAGGCAACTAGTTACGGTAGGATTACAGGCACTGGGTACTAATATAATTTGTTTACAAGAAACTCACATAGAGGGCTCGCAAATACATTTATTAAAAACTCTAGGATATAGGCTGATTTGTGCTACGACACAGGGGGTAAGGATGCGGGGGGTTGCTATTTTAGCTAAAGGCGGTGAGTTCGTTTTTAGCCATTCCAAAGTAGACAAATTTGGACGCTGGGCGGTCACAGAATGCCAGTATGGGAATGGGCCAAAGATAACACTTTGCGCGTTCTATGGTAGTAATGGTGATGATCCATTAGTTATTGAAGAGATCTCTGCCGAACTCACGCATTGGCCATTACCTTTAATGGTATGCGGGGATTTTAACATTAATCTTCCCATTGATTGGTCCATGGAAGAGGGGTGGCAATATGTAGGTCGTAAACCCAAGGTGTTCAAGGCTTTAAAGCATATGTTTCACATGCACGGGTTGGTGGATGGCTGGCAGACTTTAAAGCCTAACGATCCGGGGTATACTTTCTTTTCCCACCCACATCTTACTCACGTTAGAATAGATTACATATTGATGTCTAACTCACTCAAATCTAACTGTCAAATGGAAAAATTGCCACGGGTTCTCTCGGACCATAATCCTTTAATGTGCACTTTAGAGATAGTAGGAGGAAGAATTCCACCCAGGTCTTGGACATTTGAGAAAGCCCTGCTTTTAGATGACGCATATTGTGCTTACATGAGGCAGTGGATTCCTAACTTTTTAAACGACAATCTTGGAAGCACATCAATCGAGATTGTTTGGGATGCGCTAAAAGCCGGGATTCGAGGGGAGACATTGAAGTATTCGCTACATGCTAATAAACTAGCCAGGGAAGCTATGAAGGCACTCCACGAAATCTTACGGTTAGCCGAAGAACGATTAATAAAGCTAACAATTGAGAATCCCGGCACAGATGTAGTACTAGAGGTGTTAAACCAGGTGGCAATTGCCAAGGCTGCAATTACGAATATTTTTACTGACAAAGCTGTCAAAGGCGTTCTCACAAAAGGAGATGATTTATGAGATGAATGAACAAATTGGGCATCAGCTTGCCATACGCACTCGGCAGCTGACTTCATTAAATTTGATTCGTGAGATTTCTGATCCTGTTGCAGGTCAACTTACTGATTCAGTACATATAAGAGATGCCTTCTGGCGATTTTATCAGGAACTCTATTCGGAGGGGGTAGGGGGTGATTCTGTAAAAACCACAAGCTATTTGGATAAGGTTAATTATGATCACTTTGATGCGGCTGACCAGGCCATCCTTGAAGAGATTCCCAACCCCGAAGAAATTCTTACCGTATTTAAAAGTTTGCCAAAAGGGAAGGCAACCGGATTGGATAGTATCCCATCGGAATTTTATATTACGTTTCTCGATCAAATTCAAACTATTCTCAGTGACCTTATTATCCATATTTTTAAAGGTGGCCAACCCTCAACTTCTTGGTCTAGAGCTAAGATAGTCATCTTTCCCAAAAAAAACAAACCTCCGGAATTGTTAGGCTCTTACCGACCCATTACTCTCATTAATGTAGACTCAAAGGTTTATTCAAAAGTCTTAGCTAATAGAATCGCTCCTATTATCCACAAAGTTATTACTAAATGTCAACATGGCTTTGTCCCGGGGAGGTCCACTATCAACCACATCCAGCGAGTGCTCACATTGTTTGATAGTATGGATTTGGCAGGAGACCCTATGGCACTGGTGCTTCTCGATGCCGAGAAGGCCTTTGATAGGGTCTCCTGGCAGTTTTTGTGGGCCTCTATGTCCAGGGTTGGAATAAAGGATAGGTACATACAGGCTGTACAAAAACTATGTTAACCCGAGGGCTGTGGTGATGGTGAATGGCAGCCTCACCAAGGAGTTTACAATATCCCGGGGAACACGACAGGGCTGCCCTTGCTCACCTCTGCTCTTTGCAATATATATTGACCCCTTCATCCGTAATCTAAACAACAACTATGAAATTAAACCAATTTGGTCACAAGAGCATTCCACCAAATCCCTGGCATATGCTGACGACATTGCTATTTTAACTGCGGACCCTAACACAGCTATGAATGCAATTGAAAAAGAGGCTAAGGATTTCGGAATAGTATCTGGGTATGCCCTGAACCAGGGGAAAACTCAGGTAGTACTTAACAAAAATAGCAAGATGGATGATTCCCGGGTTACAGAAACTGCTACCTACCTAGGAATATGTATATCATCCAAACTAGACAATGTGGTTAATTTAAATCTTAAGCCCATGATGGCCGTAATGCAGAAAGATCTACGACGACTAGACAACTTACACCTTTCTATTATAGGCAGAGTTAATGTGGTGAAAATTGTGTTTTTTCCCAAAATTCTGTATCTATTTAGAGCAATCTGCCTCGAATTCTCAACTCATTGGCTTAAGTCAATAGATCGTGTGTTTTCTAGTTTTATCTGGGCTTATTCGCAACCTCGGCGGGCCTACAAACTTCTTACCCTCTCCAAAGATCGAGGTGGGTTAGCGCTCCCAAACTTAAAAGCATACTATTGGGCCTCGGTGCTACTTTATAGCAAGGAATTATTATGGAATTTCGGCGAGGAGGTAATGCCTGGGGATAGTACACCATCTACCTTTCAACTACTACTGGGCAACAAGAGTAAAGGATATTTTTGGCGACACCTACATGATAGTTATCATAAAAAAGTTAAATTTAAAACACTTTATAGTGGGTTTAAGGTATGAAAGGCTGTTAGAAGATTGCTCGGTATAGGGAGAATCTCGTTCTATACCCCCTTAAGGGATAATCCTAACCTTCCCGAAATATTTAGTGATGGTTATATACACAAATGGAACAAGGCGGGAATTGTTCAAGTGGGTTGCCTTCTCTCCCCTACCGGGATTCAATCGTTTGAGGCACTTAAAAAGGATTTTCATCTAGATTGTAGTGACTTTAAGTATCTCCAAATCAGAGCTTTTCTCTCACGGAAATTAGGCGGAAGGGCTTCACTTGGTAAAGTTGCTTTAGTAGAAAAAGTAAATTGCAGTAAAGCCAGCACTATTGGGGAAATGTATTCCCTTATCACTGCACGGTTCCCAGATGACTTGGTAAAAACCTCACAGAAATGGCACGAGAAACTTGGATTGTCCATTGATTTATTTAACTATGCGCATCTCTTGTCACAAACAATTCTTATGTCTACTAAATTACAAGCCCAATTTTTCAAAACTTGTTTCTTTCTATACTATACACCAGATAAAATTGCCAAGTGGGGGAGTGGCCCGGGGACTTGTTGCCCTAGATGTAAGCTATACAATGCTGACTGTATACATATTTTTTCTACTTGTAGTGGTCTAATTTCATTGAAGCACGAGATAGAGAAGTTTTTGACTGTCGTAATTCAAAGTGATATTGTACTGTCTAGCGAAGTTATACTACTAGGGGCTGCGAACCCTAGTAATGCTAGACCTGGCCATGAACTAATCTTTATCGCCATGGCAGTTTTAAGTATTGCTTCAGCCTGGCTTGATCCTATAGCACCATCCTTCCAGCAGTGGCTAGCTAGGCTGTTAGCAATTTCTAATATGGAGGTGGCTATCTATAAACGGAAGGGTAGGCAACGGCGTAAAAGAGGGTTGAAGATCTGGTCCTCTCTGCTAGAGTGGTGTCAAGCTCAAGGACGCATGTAAATGTTTTGTCAATGTGTGTAAATGTTCTGTAAAAATTTAGTGGTATTTACTCTGGGCCCGTCCCCTCGCCTCTTTCCTGACCAATATAATTGAATGTATCATCGAACCTACGTACATTTGAAGGATAGAATCTCTGTATGTAATGTATTAATTTGTATACCTGTCTGACCTGGGAGGGTGGGCGTGAAATCAGTGTGGTTAAAAATTCAATAAAGATATTTTAAAAAAATGCTTTATTTGCTTCTTTTTGGGACTCCGCTGAAGCAGAATTCCAAGATGGCCGCCAACACTTCCTAGTAGAAATGTTGGCAGCCAATCGCATTTCAGCCCGGGGACTGTTGAATCCCTGGAGGATCTGCATCCCTGTATATAAAAATGTGGTTTTCTTTTAATATCTCAAACTCTTGAACTGATATACACCAAATAACAACAAGCATTGGCATAGCCAATAGGTCTCGCTTTTGGGACCTTATAAGTATTTAGTTATGCAGCACAATATCCTTGGTGCAACAACATCAACTGTTGCATGGCTAAACACTTATAAGGTCCCAAAGGCGAGACCTATTGGCTATGCCAATGCTCGTTTTTTTTGCTCTTCCACTAAACATGCTTCACTCTCTAAAAAAAAAAGTCCCTTTTTACAACTCTTACTAAACAACATCTCCTATTCTTTCGGTGTTAATCGCACAGCCTCTTTTACAAAACTGTTCCGTGCACACAGCTACCTTACACAATGTAATCTGCGTACAACACACAGAAGCTTTTCACAATAAAAAAAGGCTGGCCTCTTGCTTTTGTCAATGCGTCCTTCTTTGTAGTAATGAGTGTCTTTGGCAAAGATGCAACTGCGCATGAGTAGGCACCTACCTGTTTGTGATGTAGCCATGCCACCTAGTGTAACGTGGGTCATTATAATTTATTACTCAGTAAACGCCTGTGTAACCAGGACACTGCACACGGGTCAACATGTCAAGGTCGTAATGACGTGATAAGGATGTGATGAACGAGGCCCTGAAGTCTAGAACCACAGAAAGCACATCTTTGCTCGCGCTGTGGACTTCTAATCTACGCTAGAGGCGTGGGCTGAGTTTCTGTGCCCGTCTGCGGCACAAATGATAAATGGCTCAAAATTCACTATTACGGTGGAATACTACATAAATTACAGCGACCTTACATGTAGAGAGGATGTGGCGTAATGGCCAGAGCTGCCGGCTTTTACCCTGGGGAACGTGTCGGTGCAACATCTTGTGGTTCTGGGTAAATCACTTGATCTCACCATGCCTACTACAAAAATTAATGTGTCCTTGTGTAATGTAACTGGTGCTCATGTAAAGCGCTGAAAAACCTTCAGGTCTAGTTTCCGCTAGAGAAAACTGCAAACAAAAAACTCGTATATGCCAGGGAAGCCAGGTCCTGAGAAGACTTTGTTAGTAATAGCAACTGTGCTTGTTTATTAGTGTAACGCCGTCCTGGTGAGTGATTTCAGACTACCTGGTTCACCCTAGGCTTTGGACCCCTCATGCTGTAAGAGCTTTCACTACCTCTGCTCCCGCGATCCTACGTTGTCTTGATGACTTGCAGCGCCATGTAAACTCCTAAATACATATATTCGCACGCAAAGCGAGAAACGTTCGGAGACCACCTGAGCCTGGTTTACAATCTGTGCACTCTACGCACAGCTAGGCGCATGTGCTTAAGTGGACGTTTCACGTTCGGTTTGTACATTCAATATAATTTTGTGTGCATCAGCTTATAAAGCATAGTGATGCTCATGAATGTTCCCCTATTGCTTTCCAATAAATAATGTCCATTGCATTACTGCCGTTACTCTGATTTATAGTATATAAAGAAGCATTGCAAGAGATTAGCATTTCGTGGCAGGATCGGGCAGACATCATATGCAGCTTGGGAACGACGCTCAGATCAGAAACGGCACTGACAAGAAAAGACGCTATTTTGTATTTAAAAAGCACAATGCGCTAGTTGTTACGTACTCCGAAAGGGACACGTTAAGTATTTTACACATTTTGCCCAAGCAATTGTGATATTTCTAGTGCCGGTTTTGTGTCTCGCTTGGTTAATATCGGTCCGTGTTGGAAGTCACAAGAGTCTGCAGTGGTTTCAGTCCAGTGCTCAGCCCCTTGTAGATTGCTTTTAAACAGTCTGCCCTTGAAAATTTGGTTTTTAATGTATTTCGATAGACTCCAGTGTCCTCTAGCCATCACATCGGTCCAGCGCGAGGAGGCTCATTGATTCTTCCCCGCCGTGCTGGCAGCGCGTTTCTTATTTTGTCCCCGCCGGCTCCCCGTGTGATGGGAGAGAACATGTCCAAGAGGCTGAAGCTGCAGTTCGGGGACGAGTCCGAGATGGAAGAGCGTCCCTTCAACAATCCCTACCCGGACTACGAGACCGTCTGCTCTGCGCCACGGGA
Organism: Calotriton arnoldi; assembly: GCA_963921515.1. NCBI lineage: Eukaryota > Metazoa > Chordata > Amphibia > Caudata > Salamandridae > Calotriton > Calotriton arnoldi. Next base: position 441,750 of record CAWUFW010002717.1, read on the forward strand.
CCCCTAGGAGGGAGGCCCGGAGCAGGACCTGTCGGCTGGAGACCAGGACATCCCCTTCGACAATGATGGAAAGGTAAACAAAGCGCTCGGCTCAGGGCGTGGGGGGCCGAGTAACTTCAGCACAGCAGGCTGACTGGGGGGCGGGGGGGAGGTGGCCGAGCCTCGGAAGGTTTGGAGGGCGGGACCGGGCGGCTGGGAGAACTGAACCAAGCAGCAGTCGGCCGAGGGTGGAATATAAATGAGACTCAAGTGGGGCAAGGGCGACGGAGCAGTAACCCTGCAGGGCGGATGGGGGAGGGATAGCATATTGAGCCACGAGGGTGGTTGGCAGAAAACAAACCGAACTCCTCTAGGGAGAGAGTATTTAAGAACAAGAGGGAGACGAGAGGTAAATGTTGGGCGTAAAGCATACCAAACAAGCATTGGCCACGCGCAAAAGTGAAAGGAGTGCGGCGGGGAGGGGCGGAGGAGCGTGAAAGCAATCAAGTGAGAGGAAAGACAGATGGCGCCTGATCGGGCGCTGAAAGCTGGCGGTTGCGCGTGTGCACGCTATCGTGAACGCAAGCTGGTCGCCAGCAAAAGCCACTGCTGTTTGCACTTCCAAAACCCGCTTACTAAAACTCTCGCCGAGAGCAGCGCTAAGCGCTGGCTCAGGTGAGACCTAAAAAGCGCTCTATCTGGACCAAGAGCTAGCTTTATGCCAAAATGTAATGGAATTCCGTCCAGCGATTCGGGCTATAGTAGTGTCTAGAATCCCTTAGTGGGATTTAACATGAGAAGCATACAATTTTTTTTTTGTTTTTTTTGTTTTTTTGTTGTGAAGATTTGGTATACGGCGCTAAAGAGGCAGGCAAGTCAAAAGCGTGCATGTATGTACTTAGTAGATGGATATAGTTAGGACCTAGTTTCCATGGGAAAAGTTTTGTTTTGCTAATAACTTTGGTGCCCTTTTGGCGTATCTTCACAATTTTCAAAACTAGTTTGCCACTCACTTCAGCTCCTGTTAGGAAAGTTTGGGGGTGATTGGTCAGGCAGGTGCCGAGAGAGTGGGGCTCCAAAACGTGTTTTTCCCATGCAATTTCCTATAGGGATTTGGAATGCGACTAAAGCCCGCACCACTGAATAGAATTATACCAAATTTGGCTGGCAGAAAGCTTGCTCTTGGTCCAGAAAGATCCCTTTTTAGGTCTCGCCTAGCGATGCAGCGCCATGCGCTATTCGCGTAGGCGAGATCTATTGTTGTCGACTTGCTTAGCGATGCGGGACAGGACATGTGCACGCGTATGGCAAGACCGGAGATGTGCACGCGTACGGCTCGAGGCATTGTCACAACTCCTGCTCGCACCATACTCGTGCACATCTCACGGCGCCGGGACAGGACATGTGCACGCTCACGGCGTCTTTCAGACAGCCAATGTGCACGCTCATGGCGTGTCCTTCAGCGTGCGCCTTACATGTCTCACCAGGGCTCAGCAGGTCTACAAAATTGCCCCCATGATGGAGCGGCCCGCTGTCTAGCGGGTCCGCTAAAACAATGGGCGCCGGCAATGCACCCAGCCAAGCCCTCACTCACCGGCTGGTTCAGGAGGGCGTCTCTCCTCGGTCTGCAGGTTCCCTGGCCGTCTCCTCGGCACGCCGCGGGGCTCTCCTCACCACTCCGGAGCCCCGTCTTGCCTCTGGTGCCATGCAGTCTGCCTCGCTCTTCGCCCGGTCCCTCTGATGGGGCCGGGACTTCAGCATGGAGCCTGCAGGGTTCCGGACGTCCTCTCCGGCGGTTCCTTCCTGTTTCTTTGGCAGGCCCTGCCCACGTCCCAACGAAGGCTGCCTCACTTCCAGTTTCGCCGCCATCTGCACCGGAGGCATGGAGTGCGCCCCGCGATGTCGCCTCCGTTGAGCTTGTTGGAGTTCAGGTAGGAGCTGAAGGTGTCTTTAAACAGTTCTGTTGCGCCTGGACTGCTTGTTAAGTAGTATATTTCTACGAAATGCTATGGTCTAATACCAACGCTGATGGACAACCCTCTCAGCCAATGCATAAAGCCATCTGGACTACAGTTGTCCATAATTCAAAGGGTCTGTCTAAAAGTCAGTGCCTGTCTGGGTCTGTCTGTATGTCTGTCTGTCTTTCTTTGTATCTTTCTTTATTTGTGCCTTTCTTTCTTTGTGTCTTTCAGCTCTCACCAGGCAGCTAAAGCTGTCCGTAGCAAGACATAAGCATTTGCAATGCAATAGGTCTCGCAGTTACACAAGTTAAAGCTATTGGCATTGTAAATGACTGCCTTTTATTTATGTTTTTAAAACCAATACAAATATAAAAGGCATTGGTATTTGCAATGTCAATAGCTCAAACTCGCGTAAATGCGAGACCTATTGCATTGCAAATGCTTGTTGTAACTTGGTGTAAATCAGTTCACTAGTTTTGAAGTTATTAAAGAAATAAGATTTAAATCTCTTGACGCGAATCCTTCGTGGATCCAACAGATCTCAAAATGGGATCTAGTTGGCAGCCATTTTGGGACTTGAAAGTCAGTTAAAAAAAAAAAAAAAACTGGGGTGGCAGGGTAGAAATACCCTGACCGCGGGGGTCGCACAGGGACCCCACCCCGCCTTAGGCCCAAAAGATTTTTGGAAAAAAATGTTTGGCGCAACTTCGCAGAGGATCTGCAGCAAAATGTACATTTAAAAACAAATTGCATGGTCTCCTGAACTTTGTTTTTAAAGCTCCCGGGTGTAGGAGAGTAGGATCTGCTTCTTATAGTTCCCCCACTTTTTGCTGATGTTTCACTGTTTTCGACTTAGACTGGGGTCCTGAATAGCAGGATCCCAGTCAGACTATCTGCTTTCTCCTCTAAATTGATTGCATGTACTTTAGTTACACTCCAGATTGGATTCTGGGGTACCCTTATAAGTCCCTAGTATATGGTATACTATGTACCCAGGGCATAGGTACCCCAGAGGCCTCCCAGGGGCTGCAGCATGTATTATGCCACCCCTGAGAGACCATTCAAAATAACACCACAGGTCTGCTACTGCAGCCTGTGTAAGGTGGTGCATGCACCCTGTTAGACCTGGCACCATTGGCGTGGGTCTCACTTCCATTTTTTGCTGTTGCCTCTTATGTTTTTGCTGGTTTTAGATGCTTTTGGGCACTGTGCCACTGCTGTTCAGTGCCACAGTGCAAGTGCTCCCTATGGTAAATTGATGTATGGATTAGTGACTCCATGATTGGCTTGTTTGGCTTACTGTCAGACCCTAGTACAGTGCACTGCGTGTGCCCTGGGCTTGTAAATCAAATGCTGCTGGTGGGCTTGCAGCACTGGTTGTGCCACCCACCGGAGCAGCTTGTAAAGTGTCTCAGGCCTGCCATTGCAGAGCCTGTGGGCAGTCTGGTACTGCCATGTTGACTGGGCAAGTGTACCCACTTGCCAGTCCCTAAACCTTCCCTTTTATACATATTAGTCACCCCTAAGGTAGGCCCAAGGGCAGGGTGCATTGTAGATAAAAGGTAGGACATGCCCTGGTGTGTGTGGCATGTCCTAATAGTGAATTACAGCCATTTTTGTTTTTCACTATTGCAAGGCTACCTGTTCCCCATAGGCCAGAATGGGCAGTTAGATTATTACATCTTATAATCCTGACTCGGGTAACCAGGTAGAAATTCGAGTTTAGTACGCCTGAACTCAGAATGATAAAATACATCTTTTAGTGAAGTTGGTTTTAACATTGTGTTTGAAAATACCACTTTTAGAAAGTAGGTATTTTCTTGCCTAACTATCCAAGCCTGCCTCTGCTAGGTTGTGTATTCCTTGTCTGGAGTTTGAGTGACAGGGGCTGGGGGCTTCCAGGAGACAGGGTGAGTCAGCACAGGGCTGAATAGAGAGATCTGCATGCAGATAGGAGGGAGGAGTTGCACCTGGGACCTGAATAGGGCTGTGCCTTTCCTCCACAATGCTGGCTCCACCTCCTGTGGTGTCTGATGTCCCTGGCCTACACTGTGAAAGGAAAGGAGTCTTGTCAACAAAGTGCTCCAGGACTGACCAGAACTGGTTTTGGACTAGGCAAAGGCCTCTCTGCCTTCAGAGAACAAAGAGAAAAGTAGTATAAATATTGGGACCCAGACCCAAGAACTTTAGATCACTTCTGGGAATCAAGACCAACCTTTGCTGAGGAGAAGAACCAGGAAGCTGAAGGAGGAGACTACCCCTGTGCTGTGTGTTTGGGGGTTGGCCTGCAGTGGTTGCTTCATTGCCAAAGAAAGGAGAAAAGGACTGAGTGTGCTTTCTATCAACTTGAAGAAGAATCTCCAAGGGCTTGAACTAGAGCTTGCCTCCTGCCTGAAGTCTCAGGGATACAAGACTTCACCAACCAGCTCCCCCCTGAATTCCCTTGCTGGGAATTGAAGTGCCTGCTGCTGTGCTGGGCCTTCTGAGAGACTGCGTGTAGCTGGGAGCTGGAAGTGCGACGCAACAACGAGAAGCGTGTCGCCGCTGTCATCGCATGGCCGAGGAAGCGAGACGCCGTTGTCATCGCATCGCCGAAGAGCGGCGCATCGCCGGAGAAGCGGGACGCTGCCACAGAGGACATCGTCGCATCACCGGAGAAGCGCGTCGCAGGGCCTGTCGCGGCTCCAAAGATGGAGTCGCCGCACGGCCGTCGGGCGTGCACGCATCGCACCAACGTTGTCGCATCGCAGCCAAGACGCCATTTTTATCGCATCGCACCGGAGAAGAGTATCGCATCGAGGTGCCATCTGTCACATCGCACCGGAGAGCAGTAAGAAACCGACCCATCAACTCCCCACACAGTAAGGAAGCTAGCATCAACTCCCCTGCGCAGCAGTAAGGAACCGACGCATCCAGTCCCCTGAGTGTACGGAACCGACGCATCACCTTCCCTGCGACCCTTTTGTTTTCTTTGCGTTACGCATTCAAGGTACATTGAGAGTAAAGTGTTGCATCTACAACTTGAGAGAACTGAACTATTTTATAACCTTTTCAAGTCTATTTTTGAGTACAGTATTGTGGATTTTTGTCGTTTGGTCTTGTGTTAAGTCTATATAAAAATACTATTTTTATAATACAACCTGTGTGGTGTCCATCTGTAGTGTTGTCACTGTATTACTGTATGTGTTCTCAAATGCTTTACACACTGCCTTTGAGATAAGCCTGCCTGCTCGTGCCAAGCTACCAAGGTGGTGAGCAGGGGTTATTTTAGGAGTGTAGCCCCTCACCCTGACTAGACGCAAGGGTCCCTATTTGTCACAGGTACCTACCTATGCCAACTAGAGACCCCCAAATCTAACACACCCCTTACTTAGATATAGGTTCACTATATCTATCCTAATCACTGCACATATAAACCTATCAGTCACCCCTATGGCAGGCCTTATCAATCCTGAAGGCAGGGTGCTGGGTTTTATGTGAGAAGGGTGCCCATGCATGAGCAGAGCCCCTCTGCAGCCTTCGGAACCTATTCTCCGGATTTGTTTGTGATGCAGCCAACCATATATACTTAAGTGCATTATAACCTCACGGTAAATGCTAACTTTAATATGGCTGCATGGAAACCTGTCGTGTTTGGTGTCAAACACCTTGGAATCATACCTCCACACCAGTAACTGGTGTGGGAGGTATGATTCCACCCTCCTAGAGGGAGAAATATGACAACACTGGTACACCCGGTACCAGCTTCACAGAACCCTGGCATCACAAAATGGATGCTGCCAGGCACAGACACGAGTCTGCCCTCCTGCTGCTGGACGAAACTCCGGCAGGGGAAGGCTTGACAATAGGTTTCCTGTCACAGGGAGGTGTGACCACCTCCCAGACAGGCTTTCGTGTATTGGGGCTGGGTGGGTGCACTCTCCGAGTGCTTTGTCTGCACTGGGGGCACATTTGGTGTCCTCGTGCATAGTCCCGCTCAAACCGGTTGCAGGGGCTATCGGCCCCTGCTCTGGCCCGAAACTGGACAAAGGACATGGGTGTAGCCACCCCTCTGTCCTGACCCTCCCATAGGTGGGTCCCCAGAGTTTGTCCCACTCCTTCCTTGGGTATAAAGTAGGAACCCCTGGCTACAGGACTTTAGATATTACCTGGACTAAACTCTGCTACAGAAACCAAGTAACCTTCGATGATCTATGCTTTGCTGGACGACTGAAGAATCTCCCTTGGAGTAAAGGAGGTACTCCCCTGCTGAGCAGGCACCTAAACGCATCTGACCGGTTTGCATCTACGAAGCTCCCGAAGGACTCCGAAGATTTCTGCACTACAGGAGGTGGGTTCCCAATGTTTCCGAGGTCTATCGGCTCTCACAGCAATTCTGAGGCCTGTATCCCTCATGGGGACCGTGAAACCCATACCCCTGGGCACCGTGTACATTTGCAGCAGCATATGCTTTTCGGCGATCCCTGAAGCGGTTCTTTGGGCTACTTGTAGTCCTGACCCCGAGCAGTAATTCCACCAAAGATTTCCGGCCTACACTCCACGAGTGTTCCGTGGGCTGGCACTCTGTGATTCCTCTCGAGGTCCCTTCGCGATCCCGGGTCCGTTGGCCTGTGGGTCCCTGAGAAGGCAACTTTAAATTTGTGGGCTTCCCTGGTTGCTCCAGACGTGCCCCGACTCAATCGCTTGGGGAGTCCCCAGGACCTTGCTGGTCCTCACAGAAGAATCTTTCCTCTGACCGCGTGGGTTGCAGTTGCCAAGGCTTGTTGGTGTTCAATCCGGACACTGACCCCCCCCCCCCCTCCCCCCCCAGCACTCAACATCCTTCGCGGGACAGCTCGAATCCGGACTGTGGTCGTCGCAGACGTCTCCTGGTCCCCGTGGCTGCAGAGTCAAGCTTCACCTCTTCGCACCTGAAGCACCCGCCATCGGTGGGCATTCGATTGCTCCGCTCCTGGTCACGTGAAGTGACCCAGACTTTGTCCCCTCTGCTTTCAGGTTCTTCACATCTCCGATCCAGGCTTGGATCACACGGACACTTTTCTTCTCCACGGCAGCAGTACTTTCTCGCATCACGCCATTGAAAACGACAAGGGTTTCCGACACCACTTGACCCATATGCACCCAGCTCCTCCGGGATAGGTAACACGGGTACCTCGGTACTCTCCAGGGTGTGCTGGCCTTAGAACCTTCTGTGTTTAGCTGGGGTTGCTTGAAGTCCTCTCCTAAGTGTCCTTAATCTTTAAAATTCCAACCATGACTTTCCCATAGAGTTGTACGGAGCTCGAGTCTGTGTTCCCACACTGCACCCGTCCTCCGTGGGTCCCCTGTGTCACTACCTTGGGTGGTTCCTTGGGGTCCCAGCAATTCTACGTGCTCTAGGCACTGTCTAGTCAAGTCGTGGTTCTTATACCACTTTCTTAGTATATGGTTCGGTCTCCTCCTGGAGCCCGCTGTGTATTGTGCTATTTACTGTCGTTCTAGTGATTTAATATTGTGTGTATTCTCAAATCTCAAAGAGGTTAGTAGAGAGTTTAGTAATAAATTCATATATTTTATATACACCTGGTGTGGTTCTCCTTTCATTTGGTCATTCAGGAGGTTATCTACTGGTAAAACAAGCTGCTTCACATTCCTTCAAGACTTAGCCTGAAGGCTGCTCTCCACAGCTACCACTAGGATAGCTTTCTATAAAGGTTGTCTTTAACCTAATCATCAATAAGGGTCGTTTGGACTGGTGCAAGGTGCCCACTTTAATTAGTGGACAGCATATACCAGGCCAACTTCTCACACCGGGTAGGGCCAGGGACTGGGGGAAACCAATCGTTACTGATGGGGGTGAGGGTAGCTTCCCCACCCCCCAGGGTGATTTCAGGTGGTAAAGGGGGATTGGGCCCAAACAACTCAAATTAAACTCTTCTCCTCCTGAGTTGCTTTTAATCGCACGCAAGACAAAGTTTTTTTTAATGCCTTGCAGTAATAGTCTGCGCCCTTCGTAAAGTAACGCACTTAAGGAAGAATGGCATAAATGATATCCGCATTACCAACCTTCTATAGCTACAAGTACCTGCAGACCCATTTTATTTTGAAGTGTGTACTAGTGACCAGCCTGTATCGCTCCCTTTTGCATGTCTCATGCTTGCTGTTTTTGCTTCTCCAGCTCTGGGCACCTTCCATACACTCGCTGCTCTGCAGATGCATGTTCTTGTAGAATCCTCTGCCGCAGAACACCTTTGCAGTTATTGCTTTGCTAAATTTCTCAGCTTGGTGGCAGCAGTCTACCAGCTAATGACGCCATCACTAAACTTGTGTGAGTGACGTCAGGGAAACCCTTGATTAAACCTCCGGGTTCTCTGTGAAGGAAGCACTAGCAGGTCGAAAGCTTTTTTTAGTAGCAGCAAGCTAGCTAGGTGGAGTTAGGATGTTAATTCAAACGTGATATGAAGCAACGAACAGATTCAGTGTACCACAGATTGTGTAAACTTTGTTTAGACAACGCGGCTTGCTGTGATATTTAATAAGGCAGTGTTCTTACAAAGATTTTTATAAATAATGTCCCGGAACACCTTCTAAACAAGCATTTAAAAACCTAAAGGGCATTGTCCTTTACGATGCCAATAGCTTAAGCTCTCGCAAATGCGAAACCTATTGCATTCTAAATGCTTGAAGACCTCACTCAGTTGCCCACTTCCATCTCCCATGGCCCTTGAAGAGCTCCCTGTTTGCTATGAGTTAAATAAACTAGCCAGTGGTCACAACTGCACACGAGAGACCCTTCCGTAAGAGAAACTCATTATAGGAAATGGTGCTTACAGACTAAAGAAGATGTACAGTGTAACAACCGAAGTAAAAGGGCCAGTCCTCTTGGAAGGTTACAAATGAAGACAAGGCGGTACTAAGGAGGGACTAACTAGCCCAATAACGAATCAGAAGCTAGCATTTACGAAGGACAATGATACAAGCCAATGACAAATATGGGCGGAGAGTGGGCGGGTCTTCAAGTACATACTCCAATACAGCATGGCTCGTAGAGCAGCGCATGCGCTGCCCAGGCTCGACCTAAAAAGGGGTCAAGTACAAGAGTGACGTAGGACACTGTCCTGCATTTGTGTTAATTGTAAATGAAACCCGTCCTAAAAACTGACCTGCATTGATGTGGATAGCAGTCGATTCCTTTTGTTAACTTGACTGCCAAGTGATTACATGTCATCCTTTTTTGGGGGGGGGGGGGGTTTATATAGCGCGAACTAGACCAGAAGGAATTGGAGCGCTTTTACATGAGCACCAGTTGAGTTACAGACTGACTCATTCAATTTTTTTCAAAAAAGACATTTTTGTTAGGCACCGGGAAATTGAGTTATTTGCCCAAAATCACAGGATGTTGAGCGTCCCTGCTGAGACTAGAAAGCGGCGCCCCAGCTTTGAAGTCAGCGCCTTAGCCGTTAGGCCATATCCTCTCCCCTTCATCTCTTCTGGCGTCTTTCCCTGCAACACTATAAACTATAAGGCCGCAGTGCACTAAAACTGTTTGGCTAACAAGCCCGGACAGGAAGATGTTGCTCATAACTTGAGAGCTATTAGTAGTTCGGTTGCCACTATCTAGAGTCCCTAGATGGATAACCAAGTTGTATAGTGTGTTCGATGCTTAAAGTAAATGAAGTGCATGCTGATATATTGACTGCCACTATGAATGGTTTGCGAGAGCTGTATTGCAATACGGTTTTCCAGTGAACATATGTAAGTTGCACTGTTTGCATTGCAGGTCCGAAATAACATTTTGCCTCCGTTTATTCAGCTACTTGACATAATCACCCACTACCACCTGTGATTAATTACACAGCCTTTGAATAGAATGGTTCTGGTTACTGCAATGCAGCTTTACTTAAAGGTGGAAGTCCACGTGCCACAGAAAATGATTTCCATATGCAAAATATGATGTAAACGCATTTGCTTGTTGGCACTCATGTAGCTGATGTGACAGACGTGCCTTGGCACAATGAAATATTGTGGGTTTATAAAGGAAGGTTACAGAAATGAACTGAGATTATGTTAAATCAATTATTGTGTTCTCACACAGAGGAGGCGGTACTCAGAGGGTGTGCAGTGTGTGTACATCAACCTATTACTGTCCTAATGTCTCTCCATCACATATAAACCGTTTTTCTACTAGTCACCTAATCTCTCAATATCCCCTAATTCTCTCTATGCAGTGTGCATAACGTAGACTGCTTTGCAATAAGACTTAGCGTGGTCATGTTTCTATCAACCCACCTTTTATTTTGTCAGAACGCAACTCGCAAAGCCTTCTTCTAATGAATAAAACATCCTGCAATAAACTTTCCCATGTACTTATAAAACACAGTCCACTTTAAAGACCCAGACATTTTACGCTATGCAGAATTTTCATTGCTATGATAGCAAATATTTGTATAGCGCTGTAATGCCTTTATTGTGTTTTCGTGATTACAGGGAGGTGTTAGTTGGGAAATAGCATTTTTTTTTAAACACAGAAATTCAATGGAAAAAAAAACAAAGGTTACAGGGACGTTTTAGTTGGGTTCAGATTTTACACTCAAAACCCTAGAAATTCAGCAGTTCTAGTTAGTTGTCTCACGTAACTATAACTTGTCCCCTCTGCTAATTACTTCACATATTACATCATTCATGACATCTTCTATGACACCATTGCTAATATCACTGCAGCATTTGTAATGAAATTATTTATGAGAAAACTGCATGGCGGAGACGCAAGGTATACCTTGGGGCACGAGTTCTAGTTTACTTGAGAGAACTAGAACTGCTGAATTTCTTTGGTTTTGTATGTGCAAAGTATAAACCGAACTACATTGTTTCTGTAACCTTTTTGGGTTTTTTTAAATGGGAAAAAATTATATCGCAGACAAATGCCGAAGCCCAGTTCCTGGAATAACAGTGCGTTTATTACGAAGGCAGCATGCTCTCATGTTTCCCTTAAGATTTTCGCTGCACAATGAGCCTTGATCACAGGTGAGGTAGCTTGTCAAAATGTGACTACGTTCTTCTTTAAAACCATGCCACCACATGACAAAGTTTCTAAGCTTACATGTCCCGCAATGCACAGATGATGTAAAATCCTTCATTATCCACTGCAATGCAAAATTCAGTTGAAACATAATTGTGTCCAAATCTTCGCAGTTGTATATTTTAAAATTCTTTGCCGTTCTGTGCAATAAAGTTCTTTCAAATACGAGAATCGCGTGCATTTTCTCCGCAGCCTGGCACAGCAAATCAGTTTTCTTAGCACAGCATTGGACAAAGTTGTTAATGTCTTGAATATTGCCATGTATCCGGAAAAGTCGAGCGGAGGAAGGTGCTCCTCCTCTTGTATCCCTTGCTCACCTCAGCCTCTAATATCGGGGGGGGAGGAGGAATCTGCATTTCACATGTAGCATCAGTTCACCTCAGACAGAATTTCTTGATGTACAAGTGTTTGTACGCAATGGTAAACTACTTACTAGGCTGCTTAAAAAAAAAAAAAAAGACTGCAGGCAATTCAACCTTGCATGTGAATAGTTTCCATATGTTTCATTTGGGTTTGGAAGCTAGCATTCCTTATGGAGAACTTTTGAGTTTGAAAAGGAACTGCAGTTGCGTTGATGTTTGGAATGTGGGTAGGGAGGAGATGGTTGGTAGATCTAGACAGCATGGCTACTCAAATGAATCCCCATCCACAGCAATAGTCTAGGAGGTACAAGCCAAGAGTAGGGAATAATTACTCTTCCCTAGTAGACGCCAAAAAAAAAGATGAACCAATAATCGGGCTAATAACCACCTTCAGCCAACAAGAAGGGCAACTTGGGAAGATCATTCAAAAGCATTGGCACTTGATTAACGTGGACCAAGTCCTGGGACGAACTACTCCCAAATCCCTTCAGATAACCCACAGAAGAACATTATCTATGAGGGATGCATTGGTGCGTAGTATTCCAGAAGTGGGCAGACCGGGAACGTGATTACAGCAGGCCAGTGGCTGCCGTAGATGCTATAGGTGCAAAGCCTGTGTCTATGAAGCCCAGATTAGTGAGTACACAACACCATTCAGTCCAATACCCTGCAAGATAAGGGGATCATATACTGCATGTTCTGTCTTGCCGGTTTAAAGTTTTGTCCTGCTAGTGTGGTATGCTATATGTAGGCAGTACCATTTTATATGTCCAACTCAGGATTTTACAACATCCGAGAGCAGTCAAAAATAAGGATAGGGTGTATCCTGTTGCCAGACATATCCATGATTTCCATAACCGTGACCCTGGACACCTAACTTATGTGATTGATGCAATGCCGAGATCTGTGAGGGGTGGCAAGCAGGTGAGATCATTGAGACTATTGGAGTGTTGATACATTGTCAACCTTGATACAAAATTCCAGAATGGGCTAAATGTTGAAGAGTAATTATTCTTGTTTTTATAATAGTGCTGACGTAGTAACCTCCTTGATTTAGCTATATTGTTATACAGTCCACGTTCAATGCAATAATGGATAATGAAATCGTGAGATACACTAATTGATGGGGAGATTAGTATTAGAGTGGTATCATGGTATTAGCTTGATTGATCCTGCAAACTATGGCATTGTGCTATATAAATTGTCTACAGGGCCTGAATCTTGACCTTCCAGGTATGACAGTAACACGTTAGAAGATTAATGAGGGTAAAATAATGCTCAAATGATGGCAATGGGAGTAATTGCATGTTTGAACTTAATTAGCTTTAAAAACAATGTAGATGAGCAAGTACGTTGCCGTGCTTTGGGCACGTTAGGATTTATTTATTAATAATGCATGATGAATTTAATGTTATCAGAAATTTTATTTTCGCACCTGATTAATAGTGTGTCCAAACACAGACTGGTGACAACAGTAATTAATTCATATCTAGTAATGCTGCATTGATGCTGATATGCAACTTTAAATTTCTGCAATGTTTGGAGCATCATATAGACTCTTTTGTTATGGAAATGGCTAATTGTACTGTCAGTGTGTTGATAATGTCCTGAATCTAAAGATTCAACACTGTAGAAAGTCTTTTCACATTTGTGACATGAACCCTGTTTTTGTTTGTTTAGGAACTTAATGATTTGGCTCGTGATCCACCAGCACAGTGTTCTGCAGGTCCAGTTGGCGATGATAGTAAGTAAAGTACTGTTAATGATTTTCTTCTCATTTTGTGTACTATTGAACATGACTCTAAATCACATTTTCCCCTTTTTTCTGTTTTGTAGTGTTCCATTGGCAAGCAACAATTATGGGACCTGTAAGTAGTATAATTATCCTTTTAAAATCTTTCACCTGAATAGTCTTAGAAAATGCTTTCATTGTTATTAAAAACCATAATTCACACAGGGTAGTCTTTAAACCAGAATAAATCTGCTCTCTAAAGTGTTGAAGTTTACGGTGAAGCACGGTGACTGGAAAGCTAATGGTCTTGCCTATAAATGCTTTGGTTGCCAAGCCCAGTTGGAGAGCAGAACATTTACAGAGGTTTAAGATAGTGTATGGGTAAACTACAGTCCTTTTCCAAAGGACTGAGCAGGAAGGAGGCGAACCAGTGTTGGGTCTTATTGTAACCTAATCAAGGTGTATTATTTGATGCCTTGATGATAGAGTAGATTATCTTGCCTAACGTACATTTAACAAGGACTTCTTGCCTCGTTCTCATTTGTAGAGTTTGACCCTCTAATGAATTGTAATATACCACTTAAACAGGACCAGGTCCATGAACCTGTGTGCGTACCAGTCTTTCTTTGTCCTAGGTAAGAGACACAAAGCACATCTGGTGTGTCGGGGTGCGAGTCAAGTCGGCTATGACATCCATAGCTTTTGCACTCCTTTTGTAGATTTGAACAGGGCCATATCATATGATTGGGGTGGCTACTTCTTCGGCTGTCTGAAGACAAACGCAGGAACATCCTCCTTATACGCTGAGGAGTAAAATAAGTTTAGTTAAATACTTAAACTGCATAAATTTAAGTCTGGGATTCCGCGACACCTGCTTAACATATGCAAATGCCGTAGCCCATTGTTTTTGTTGCAGAGCCCCAGGCCCTGTTCTCTTCCCCCTTTCTTTTGTGCCCAGGTTGGCAGGGGAGTGCTGCACTAATGGTGCAGAGTACAAGGCAGTAACCGCTTTTCCACCCTGTGAGAGTTACCAAACATTGCAGCATGTTGGAGGTGCTAGGCGAATATCCCTCTGAACCCCATGTTCAACGGAGGCCGGCCGCTAAAGCATTATAGGTCAAGAACAGACCCACTCCCAACTCATAGTTCCCTTGCAAGTCTTAAAGTGCTGAAGCCATTGTCAATGTAAAAGTAACCACTGCCACCAATCACACACCAGCATCTAGCCACGGCCTGCAGTCGTGTACCGAGGTACCTTCTTTTTTAGGGTGAGCAACCACCATGGAGGTAACTGCAGGGCATATGGAAAACAGTTTCCATGCATTTGCACAAACCTGTGCCAGCATGTCTTTGTCAAGTCTGCCCAATCTCAGAGGTCGGCAAGCAGGATCCAACAACCAGTCTGTTTAAGCCCCCCTTCAGTGCTTCTTTTATGGCAGTCCTCTCTGGGTGAGGCGCATCATACAGCCAACACATCAGCCATTAGAATTGGGCTGCTGCATAATAGAATTCAAAGCCAGAAGCCCCTTCCGTCAGGGAACACTATTTTACTGAGCGCTACTCTGTTCCTACCATTACTCCAAATTAAACTGGATAGCAGACTGTGGAGCTCTGCAAAAAAAGGCCCTCCCAGGACATTGGTAAGGCCGCAAACAAATTTTTAAAAAAAACGCTGTGACATTTTGACCACTACCACATACCGCGAAGGGGCCAGTGGCAAAACAATTCAGAAGGGTCGGCTGGTGGGATGCAGACCGAACCTTGCCCAAATTACCATCAATCAGCTTATCCTCTACATGATGGACATTAACACAGAGATATTTGAAAGTATTGAATTTCAAATCTAATCTTGTACACTGTAAATTTTCTCAAATGTCTGGAGGCTTATAACAGGGTGAACAGAAAAGATGTATCCCAGTTAATTCTGAGGCCAGAGAACTCCCTAAACTAGTCGAACCCCTTCATCAACTTATAAAACAACCTATGAATTTCCTAGATGTAAATGAGTTCATCAGTATATAGTGCAATAATGTGCCCAATTTCATGTATGGGAGTACCCCTCATTGGGTCTTAAGTGCAACAAGCATGCCAAAGGTTCTATTGCAAGAACAGAAATAATTGGGGAAAATCCTGCCTAGTGAAATGCTCTGGGCCAGTTTTAACTCTAGCTAGAGGGCCTGTATATAGCAATTTAATCCAGCTAACAATTGACTCAAGCCCATAGCCGCCAATGCTGCCATAAGGAAAGACCAAACATTGTGTCAAATGCTTTTTATCAAGTGACACCACCAGGTGCCCATCGTCGCACACCCCAACCTCCCCTTCAAAAAGAAAAGCCACCAAATGTTGTAAAACGTGCACCTCCATGGTATACACCAGCTGTGGTCCAGCTGAATCAATTTCTCAACTACTGGCAACAAACAGTTTGCTAGTGCCTTGCACAGGAATTTATAATCTGTATAACGACAAAGGACGGTACGAGCGCACAACTGGGGGATCTCGCCACTGTTCCGAGAGTACCACTATAAATGCTTCCCACAAGGAGTCTCTGGGAGGCAGCCAGTGTGCCTAGCAGCATGATACATATGTAACCATTTCTACATGGTATAGCACTATAAGTGCTATAAAATTACCCTGAGAGCCCATCAAGCCCTGGTGTTTTATTCTATGCCATTTGGGGCATAACTGCGCTCATTCCTTCAGTCTGTAGTTGTTCTTCTAGTTCCTGGAATTGCAGCAGGTCTACTTAAGGAAAGGGAATAGAGCACACACAAGCCCCTCATCGAGCAGGGCCAGGCTCTGCTGGTGTGGAGTACAGTTAAGAATAATAATCCACATAGATTAATGCCTTTCTGACTGAGTAGCAACCCTCCCCTCATCTTGATGGCTTCTGTCAGTCCTAGGTATCTCAGCAGCCAGGCCAATATAAGCCCCAGTCTAACTCCCTCTGCTTGTCGCTGTGCCAATATACGCCCTGTAGTCCATCAGCCCTCAGCACTGCACACGTTCTGCAAACAATTTCTGCATTTCCCTAACCTCGAGCTCAGCCTTCGGTGATGTGCCTGCCAGTTTTCCAAGTCGCTGAATCTTTTCTTTCCCCAGAATGCACCTATTCAATGCTAGTCTGGTGCTTAAGTAGTGGAAAGGCCATGGCAACGCACATCCCCCTTGAAGACCTCCCATTCAGCATTTGCTTTAGACAAGAGTTTTAGTTTTTTGCAAAATAGCGCTTGCTGCAGGTATCTATAGTCTCCCAGAATGGGGCACCCAGCAACGCCTCTGTGCAGCTTCTATGTGGGTGTTTGCGTACACGCTCTACCTCCTGTGAGGACTAGGCAAATGGGAAAAGTGTCAGACCGGGTGCAATCTAAATAGTCAGTGTCTGCAATTATAGACTAGAGTGCAGTGCGCCAGTACAAAATAAATAATCTAGACTTGTGTGGAGCTGATGCACCAATGAGTATACCCTGGCCTCGTAGTGCATCAAACTCCAAATATCATGCAGCTGACTCGTAGATGGCCAGTGCTGAAAATGTTGTTGTCAAGACAACTTGAGTACCTGGCAGAGGGTGGAGGGACCTGTCCATGTGAGTATTCTGTGCACAGTTAAAATGCCTCCCCAAGGCTAGAGTCATGCAGTTCTTGGAGGACGTCTGGCTGAGGGAGTCAAGGAATATGGAGCGATTACTATTGGGAACATATACTGCAACCAGTGGAAGTGGATCCCCATCTAGTGTCCTCAACAACCACGCACCTATCCTCCGTCTCTATACATGTTGTGACTCACTGGAGAGACCCCATGTGTAATCCACACCAAGACCCCACTTGGAAACGTGTATGTGGTCTTGTATGTCTGCTCCCTCCAGTTGCCAGACAGCTTCCGGTGTTTGGAGCCTGAAGGAAATGGCCCAAAAATGGGTCATTCGGGTCATAAGGACCACCTCTATGCCTTCCTAAATAATGAAGAGTTCGTCAGACAGTAGAGAATACAAACCAAAGATATTTATTAATAATCACAGCTGTGGAGCCCGGTCTGACCAGCCTCATGAAAAGACCGTCGAGGGACTGCCTTTCTCAAGCATAGAGGGAAAGATTATAGGTCCTAGCATGAGTACAAGACACACCCACCCAGTAACTTTCCACAGAGCAGCGTAGAACAAAGGGGGGGCACAGAGATGAGCTAAGAGTCTGAGACCGGGCACACACTAACTGTGTGCCAAGGTCATTCTGTCTGCCTTCACAGCAGAGTCAGGGGAGCAAGCTTCTATTTCATGAGAGAGATGTGCAGAAATACAAAACAATGTATTCATTAGTTCAGTGAGGCCCAACCTTGAGAGACACAGAAAATTCAGCACGGCTACTACTTGCAGAGCCAGGGAACAATTAATTGCAAACATGGCCTAGAATTGGCGGCTAAGTATAAAATGGCGCCGCAAAGGCTAACTTAACCATCATTACATATGGTAGCACAGATCAGACTTTTAATTTAATTAATGAATTCGCCAAGTCATTTTATACTATGAAGTGGAACATCTCTATTCACATGAACAACATTAATACTCGGAACTGTTCAAATGTTCGTCATTAAGCAGGGAAACTATGAGACATGTTGACCTAAAAAAAAGTATCTACATCAACGCTCATCAACCCTTCGATCTTTCTGAAGCATGATCTTAGCATTTGGATTGCATGGATATCCTTTGCTTAGGAGTCTGTGTATACAGGGGCATATTCTTTGCGTTAGGAACCCTTTTGGCTAAGGGCAGAAACCTACTTTCACGTTGTAGCTGATAGAACGTATGATACATAGACGAGGCGACAAATACAGGGGGGAAAAAGAAAAGAACATTTGCAAACCATCCCCTCGGAGGTCCAGTATGAACTTGTGATCCACGGGCGAAGTGAACATTATTATTCAGGATCTAAGACGGGCCTGTTGTCATGTTCAGTCTGTAAGTGAAGTCATATGTGTTCTCACCTACCTTAATTTCCCCCGCCCCTGGATACAAAAACGAACTGTCATATTAACTATCATGATAGGCATCTGCCCAATGTACACATTCATTTGTAGTGCGGAAATCAATAAATGTCATATCTGGGACTGGAGAACAGAATTGAAGGTACACCAATCTGAACACTTGTATTATCAGTTTATGTCCTCCGGTGCTCCCCTGTGCGAGGAGCCAAAGTAACAAACATGTTCACAAGAGAAACAGGTGCTGTATGAACTTGGGAGTGCACAGGATACTTCTCATTCAGGGAGTAGGATGTCCTGAACACTATTAGCACAATAACAACTATGGATGCAACTTGTACTTTCTGTGTACCGACCCCGCCCTGGACAGGGAGGTGCAAAGGGCTATTTTCCTCATCAATTGGGTGACCAAACGGATACACGGTGGTTGGGAGAGAAATGCAACACAATGGAATTGGTGACCAAGGGACAAGAAGATGGGCAAAAACTCTTCTTTCCAGTGTCTTTCAGAGAGCCATCACTGGCAGGCTCCTATTGTTCATCTGGCGTAGGCGCTATTGAGCACCGGCGGTGGAGCTGTTCGTCTAGCTCGGATCCAGATTCCACGTTGCAGGGCAAGTTATTTCTTTCTTTAGAATCAGTCCATTTGCCCTGTTCATTGACTGTCCAGACAATGCACCAATCTCTTTTCCTACTCTATCGCTGGTACCTTAGACCGGGTACCTGCACCCTATTCTTCATCCATGAAGTCCATCCCTACTATCTTCCTATTCTTCATCAATGAAGTCCATCCCTACTAATCCAACTTTCCCTTGGTGCACTGTTCCTCCGTCGGGCGTATATTGTACCTTGTCTCTCCAGGCACAGGGGGGTCAAGGGAAAAAGGGGGGTCAAACTCAAGGGGGACCAAGGGGCAGTGACTCAAACACAGGCGAACCCTCAGGCTGGGGCTCAATGGGCTGGAACTCAGGCACAAGTAGACCAACAGGCTGGGGCTCCTGGATAGCCCCTTTTTTTTTTTTTTTTCGGTGGTACTGCCTCGTCCAGCACCTCTTTGCTCTGCAGCTTCGCCTCAGTCGTATTCATGGATGTTCCATAACAAGCAGCCAGGCTGTGCATCGCGTCCGGGCCCCTATGACTGCAAGGCGTCCCGGACCTATTAATAGATAGAATGTAAACTTTCAGGTAACTGGCAAGGATAAAACTTTATATAATTAATTGTTTTTCTCCCAACACCAAGTAGTGGGGTAAGCCTTTAATTCATTTACTAAGCTCTGAAAGAACAATCCGGACATACTTTGAATCATTGCATCTGTCCATTTCTATATTATTCATCTGAAGAACCTCAAAAAGAAAATGTGTGGTGCGAAATTATTGGGGGCATACAGGTACCCTTCCTAGTAATGTGCACCATACAGTACACAGGCTGAGCAATGTCTCAACATGACCACAGGAAATACATAGGCACCTGGCAACATTCTTCTTTCTTCCCTGGCCTATTAATTCACAATGCCTGCTACTCAGGCTAACTGATAAAGGACTCATGATGTCCCTGCGAATGTATGTAGTGTTGCTGGTATCTGATAGACTACTAGCCGCAGATTCCTTAACGTAGAATTATCCCAGGCGTGAGACTGGACCCTGAAAACTTTCTTTGCCCCAGCATCTCTGCGCGCCGGGAGCGGTACCACGCGACTCCGCCCTGACGTCGTCCGCGGGCGTGACGTCCGCGAGGTCACATAAGCCACACCCCGGCGCGCTGACATCAGTTTCCTTCTTTTTCGCGTGCAACGTGGATCCGGAATAGTGTCCCTGGCCTGTTTTCAGGCCTTCTTTTTACGCTTTTGCGTTGTGGAACAGTGTGCGAATGCCTTCGGGCTTCAAGACGTGTTCTTGTGCGCGTCAGATGTCGGCGACAGACCCTCACCCTATTTGCATGTGGTGTCTGGGCGAGCACCATGACTCTATGGACTGCGACGCTTGCCAGCATCTGAAGCCGAAGTCCCGGCGGGAGCGCCGGATGAAGCTCCTTTCGGCCAGCTTGTCCAGATCGGGGTCGTCACCACGTCCGTCGCCCGCGGAAGGGCCCAGGACCGCCGCTTTCACCTCCGACATCGTCCTTCACCGAGGCGTCGCTCGCCCGCCGGTAAGTCTTATAGCTTGTCCCCGAGGCCTGGTCCCCGTTCTGCGGAGGGCGCGGGTTCTCCTCGGGACAAGCAGCCTCGTTCATCGCCACCCTACCTGGCGTTGGGGCGACGAGGGCCCAAATGGAGGCCTATGCTGCGGCTCTGCAGGCTTCCCCCTCCTCTTCCTGAGAGGTCCGCGGATCCCTTGCCTCGTGCGGGGCCTTCCGCGGAGTCGCCGGCGGGTTCGGCTCCAGGTTTTGGGGTGTGGTGTCGTCTGGGTGCGGCCCTACGGGGTTCCCCTCTTCGGCCCACGGCGCCTCTGCCTCGCCGCAAACCCCCACGGGGGTCCTTGTGGTGTCGCAGGAAGTCGCCGGGACTCGCGGTTCGTCCCCGAGTCCCCCTCGGTCCTCTGGGCAGGCGGCGGCCTTGCCGGAGGCCGAGCCGACACCGTTCAGGCGCCGACGGCTGTCGGCCCTGGCGGTGCTGCGGGTGCTGGCTAAGGGCCGGGGCGCTTCCCCGGGTTCCTCTCGGCCCTCCGTGCAGGCGGCTGCCTCGACGGAGGTCGGGTCGGCGCCGTTCTTTAGCCGCCCGCCCCATTCTCCTGAGGCGCATGTGATGGTGGGGGTCGACTCGGCGCCGGTCGACATCGCACCAGCGCCTGTGGTGGACTCCACAGCGCCGTGCCGGCGTCGGGTCGTCGACTCGTCTCCAGAGGTCCCCTCCTCTCCGGAGGTTTGTCACCTTTTTGTCTCCTCTTCCCCAGAGACGGGCCGCCGCGTCGTTGCTTTTTCCCCGGCGTCTTCCAGGGAGGGCTCTTCGCCATCCCCGCGATCTCGGCCTTCCCCGGAGGCGCCTCAAGCCCCCCACTCATCTGTGGGTCCTCCGCCATTCAGGGGCTGGCCGTTTTTTCCTCCAGCTGGACTCTGGGATGGCCGGCTTAGTTTACAGCCATCGCCCACAAAGGAATTACTCTCTCCCCCACGACGCCCTACAGAGGCGAGTGCAGCTTTTGTCCGGGCCATTTCCACAGCCGCTGGCATTTTGCGCGTGGGCGACCCCGGCACCCCATTCCCTACGGACCATTTGTTAGAGGTTCGAAGCTTCGCACCATACTTCTCTTATGGGGGCGTCCTGCCACGGGTGATCCCGTGCCTCAGCCGCTCCTACATCGCCATCGGCCTGCTCCGCACGATCCAGTCTGCCTTTCTTCCCACCCTTCTACACAGGGCCCTCTTCTGCAGACTGCCTTTCCTTCCCTGCCCTAGGTGTTGTTTCCTCCGTCACTGGAGGCCCGGTGCTTGGATTCGTGGGGGCGTAACATCTTCGCTTCCTCTAGTGCTGCTTTGCGAGCGCTCAACACCCTTTGTGTGTTGGCCAGGGCTACTTCCAGTCTGTGGGATTCCGTGGAGTCCCTGCTGTCTGGTGCTTCCCCAGAATGTGTCCACGCTGATCTGCGGCCCCCTGTGTTGGATGGCCGGGAGTTGGCCGGGTTTATTCTTCGTTCGGCCTTGCATGTTTCTGATGCTCTCGGCCGCGCCATGGCAAATTCAGTAGCTCTCCGTCGCCATGCTTGGTTGAGGGATATCGTTTTTCCAGAAAATATTAGGGAGCGTCTGGTTGACCTGCCCTTTGATGGGGTTCTTTTGTTTAACACCCATGCGGACTCCGCCATTCAGCGGCTTCTTGTGGGGCTCTGACCCCTCCCCCTCCGTAAACTTGGCTTGTCGGTCCCCTGGTGCTTTATGGGAGGCGTTATCCCACCTTTTTTCGGGGGTCTAGTGCTTCGCTTGGCCCGGTTGTGTGTTCCGTGTGGTTTGGCGTGCCTTCGGGGTCCTTGGGTTGGCCCCTCTGTACTGTTGGCTGCTGGTACAGCCCCCTTTTGGCTTCTGTCTTTTTTGGCTGATTGGCAAGCAGTCTGTGGTTTTACCCGCAGGTCCTTTGTTTTTGTCCTCTGCTGCGGAATTTTTTCCTAAGAGGTGTTCCCATGTTTTCCTTGGGACGTATCTTGCCCTAAGTGGGGTACTTGTAGCTATTGCATAGCTCTGTCCTACGCTGGGGAGGTGTGGATGCCCTTTTTCGGGTTCCTTGCCTTTCCTGGCATCACTGTATACTGCTGGTGCGGTCTCTTTTGCCTTTGTCTTGGTGCAGCTTACGCTGCTCCAACGTCTGTCAGTCTCAGTGTTCGCTACATCGCTCGACCAGCCTGGCATGCCGTCTACGGCATCGTGTTGTGGCGTTTCCGCCTTCCTGTCCGGCGTTTCGGCCTGGTGCTCTGTCTGGTGTTCCAGGGGGGCTACGTTTCTTCTGGCTTTCCTGTGCTCTGGTTGCCGGCTGGTCCGTCCTCCGTGTCTCTCCTCTTTCTCTTCTGCCTGGTCCCACTTCTTTTGTGGGCCAGTGTGTCTCTCTCTGGCACGGCCCCCCTTTTGGGGATTGTTCTGGATTTCCCTGGCCGCTGTCCTCGGCTTGCGCTTGGATTGTTCTGGGTGCACTGCTTTCTGGTGTTGCCAGCTGCGCATGCCTGCTCGTTATGGTCCACCGCCGTGGCCCTTTGGTGTGTTCCCTTGTGCCCGTGCTTCTTGTTCTGCTGGGGCTTTGCGCACCTGTGCCTTTCTTCTTCTTCGCCTGCGCCTTTTGGCTTTGAAGCCGCTCCTGCCTTGTCCGCTGCCTTGGGGCTGATGCCTGTTCAGCTGCCCCCTATCGCTCTGTCTGTGTTTTCCTACGGCAGGCTCTGTCTTCGGTTCTACCTCTTCTCCCTGGAGTTGGGGTGGTTCTTTTCTTCCTTGGTGCTCCTCTGGCGCTGTCTGCCCCTACGGGGTTTTCTGGCGGCTGTACCTTGGATGGTCTTGGGTTTCCTGGCCTTCCCTTCGCCTTGTTCTTGCTTACTTCTGCTTGGTGAGGGCTGGGCTGCCCTTCTTGTCCCTGTGGCACATCCCCTGCGGGGGCCCTGTGTTTCTTCCTACAGGGGAGGTTCTCTCGCAGGCCCTCCTCCCCTCTGGGTATGGCTAGGGTTTCTATTCTACATTAAGGATTCTGCGGCTAGTAGTCTATCAGATGTACGAGTTACTTACCTTCGGTAACTATGTATCTGGTAGAGACGATTCTAGCCGCAGATTCCTTCACGACCCGCCCTTCTTCCCCGTTCTGCGAGAACCTTCTGTTTGGTTTTCTGCACTCGCCTCCCTCCGGGTGGCTTGTCTTCTGTGGGGCTATGCTTCCCCTCCTCCCGGACAGGATGCTTCGTTCTGCTTGATTGTTCCACCCCTTCCTTTCTGATCCGAGGTCGGTTGGTTCATGTGTGCTTCTGCCTCCCTCCACTTTGGTTTTTTCTCCAAGTGTAGGGGCCTCCTTGACTCTTCTCTCTTTTACTGGCTTGGGGTTTCTGATTCCTTTGCAGTCCTCTCTTTGCTTGTACCTCGCTCCTTTCAGGGGATACGGCCCTCCTTGATGGTGTCGTCTGGGGGTGAGTTGTTGTTACTCCTCTGTTTCGGGCTGGTTGCCCCTTCACTGTTGTGGATTGTGATTGCAGATTCTCTCGCTCTCTCTTCTGCTATAGCGTTTTTCACATGTGTTCTGCCTCCAGGGGGATGTCGCCTTAGCTTGCAAGGTTGCTCCTCGGGGCGGTGCTCTGCTCCTTCCCTGCTATGGCTTTCGCTGCTATGGCTCTTTGGTACCTTAGTGCTTGGCACTTTTCCAATTGGTGCTGTTCCACACCTTTTGTTTGTCTCTTCTCTTTTTCTCTGATTTTTCGCACACTGTTCCCATAATCTCCACAGTTTTGTTGTGATGGCTCCGCAGAAAACTGATGTCAGCGCGCCGGGGTGGGGCTTATGTGACCTCGCTGATGTCACGCCCGCGAACGACGTCAGGGCGGAGTCGCGTGGTACCGCCCCCCGGCGCGCAGAGATGCTGGGGCAAAGAAAGTTTTCAGGGTCCAGTCTCACGCCTGGGGATAATTCTACGTAAGGAATCTGCGGCTAGAATCGTCTCTACCAGATACATCGTTACCGAAGGTAAGTAACTCGTACAACATGAGCAATAGTGGTGGTGCCACCTGGGATTTAGACAAGAGCCATCGACATATTGTTCCCCCTGAGGGTCAGATAAGGGAACATCAGTCTAGTCTACCCGGCCTTTCATCTCCATTTCAATTCCATCAATTTACAGAAGGGAGGGGAAGTACCATGGCTGGCTTCAAGGCGACACATTTTTAATCATGGCAATTTTAACGAACCGTGTTATTTTATAGCCGGTTAGACGTGCACTGGTGAGGTGCTGTGTCTCTGTTTATTCAAGGGCATGTTCACAGCATGGAGTACCATATCTGTGAAATTAGTGGCTAAAGCAAGTCCAACCGATTGTCTTATGGAAATGGCCACCGTCATGACTGTTCCTAGACAGCTCAGGAGGGCTCTTGTGGTAGCGTCAAAGACAGAGCGCACAACAAGCCGTCTTGTGTACTTACAACACAAAACAGCACACAATATATATATATATATATATATATATATATATATATATATATATATATTCACTGAAAAAACCATAGGTTTTAGGGACAGTTATAGTTAGTTGGACATTTCACTCGTACAAAACCATAGAAATTCCCCCGTTATAGTTAGTTCAGCTAACTATAACTCGCGCCCCCGCAATGCACTGCTGATGACGTCACATATTACATCACTGATGACATGGTCGATGGCGACACTGATGGCGACATCCAGTGACTGTGTGTTTCTGTAAAGTTTAAATATGTTTAATATATATAGGGAAAGGCGAATTGAAGAATGAGTGGGTGTATAAGTGTCTGAATGGATGATTTAGTACGTGAGTGACTGACTCTACAAGTGAGTGATTAGTCACTAACCCATGCATTCAGTAAGATACGTTTAAACTGTGTGAATGTCTGTATCCGTCTGTTTGTTGGTGTGTAAGTGGATGCATGGATTTGCGAATAGCTACAATGGTGTCTATATGGGTTATTGATTGGTTCTCTGAGTATCTGTATGGCTGCCTGAGTGTTTGTGTGGGTGGGGTGTGTGTGACTCTGTACATAGATGTGTGAGTGGGTGATTCACTGGGTGCATAATTTCAAGAGTGCATCTGTGATGGACTGCTTGGGTGGGTGAGTGTGTGTATGGGTGTGTTAGTGAGTGAATGTATATCTCAGTGGTACATGTGCGAGTAACTACATATGTAAAAGGCAGTATATATGTGTGTTAGAGTATTTAAATGGCTATAAGTGAGAGTGTGTGATAGTGAGAGTGGCTGTATGGATGCGTGTGTGCTTGTATCAGTGATTGTATAAGAGCGTAAGAATGTGCTAGTATTTGTATGAGCAAGTGAGCTGGTGTGTGTGTATAACTGTATAGGTGAGTAAATGGGGTGTGTGATTAATTTTTTGCATGACTGACTAGGTGTGTGAGTACCTCTATGGATGAGTGGCGGTGTGTGAGTGTTTATATAGGTGTATGAGTGCATATGATAGTCCTGTACTGAGTGACTGGAAGTATGAGTGACTGTACGGGTGAGTGAGTGGATGTGTGTAGACCTTAGAATCAGTGAGTGGGTATGTAGTTTTTGGTGTTGGAGTGTCTATGGTTTTGAGAATGGCAGTCTGTAATTTAGAGTGGGTGTATCAAAAGTTATATTAGGGTGTGAGAAGATGCATGAAATTATCACATGGATGATGTCATCAGTGATGTCATTTGAGATGTCATCAGTGATGTCACTGTCCATGTCATGAGTGATGTAATATGTGACGTCATCAGCAGTGCATTGCGGGGGCGCGAGTTATAGTTAGCTGAACTAACTATAACTGGGGAATTTCTATGGTTTTGTACGAGTGAAATGTCCAACTAACTATAACTGTCCCTAAAACCTATGGTTTTTTTCAGTGAATTTCAAAGGTTTTTTAAATGCTAGTTTCTAACTATGCCTACAGAGGTAGGACATGTGAAGAAAGAAGAAAAAACGCACAGAAAGAAGCAAAAGAAATGCAGAAAGAAGCAACAGAAGTCCACAAAGACTAACAAAAGTGCAGGAAGAAGCAAGACGTGCAGAAAGAACCAACAGAGGAGCAGAAAGAGGCCTTGTTGCAAAATCATCCTGTGCCCACAACTTTTTCAGACGGGTACTGGTGGTAACTGACTCTGACTAACCGGAGCCAGTGCTATGCTAAAAGACACTTAGAATACAGTGAAAACACCTACATACACTAGGGAACACTATGCGTTGGGGTACCCCTGTGATTAGCATGACCACCTCTGCAAGTCCCTAGTACATAATAGGGCAGGGGGATTAAAACTACCTCTTAAAACGCGCTACAGGGCGCTTTTGCACAGTGGTGAAGCGAGGGGGGGCCTGAGGTGACGTGTGCAAACGCGCCCCGTGGCGCGTTTTAAGTTGCGGGATTAAGTCCCCTTGAATCCTGAGGGTCCCTGGGGCCCAACTAGCCCCCAGGTACCTACAGTTAGGACCACAGAGCTGAGTTGCAGAGAGGCGTTCCGAGGCCACGCACCTTTTTCACCTCTGCAACGCAACTCTGTTGTGCTTACTGAAGGTACCTGGTGGGCTAGTTGGCCCCAGGGTCCCTCAGGATTCAAAGGAATTAATTCCCCAACTTAAAACGCACCACAGGGCGTGTTTGCGCACATGTCACCTGAGGCCCCGCCCCTCCCTTCACCACTGTGCAAACGCGCCCCGTGGAGCGTTTTAAGTTGGGGGATTAGGTCACCTTGAATCCTGAGGGTCCCTGGGGCCCAACTAGCCCACCAGGTACTTCCAGTAAGCACCACAGGCCTGCGTTGCAACGCCTGTAACAAATTGTGCAGTTGTGTTTAGGTAGTGAAGAGGGTCGTGCTGGGGGTAGTGTTTTAGGGTTTAGGGTAGTGCAGTGGTGTTTGTGTAGTGTAGGGGGTCATGCTGGGGGTAGATTTAGGGTTTAGGGTAGTGCAGTGGTGTTTGGGTAGTATAGGGAGTCGTGCTGGGGGTGTGTTTTAGGGTAGTGCAGTGGTGTTTGGGTAGTGTAGGGGTACTGCTGGGGGTAGTGTTTTAGGGTTTAGGGTAGTGCAATGGTGTTTGGGTAGTGTAGGGGGTACTGCTGGGGGTAGTGTTTTAGGGTTTAGGGTAGTGCAGTGGTGTTTGGGTAGTGTAGGGGGTACTGCTGGGGTAGTGTTTTAGGGTTTAGGGCAGTGCAGTGGTGTTCGGGCAGTGTAGGGGGTCGTGCTGGGGCTGGTGTTTCAGGGTTTAGGGCAGTGCAGTGGTGTAGTGTAGGGGGTCGTGCTGGGGGTGGTGTTTCAGGGTTTAGGGCAGTGCAGTGGTGTTTGTGTAGTGTAGGGGGTCGTGCTGGGGGTGGTGTTTCAGGGTTTAGGGCAGTGGTGTTCAGGCAGTGTAGGGGGTCTTGCTGGGGGTAGTGTTTCAGGGTTTAGGGCAGTGCACTGGTGTTCGTGCAGTGTAGGGGGTCGTGCTGGGGATGGTGTTTCAGGGTTCAGGGCAGTGCAGTAGTGTTCGGGCAGTGTAGGGGTTGTGCAGGGGGTGGTGTTTCAGGGTTTAGGGCAGTGCAGTGGTGTTCGGGCAGTGTAGGGGGTCTTGCTGGGGGTAGTGTTTCAGGGTTTAGGGCAGTGCACTGGTGTTCGTGCAGTGTATGGGGTCGTGCTGGGGGTAGTGTTTTAGGGTTTAGGGTAGTGCAGTGGTGTTTGTGTAGTGTAGGGGGTCATGCTGGGGGTAGATTTAGGGTTTAGGGTAGTGCAGTGGTGTTTGGGTAGTATAGGGAGTCGTGCTGGGAGTGTGTTTTAGGGTAGTGCAGTGGTGTTTGGGTAGTGTAGGGGGTCGTGCTGGGGGTAGTGTTTTAGGGTTTAGGGTAGTGCAGTGGTGTTTGGGTAGTGTAGGGGGTCGTGCTGGGGTAGTGATTTAGGGTAGTGCAGTGGTGTTTGGGTAGTGTAGGGGTACTGCTGGGGGTAGTGTTAGGGTTTAGGGTAGTGCAATGGTGTTTGGGTAGTGTAGGGGGTACTGCTGGGGGTAGTGTTTTAGGGTTTAGGGTAGTGCAGTAGTGTTCGGGCAGTGTAGGGGTTGTGCAGGGGGTGGTGTTTCAGGGTTTAGGGCAGTGCAGTGGTGTTCGGGCAGTGTAGGGGTCATGCTGGGGGTGGTGTTTCAGGGTTTAGGGCAGTGCAGTGGTGTTCGGGCAGTGTAGGGGTCGTGCTGAGGCTGGTGTTTCACGGTTTAGGGCAGTGCAGTGTTGTTCGGGTAGTGTAGGGGTCTTGCTGGGGGTAGTGTTTCAGGGTTTAGGGCAGTGCACTGGTGTTCGTGCAGTGTAGGGGGTCGTGCTGGGGATGGTGTTTCAGGGTTTAGGGCAGTGCAGTAGTGTTCGGGCAGTGTAGGGGTTGTGCAGGGGTGGTGTTTCAGGGTTTAGGGCAGTGCAGTGGTGTTCGGGCAGTGTAGGGGTTGTGCAGGGGTGGTGTTTCAGGGTTTAGGGCAGTGCAGTGGTGTTCGGGCAGTGTAGGGGGTCGTGCTGGGGGTGGTGTTTCAGGGTTTAGGGCAGTGCAGTGGTGTTTGGGCAGTGTAGGCCGTCGTGCTGGGGCTGGTGTTTCAGGGTTCAGTGCAGTGGTGTTCGGGCAGTGTAGGGGGTCGTGCTAGGGGTGGTGTTTCAGGGTTTAGGATAGTGCAGTGGTGTTCGGGCAGTGTAGGGGGTCGTGCTGGGGGTAGTGGTTTAGGGTAGTGCAGTGGTGTTTGTAGTGTAGGGGGTCATGTTTTAGGGTAGTGCAGTGGTGTTTGGGTAGTGTAGGGGGTCGTGCTGGGGGTATTGTTTTAGGGTTTAGGATAGTGCAGTGGTGCTTGTGTAGTGTAGGGGGTCGTGCTGGGGGTAGTGTTTTAGGGTTTAGGGTAGTGTAGTGGTGTTTTTGTAGTGTAGGGGGTCATGTTTTAAGATGCAACGCTCCAATACCTGACCAGTCTGCACTACATAAAACTGCAAAAAAACTAAAAATAAAGTGTTTTGCACACTTTTGTCATTGGGCTATATGTGGGCTACATCTGGGTAATATTTGTGCTACATTTGGGCTCTTTTTTCACTGGTGGCCATCTTGGAAGACTTGTTTGTTATGAAGTTTCCTAATTTCCTCATTTACTGCAGTCTCCAGTAGGAAATGCTTTCAGTTTTTTACTTTGATTCCATCAAGAAGGCATTCAGATGTCTCACATTTGCCATAAATTCAGAATGTTAGCACTCTAGTTGCTCATTAGATCACTGTAGTAAAGCTACTGCTCACCAGGGAGTTAACTGGAAGTCTGCTGCTGGTATTGAAAGTGATTGTTTCAGTCTGCATGTCAGAATTTTCTAATGAAATAGAAGAGGATTTGAGATCTCACTTAAAACATGCCCTAATTTTTCTTTCTGCAGCACTAACCATAATTTCTATTTCAAAAAGAACCCCTCATTTTGTTCCTTTTTAAATTAAATGTTTTAAGTGTTACCGGTTTATTCCAATCAAGATGGCTTCAGGTGTGCCATACTTTTGTCATAAGTAAGGCTGTTAGCACTCTAGTTGTTCTTTAGAACACTCTGGGAAGCTGCAGTAGAACACAAAGGAATCAACTGACAGTCTCTGCCCTTGTTGGATGTACATGTTTTACTGAGAATGTCAGACTTCATTCTCACATGACTGAGAAAGATAATGTGAATTTACAGAAAATATGCTCATTTTAGCTTCTGGAGCACCTTCCAAAACTCTATGGGACAAGCGTGTGAAAATAGTTTCTCTCAAACATGATTCATGATATCCCAGCAGAAGGTTTTTCACAGGGTAAAATCACCTTAGAACACACCACAATTCCTGAAATTAGTATGGTACCATCAACAAATGAATTCTAATGTAACTAAAGTCTGTTATCACCCTTTATAGTTCTCCTTTTGGTAACCCTCAAAATCTTTGATTCACTACAATGTATTTCAATGTGGTACTATCATTTATATTGGTCCCAAGATGGCTGCCAGCAATTCCAGGATGAAGTGCTGACAGCCAATCAGATATCACGATGACGTGTGGTTAGGCTCCGCCTAGTATATATGTGATTTTACTTTTGATTTTCTCAGGAACTACTGAACGGATTTACACCATTTAAGCAAAAGGCACGACACTGAACCAAGGGCTACCTCTTTGCCAAATTTGGTGTAATTCCGTTCTGCAGTTCGGGCTGTAGCTGCGACTAAAGGTTCCTATGGAAAAATGAATGGGGAAAACACGTTTTGGGACCCCCCCTTTTTTCTCGGCCCCCGCTTGACGAATCACCCCGAGACTTTCAGGATAGGAGTGGACCGGAACGCCCCAACAAGTTGGAAACTTTCGCGAAGACTCGTCAACCGGCGCCAACGTTATTTCAAATAGAATGTTGTGGATTTCCTATGGAAATTAGGTCCTAACTATAACTATCTACTGGCGACCGCCAGTAGATAATATATATATATATATATATATATATCAATCAAGCACAGAAGCCAAAGGAAAACGCAGTTTGTTAGTTGCCCAAAAGACTGTTTCATGCACCTCATACAATGTGTTAGTTCGCCAAGGAGCTAATCTCCTACCCCCCTTCGACAGTAGGTGACCCAAGCAGGTGACCTCCTGACTACAATACTTGCCCTCCTTTTTTTATTTTTTAAAAGCATGCTCCCTGGCCATTCAAAGCTAAATGCGAACAATTTGATAGAAATGGGGCTCTCTAGTTGGCAGGGGTATGTACCTTTGTCCGTATATGTACCCTTCCTTTCAGTCGGGGTAAGGGGGGGGATACACTCTTTAGATGATCCCCTGCTCACCCCCTTGGTAGCTTGGCCCAAGCAGACAGGCGTATCCCAAAGGCAATGTTTAAAGTATTTGTACCAACACTCGCAGTGACACAATGAAAACACCACAAAAGGACAGCACACCAAATGCACATTCTCTTTCTGTCACACTGAAACAAGACAGTCAATCCACAAAAAGACAAACCACAGAAAAGTCGGACAAGAAAATAGCCACTTTCTAAAAGTGCCAGTTGCAAACACAGACTTTAAAACCCATCCTTACTAAAAGGTGTGTTATCAAATTCTGAGTCCAGGGATACCAGACTCCAATTTTCTACCTTATACCTATGGGAAGATATGCTTGTAAAATTTACAAAGCATTCCCCATTCTGTCCTATGGGCAAGATAGCCTTTCAATAGTGAAAAACTAAATGGGCAGTATGTCACTATCAGGACATGTTACACACACCAGTACATGTCCTAACTTTCACATACACTGCACCCTGCCTAGGGTGGTACCTTGGGCCTACCATAGGGGTGTCCTATGTACAAACTGTGCGCAGGCACTGCGGTGGCAGGCCTGAAGCATCCTTTCCGGGCTGCTCATGTGGGTGGCACAATCAGCGCTGCATGCCCACTAGTAGCAATTTATTTACCAGCCCTGGCACACTCTGCACCTCACTAGGGATCTACTAGTAAAACAAAATACGCAAAGCAGGGAGAACCAAGCACAATATCATGTTACACAGGGAGCACCTGCACTGCGACACTGACCAGCAGCGGCAAAATGCCCAAAGCATCGTAACCAGCAAAAACGAACTCCAGCACAGCATCAAAGACATAGGAGGTAGACCTCTGCACAGATACCGTCTCTCTGCATAGTCCCAAAAAAAAAAAAAAAGCAGCGGAGCCTAAGACTCCTACCAGTCAATGTGAATCCAGACCAAGACCTATTATGAAAATAATACCGCCAAAGAATGTATTTTAAATCGGTGATAGAAAAATATTGAGCAGCAGAAAGAACCATTAACAGAAGCATAGCGATGGCCAGAGCAGCAGACAACTGGAGAACCACATTTCTGTTAACTTCACACAAGGCAGTCACAAATTGTAAACAGAAGCAAAACAGGGGGGGCTATTACAAATATGAACAGTCTTTTCCTCAATCACGCCTTTCTCAACCACATCTGGCATCATGCATAACAAGGTTTTGCGGAATCTGTAGCAATCCCAGCTCTGCATCACCTGTTGCCCACAAAGTGGATGGCACATCTGCAAAACTCAGGGGGGGAAACGAACACTACTCACTACTTACATTAAGGCCCATCATCAGACATTCACCTGCCTGAGAGCAGTAATATTTGGATGCCAAACCCATCGCATGCTCACCACAACTAGACATTAACTGAAATGAAAAATTCACAGTAAAAAGGACCAATCAGAGCAAGAGCGCAAAACGTGCTACAACTAATGCGTCTGAAACACCCACCAAAACACTCATAACACTGTGCTATGTTAAATACGTAACCGAAAAAGGCAATGTAGACCAAATACTTCCAAATGCCTACAACCATGTTGCTAGTGCAAACAAAAAAACAGTAAAAACGAATCTGCAAACAATCAAATCCCCCTTTTAAGACACAAATCCTGCCCATTATAATCTAGGAACACCTTCAAGTCATGTTAAAAGAAATCCGCGTCAAACCCACTCACATTTTCCTTTGGCGACAAACTGTCATCTCACCCCCGTCCCTTTTCACGGCGGGATAAGGGAACCCAAAGGCATGACAATGCGGCCCTGCAAAATAAGTATCCCTGTTGGGATCACACAATCTGTAGCGCAGCAGTTTGGAAATCCTGCTCCTAGAAACCAAACAATATAGCCATCATATTCCTAAAGACAATGTGTTGGCCAAAAAGGCTTTTTTTTTTTTTATCACGTTCCACACACCTTCCACACGAATTAGCTATTACCCTCCTTCCTTTCCCACTTCAGATCACATGTACAAACCCACACGTTCCTCCAATTTCATCCAGTCTCTGGGAGTAGCAACAGAAGTAAGACATCACAGTTGGCTGTGGCGCAAGCATGAGCGTTAGCAGAAAAGGACACGGGTAATATGCGTGTCAGGGTACTAACAGTTATAATAGGGGAAGACATGTGCCATAGCCAACACAGCCTGAACGTCATAGCAGGGGTAGAAACAGCAAAAATAGAACAGCTGAATATTTAAAGCAATAAAATCAGGGGTATATTTGCAAACTGTCATTTCTGAAAACAATGCTATGACTGTCTCCTGCTGGGCCCTTTTAAACTGTACATACTCATCAGGAATCTGATATTTAACATCATCTGGTGCACAGTAATCTGTGCCTTTTTTTTAATTTTTATTTTTTTATTTGCCAAAAACGAATCTTTTCCTGTTGGGCCTAAGTCACAAGCAACCAATTGGTAACCTTTTCTCAAATGAACCTATTGTTGCTGCAACTTTCTCTAAAACGTCCCTGCAAACAACTTTCCTGAGCAAACCCTCTCTGTACCATCATATTTTTTCCCTCCTAAATCCGTCCAGCTTCTCACTTCTCTGGCTGCTCTGCGTCTCCCTGCCGATGAGCCTTCTCCTTGGGAATTCCTTTCTTATCTCGAGGCCGAAGGCCAGAATAAACTGAATTCACGAGCTATGCGTTTCAGCCTTCCCACTACACTTTCAAAATGCCTGTTTATTCAGCACAAATACACGCTGCCTTGAATGTTAAACACATTTTTCAAATTAAATGCACATTCTATAATGAGGTCAAATCTAAATTCAACACACTCAAATAGATCATGAATTAATTACTTGAGCAATCCTTACACTTCCCATCGGACTAAAAAAAAAACATCAGCATCTGAGCAGGGCTCATTCATTCTTTTTTTACTTGCTTGCCACTTTTCAAATGCAACTTCATGTCTGTAGCTCAAAACAGCTTTTGTCCTTTTGCAATGTGCAAAGCAAAATGTAAAATCTGGGTGCCATCAGCGCACCCCTGCTTTTCTCTCATCATTTTTTTTTTATCATCACAGCATGCTCTTTAACTGTCTTATTTCACATTCTCCCCCATTACGCATTCCTTTGTCCTTTCTCAAACCCTTCATCCTATGCAAAAAACAAACGTATATATTGTTACTATTATTTGCGCCGGCTGATCTTCTTCCAATCATGCATCTGCAGGACAACAATGACGACAAGTAACTCATTCCAGGCATTTTCAAAAAGGAGCCAAATTCGTTATTTTGCCTGGCAAAGCAATTGCAAGTGCTTTTTTATTTTTAAAAGACTGTCCTCAGACCGTACCAAAATCAAACTGATGGTGCACCATATTCACAAAACACACTCACAGACAAAAGAGCAGTCCTCAGACTGCGCCATGGCAAGTCAGTCCTCAGACTGAACCAAAACAAGTCAGGCTCTAGCCTGAACCCAACCAAGTCAGTCCACAGATTGCACCAACACAGTCCAGAGACTGCACCAAGACAAGTAGATAGGCTCTCGTCCCAGACCTTTTCAAGAGTAAACCAAATTCCCAGGTGGCCTGGCAGAGCATTCGCAAACACTCTGTATCTCAAGGGTCCACAGACCCACCAAGTTCAAACAAGACGGCGCCGCACTAAGAATTCAAGATGAACTCACCCGGTGCACACAGGTTAATCAAGTCATTCTCCACTGCTGACTCTTCGGACCAAACTGAAGAGCAGCCGCCCGATCAGACAGGCGGGGCAGCCACGAGAACCAAGCTCTATCATATGGGGATCCTGATCCGACCGGACGCCACCCCGACCCCACAGCCCGGTTACGGGCGGGTTGGGTCACCTGGTGAAGTCCCTATTCGGGCGCCATCTGAAGGAAAATGGCCCAAAAATGGGTCATTCGGGTCATAAGGACAACCTCTATGCCTTCCCAAATAATGAAGTCAGTCAGAGAATACAAACCAAAGATATTTATTAATAATCACAGCTGTGGAGCCCGGTCTGACCAGCCTCATGAAAAGACCGTCGAGGGACTGCCTTTCTCAAGCATAGAGGGAAAGATTATAGGTCCTAGCATGAGTACAAGACACACCCACCCAGTAACTTTCCACAGAGCAGCGTAGAACAAAGGGGGGGCACAGAGATGAGCTAAGAGTCTGAGACCGGGCACACACTAACTGTGTGCCAAGGTCATTCTGTCTGCCTTCACAGCAGAGTCAGGGGAGCAAGCTTCTATTTCATGAGAGATGTGCAGAAATACAAAACAATATATTCATTAGTTCAGTGAGGCCCAACCTTGAGAGACACAGAAAATTCGGCACGGCTACTACTTGCAGAGCCAGGGAACAATTAATTGCAAAAATGGCCTAGAATTGGCGGCTAAGTATAAAATGGCGCCGCAAAGGCTAACTTAACCATCATTACATATGGTGGCACCGATCAGACTTTTAATTTAATTCTAACAAGCCTATGAGGTGTCTCCTGCAGATATGCTTTGTGTGTCTTCGCCTGAGATGGGTATGGATCCTGTGACGTTTGCTGGGTGTGGCCATGCGTAGATTATAAGTCAATATATTGCATCTAGTGCCGTTAAGTTATGTGGGTTACAGTGTGCCACCCTGTTGTCTGCATCCTCGCCACCCAGCTGTTTACCTCCTGCCCCCCAAATTTCCCGGGATGTGATTTCCTTGTAGTCAAAGCAAGTGTGTTCCTGAATACTATGAAGAGTATAAATAAAAACAAAAATCCTGACCCCCGGCAAAGAAGATAACTTGTTCATTTCCACAACGAAGACATGGGTATAACCAGGTCATAATGTACAAATCAATTGACCATATTCTGGCTGTAAGTTCAACCACATTAGTAAGCAGTTGGGAGCACTGGTGTCTTTGTTAACTGTAGGGTGTCTCTTCGTGACTAAGTCCTGCGTGCAATGTCCTGAGACCCTTGTAACGTTTGAGATATCGGGTGTTCTGGGTGTCCACGCAGAACCTTTGACCGCTCAGTGTCTGAGCGGACAGAGCCAGGAGCCCCAGCCTCTGATTCCAAATGCTTGTCAGATGCCAGAACCTCAGATGGGTTTCGTTTGTGCTGGAGAACATTGGTAAATGCTTTTACCCTTTCTAAGACCACCTGTTGAGCCACGAGCCAGGCAGGCATGCACGCCCCTGCTCATCTTCCTTCCAGCCTGACTACTCTTTATGGATATGGAGGGTTCTAAGCCCTCCATATCTAGCAGGGTGGCTGCTCCCTTTGTCTGTAACCTGGCCCAAGTTAGCTCATGAGACTGGTACAAATGCATAGTGTCATTCTCCACCACCCTCTGTTTCGCAGTGAACAGAAGGGCATATTTCATGCCCATCGTTTAGTTGTTTAACAGCTACAAAGGATGCATGCCATCTTTGAACTTTCAAGGCGTATTCAGGTTAGGCATTAATGATGCCATTGTAGAGCCACGGTCCGTCTGTTCCGAAGCTCTGCAGCAGAAGATCTGTCCCTGTAGTTAAATTGAGCGACAGTCTGACTGGAGGGGGTACGCACCCCGGTACACAGCGCACCCACTCAAACGGTGAGAACTCTGGGACCCTGCCGATCAACACCGTAGTCAACAACCACTCCTCAAGGAACAACTAAGTACTCTGAACTCTCTGGTAGCCCAATCAAGCGAATGTTGTTGCGCCAGGAGCAGCCTTCAATGTCCTTTGCTCTCAGTCTACAGTCCTTCACCGCAGACTGCAGAGGCTGCTGCTGGCACGGCACTTCCTTTAGCATCGAGTTAGTTGATAATGAACGAAGTGTTGACATGTTATACCAACTTTTTCTGCTCTGCAGGATCACTTCAAATAAACTGTGTATCTTCGTTTTCATGGTAGTTTTAGCCTACAGTATTAGCTGCCCTATAACAAAAATGGGAATCACAGAAAAATTTATTAAATAAGTGCATGATTGAATTCTGTAAAAATGTTTGATGGAATGTGTGGCTGTAGATACACATGCTTAGCATAAGTCTGCCATCTAATGTCGGACTCGTTAGTGTGCTAGTTGTATTTCTTCGAAGAAGTGTTTTGAGTCCCGAGATGTAGTGACTCTTCCTCTTGCTTGCAGTGCACATGGTCCTCCATTCCATTGTTAGATTGTTTTATTCCGCCGTCTGGTTCGGTTGTGGACTCCTCTGCTTTCTCCGCATTCTTGCAACAATGGGGTCACCCAGACAAACTTTTTGCCATGGCTGAAAACCCCAAATGCCCAAACTTCGCCTCCAGGCTCCAAGACCTACAGTCCAAGGGCAATGCACTGTGGATAAATTGGTCAGGGATATTTGCTTACACATTTCCACCTTTCCCGCTGCTTCCGTTTGTGATTTGCAAACTGCGGTAAGTGTCTGACTCTCCTCCTAGTGGCTCCCACATGGGCCTGAATACCATTGTTCACAACACTACTGGAACTCAGGAGTCCCACACCAGGTACTACCCAACTGGCAGGACCTGCTAACCCAAAACCAGAGAGCAGTAAGAGCTCCAAACCCCAGATCATTCAATCTGGCTCCTGAAGTCTCAGAATTCGATACTTTAATCTACCGCAACAGTGCATGGATATTCTTAAAGAGGCAAGACCACCCACTACTAGAGCATGCTATGCGGCAAAGTGGGAAATATTTGTTCACTATTGCTTTTCAAAGGATATTAACCCATTTACAGCAAAGCCTCATTGCAATGTCTGTTACCTTCTCCATTTACTAACTTCAGGGTTAGCCTTCAGTTCTGTAAGACTACACCTAGCGGCGGTCACTGTATTTCTCCAAAACCAAGAACAAACTTCTATATTCAGGATTCCTGTCATTAAAGCTGTTCTAGAGGGTCTCAAAAGAGTTATCCCGCCTAGAGTTCCTCCAACACCAGCATGAAACCTCACTGTTCTGTTAATAATGTTAATGGGTTCCCATTTGAACCTTTACACTCCTGCCCTCTCAAGTTCCTTTCCTAGAAAGTTACTTTTCTCATTGCAATGACTTCAGTCAGACCGGTCAGTGAGCTTTAGGTGTTAACTCTAGAAGAGCCATTCTTTCAACTTCATAGAGATAAAGTACTGCGTCCCAACCATAAATTTCTTCCAGAAGTGATCTCACAGTTCCAATTAATCTATTGAGTTGCCAGTATTCTTTCTACTACCTGATTCTGTTGCGGAAAGAGCTTTACACACCCTGATGTAAGAAGAACTCGTGTATTATATTGACGGAACTCGATCATTCAAAAAGACACAACTTTTTTGCATTCTCAAAACTGCACAAAAGGTGGACCATGTCTAAAGCAGGGTATTTCACGTTGGATTGTAAAATGTATCCAAACTTGTGACACCAAAGCTAAACAAACTCTACCTATCTCTCCAGAGGCTCACTCTACTAGAAAGAAGGGAGCTTCCATAGATTTTTAGGCAGTATGCCCATGGCTGACACATGTAAGGCAACTGCATGGACTACACCACACACATTTGCAAAACATTACTGTGTAGATGTTATGGCCCGTCAACAAGCCAATGTGGGCCAAGCAGTTTTAGGAACATTATTTCAAGCAAACGCAACCCACACAGATGTGCCACCGCTTTGGGAAGAAAACTGCTTTACAGTCTGTGCTAAGCATGTGTATCTACAGCCACACATGCCATCAAATGGAAAATGTTACTTACCCAGTAAGCATCTGTTTGTGGCATGTAGTGCTGCAGATTCACATGCACCCACACTATTTCCCAGACACTTGTGTTTTTTTTTTTTGTTTAAATTTGTTTAAGTGTTTTTGGTTGTTCCTTTTTATCATTACAGGCATTAAATCAGACGGCATAAGTGAGCTTGTACATTTTGACACGGTTGCATAAAATCAGATGACAACTTACATCTGCTAAACTTTGCAGACTGATGGTTTGTGTGCTTAGAATATTTGAAATGCCTAGGTAAACAGTACTTTAACATTATGCAACATAACATAGGTATATAAAATCACATTGTTTCTACTAAATGAGACGACTCATGCCAACCTTTATATATCACTACTCCATTTCGCTTTCCTCGCCCCATCCTTATTGGGTATTCTACTTGTATGAAGCCTTCCTTACCTCTTGAATAATTCAGTTCCAGTTTGGATATATGTAAGCGGTACACAATGTCAGGGGCCCTGCACACCCCCCCCCCCTCCAACCACCACGTCCACCCGACTCCTTTTCCTACTGTGCACTGGTCGCTAGTTCTTGCACTTCCTCCAGCTCTGATGAGGTGCTCTGCCGTTCCGAGTATTCCTGCCAGGATTTGCAGAAGTCTGTTAGTTTTGCATCCCACTGTGCCGCCAGCGGCAGCTTACGTACCCCTATAGTGTCTTTGCGGTGAATCGCTACACTTTCGGCCTGCGCCCAGCAAAGGAGTGACTGAAACCAAGCATTCGCAGCTGGGTGATCCGGAGATTTCCAGTGCCTAGTTAGTAACCTTTTGGCTACGATTAGTCCCGGATCTATGAATCGAGTCATTACTTTGTACTTCCTAGGCCTCTGGTATAGCCCCAGAATACATGTCTCCCATGTCCAATCCAGCGTGCGATCTGTACACTGGGCTAACTGTTTAGTCACCTCTCCCCAATAGGGCAATATGGCAGTGCAAGCCCTCATGTGTAGGACGTCCCCACCTACCAAGCCGCATCTGGGACATTGGGCATCATTACGATTGAAGTATTGATTAGTCTTGGCTGGCATCATATAGGCTCTGTTATGAAATATTGGATGAGGCAGAACCTAGCATTTCGGGGGAATGTATGTGGGACCTGCTAAGATAACCTCCCATTCCCGCTCTGTGCTAGGTCGCTGTAGGTCTACGTCCCAATGAGTTCGAAGGGATGTCAGTGTAGGTGTTGCGTGCGACCTTAAGGAACCTGCCAACCACCTAGTGAGGTGTCGGCCCGTGCCCAGTTCGTGCAGTACTGTATTGTCAGGTGTGTTGCAGGTTCTTGCGCTATATCTCCCCACGATGCTCGCAGCGCACCCATCATCGCAGCGTGTAATAAAAATTGGCCCTGCGGGAGGCTAAATTCTTCCGCAAGCGCATCAAACGGCAGCAGCTGCCTTTCGCGATATAAGTCCCCTAAAGTTTGTATTCCCACCTCCTCCCATGAGGAAAGTTCTGCTCCGGTGATCGCTTGGTCGCCTGGCGTGCCAAGTATGGGCAAAGAAGATGCGTACAGGGTGACTGTACGTGTGAGTTTTAGAGTGTGGCGGTTACCAGCGTAGGCCACCCTAGTCAGAAGTTTGGTAGGTGGCACGCCTGACCTACTGGGATGAAATAGCATCACCAGTTGGGGATGAGTCAGGCCCGGCTCCTGCGTAGCAGTGTCTATTAGGTATCGAGCTTCCCGGACACTTGTGTTAGTTGCGGTTCTCTACATAAAACCTCACTACAATAAATCATCCTCACCCTCCTAGCAGAAAACAATCTTACAATGGAGTCGAGGACCATGCGCGTTGCAAGCAAGAGGAGTCCCTACACCGCATGACTTCGAAAGACTACTTCGAAGATAAACAACTTTCACACTTCAGAGCCCAACACCAGATGGCAGACTTATGCTAAGCATGTGAATTTACAGCATTACATGCCTCAAACAAATGAATCTAGAAGATATAACTTCATATAGACCAATTAGTTTACTTAATACAGCTTATAAAACTATAAATAAATTAATTTACAATCCAATGAATAGTTGCTAAAGCAAGATTAATTTTGAACTAGTCTGAAATCCGGACTTTAAAAAGTTAATCATGCAACTAGACTGGGCAACCCATTGACCTATTTCATTCGCTGTTTTTCGTAGAGCCCCTCGATGTAATTCGAAATGATAAAGGCATAAATACCATCATTCAAATGGCTAAAATTAAACTGTGTATGGACTGTATAATACTACTTTTAAAGCTGGATTTGGAAACACAGGATAGATTTTTCAAGATTTCAGTTTTCAAAAGTTAGGTCGGCCCAAGTGAACAGTTATTGAAGAAGACCCCTCCGATCTTGTCCTCTTTCAGCTTTTCAGATTCCAATTTTGATAGGTGAGTTTCTTGAAGTAATGAAATCAGTGTGTTTGTATGCTAGGTCCAAAAGATCTTTCTTCTCCATGTAGTTTGATGAGCTATTTACATTGATTGATTTCACTATGGAGCACAACCATAAAATATTATCAAGAAAATTGTGCTAACTTGGCAGTTCGACTCAAGATTCTAAAAAAGCTGTTTCTGATTTGACTTGCAATATCATTGAAGAAAGAAGTTGGGTAGAAATACTTTTCAAATTGTAATTCATCATGGGAGATGGTCACCCCCAAACTACTGTGAATGTGGTGTACTGTAGTAGATGGTGGTGAGTATCCAAATGTATGAATTTATCAAACTTTTGTACATTAGAGGATGTACGAATCGGTCCCAACTGAGTTTCTGACTGCTTGAACTGTTAACCTGAAGTCTTGTCTGTGACCCACCCTCCCGCATACTCCAGTGGACTCTGGGGGATGCCACTCATACTGACTAGATAACAAATATCATTGGCTTTGCATCTGGGTATCCATATGTGAGCAGATATTAGTGATCATCACAGTTGGCAGTATGAATGCCTATCTAAAGGGGTGCCTATAGTTTCTTTCCTAGACTTTTGAAAAGTGCCTTGTATACAATAAATCTTAGCTTTTCGAAGCATAGGACACCCTTGGTAACGAGGGTGACAAGACTGGGCATAGCTGGTTAATGCACACTGAGGTCCTAGGTCAGTTGTTTGCTGTAGAGAACAGCGAGCAGAATCAGGTGATACCAACCAAGTATTAAATGCCTATTTCAGAGACCTATAGGCCGAGCTGAAGCAAGCACAAACCAATTAAATGAAGCTTTGCTGTCTCCTATTTTGCCAGATGACATGCAGACCCAAAAAGTGCCAATTGAGTAGGCAGAAGTTAGCTGGGCGTTAGCTCACCTGGACGAAATGCCAGGAGGAGACATATTACCCGTAGAATTATACAGTACTTGTTGATTGCTTAATCGGAGGCCAGAGAGGCTCCTCCACGTCCCATTATCCTTAGCAAGAAAGGAGAAGCTTCCTATGCATATAATAGAGCAACATGTGTCAGAGCTTAAAGCCTAGAGCAATTTTTCATTGTCAATTTCTCAAGTTTTGTCCCTGAACTAGGTAGGCAGCAGGTTTTGTATGTATACTTTAAGGTGCATTTAAAATAAGGGCAAGTGGGTCCCTGGATATCAAGCCACGCTTAGAAAACCTGATAAAGACCACACCGTTGTTAATACAGAAATGTAATTGAAGTTGTGTAGCAGGTACTGTGGTTTCCATTTCCAATGGAGTCGTCGACTGCATTGATTGGTACAGCAGTGAACCATTAACCTTTCTAATCTATTTGATGCCACTGTCCACTCGCCACCTTCATTCTGATTCTGAAGCATGACGCTGCTTTCCAGTCGAACAAGATGTGAATCGGAAAGGAAAACTTTATTTGCCTGTAACAGGTCATTCACAGCTTAAAGTTTTAGATTCACAGGCAACACTCTCACCTACCTGCAAGGTTTGAAGTGGTGCACACATTTGCTCATAGATGGTCAAGTCTGGACCAAATAAAACCAGAATTGGAGCTCTGTTAGCCAATTATAAGGGGCTGTGGGGATGGATCCTTTGTGGTCAACACGTATCTGCTTTAAAAGTAAGGAAAAGAAAGTTGTCATTCTGACACCAACCACTAGTTGCCATAAGGATGTACAGCTTGGGTATGTACATTTGCAAATTGATGGTTACAGCAGTTATCTTCCTCCCTTTATCAATTAAACTTTACTGCTAGACTTTCTATTAAAACTATTGTTCAGATCAAATCAGACCTGGTATGTAACTTGCTGTTTCCAGACTTTGTTTAACCAAGCGCTTAATAACCAGTTCCTCTTGTTTTACATTCAGAGTTAATACAGCACATGCATTTTACATGATATGTTAATGTCTTAGAGAAGTTGCTAGAAATTCCTACTAAAAGTGTGGGTGAAAAGTCTAATAATAAAGTTATCTGTCAAACGACTACTGCATTTATTAGTTTTCAGTCCTCAAATCCATTGCTCAGTTGGGGATGAGTTGTGGAGCATTTTCAAGCAGCAGATATCCCTTATAAACTGATTTCTCTGATCACTTACTGCTTTAACTTTTCTTGTCTGTGCAGAACGATAGCCCATATCAAGGTGGCGTATTCTTCT
This sequence comes from Calotriton arnoldi, assembly GCA_963921515.1. Classification (NCBI taxonomy): domain Eukaryota; kingdom Metazoa; phylum Chordata; class Amphibia; order Caudata; family Salamandridae; genus Calotriton; species Calotriton arnoldi. The sequence continues at coordinate 484,982 of CAWUFW010002717.1, forward strand.
TGACGATTCACTTCCCAACAGACTACCCCTTCAAACCACCCAAGGCAAGTCTACATATTTGTTTAGTAGGCCAGCACTAGGTGTTAAATGGGCTGAGTGAACGGTTTTCAAAGGATCTATTGGGTTTAAATGAATAACACAAATTACTGTGTCAAAAGCACTACAAAGCTTCAGGCTGTTGAGGACCCCCACGCCTCTTAAGTATAGATGCGCAAGAGTTGGGGCCAGCTGCAGCTCGGCAGAGCCCCAGTCATTCTTCAGTGAGTTCTACAACACAAAATGTGAATAGTGGGAAAGATCACTTTGGGATGGCGGGCAGAAATGATTTGAGCTGATGAATGGTGGCCCTTCCGTCAGTGGTCCATTGGGCAGTGGGCTAGGGTGTTTTAAAGGAATGTTGGGTGGCATTGCAACCAGCCCAAGACCTTGCTGAAATATGGTTGCGCCTCCCTCCAGTAAGACCCACTTTTTGGGTACTTGTCGGGGTCTAAAAAGTTTTAAAGTGACAGTACTTTTCACCTCCTGTACCTGATATCCCTAAGGATACTAGGGATGTCTCGTGCAAGAAGCATTTAGTAGTGCATGAAAAGGTCCGGAAAGCAGGGATGTTTGTGTGTAATGCTTCCCTCACAAGACTCCTTCCATTGTGTAGCCCTTAGCAGTTTTAGTTAATGCTGGGAGTTCTCTGTATTTAGCGGAATGACAGTCAAAAGTTGTCATATTCAGTCTCAAACAGATTTCAAACCTCCTTGAACTCTGCATTTGGTATCACATTAACCGTGAACTTCCCCACTTGTATGTACTTTCGAGAGCTTGATCTGCTGCAGTTACTCTTATTGGTGCTCTGTTGGGAAGGTCCTTGGTGCTGACTAAAGCAGGTGGACCTTCGCTTATCGTCCAAACACCCCAGCTCCAAAATAGGGTACGTTTTGATCTCTTTCTGACAGACATTGTGAAGTGAGTGCTGCTGTTAACCTATTGCCTGCCAATTATATGCAGATATCACACTACGTCTGAGTGCTTCTCAAGAGCCTCCCTGATTGTAATCCAGTCTCAGAGGCTCATCTAATTAAAGTCAACTGTTTCCCTGCCCCTATGCCATATTGATTATACAATATGTTCTCTTGGAGAAAATGAGCTATGTGGTTGAATGTGTGTCCCATTGGTGTGGGCAAAAGGTATGGGTGTACAAAGGAGTTCTAGAGCAAAAATAACCTTTTTTGTTAATCTTTTTTTGTCAGGTTGCATTTACAACACGAATTTACCATCCAAACATTAACAGTAATGGAAGCATTTGCCTGGATATTCTAAGATCACAATGGTCTCCAGCATTAACGATTTCCAAAGGTAAAGTAATGTTTCTTGGGCTTTGCCTTGTAAAGCTAGGTGATGTATTCCGTGCTTGGTGGCCCCTTGTCCATGCCTTAAAACTAAACGTATTTTGAAACCTGGCCTATTTTACACTGTTTTTGAGAATGTACTCTTTAGAAGCAGGCTGCTCACTAAGTTTCGTGTAGCCATAGGCTCTGACTTGTAGAGGTTGAGCGCAAACATATCTGAAAGAGACACGTTGGTGACAGATTCCTTACTTTAGAATATCCCCAGGCGTCAGGCTGGATCCGGAAAGTTTTTGCGTAGCAGTACCCTTGCGCGTCGGTAGGCGGCATCGTGCGGCTCCGCGTCCGGCGTCGTAATCGCCGGGATGACGTCGCGGGCAGTACTTAGACACCGCCCCTACGCGCTGACGTCAGTTCTTCTTTTTCCGCGCCAGTAAGCGCAGATCCGGGAAGAGCAGTGCCCTAGTCATTTTTTGACTATCTTTTTGGTGATTTTTCACTGTTTTTCTCCACGAGTCTCTCGACTCCGAAGGTGTCTGTAGGGATGCCCGGCTTCAAGCCCTGCGACGTCTGTGGTCGTATGATGTCGATCACAGACCCGCATTTAGAGTGTCTCTACTGTCTCGACCACGACACTAAGTCGTGCCCCGACTGCCGGGCCTTGCACCCGAAGGCTTTGCGAGAGCGGTCTCGAAAGCTCCTCGAGGTCCGGCAGTTGGCTCCGCGCCACACCAAGCCCCGGTAACGTGAGAGGTCGAGGGGCCGGTCGCGGAGTCCTCATCGGTCGTCGGGGTCCAAGTCTTCGCACTCCTCCGGTAAGTCGAAGCATAAAAAGTCTAAGAAGCGTCATCGCTCCACGACTTCGCCTCGCCGGTCTCGCGACTCGGCTAAGGCTCCTGTCGGCACCGTCCCCGCGGCTCCTGGAGTGCCTGTGGAGCCACCCCCGCATTACCCGTCCTTCCCGGGTTCGGGGGCGACTCCGGCCAAGATACAGGAATTCCTGTCGGCCATGGCCCGCCTCTTCGGGCCTCAAGGTCCCCCCGGTGCGCCTTCGGGCCCTGATGGGGTTTCCCCGGCGCCGCCGACTACTCCGGTCCCGGTGCCGCCTGTCACACGCCTCGGTCCCAGCCCCGGCTTCGGCCCCGATCCCGGCTCCGGTGCTGCCGCAACCCCCATCGACGCCGGTTGACCTAACTACGCCGGCGCCAATGTCTCCGGTGCCGTTTCCGACGCTGCTCCGGGCGGCGTCGTTCCCCCGTTCTCTCCGACTCCGTTGAGACCTTGGGTCCCGCGTGTCCCTCCTTCTCCTTATTTTGAACCTGAGGAGGACGAAGAGGACTGGGAGGGGTCGGAGGACCCTCTCACACAGCAGTGTGAGTACGAACAGAACTGGGCTGAGGAACTTGGGGATGCCAGTGGGCTGGACACCTCCCCTGACCCTGGCATGCTATCTCCTCCTTCCGTGGCAACGGAGGAGGGAGCAAATTTTGCAACGGTGTTGCGTAGAGCAGCTGGGGCCTTACACCTCCAATTGCCTACAGTGGCCGTCAGGACTAACCTCCTGACGGAAGTGCTTCAGCCGGCGGCTACCTCCTCGGAGCCACTGCTGCCGTTTAATGACGCACTTTCTGACGTTCTTTGGGCACCTGGTCCAAGCCCGCCACAGGGGCTCCTGTGGATAGGAACGTGGCCCGACGCCATCGCCCTGCTCCGGGCGACCCCTGTTCCTCTCCCAACACCCCACTCCTGAGAGCTTGGTTGTCCAAGCCTCTGCTTCCCAAACCGCCTTCCCTACCGCTCCTCCGGATAGGGAATCCAAACGCCTGGATCAATTTGGGAAGAAGGTCTTTTCTTCCTCCAGTGCTGGCTTGCGGTCTGTCAACACTGCTTGCCTTTTGGGCCGATATTCCCACTCTCTGTGGGACTCGGTGGCGCAAGCTTTGCCCCAGTGTCCTGAGGAGGTCCAGACACTGCTTTCCCGCGCCATTGCGGAAGGAAGAGATGCGGCTAAATTCACCATTCGATGTGGCCTTGATACCGCCGACTCGCTGGGTAGATCAATTGCAACGACAGTGGCGCTGCGCCGTCACGCCTGGCTGAGAACCACTGGTTTCTCGGGTGATGTCCAGAACACTCTTATGGACATGCCCTTTGATGGGGTCGGTCTTTTGGGAACAAGGCAGACCATGCGCTGGAGCGTTTTAAGGACTCACGGGCTACGGCCAAGTCCCTGGGCCTTTCTGCTGTACGCCCTCCGCAGCCATCTGCTTTTCGCCCCTTTCGTGGCCACGGAAGGGGCGCCCAGTCACGTCCGCTGCCCAGCCACCGGCCCGCGCAGCAAGCGTCTTCGCGTGGCCGAGGACGTGGCTCCCGCCGTGGCGGGTCAGGCAACCAGCGTGTGGGTCAGGCCACCAACCCCGCCCCGTCCGCGGCCTCCAAGCCCTCCTAGTCCTTCCTTTCAGGTGCACAGCACGCCAGTAGGGGGCAGGGTCCGCCATCACCTTCACCACTGGCGTGCCATCACCTCGGACAGGTGGGTCTTGGACATTGTCCGAAGGGGCTACTCCCTCCCCTTCGAGACCACCCCCCCCAGCCATGCCACCGCATGTCAGGGGATCACTTGGTGCTTCTTCAGAAGGAAGTTGCGGCCCTCTTGGCCAAGAGGGCCATCGAGCTCGTTCCGACCCCAGAAGTAGGACGTGGTTGCTACTCCCACTACTTTCTGGTGCCCAAAAGGACAAGGAGGACATGCGTCCTATCTTGCACCTCCGGAACGTCAATCGCTTCCTCCGGAAGGAGAAGTTCAAGATGCTCACCTTAGCTCAGGTCTTGACTGCCCTCGACCCTGGAGACTGGATGGTAGCGTTGGACTTGCAGGACGCTTATTTCCACATCCTCGTCCTGCCGGCCCACCGGCGTTACCTGCGGTTCATGGTGGGCCTCGAGCATTTTCAATTCACCGTGCTCCCCTTTGGCCTCACAAGTGCCCCTCGGGTGTTCACGAAAGTGATGGCGGTGGTCGCAGCTCATCTGCGCCGGGCCGGGGTTCCAGTCTTCCCCTACCTCGACGACTGGCTGCTGAAGGCGGGCTCGTCCCAGGCAGTCGTCTCCCACCTCCAGACTACGGCCGAACTCCTGCACTCGCTGGGGTTCTCCATCAATGTGCCGAAGTCGCACCTGATTCCTTCTCCACAGCTCCTTTTCATCGGAGCAGTTCTGGACATGACGCAGTTTCGAGCCTATCCTCCCGAATGGCGAGTCCAGGATATTCAGGCTATGATTCCGATCTTTCAGCCTCTATCCTGGGTTTCGGTACGGATGACCCTGAGGCTGCTGGGCCTCATGGCCTCCTGCATCCTGCTGGTCGATCATGCCAGATGGCATATGCGGGCTCTGCAGTGGGACCTGAAGTTCCAGTGGGCGCAGCACCAGGGCAACCTGTCCGATCACGTCCAGATCTCGGAGGGGACTGCAAAACAGTTGTAGTGGTGGCTCTCGAACCGGCAATGGGTCATGGGCAGATCCCTCTCCCTTCCCCAGCCAGAGCACACAGTCGTGACGGACGTGTCCCTTCTGGGATGGGGCGGTCACATGGGAGAGGCGGAGATCAGAGGCCTCTGGTCTCCGGGCGGAGTCCCGGCTCCATATCAACCTTCTGGAGCTCCGGGCGATCCGACTTGCACTCAAGGCATTCCTTCCCTCTGTCAAAGGGAAGGTAGTGCAGGTGTTCACAGATAACCCCACCGCCATGTGGTACTGCAACAAACAAGGCGGGGTGGGGTCGTGGACCCTATGTCAGGAGGCTCTGCGCCTCTGGACATGGCTGGAACATCAGGGCATGTTCCTGGTGGTTCAACACCTGGCAGGTTCCCTGAACGCCAGGGCGGACGAACTCAGCCGCAGGTGCATGATGGATCACGAATGGCGTCTTCACTCTGAAGTGGCGCAAGGACTCTTTCTACAGTGGGGAGAGCCTTGGTTGGATCTATTCGCCACCGAAGAGAACGCGCAATGTCAGTTCTGCGCGTTGGAATTTCCAAGGCGGCACTCGCTCGGCGACGCTTTTCGTCGCGAGTGGAGTTGCGGTCTGTTGTACGCTTTTCCGCCTATACCACTTCTACCCAGAGTGTTGAAGAAGATTCGGCGCGACCGGGCCCAAGTCATCCTTGTGGCTCCGGACTGGGCTCGAAGAGTTTGGTATCCTGAGCTACTCAGTATGAGCGTCGATCCCCCGATCCGTCTGCCTCTTCGGGAGGATCTTCTGTCGCAGCAGCAGGGGACGGTCCTCCACCCGAACCTGTCCAGTCTCCGCCTGCTTGCGTGGAGATTGAGCGCCGGCAGTTGATTCCTTTCGACTTGCCTCCCGAAGTTTGTGATGTGATTCTGGCAGCCAGGCGTCCCTCCACTAAGGTGGTATACGCCTGCAGGTGGAACAAGTTTGTGGCATGGTGCTCAGCAAAGGCTGTGAATCCCCTCTCTGCCCCTCTTTCTGAGGTTCTTCTGTTCCTTCTTTCTCTGGCCCAATAGGGTTCTGCCCTGGGTACCATCAAGGGCTATCTTTGTGCAATCTCGGCCTTCCTCAGGCTCCCTGATCAGCCCTCTCTTTTTAAGTCCCCTGTTAACAGGTTCTTAAAAGGCATTACACACCTCTTCCCTCCTGTTCCGTTTGTCATGCCTCAGTGGGACTTAAACTTGGTTCTTACCTTTTTAATGTGCGCTCCCTTTGAGCCTCTACATAACTGTCCTCTTCGTCTTCTTACTTTGAAGACAGCCTTTCTGGTGGCCATCACCTCCGCTCGGCGGGTGAGTGAGCTCCAGGCTCTATCATGCAAACCTCCTTTTCTGTCTGTCCATCCAGACAAGGTTGTTCTTAGGACGCGTCCGTCCTTCTTGGCAAAGGTGGTTACTGCCTTCCACATTGGGAACACCATCACTTTGCCCACCTTCATTCCGCCTCCGCATCCTTCCAGAGAGGAAGAGAGGCTCCACCGTCTGGACCCAAAACGTGCGCTTTCCTTTTATATCAACCGCACACAACACTTCCGGGTGGATGACCAGCTCTTTGTTGGCTACGTGGGCGCCAAAAAGGTCGGGCGGTGCACAAGAGAACCATCTCCCGCTGGGTCACCTTGTGTATCAAAGCCTGCTATTCTTTGGCTAAGAAGGAGCCTCCTGTTGGGCTGCGTGCCCATTCCACCAGGGCAACGGCTGCTACCACGGCTTTAGGCCGCGGTGTTCCGCTGCAAGATATGTCAGGCAGCTACGTGGGCCTCGCTGCACACGTTTACCAAGCATTACTGCCTTGACAGCCAGGTCCGGAGGGACGGCTTCTTTGGCCGTTCTGTCCTCTGGGACTTCCTTGTCTGATCTTTGTTCGCAGACCCACCACCCGGGTTGGTATTGCTGGGGTATCTATTCTAAGGTAAGGAATCTGTCACTAACATGTCTCTTTCAGATGCACAAGTTACTAACTTGTGTAACGATATATCTGTAAGAGACAGTAGTTGGTGACAGATTCCTACCGCCCACCCATCCTCCCCGTTCTGCAAACTGATTTCTAGGGTTAAGGACATCCCTTTCAGGGCCCTAGTATTTTTCAGACACCTATGTCAGCTTCTTGCATGGCTCTGCGTTCCTGGCGCGGAAAGTCGTGTACAGAACTGACGTCAGCGCGCAGGGGCGGCGTCTAAGTACTGCCCGCGACGTCATCCCGGCGATCACGACGCCGACGACGTACGAGGAGCCGCATGACGCCCCCTACCGACGCGCAAGGGTACTGCTACGCAAAAACTTTCCGGATCCAGCCTGACGCCTCGGGATATTCTAAGGTAAGGAATCTGTCACTAACTACTGTCTCTTACAGATATATCGTTACACAAGTTAGTAACTTGTGCGTTAATTTGAAGGCCTTGCACACGTTTCTTTTGTGATCTTAAGATGAGAGGTTTTCTAGTACAAGCTAGAAGTCCGAGCTATATTTAGTTCTACGCTATAAGGATTCTTATTTGCATCCAGCTCTTCTAGTAACGAGTACTGACATATCTGCCTAGACTGGGTAGGGGTAGAGGTAGTCAGTTGCAGCTGGCAGGGAACGGGGCTGGAGGGTAACAAAATATTTTAAAAAGCAAACAAAACACTTGCCTCTTGCGGCCACCTCCATCTCTCCTCCGTCAGTGCTTAAGAGTCTGGAAGCACACAGACTCCCCCAAGCCAATCACAACGCTCCAATGCACTGTTGTGATTGGTCTGAGCGCTGTGGATAGACTATCAGATGGGGACTGGGGGCCTAGGAATGTTCTCCACCAGGCTGTGTAAGCAGCCTACTTGGGAACTTGCAAAGTACGCATGACTGTTTGGCCGGGCCAAGACGGGCGGCCAAGCAGTCATATGCACGAAGTGTGCATAGTCCACTCCTCCCTGAGCCACCAGCCCGTCCCACCCTAACCCAGCCTCGTAGAAAACGAAACATTAAATGATAACCTTATTTTATTTTTTCCCCTTTTCCACTGCTCTGAGAGCAGTGGGGCGACGCTCCTCCGTCTTAGCAGCGGAGCCACCCCTGGAGGGATTGAGATAGGTTGCTTTGTAGATTGATATGTGGGAGCAGGTTGGTTGCAAAATCTAAAAAATATGTTCAAGGCATGTGTGCTGTAGATGCGCATGCTTTGCATAAGTCCGCCATCTAGTGTTGGGCTCGGATGATTACAAGTTGTTTTTATCCCAAGACTTTTTCTTCGAGTCACGAGGCTGTGACGACTTCTCTTGGTATCTACCACTCCTTAAAAGCATGGTACGTCACACAGAGGACATTTTTAAGACCCTGTCAAGGCTAGAATCCTAACATCATGCATTGACAAAGTATAAAGCTGCACCCTCAGATTATATATAATCACACACAAATGTCTTAATATTGTATCCAAAAAGACAGTCGGGGCTCAGATTCATAAAGCGTGAATACCTTTAATTTAAGGCAAAATCAAGAAAAACGTCCCAACGCGTTTCGAAGCCAAGCTTCTTGGTCACGGGTCGGTTTAATTCCACCATTACAGCACATAAATACATGTAATCCACCATCACCATAGAGGTAGGACTTCACAGGGCATAATTTTTCTAACTTTGGCGGCCATCTTGTAACGTGGGAAGAATATTATCATACCTCATTTTCATTGGCATACAACCAATTCACACTTAAATACATTGTAGTAGGATACCATATACTGTTGACATACAATATTTCTTGCCAGGAATACCAATTTCTACAGAAAATCTGCAATTGTGCCGCAGTGGGCAATAGTGCATTCTCAACATTTCATAAATGACCAATTCTGCCCCAGTGGGCTACATACTGATGTACTGTGGCGATCCTACACCTTCTCACAGCAGGCAAAAACCGCAGCTCCGCTATTCGGTAGCTTCCACAAGATATAAGTTCTTTTGCATTCTTCATGCCCTGTGTAACCTACATAAACAGTATTCGATCATCTTGCATCTTATTCTTAAAATTTGTAAACTTATTTTCTTGGAAATTCATGTCAAATTGTACTCCAATTTATGGAAAACATCAATATTTTGTAGAATTGTTTACCCCAAATGTACAGACAGTTTTTCGTCCCTGTTCAACCCATTGGGAAACATGGTGTCATATTTAATTATCAATTTAGATTCTAATCTATGCAACAACTGAACCCTGTTGCCCCCTCTCTCTAGTACCGGAATTCTGTCCAATATGCAAAACTTCAACAGACTAGTATCGTTACTGTGTCTCTCTTTAAAGTGTCTTGCCACTGGATACTGTTTATCTTCATTGGTGATAGCAATTAAATGCTCAAATTCTCTTTTTGGCTTTATGTATTGTACTACCAATATAGTACTGTGAGCATGTGCATTCTGAACAGTATACACAATAGTCTGAGTTGCAGGTTAAATGTTTACTTGATCGTATATGCTGGTCTTCTCTGAGATAATTCACCTCTTTACGGTTCGTGCTGTACTTGCAGGCTTTACACGTACTACAGGTATAAAACCCTTGCACACTGCTTTTGGTGTGACTTTCTTGTAACTTACTGCTACACAGTACATCCTTCATTGAGGCACACCTTTTAAAGGTCACTTGTGCATGATCGCCCACTGATTTCACCAATGTTTCATCAGTTTGTAAGACATTACAAAATTTATTAAGACTCTTTTTAATGTCCCATGCTTGGGTACTGAACTCCGTTGGGAACCTAATCGGTTGTTCATCTACCTTATTGACTTTTTTTGCCAACACATCTTCTCTTTGAATATTCTTAACTTTATTGCATGCCTGTTCAATCACCTTTCTGGAGTAACCTCTTTCAATAAATCTTCTCTTCATTTCTGACACTTCTTTCTCGAAACTGTCCTCTGAACTACAGTTGCGTCCGGCTCGAAGTAATTCCCCATATGGAATACTTTCAATGAGGTTCTTAGGATGACAACTAGCTGCAGGCAGTATGCTGTTCCCTGCTGTTTTCTTGCGGAAAAGTTCGCTCTCCAATTTGTCATTACATACTTTTAATTTGATGTCTTTGTGGATACAATATTAAGACATTTGTGTGTGATTTAGAGCCGCCGTCACAAGTGGCGAAGGAATCTGCAGCGGGAAGGGATATATAGATATATAGATATATATATCTCCTACGCAGCGGAAAGGAGTTAGCCAGCCACCCCGCTGGGGTTCGGGAGCCCCGTCCTGCGCCCTGCCGAGGGTCCGGGTGCCCGTCACGGGGTCCATCGGGCCAGGGCAGGCTCCCCTGACCTGGCTGGGTTCAGAAGCAGGGACCGGACCAGGTGGGGGGGGTGGCTGGCTAACTCCTTTACGCTGCGTAGTAGGAATATATATCGGTTAACCCCAGGCTCTCTAGTAGTGTGTTTAATGCATGAAAAAGGGCAAACTCCAAAACATCAGGTGATGCATCACCGCCAGAGAAAAAATCTAAACTAAATGATGCTTCTGGAAAACGTGTGTAGCACAATCAGCTAACCATTGGCGTATAGCCAACAGCCAGGCTCTATTAGCTAGATATAATAGAGCCCACTGGAACGAAATGGAGGGGCTCCTCCAACACCTCCCAGAGGAACACAGAAAAAGGGGCAGGAAATTGTTAATGAGGGAAAGCTCATTACCAACAATTTTATAAAATGTGCACTAGATGCAGCTGACACAACTGCTAGAGGTATAAATACTAGCCTCCTACGTAGGCATGCATGGCTCCGAGCCTCCGGATTTAAGTGAGGTACTACAGGCAATTTTAAACCACCCATTTGATAAAGAACATCTTTTTGGCCCTAAGGTGGACACAGCCCTTGAGAAAATGAAAAAGGACCCCAAGGTTCGCAAAATCAATGGGGGCTTTCCAAACCAGCACCTGCTGCAGTTCATTTCATAGGTCCAACTATAAGCAAGGTGCAAGATCTTTCTCAGACTACACAGGATCAGCATATAAAAACCAGGGACAAACCTCTACTCCTAAAACATTCTACAGGAGTTCCTACAGAGAAAATAACTTTAAAAGTAGAGGTCGCAGGAATAATACCCGTACCCCAAACATCAATACCAAACCAGGACTTCCTTACCATGCCCCAGACCACTTAACACCTTTCAGAGGTTGTCTTCAAATCTTTCTCTCAACATGCAAATCAATCACAACAGATCAATGGCTGTTGGATATTATCCAACATGGTTACTGTCTGGAGCTCATTACAGTTCCTCAAATTCCACCTCGCAAACAGACTATCAATACAACATCAAAATCTCCCACAACAGGAAATAACAGCTCTATTACAAAACTGGGCAATAGAACCAGTTCAAAAATAGTATCAGGGAACAGGAGTATACTCTCTATACTGCCTTATTCCAAAAAAAGATGGGTCACAACCTTTTCTTGATCTCAGACCACTGAATCGTTACTTCATATCGGAACACTTCCATATGGTCACTCTTCAGAAAATCATTCCTTTGCTACAGAAAGGAGATTTCATGGCTGCCTTAGGACTTGGAGGACACCTACTTCCATATACCTGTCCATCCCGCTCACAGAAAATATCTAAGGTTTCAATTCAAAGGAAACCATTATCAATTCTAGGTTCTTCCCTTTGGCATTACCATAGCACCACAGATATTCACAAAATGTCTAGTGGTAGTACCAGCACACCTCCGCAGACTAAACATCCATGTCTTTCCATATTTAGACGACTGGTTAATAAAAGCAAACAGCCTCCGCCTTTGCAAACAAAATACTCCACAAACCCTAGCCTTACTACATCAATTAGAGTTCACCATCAACCTACAAAAGTCACATCTACAACCAGCTACCAGACAGCCATATATAGAAGCCATGCTTAACACAGTCAGTGTTGGCACATCCAAATACAGACAGAATAAACGGCATAGTAACATTGATTCAACAGTTTCAAACTGGGTCTAAAATCCCAGCCAAATCATTTCTACGACTTCTAGGCATGATGGCATCTTGCATTTCAATAGTCCCACAAGCCAGTCTACACATGAGACCTCTACAGGAATGTCTCTCCCATCAGTGGGCACGGTCACCAAGTCAACTTCACGATCTGGTGTTGGTAGACAGCCGCACACATCACTCTTTGCAATGATGGAATCCACAGAACTTATCCAAGGGTGGCCAATTCAAGACCCAGTTCCACAAATATTTCTCACAGCGGATGCTTCCCCGATTGGTTGGGAGCTAATCTCCAAAACCTCACAATTCATGGTGTATGGGACTTCAAACACAGGGATCTCCATATCAATCACCTAAAGCTGCATTCTAGCAATGAAAGCCTTCCTACCTCACCTACAACACAAAGTTGTCCTAATTCGAGCAGACGATATGACTATGTATTAAATACGAAAACAGGGGGGCTCTCCCTCTCCCCAGAAACTATGGAGCATAACAATACAGCAACATTCATCTCCTTGCAGATAATGTTCCGGGGACAAGCAAGTTGCAGACTTTCTAAGCAGAACGCAGCAACAAGTCCATGAATGGGAACTTCACCCCAGAGCCCCCTACCATACTTCCAAAGATTGGGGGTTTCCACAAAGGGATCTGTTTGCAACCCCAGAAACCTCAAAATGCCCAAACTTTGCAAGCAGGGCAATGCTCTATGGATAAACTGGTCGGGGATATTTGCGAACGCTTTTCCTCCCCTCCCACTACTTCCATTAGTGGTCAGGAAACTCAAACATCTTACAATAGCACCAACGTGGGCTCGCCAACCATGGTTTTCAGCACTGTTGAAGCTCTCCCTAGTCCCACACGAGAAGCTTCACCTCAACCTGGACCTTCTCACACAGAACAAAGGAACACTAAGACACCCCAAACCCAAGGAAATGAATCTTGCAATATGGCTCCTAGAGCCTTAGAATTTGGGTACTATAATTTACCACAGCAATGTGTGGAAATTTTTAAAGAAGCTTGCAAACCTACCACAAGGCAATCTTAAGCGGCTAAATGGAAAAGATTAGTTTATATACTGTCATAAACAAAACATCAACCCCCCCTCAATGAAATAGTACAATAATTACTTACTTATTGCATTTGCAAACCACAGAGTTGGCCTGTACTTCAATACGATTACACCTGGCAGTTATTGCAGCCTATTTGCAAAATAGACACCACGTCATTTAGAATACCTGTTATCAAAGCTTTTATGGAGAGACTTAAAAGAATCATTCCTCCCAAACTTCCACCTGCACCAGCGTGGAACTTAAACCTTGTACTAACAAGACTTGTGGGCCTCCATTTAAACCACTCCACTTTTGCCAATTGCAATATTTATCTTGGAAACTCGCCTTCTTAATCGCCATCACTTCACTTAGTCAGTGAAATTCAGGCTCTAACCCTTGAGGAACCTTTCTTTCAACTTCATCGGGACAAGGTAGTACTTAAAACAAACCCTAAATTCCTTACAAAAGTGGTTTCCAATTTTCAAATCAATCAATAAATGTACTAGTTTTCCTTGCGCAACCAGACTCTGTTGCAGAGAGCTTTACATACTTTAGATGTTCTAAAGTTTTATATTGACAGGACCAAAACATTCAGAAAGGTAAGCATCCATCAGTACGCGGCTGTTACACCGTGTACCATTACTTCGCAAGCGTTACAACGCATGCGATGTTACAACGCGTAGCCTTTACTACGCAAGTTGATACATCGCATGTGTTAACGCTTGTGAAGTAAAGGCTATCCACATCGTTGTGTGGAAACTGACGCGCTTCACTGACGACGCAGGAAGGCGGAGAAGAGGAACCGAGGAGAGAGGGGTAAGAGGGGCTGTATAGTATTTAAGGGTTTAGGGTAGGGGGAGGGTCGTGCAGGGGTAGTCTTTTTGGTTTAAGGGTAGGGAAGTTGGTGTAGAGTAGTGTATTTGGGTTTAGGGTAGTGTCTGGGAGTAGGGACAGGAATGGGGTATGGGCAGTGTCGTGCTGGGGGTAGTGTTTTAGGGTTTAGGGTAGTGTTGTGGTGTTAGTGTAGTGTTTTAGGGTAGTGTTGTGGTGTTAGTGTAGTATAGGGTAGTGGTTTAGGGTAGTGTTGGGGGGGTCGTGCAGGGTAGTGTTTCAGTTTAGGGACCGTCTTGGGGGTGGGGGGGTTTGGGGGTAGTGTTTTAGGGTAGTGTTGTGGTGTTAGTGTAGGGTAGTGTTTTAGGGTTTAGGGTAGTGTTGGGAGGTCGTGCAGGGTAGTGTTTCAGTGTAGGGACCGTCTTTGGGGTAGGGGCAGGGTCGTGCTGGGGGTAGTGTTTTAGGGTTTAGGGTAGTGTTGTGGTTTTTGTGTAGGGTAGTGGTTTAGGGTAGTGGGGGTGCGTGCAGGGTAGTGTTTGGGAGTAGGGACAGGAATGGGGGTAGAGGCAGTGTCGTGCTGGGGTAGTGATTTAGGGTAGTGTTGTGGTGTTTGTGTAGGGTAGTGTTTTAGGGTAGTGTCGGGGTGCGTGCAGGGTAGTGTTTGAGTGTAGGGAGCGGGCTAGGGGGAGGGTCGTCCAGGGGGTAGTGATTTAGTGTAGTGGTGTTTGAGCAGTGTAGTGTAGTGTTTGAGGGTTTGGGTAGTGTATTAGAGTTTGTGATGTGTAGGGTAGTGTATTTGTATTTAGTGTTTTTTTTTTTTTACATTCAAAAAAGGGGTTAGGAAAAATAAGCGGGGTAAATGTTTTTTTATTACTAGGCAAGTTTTTAGTTTGCATACATTAACACTTGCAATGTAAAGGTATGCGAACTAAAAACTTGCGTAGTAACAATATTTGCCAAGTAAAAACATCGAAGAAAAAAGCTGCGAAGTAATGGTATGCGAAATAACGAGTCATATTCCAAGATGGATAGACAAATGCATCCAAACTTGCTATGCTAAAAGACTTTTACCTGTTCCACCTAAAGCTCACTCCACTAGGAAAGTAGGAGCTTCTATGGCTTTTTAGGGAACATTCTTATTACTGAGATTTGCAAGGCATCAACATGGTCCACTACGCACATGTTCAAAAAACATTGTGTGGATGTCTTTGCACGTCAACAAGCCAATGTTGGCCAGGCTGTTCTAAGAACTCCTTTTTTCAAACCACTGCAACCCCCACAGGTTACCCACTGCCTATGGAGAGGGACTGCTTTACAGTCTATGCAAATTATGTGCATCTACAGCACACATGCCTCGAACGGATTATGTTACTTACCCTGTAAGCATCTGTTCGTGGCATGTAGTGCTGTAGATTCATATGCGCCATCCCTCCTCCCCAAAAAACCCAGTGTAGGTTGAGGTTTATATACTTACATTATATTACTACTCCATTCTCGCCTATCTACGGCAAACCAATCTGGAAATGGAATCGATGACCCCGCGTAGTATTACCAAGAGGAGTCGCCGCACAGCCTCGTGACTTGAAGAAAAATTCTTGGGACAAAAACAACTTGTAATCATTCAAGCCCAACATTAGATGGCGGACTTATGCAAAGCATATGAATCTACAGCACTACATGCCAAAAACAGATGCTTACAGGTACTTGTGGTTTGGGGGGGGGGGGAGAGAAAGTTCTCTGATTGAAAACAAAGCTATCTCCTCGTTTATCTATTGGAAGAAAAAGCCAGAGACAATAGAATATCATTTGAAGCAACTTTGAACCTTTCACCATGCAGGATTTGCAGGTCCGTGATTGTCTTGGTGAGCATACCCGAGTTCTGGTCTGAGTTGATCAATTTAAGAACACAGTATGTTGTGAAAATGAAAAAAGGTTCTTGCGTTATGGGTAAAAGCGGGCAAATGAGAGGGCCATCACTGAGATAATTAGACCTTAGTAAAGCTTGTGAATGCCCTTTCCTGACCAGAGTCTGGTAGACCTTAGGGAGCTGTGGTTTTTTTCCTCCAGATTTTACCAGCCTATAGCAAAGCACCTATTCCCTGGTTCGAACTTGGAGTTGTAGCAAACAAAATGTTGTACTGGACTTTGAAAGATCTGTCACTAAACCAGCATGGAGGCCAAACTGGCATTAGACTTCTAGCATATTGCCACTGTCTGTAAATAAGATGTTAATATTCAGGTTGAGCAGAGAGTCCTATGGAGGTTGCTAAAGACTTGTCAGCTTACCTAGGACTTGCAATGGGTTTAAAGCCTGCCCAATACATCCCATTGGTTGGCATTAATGTCACTCATTTGCTTGCATATTATTCAGTGCCTTGTCTCTTTCAGCTTGTGTTTGCCCTTTCTGTGGAGCACAGCTTTTTTTTCCTTCTGCCCTTCCACTGCCCATATTTAGGGAACTACTACTTTTTTTTTTGTTAAAACACTTTTATTTTCCGTGTGTTTTCCGAGCTCCCTTTGGCTCTCACCCTTGTTTCTCCCGCTTCTTCTCTCCCTCCTGCTGCCCCCCCCGTTGATCCCTTGCTAGTGCCTGTTTCCCTTCTTTCCCCACCCACCCATTACCCTGACCTGCTCTCCTTCACGGTCCAGCCCGCTGCTTTTCTTTACATAGATAAGAATCCTATATTGGCAGCATGTTTGTATAGATTCACATGTTTTGCTCACTCCTGACATCTACCTTTTGGGTGCAGATCTTTGCAGGTTATTTTTATTTATAGATAGAAGCTACTGACTCCTCACTTAGCCCACAATGCATCAAACAAATATCCAATCTCCGATTGTGATTACCCATTCCCCCCCCACACAAATCACCTACCAGAGAGTTTGTACATTCCAGTTTCAGCTTCAGTACAATCTGCAACTTCTCCAGGACTTTCAGAGCCAACTTTGAGAATTCAGCCCCAGTAAACAAAGAGCTTTCTACCCCATTGAGGACTGGTTAGAATTCGATTTTGAACTGCTGAGTTTTTTTTTTTTTTAAACTAGGTTATCAGCATTTTATAACAAGCAATATACAAAAGTCAAGACGGGTCGCCAAAAAATCACCTCGGGTAAACCATGGCATGCCTATGCAATTTTACAACATTATAAGCAATAGTCAAGTAAACATATCAAACAGGAGTGCCTCCCCATTTGGGTCAAAAAGAAAAATTAACAACTTAGTAGTCCCTCGACGGGAGTGGAGTGTAATACAGGGTCCCAGTACAGATGCATTACTCAGATCTTGCCTCCCCAACTCCCTCTGCTGTGGTCCCGCCCAGGACATGACCGGTAAAATAAACTATGCAGTGCCCCAATGAGCGTAGCTGTCCGTATCATGTCTCATTTTCTTTGACTATTTTTAAGGAGTGAAAGAGGGGGGGAAACGTGGAAGTCAATGTATGAAAATCAAAAACGGAAGTAACCAAACCATCTGAGGATGCATACATTTGTTAATACTAGAAAACACTGGAAAGGAGCGAGTTGGCCTCTCCTAGTATACACTCCCATCAGTCTCCTGAGGTGTACTCCCAGTCTCCCCCAGTCGGTCCAACCTGCCCATCAGGTCCCTCCTCTGTCTCCCTCTGGATGCGCCCAGGCCTCCGATACCTCCATCCATAGTCCTGCAATCCGACATCTCTTTGCGTCCTCTCTGAGCACAGCCCTTTCCCCTGCTCTGGCCCACATGGTGACATCCTTCACCCAAGTCCCCACGACTGGCCCCCAATGTGGACTTTTTAGGCCATCTCTACTATCTCCTAGCCAACACCAAATCCAGGAACCTAGACCCTACTTTCTGCGGTCGAGGTCTAGGTCTAGGAAACGGCTCCAAGAGACAGACCTCCAAGGTGCAAGCAAGGGTAGTATTTAGGTTACATATTACTGTGTCCAGTACAGCTGTAGATGGAGGCAGTTCCAGATCCTGTGGCAGAAGTCCACATCTAGAACCTGACATATATGGCTGCCATGCAGCTCTCTTCTGTAGATCTGGATTCTGTGAGGTGTCATGTCCTACATGTGTACATAATTAATTTAAATATATTTCAACCTCGTGTTCCTAGAGACTTTTAGGAATGCCCGAACCCTATGCCACTCTGGGTCCGTAAGGTTGTCCCAGTACCCCTCCCCACCTGCACTTGAGTGCTAACAAAGGTTTCCAAACCCTCTTGATAGTGCCCTGTAGAAGCAGGTCAACGAATTCCATGCAGAACCCATGGACACCAACAACTAAAATATGTGCGTTGCTGGTTCCTCTCGGCCCACAAGTCCTTGAAGGTTTGTAACAATACCTCATGGGTCAAATACCGACCCAGGGGCAGGGTGTACTGGGTCAGCAACTCTTCCAGAGGGAGCCGGGTGCCCAATTGATAAGTCACTGTCACCAACCCGTGTCTGTCCAAGCCGGCGACTGCAAGGCTGTGAAAAAACAGAGCGGGTCCACATGTGGGAGACCCACCAACGGCAATGCAGGGGCATAAAGGGGTGTTCCCGCAGTCTTCAACTCGTAGCGCCTCCAGCATTTCAAGGCCATCGCTAGTAATGCACCCGGATGGGGAATTACCACCGCTGGGTGAAGCAGCTTTGCCAGCAGCGCTCCCCGTTATTGTGCTGTCCCGACTAGGCCCAGTTCCTCCTGGTGAGCCCCGTCTAACCACTGAGTGACCCACTGTAGTTGTGCCACTAGAAAGTACAACTCAAAGTATGGGGCCCCCGGCTCCCCTCGTCAGGTGGGCGTAGGAGGACCTTCAGGGACACTCTATGGCGGCACCCATTCCATATCAGTTCCCTAAGCGGGCTGTCAAGTTGTTGGAACCAAGCAATTGGAATTCCCAACCTAGAGATTAATAAATAAGTAGAGCATCCTCAAGAGCATAACCATTTTGGACTCCTATATCCAGACCATAATTGACAGTTTAAAAGATTTCCGAAAGGTTTTAAGTGATCTAAGGGTGTTCCCCAGATTACCCTCCTGCAAGTCTTCTAGTGAATTGAACATCTCAATACCCAGGTAACGAAAGGATTTAGGGGACCAAGTTAAGTCCAGTAGAAAATCTGGTGGTTGCTGGACACCTAGTGACACGGGAACAAGCAGTTCTTGGTTTTATTGACTCAAACTCCTACAGAAGGCACGGACTGCTCCTCTCCTAAGGCAGAGGAGCGTCGCCCCACTGCCATGAAGCGGCAAAAGGAAAGCAAAAATAAAATAACGTAATGTGATTAGCATTTTATTTTGTCCTCCTGCTGCGGCTGCTTGCATGGGGGGCAGGGCTGCAGAGCAGGGGCGGAGTGGTAAAACACTCCTAAGTGCACAGTGACTGTTTGGCCGGCCCTCTCGGGCCGCCCAAAACAGTCATGCACACTTTGCCTGTTCGCCATGCAGGCTGCATTACAGCCTGCGTGGAGAACATGCCCACCCCTCCAGCCCCTAGCTGAGCGTTGTCAAGGTGTTCAGACCAATCACAACGTTGTGATTGGCTGCAGGGAGCGTGGGAGCCCTGGTGCTTCTTGTTTCTCCCAAGAAGCCAGGAAGAGGACGCCGGAGAGGCGGCGGCCAGCCGGGATGTAAGGTTTTTTTTTTTTTTTTTTTTTTTTTTTATATATAAAAACCAATTTACCCCACCCGCTCCCACCCACCCTACTGATGCTTCCAGGTGGCAGCCGCGACTGACAGAAGGTGCACTGCTGCAGGAGGTGGCCTGCATAACGAGATGTGTTCCTGGCCTTCCACCACTATGCCGGTGCCCACGCCCTTCCGACAAGAGCTCTGCCAGCGGCTCGATGGCCAATGCGAACAGAAGAGGGAATATGGGGCAAATCTGTGTATATACTATATTGTTGGGAGATGGAGGTGCCCGTTTTGACCCGCGCAGTCGGAGAAGTAAGTGCTTTGGGCCGGAATGAAACTGTTTTGGTCACTGTGGATCATTGCGGGTATATGGAGTAGTCAGATGGCCTTGCTGAGGATTTTGAAGTCCATGTTGAGCATGGACAGGGGACGGAACGCAGAGGTATGAGCTCCCTATACCTTGGTCTTGGGAAGCAGGATCAAACTGCACCCCGTGTGGAATCGGGCAGCGCTCCCAATCTCAGGGAATGAGCATAGACTCCAGCTTCGGGGCCAGGGCCTTCCACAAAAGTGGATTAAAACTCTGCAGGTAGGCCATCCGGACCCGGGGTTTCACCTGTAGCCATTTCTCTAATGGCAAATCGAATCACTTTGACTGTCACTGGGCCCCCAGGTCCTCTCTATTGATCGAGCAAGCTCCTGCAGTGGCAGCTGTTTGAGGAAGGTGGTCTGGATCTCTGGTGGGAAAAGCACTGTGCGCCTGTAAAGTGTTATAGTATTCCTTAAAGGAAGCATTGATGGCCCTTGAGGAATAGTCTTGTTGTCCCCCGTTTTGGATTTTTTTGATGGGGGGGGGGGGCCCCCCCTCTGGTTTCAGGTCTAATGAGCTGAGCCGGAGCCTACCTGGCCGTCCTTTGTCGTGCGCCCCAGCAATATAGTTTTTGTAAGCGTGGCATTGTAGGCGTTCTAGCATGGTAGTGTATTGTTTATGGGCCTCCCGAAGTCTATGTAGCCAGCCTAGTCGGTGCCCAGATCATTATCTAACCTGTGAATCTGAAAGAGACACGTTACTGACAGATTCCTTACCTTGGAATATCCCCAGGCGTCAGGCTGGATCCGGAAAGTTTTTGCGTAGCAGTACCCTTGCGCGTCGGTAGGCGGCGTCGTGCGGCTCCGCGTCCGTCGTCGGCGTTGTGATCGCCGAGATGACGTCGCGGGCAGTACTTAGACGCCGCCCCTGTGCGCTGACGTCGGTTCTTCTTTTTCCGCGCCAGTAAGCGCAGATCCGGGAAGAGCAGTGCCCTAGTCACTTTTTGACTACCCTTTTTTGTGAATTTTTTCACTGTTTTCTTCTACGAGTCTTCACGACTCCTAAGGTGTCGTAGGGATGCCCGGCTTTAAGCCCTGCGAGGTCTGTGCCCGCATGATGTCCATCACGGACCCGCATCTCGAGTGTCTCTTCTGTCTCGGCCGAGACCACGACACGAAGTCGTGCCCTGACTGCCGGAAACTTCATCCGAAGGCTTTGCGAGAGCGGTCTCGAAAGCTGCTCGAGGTCCGGCAGTCGGCTCCGCGCCGCACCAAGCCCCGGTCACGGGAGAGGTCGAGGGGCCGGTCGCGGAGCCCCCATCGTTCGTCGGAATCCAAGTCTTCGCGCTCCTCCGGTAAGTCGAAGCACAAGAAGTCTAAGTGGCGTCATCGCTCTAAGACTTCGCCTCGCCGGTCTCGCGACTCGGCTGAGGCCCCTGTCGGCACCGTCCCCGCGGCCCCGGACGTGCCTGTCGAGTCAACACCGCATTACCCGTCCTTCCCGGGTTCGGGGGCGACTCCGGCCCAAGTACAGGAGTTCCTGTCGGCCATGGCCCGCCTCTTCGGGCCTCAAGGTCCCTCCGGTGCGCCTGCGGGCCCTGATGGGGTTGCTCCGGCATCGCCGTCGACTCCGGTCCCGGCGTCGCCTGTCCCACCAGCCTTCATCCCGGCTACGGCCCCGGCCTCGATCCCGCAACCCCCATCGACGCCGGTTGACCTAACCACGCCTCCGCCGATGTCCCCGGTGCCGTTCCTGACGCCGTCCGGGGCTCCGGACGGCGTCGTTCCCCGGCTCTCTCCGGCTCCGGACATGGAGCCGGACCGACGCCGGTTCCGGCGCCGATGAGACCTTGGGTCCCTAATGTCCCTCCTCCTCCATATTATGAACCTGAGGAGGACCAGGAGAGCTGGGAGGGGTCTGAGGACCCTCTCACACAACAGTGCAAGTTTGACCCGGACTGGGTTGAGGAACTTGGGGATGCCAGTGGTCTGGACACCTCCCCTGACTCTGGCATGCTGTCTCCTCCCGTGGCTACGGAGGAGGGGGCTAATTTTGCAACAGTGTTGCGTAGAGCTGCTGGAGCCTTGAATCTCCAGTTGCCTACTGTGGCCGTCAGGACTAACCTCCTGACAGAGGTGCTTCAGCCGGCGGCCTCCTCTTCGGAGACTGTGCTGCCGTTCAATGATGCACTCACTGGCGTTCTTTTGGGTGCCTGGTCCAAGCCCACCACAGGGGCTCCTGTGGATAGGAACGTGGCCCGACGCCATCGCCCTGCTCCGGGCGATCCCCTGTTTCTCTCCCAACACCCCACCCCTGAGAGCTTGGTTGTCCAAGCCTCTGCCTCCCAAACCGCCTTCCCTACCGCCCCCTCCGGATAGGGAATCCAAGCGCCTGGACCACTTTGGGAAGAAGGCTTTCTCTTCCTCCAGTGCTGGCTTGCGGTCCGTCAACACCGCTTGCCTCTTGGGCCGATATACCCACTCCCTGTGGGATTCGGTGGCGACTGTTTTGCCGCAGTGTTCTGAGGAGGTCCAGACACTGCTTACCCGCGCCATTGCGGAAGGGCGAGATGCGGCTAAATACACCATACGTTGTGGCCTTGATACCGCCGACTCGCTGGGCAGATCGCTTGCAACGACGGTGGCGCTGCGTCGCCACGCCTGGCTGAGGACCACTGGTTTTTCGGGTGATGTCCAGAATACACTCATGGACATGCCCTTTGATGGAGTCTGTCTTTTTGGTTCAAAAGCAGACCATGCGCTGGAGCGTTTCAAGGACTCGCGGGCTACTGCCAAGTCCCTGGGCCTTGCTGTTGTGCGCCCTCCGCTCACATCTGCTTTTCGCCCCTTTCGTGGCCACGGGAGGGGCGCCCAGTCACGTCAGCAGCCCGGCCAACGGCCCGCGCAGCAAGCGCCTTCGCGTGGCCGAGGACGTGGATACCGCCGTGGCGGTTCGGGCAACCAGCGTGCGGGTCAGGCCACCACCTCCAACCCGTCCGCGGCCTCCAAGCCCTCCTAGTCCCTCCGTTCAGGTGCACGGCACGCCAGTAGGGGGCAGGGTCCGCCATCACCTTCACCACTGGCGTCCCATCACCTCGGACAGGTGGGTCTTGGACATTGTCCGAAGGGGCTACTCCCTCCCCTTCGAGACCACCCCCAGCCATGCCACCTCAATTCCACCGCATGTCAGGGGATCACTTGGTGCTTCTGCAGAAGGAAGTCACGGCCCTCTTGGCCAAGAGGGCCATCGAACATGTTCCGACCCCAGAAGTAGGACGTGGTTGCTACTCCCACTACTTTCTGGTGCCCAAAAGGACCAGGAGGACATGCGTCCTATCTTGGACCTCCGGAACGTCAATCGCTTCCTCCGGAAGGAGAAGTTCAAGATGCTCACCCTAGCTCAGGTCTTGACTGCCCTCGACCCTGGAGACTGGTTGGTAGCGTTGGACTTGCAGGACGCTTATTTCCACATCCCCGTCCTGCCGGCCCACCGGCGTTAACTACGGTTCACGGTAGGCCTCGAGCATTTTCAGTTCACCGTGCTCCCCTTTGGCCTTACCAGTGCCCCTCGGGTGTTCACGAAAGTGATGGCGGTGGTCGCAGCTCATCTGCGTCGAGCTGGGGTTTCAGTCTTCCCCTACCTCGACGACTGGCTGCTGAAGGCGGGCTCGTCCCAGGCAGTCGTCACCCACCTCCAGACTACGGCCGAACTCCTGCACTCGCTGGGGTTCTCCCTCAATGTGCCGAAGTCGCACCTGATTCCTTCTCCACAGCTCCTTTTCATCGGAGCAGTTCTGGACACGACGCAGTTTCGGGCCTATCCTCCCGAACGGCGAGTCCGGGATATTCAGGCTATGATTCAGATCTTTCAGCCTTTATCCTGGGTTTCGGTACGGATGACCCTGAGGCTGCTGGGCCTCATGGCCTCCTGCATCCTGCTGGTCAATCATGCCAGATGGCATATGCGGGCTCTGCAGTGGGACCTGAAGTTCCAGTGGGCGCAGCACCGGGGCAACCTGTCCGATCACGTCCAGATCTCGGAGGGGACTGCAAAACAGTTGCAGTGGTGGCTCACGGACCGGCAATGGGTCATGGGCAGATCCCTCTCCCTTCCCCAGCCAGAGCACACAGTTGTGACGGACGCGTCCCTTCTGGGATGGTGCGGTCACATGGGAGAGGCGGAGATCAGAGGCCTCTGGTCTCCGGCGGAGTCCTGGCTCCATATCAACCTTCTGGAGCTCCGGGCGATCCGACTTGCACTCAAGGCATTCCTTCCCTCTGTCAAAGGGAAGGTTGTGCAGGTGTTCACAGACAACACCACCGCCATGTGGTACTGCAACAAACAGGGCGGGGTGGGGTCGTGGACCCTCTGTCAGGAGGCTCTGCGCCTCTGGACATGGCTGGAACATCAGGGCATGTTCCTGGTGGTTCAACACCTGGCAGGTTCCCTGAACGCCAGGGCGGACGAACTCAGCTGCAGGTGCATGATGGATCACGAATGGCGTCTTCACTCAGAAGTGGCGCAAGGACTCTTTCTACAATGGGGAGAGCCTTGGTTGGATCTATTCGCCACCGAAGAGAACGCGCAATGTCATCAGTTCTGCGCGTTGGAATTTCCAAGGCGGCACTCGCTCGGCGACGCTTTTCGTCGCGAGTGGAGTTGCGGTCTGTTGTACGCCTTTCCGCCTATACCACTTCTACCCAGAGTGTTGAAGATTCGGCACGACCGGGCCCAAGTCATCCTTGTGGCTCCGGACTGGGCTCGAAGAGTTTGGTATCCCGAGCTACTCAGTATGAGCGTAGATCCCCCGATCCATCTGCCTCTTCGGGAGGATCTTCTGTCGCAGCAGCAGGGGACGGTCCTCCACCCGAACCTGTCCAGCCTCCACCTGCTTGCGTGGAGATTGAGTGGCGGCAGTTGATTCCTTTCGACTTGCCTCCCGAAGTTTGTGATGTGATTCTGGCAGCCAGGCGTCCCTCCACTAAGGTGGTATACGCCTGCAGGTGGAACAAATTTGTGGCATGGTGCATAGCAAAGGCGCTGAATCCCCTTTCTGCCCCTCTTTGTGAGGTTCTTCTGTTCCTTCTTTCCCTGGCCCAACAGGGTTCTGCCCTGGGTACCATCAAGGGTTATCTCTGTGCTATCTCGGCCTTCCTCAGGCTCCCTGATCAGCCCTCCCTTTTCAAGTCCCCTGTTAACAGGTTCTTAAAAGGCATTACACACCTCTTCCCTCCTGTTCCGTTTGTGATGCCTCAGTGGGACTTGAACTTGGTTCTTACCTTTTTACTGTGCGCTCCCTTTGAGCCTCTACATAACTGTCCTCTTCGTCTTCTGACTCTGAAGACAGCCTTTCTGGTGGCCATCACCTCCGCTCGGCGGATGAGTGAGCTCCAGGCTCTATCATGCAAACCTCCCTTTCTGTCTGTCCATCCATACAAGGTTGTTCTTAGGACGCGTCCGTCCTTCTTGCCAAAGGTGGTTACTGCCTTCCACATTGGGCAGACCATCACTTTGCCTACCTTCTTTCCGCCTCCGCATCCTTCCAGAGAGGAAGAGAGGCTCCACCGTCTGGACCCAAAACGTGCGCTCTCCTTCTATATCGACCGCACAAAACACTTCCGGGTGGATGACCAGCTCTTTGTTGGCTACGTGGGCGCCAAAAAAGGTCGGGCGGTGCACAAACGAACCGTCTCCCGCTGGGTTACCTTGTGCATCAAGGCCTGCTATTCTTTGGCTAAGAAGGAGCCTCCTGTTGGGCTGCGTGCCCATTCCACCAGGGCAATGGCTGCTACCACGGCTTTGGGCCGCGGTGTTCCGCTGCAGGATATCTGTCAGGCAGCTACGTGGGCCTCGCTGCACACGTTTACAAAGCATTACTGCCTTGACAGTCAGGTCCGGAGGGACGGCTTCTTTGGCCGTTCTGTCCTCCGGGACATCCTTGTCTGATCTTTGTTCGCAGACCCACCACCGGGGTTGGTATTGCTGGGGTATCTATTCTAAGGTAAGGAATCTGTCACTAACGTGTCTCTTTCAGATGCACAAGTTACTAACTTGTGTAACGATATATCTGTAAGAGACAGTAGTTAGTGACAGATTCCTACCGCCCACCCATCCTCCCGTTCTGCGAACTGATTTCTAGGGTTAAGGTCATCCCTTTCAGGGCCCTAGTATTTTTCAGACACCTATGTCAGCTTCTTGCATGGCTCTGCGTTCCTGGCGCGGAAAGTCGTGTACAGAACTGACGTCAGCGCGCAGGGGCGGCGTCCAAGTACTGCCCGCGACGTCATCCCGGCGATCACGATGCCGACGACAGACGCGGAGCCGCACGACGCCGCCTACCGACGCGCAAGGGTACTGCTACGCAAAAACTTTCCGGATCCAGCCTGACGCCTGGGGATATTCCAAGGTAAGGAATCTGTCACTAACTACTGTCTCTTACAGATATATCGTTACACAAGTTAGTAACTTGTGCAACGTGCCAACTAGGGACTGTAATTCCTTGTCCAACTCCCTTCGGACTCCAACCGAGTAACCTAAACTATGACCATGGTCCACCACTTTAAATGCTTCCCATTTGACCAGGCCATAGGACGCTGAACCCCGATTAAGATCCAAGTATTCAGTGACAGCCACCCCCGGGGAATCTCTAAAGCAGGCATCTGTAAGGGGCGTTCGGTGGATTCCCTCAGCGCTCTGCCACTGGTCAAAAGCTCTGCAACAATGAGTTGGCTGTGGGCGAAGAGTGTACGACCAAAGTACTGGATGTGGGTCACATATTGGCTGAGCCTGTTCAAGCACACAAATTTATCCAATGTAGTGTGTAGTTGGTAGATATGCGTATAAATTCTGCGTTACCCCATGGTGGGTTCTCCAGGTATCGGACTTCTCCCAATGTTCCAGCCAGTCTCTGATGCCCTCTGCCATCTTGTGTGCCAGTGTTCCAGGCAAATGGGGTGGGTGGAGCGGTACAACGTAACATTGGCTGCACAATTAAAGTCCCCACCTAGTAGATTGTCTGTCAATGAGGGACTGATAAAGCATAACTTGGTCCTGGTTCAAAGCATAAATACTCCCCAAGGTGATCTCTGCCCAGCAATTTACCCTTTACAAGGACATAGTGTCCCTCTTTGTCAGTGGAGGAGTGGACATGTTTGAAGGGCGTCCCTGCCCTAATCCATATTAACGCCCCCCGAGCGTAGGCGGAGTAGGAGGTAGCGTATAACTGGCCTCACCACTGACGCCGTAGGCATTCAATCTCCACCCCAGTAGGATGTCTCTTGGAGCATAGCCACGTGTACACCCCGTTGTCTCAAGTACCTGTTTATATTATGACGTTAGTTGCCGAGCCCATCCCTGGAATATTCCACAACAAAAAGGCTAGTATGTTTTGTTGATCAGACATCCGATCGATCGGTATTCGTGTGCCCTGTATTCAACCCAGTGCTTAATTTGAGCCGGTGCTCAGCACCAGCACTTAATTGGTTTCCGGTGCTCAGCACCGGCACCTAAGTGTCAACACCATACTTAGAACAGTCTACCACATGGTGGCGCTGCTCATCTAATTTAGAGATGAGCAGAACAATGGTTGTTTAGGAATACAATATACATTAAAATAGTGCTAATACCTGCCTCCGCAGCCATTCCTTTAGCTTTGGGGACCTGGAATAATTGGAACTGCCGCATTTACATGCGAGAGAGATGGTTAGTAATTGTTTTGGCAGTGATGACGAGGGCGATGGGTGGTGCAAGCTGCAGTGGCCTCCTGGTCAGAGCCCTGGCACTTAATATTTTACAAATTAAGCACTGATTCAACCCAGGCTTCCCCTCGTGTCCAAACCTCCCACAGCAACATGTATCGTAACCCAGGAGACAAATCACAGTAACCCCCAACCTTGAACTCCCCTTTCCAAGAGCAGCTCGGCAACATCTGGCCAACCAAACTAAGTCGAAACATTGTCTTTAGAACACCACCTCCAGTCAACTGGCAGGGGCCAATCTGTGAGTGGCAGGCTAAGTTGTGCAGGCTCATCCAGTTCTGCGGTTTCTTCACTGACCTTCCACGTAGAGGCCCTCCCTCAACCCCCAAACCCCCCCCCCCCTGTACCTTCGGGGAGTCCCACTACACAAATGTTTCATCGATTACGGCTCTTCACGTCTTCCGCTCAATGTTCCAGAATATGCACCCTGTCTATCAGATCTGCCGCTCTGCGGTTCAGTGTCTGGTGTTCCGGCTGTAGCACACCCACTGAGGTCTCCACATCTTTCACCCGGTCCGCTAGTTTGTGGAGCTCGGCCTGTAAGAGGCCCAGTCACACCGACACAGCCCTAATATCCTATTGGAGGGTGCTTCTAGTGTTTGCTATGGCGGCAAGTATCTTGTCCAGTTTAAGTTGTATAGGGTTCGTGGGCTAAGGTCCCTCAGTCTCCACGATTTTGGCGTGGGAAGGCTCCCCAGAGCCCAGCTGTGGGCCCGATAGTCTGGTCCTCAGCTTCCCAATATGGATGATGAGCTCAGGCTGACCAGCTTCAGGCATGTCCGAGTTGGACTCTGCAGACTGGCAAAGTTAATCTTGCCACCAGTAACCCGGGGAGGATAACGATAGCGCAGCCCTGGGGTGCCTGCAAGCATGCGTAGCACTAAGTGAGGCACACCCACTCAATAAGTCCAGGGCAGGGTGTAGCCCACTACCACCAGCCTGGTTATTTTGTATATGTAGTTCCTTTATCGCACCACAGATGCACACCAGGTGCCGGTGTGTGTGCCGTAAATCAGTGCAGACATCCTCCACACTGGCCAGCTTCCAGTCACATCCATCCTAAACACTGGCCAGCTTCCAGGCACACCTTGGTCTACAGTTCAAGGGGATTTTGTTTTACACCTGGATGACATCGGGGAGCCCCCACAGGAGGGCCAATAGCCTAGCAGTCACAAGGCTTCACCCACTACCTCTAATGCGGTGCCCCCAGCAACCGCTCCTCACCTCCAGATCACAGTTCATTGGGAAGGCAGGGGGAGCCATCCACTTCTTGGGCCCCAGGGTCATAGCAGTCTCCAATACCCTCCCTGGTCCAACCGGCCAGGAGGGTCCCCAGACTCCGTTGTCTGTACCGTGGGAGGCACACCACCGCAGGGGCAGTCAGGTAGGCATGCTCCTCTACGTGGGCCGATGCTGTCCTCCGTCCCCGCGGGCCCAGCTGAGGCAGCGCCAGACCCCTCGGCCACCACCAATTCCAGGGTGAGGCAGACTGTCTGCTTCAGGATGCTTCCTGATCTCAACCCCCAGCACCGAGAAGCTCTGCTCCCCCACATGCAGATCCCTGCAGCTGGGGCTAAACTCACTGCACTCCGGATCTGCCAGGAGCCCTGCAGGGGCCAATGTTCACATCTGTGTCCCCACTGCTTGCGGGGTCAGTACCTCCCTTTTGCTGCGGGCCAGCAGGCCTGAAAGATAACATCGCATCAGCTCCCGGTGGCCATCTTGGGCGCCGGGGCTGCTGGCTAGTTGCGGCTTGGGTGACTGTTGCTGCTTCTAAAAAGCGATACCAAAGGGGATGATGGACGGAGCGTTAGAGCAAATCAAACACTCACCCCCAGTCAACTGATCTGGGTTTAATCCATCATCATTCTTTAGCTCCCTCCACCACCCCAGTTCAGACATGGCCATATGCAAATCAGTCTGACCCTGTGCCTCATGGGAACAGTCCAGCCCGAACTGCCAAGCCATGTCTTCCCTGGACCGGAAACAAGCATCCTGGGACCAGTTTCGGTTTCAAAACCCTCATCAGCCAGGCTATCTTGAATCCAGTGGGTGAGTGTTTGATTTGCTCTAACGCTCCGTCCATCATCCCCCTTTGGTATCGCTTCTAAAAGGGCTCTTTTTTGCCGAAATATGCGGCTCTGGGGGACATTGCCACTGGTAGTTATCTGATACACGATATTATGTGGGCCGGCACGGAGCGACAAGCTCATGCGTCCCCCATCTTTGGCTTGTAAGCCCCCCCCCCCCCCCATCAACTTGAAACTGCTTTGATGCAGATTCTTCCATGGAAATCAGAGGCTGTTATAGAGCAAACACCCTTCCACTCCTGTTCTAAGTGCAACAGTGAATCCCCATGGTCTGATGAGCCTCTGGTTTATCACCTGTCAGTCTCCAGAGCTCGAGGAGTCAACCTTATCAACGTGTAAGGAGCCCATGAGTAAAAAGACTTACTACTTCGAATGCAGCTGGGCCCAGCACAAGCTGAAGCGTCAAGAGCCATTTGAAACACCAGTTCCTTTCAGGCCTGAGGATATTGAGGGTGCTGAACAAGATGAGGCTGGCCCTTCCAGCCAAGGTAAGGACACGGAAACCTTGAGGTCTTGACTTGCGTATCGGAAGTTGAGGAGGAGGAAGTTCAGTTGTGCCAGAGCACTGGCCGCAGAACAGAAACAACCACTATAATCTCAATTCCTCCACACTCACTTGAATCCACCCCCTTGGGAATATAATTCACATGTTTTCGTTCCAAGCATTGCTCTTGAAGTCTAGCTTCAATCCTTGGGACAAGCTAAAAGAAACACTGACCTTCGGGCCCAGCTCCAAGCCCTCAGACCTCTCGACCCTAGACACACTGCATGCACCCCAAACCCTCTTCCCAGCTTCAGGATATCCTACGGTGAAGGCTACAGGATGCACAGTAGCCACCCATTCCCCCTCTGCTCGACCCAGAGCCTGAGAAACCATCCAAGCTTAAATCTGTTCCAAAGCTGACTCTAGAAATGGACATCGAAGCTGGCTCAGAGGCAGGCCTTAACACAAAGATCGGATTTGAGCGAAAAGCATCTCCGTTCCTTGAATTGCCCTCTTTCGGGTACCACAAGATCTTCATTCATCCCTCCACTAGGAATATATTAGCTTGATCATGCTTGCAAGGGGATCCCATACACCTCAGACAGGGAAGATGAATCTCATTTTCGAGAAGCAAGTATGGGAGGATCTACAGTTCTATCTGACTCAGAAAAAGGTCATGTACATGGCCACCATCTCGACTTTGCATGCTGCCACCTCCTCATCACCACAGCTGTATATTTCTTCAGCCCGCGTTCAGATGGTTCAAGCTAGCCCCTATGATTAGCACAATCCTGTGACACCAGAGGATGGGAATGATCCTTGAAATGACTATGAACTTCCCAGTAGGACACTGACCTGCCATAGCCTGTGGTCCCCTGCCCGCCTGGTCAAGATGGCACTCCCTGCATACCACGCGGTTATCCAAAGGGCAGCACAAGCAGAAAAGGTTAAGCTCCATGTTTTTGAGGAGGACAACTTCTTAGTTGAAATCCTTTCTAAATCCGAGAGTCTGTCCAATACTTACAAATGCAAAAAAAATGACTAAGCATATGGACAACTTCAAGGACCTGGCCAAGGTGAGGATTGTCACTCCAAGGGTCGAAGTGTAAGGCAGCCCCATGCAACCCAGTTTACATCCGGGACCATGTCCCACCTGACTGGTGTTCCTATTCAGCCAGAGAAAATGTATGCAGCTAGGGAAGGGAGTGGCATAGTGGGTAGCCAGTCACTGGAGGATCGCTGTTTTAGTTGGACTGCTCTCAAGATTCAGCCTTTCTCACTAGGAGGGGGTGGAGTTGGTGAAGCTCTTCCATAGGGCTTGTTGAAAGAGGCGACCAAAACTTGTCATGGAGGGGGAAAATAATCTCCATCAGCAATATTCTGTGTCCCCCCTAGACGCTACTGACTCTACCTCCTGGGAGTTTAACACCAGCATCCTGCTGTCTGGATCAGATTCTCTGGATTGAGACCAGAGGTTCACCAGAACCTTATTAGTGGCTTGTTTATTTCCAAGCATACTTTCAACCTGAAGGGCCAAAAGATGCTTTCAATCAAAGACTTAAACTGCTAAGGCCATGGGCACTCTGCAAACTCAAACACCCAGGTCTTCTCTACACAAGCAGAAGGCAAGAGGAAGTACCAAATAATCTACCCTTTCCTAAAGGCGGTATCAACAGTCTTTTCAGAATGCTCTGGAACCCAAGTCCTTCAGGAGAGGTGGCTACCGTGGTAATGCTCTGGCAGCGGCACCTCTACCTCCAAGCAGTGATTCACTCAGAATTCCCCCAATAACACTTTTATTCCTTCAACAGCAAGTGGAAATAACCTCAGACAAACCAGTTCTCCTGGTGGTACCAACAAACGTACAACCTCGTTACCACCTAATCAGTCGAGACCACCATACGACTCTTTAGCACTCTTTGCCAAAGGTGCCTTTGAGTTGGTGCCCCTTCACCAGCGGGGCAAAGAAGTCACTCCCTCTACTTGACCACAAAAAAGAATGTAACTCTGCGACCCATCTTAGACCCTTGAGCCTCTGTATCCTTTTGGGGTGCCTCTGAATAACCAACTTGCAAGGACATCATTCTTCTGCTCTGCACAGGGGATCACTTGGCGACCTTTTCACTGAAGTATTCCTATCTCCCCGTTACTATGTTTTGTGGTAAATGGGCAACGCTACCTATTCAAAGTTCCATCTTTTGGGGGGCACAACTTCCCCAAGGATATTCCCCAACTGCTTAGTGGTGGTAGATGCACATCATGCAAAAACTTTAGTCACGTTTTCCAATATCTGGATATGCGGCAGCTGAGAACAATGCCTAACACACACTGAGGCAGCAGTGTCCCTGTTACACAAGTTGGGGTTCACAGTTAATGACCAAATCACATCTAGTGCTGCACCAGATCCAGCCTTTTCTAGAGTAAGTGCTTAATTCATTCACCCGGAAAGCCTATCCAAACCAAGAGACTGGATTGCATTCCATTGGCTGGCACATCAGACACTACATCCTCTTACGATGGTGATTGTGGTTTCATACATCCAGATAGTGCCACATGCAAAACAACACATGCGTTTGCTGCAGTGTCTCGTGAGGCAGTGTCACAAGTGGACAATCAGTGGGAGGATGAGATCGAGCCCAGAACCCAGCGCATTGTTCTGCGGCAGAACCAAAAAGAATTGTTGGTGGGCAGGCCATTTCTGAACCCTCAGCCACAAGTGACCATTACTATGGATACCCCTCTCATGGGGAGTGTGAGCAAATCTCAATCACATGACTGTCAAGGGTACATTGTCTCGAACAGTTTTGTCAATCCAATTACTTGGAGCTCAGAGAATTACATTTGGTAGTCCTTGCATTTTACACAGTGATTTGCTGTAAAACAGTCCTGATAGAGACAACATAACAGCGATGTATAACATAACATTCTAAAGCAAGGGGTGTCTCACTTGTCCCATCTGTCATCGTTGGGCCATTTGAGAACATATTCCGCTTCTAGCAGAGCACCTCCTGGGTGTAGAAGGATGTATGAAAGATGCCGGTGATGGAAAACCACCTTTACTGGTAGGTAAGATATTCTTGGAGGTAATTTAAGAACAATTAAAAATCTTTTTAAGTTGTGCCATGTAATTATTAGCTTGACCTTTGTATAAATGGCTCAGATCAATTTTCATCACATTTTTGTCTTGTCCATCTTGGATTGGCCTGTTTGTGCATTTATGACGACACATGCATTGGACATCTTGGAATGGATAATATCCATTCCAAGATGTTTGCTGTGTGCACACATTTCGTGTCCCATGCGGTGTAAGGCACCAGCGGTTGTTTTGGCTGTTTTCATTTTACCATTCCAGCATGGCTTGCGGAAAATTCTTAAGCGCTAAACAAAAAACAAAATAGCATTCGGTCATTAGGCTTTGCCAATGCATGGTACAAGCAACAGTCCATTTTGGTGCTGATGTTTTATTCAAATGTTGGATAAGTGTCATGAACGTACTAGTGAAGTGATTGTTTTTTAATTTTTTTTATTGCAGTTCTTTTGTCTATATGTTCACTATTGTGTGACCCAAACCCAGATGACCCCCTAGTGCCTGAGATTGCACGAATCTACAAAACAGATAGAGCAAAGTAAGTATGGCAGCTAGTATAAGATACCTAGTAGTTCGATTGGTTTCCAAGCACAGGATCCTTTGGCCCCAGCATACTACAGTACACCATGTTGATAATTTTTTTTAAATCGGCATGCCACACTTGTTTTCATGGACAAATGGCCCATTCTCTCTCCCCCCTTGTTTTAACGGTGAAAATCTTTGATCAGATTCTATGGCAACATTACTGCCCTCAGAAAATCATCTAGAAACATTTTCCCTGTAGTGCTCACCCCTGCCTAACACTCCCCATCAATAGAAATTATGGCCTGGTCTCGCATACCCATCTCCAACCCCCCCCCCCCCCTCACCCCCACCCTTTCTCTTTTCTTGCTCAGAGGTCCTGCAGATATCAGATGCTCCAAGCAGTGAAAGTAGGTCTGTTAACTCCCCAACCCCAAAACGACTCCTTTGGCAGAACAAGGAATTCCATGCTGAATTCTAACAGTTAACTTTGGGTCCATGCATTTATGCACTGCTCCGATTAAATACAACTTGTAATAATGGTATGAATTCTGGTAGAGATTTCTAACCGCAGGTTCCACACCTTTTGAATATTCCCCATGGCAGCAGACTGGATCTGGAAAATCTCAAGAAGCAACCCTGTTTGCCAGTGACTCTGTGTAGGCCTGAACAAATTAATCTCCAGTATCCTAATATATGCCATTATCTGAATCGGGCCGAAAGGTAATGCAAAAGCGGAGTCCCTTGAGTCAAGAGCACATTGTCGGCGTCGGAAGAATTGCACATCTATGGAGGAATAAGCAGCAGCAAGCATGGCTGTGGTCGGTGTGGCAAGGTCTCTGCTGGGCAGCTTTGAGTTGCACGTCAGTCATTGTCCGCTGATCTTGGTCCGATGCTGGATTTTGTTGGGGTGAGAGAGAGGGCGGCAGGATGTGTTGGGCTTCAGTACTGAACCAGCTGCAGACCCAAGAGCGGATTCAGAATGCCCAATTGGCACCTTGGTAGGTTCTGCCAGCAGAAGTCCAGATGGGAGGCCTCTTGGGCCCCATAGGCAACCCAGAGGGAGTTGGTGTCATGTAAAAATGCGTAACATTGCATTCTAAAACTCCTGAATTTGAGAAGTGGCACAGGAAATTTGGGCACAGGAAATTTGGGCGGGCACAGGGCATGATCTGGAACCAGCACTGCAGAACTACTTCGGGTACAGTTGAGGATTGCAATGGCTCTCGGGAGGGGACAGAGTTCCACGTTGACTTCTTCTTGGACTCGCTCAAAGATCTGTCCCTTGACCTTTCATGGGAACAGCTTCAGGAGTGGGACAAGTATCTCCCCTGTGACTTAAACCGAAGCAGGGTCTTCTGATACTTGGCAAATAAGAGCTTTGCCTTGCACTCTTGATTAGCCTTTGGATGCATCATAGCGCAGTTATTGCAGGTCTTGAAGTTGTGGTCCAACCCCAGACTCTACAGGCACACCAAGTGGGATCATTCGCAGACATTTGTTTGTGACATTCCCTACAAGGCTTAAACCCTGTAGCCTGATGTGGGCATAGCCGTAGCACACTGCAAAAAATTGTTAATGTTTTGGAAAAAAATACGAAAACAGTCTAAGACTAGGGGTAGCTGTGGATGCACATCTGTTGGAGTGGAAAGAAAGTAACTGGAGTCAGTGCGCATGGGTGGCGCATATATAGGCTTGTGCACATTACTTCTGGCGTGGAATGACATTGGTATGGAGTCGCTGACAGGCAGGCGTACTGTTTAAGTTTTCCAGATCCAGTCTGATGCCTGGGGCAATACCCAGAAGATGAGGCCTCTGCAGTGAGGTAGTCTCTACTAGAAAGAGTGCTACCGAAGCGAAGTAACTTATTTATCTATGTCGGCTTGTCGGTCATCAGAAATTTCACCCACCCTGGCATCTCTGCATAGGATTTCTTCTGGCTTTTTTTTTTTTTTTACATTTCTTTTTATTAAGGACAAGGTAGCACAGGTAAAACAGTGTATAAACATACATGCCAATGATTCATCCATTGGTTTAGCACCCCCAGATACTTAGAGAAGTCTCGAAGTGAATACATTACACATTTAATCAAAAATGAGATCAGCCTTACTTTGGATCCTGCCTTTGTCTGGACAAGGGCGGTTCACAAATCTCTCCCCCATAGCAATTCCATTTGTCCCATATTTGTGTCAGTTTGTTGGGGCAGCCTGGAGATGCGTACATAGTCTTCTCAGTGAACATACAATGGTCCATATCATTTTCCCATAGTCCCCGTGACAGCTTTTCCTGCGCCCCCCACAACCTTGCAATATTTCTTTTGGCAATCATCATTCCCAATGTCACCCATATTCTCTCCTTAGTAGTTAAGTCAGTGGGACCCCAAATATTTAAGAGGCACAATTTTATGTTACACTCCATCTTAACGCCCATCACCTCCTCCATACTTCTCGCCACCCCCGCCCAGTATTGTTGGATAACTTGACATTCCCAGAGCATGTGTACGAAAGTGTCTTCTTGCCCACATTTGTTCGTGCAGTCCGCATCAGTCCTATAGCCTATTTTCACCCGCGTCGGCCCTGTGAGATATATTCTATGAAGTATCTTAAGCTGTACGAGTCTGAGCCTGGAAGAAATGGCTGTTTCCATAGAATAGGCAAGAGCTTCAAGCCATTCCTCATCTATTCCCGCTACGTCATGGTCCCATTTAGTCTGAGTCGGAGTAGGGGATCAGGCATATTATTAACAAGCTTTTTATATACCAACGAAACTGCCTTCTCAGGGAGACTCATCTAGTATTCTGTCCTCTAGTGGAGAGGATCCTGGTGGTGTCTCTCCTTTTGGTATTGCCGCCAGTAGAGCATGTCTAATCTGCAGATACCTGAATCATTCTGTATCGACTAGGTCGTATTCTTCCTGCAGCTGGGTGAAGGAAATTACTCCCCCTGCCCTCCATAAGTCCCCAACTGTGGAGATGCCTATTAAGTCCCATCGGTCGAAGCCTTTAGTGTATTGTAGATTACCTAATAATGCAGCGTCCCAGAGTGGGGTAGCCAGCGTAATCTATCCTTCCAGCCCAGACTCGTCGTGGCAGTCCGCCACACCTGTACCGCATGTCCTGTCGGTCCCGACAATTTCAGTTTGGAGGGGTTAGCATAGAGTTCACCCATAAAACCTCCCACTGGGAGTAGCCATCTATCCATATTAAATCCCGGATCCTCCTGCAGCCTGTACATACATTGGTTTATGGCAGTGAGTTGCGCCGCCCAGTAATATCTTTTTATATCTGGGAGGGCTATCCCCCCATCGTACCAACCTCTCGTTAGCTTTTGATTCGATATCCGCGGTGGTTTCCCCTCCCATAGGAGATCCCTTAGGGCATTGTCAATAGATTTAAAATATTCTGCTCTCACTGGGTGTGGCGTGTTCTGTAAGGCATATAGGAAACGTGGAAGGGACATCATTTTAAATGGGGCTGCGCGCCCTAACAAGGAGAGTGGAAGTGACTTCCAGTGCAAGACATCACTCCTGAGTCTTTGCAGCGGGGGGAGAAGGTTACACTTGTGAAAGAGTCAGATTTTTAGACACCTGGATCCCTAGGTATTTAAATCCTGTTGTGACTTCAGCAATGGCGAACCCCTTAGGTAAGGTGGGTGATTTACCACGGAGTACTTAAAGAACAGACTTGGACCAGTTAATCGTGTATCCTGAAAACTTACCAAAGACTATAAAAAAATGTAGCACTCTGTTCAGGGAGGCCGCCGGCGATGCCATATATAATAGAATATCGTCGGCATACAATGAAATACGGTCCTCCCATTCCTCGGCCCCCCTGAGCCCTCTAATTACCGGGTCTTTCTGTATCCACATTGCCAAAGGCTCTAACACGAGGGCGAAGAGCAATGGGGAGAGGGGGCAGCCCTGCCTGGTACCCCTTCCCAGCGTGAATGTTGAGGAGGTACGATTATTGACTACTATTTGGGGCAGCGGTTCCGCGTATAGAAGGTGCACCCAACGCAAGAAGCCCGGGCCGAACCCCAGCTTCCTCAATACCGCGAACATATAGGGCCACTCGATCGTGTCGAACGCCATGGCTGCGTCTAGCGACACCACCACTGCGTCCTCCAGTATCGTATTGGCTTGGTCTAACACCCCGTGTGGTCTCCGCAGGTTGAGAGAGGTATTTCTAGCTGGCATAAAGCCAGACTGATCAGGGTGTACCAGCTTAGTGATGACATGTAGTAGACGGGTAGTGAGTACTTTAGCCAGGTACTTGGCTTCTGCATTAAGCAAGGAAATTGGTCTGTAGGAGGAACACAAGTGTTTGGGTTTCCCACTCTGATTTTCTTCTGGCTTTTAATCAGGCCATGCTCTCTAGCTGCTAAGCACACATTCGGTTTGCTGCTTATTGCCAAATTATTTCTTTGCATTAAGAACTTCTGTCAAAATCCAGGGCTTAACTAAGAAAGAGGTACAGAAGAGGGCTTAAAGCCAATTAAGACTGTTGGGTGAGCGGGGCTTCCTGCCCAAGCTGCCTAGCTGTGATGAATGAATCATTCATTCAGCATAATCATCCACAGACTGCCAGATGCAATAATCTGTGCCTATTTAGGTCTGGCTTAAGAGTGAACAGAATAGTAACGAAGGTAGACTTTGACAACTGCTTTTCCAGTTGTGCCATGATAGAGGC
Organism: Calotriton arnoldi; assembly: GCA_963921515.1. Taxonomy (NCBI): domain Eukaryota; kingdom Metazoa; phylum Chordata; class Amphibia; order Caudata; family Salamandridae; genus Calotriton; species Calotriton arnoldi. Next base: position 523,181 of record CAWUFW010002717.1, read on the forward strand.
CTGCAGGATGAGAGCCAGCCTGGGATTGGTAGGAGGCCAGCAGTGTGGTTATCTCAGTGTGGATGAGGCTGGCTGCCCCTAAAAGGTCATTGGTGGTAGTGCAACCCTTGAAAAAGATAATTAGGAGCAAGTGTTAGGTGGCTAGGTAGAAGGAATTACTCTATCAGATGAAGGGAATATGATTAAAGCACTGAGGAAGTGCACAACAACAAACCGCTGTAACCATCACTTGACTATCCAAGCTGGCTATATGGAAGTGTTAAGCACCTGACTATCTGAGTAGTAGATGGGTCTCTGACAGCCCTTAAACCGAAATAAGACATAAAACACCTCTCTAGGTCTAAACCGAGACATTCATGGTATTGATAACAGATGAAGGACTCTCTAAATGTGAGTGATGCAATTAAGGATTGCATTCATAAGCTATAACTGTGCATATGATCCCCAGGTAATGCTGCATAACTTAATTCTCCGACATATACCTGATACTTTAGCATCTGATGGACTTTTTACCCGCAGATTCCTTACCTTAGAATTTCCCAGGCGTCAGACTGGATCCAGAACATTTTTCATGAGCAGTACCCCTGCACGTCGGTAGGTGGCGTCGTTCAGCTTCTCATTTTTCATCTGCACTGGAAGTGACGTCTGCGGCACCTATATCTGCACCACCTGGGTGCGCTGAAGTCTGTTATTTTCTTTCCGCGCATGCCAGCGCTGAGCAGAAGAGCAATCCTTCAGTCACTGTTTTACTGGATTTTTTTCGACTTTTGTCAACTGAGTTTTTTTTTCTTCTGGAGTGGCAGGGGTTTCCTCCCGGAAAGCTGTCTTCAAGCCCTGCGGAGCCTGTCATGACCGGTGACGGACCTGCATCATTTATGCCTGTGGCATCTTGTTTGCAACCACAACCCAGAGTGTTGCTTCTACTGCCGCATGAATGCCGCATGAATCCTAAGCCTTGCAGTAGTGATCACTCAAGCTCATGGTGGCTCAGCGTGCAACGCCGTAACACTCTAGGTCCCGGGAGCGATGGCGGAGTCCGAGATCCTCCTCCCATTCCAAATCCTCTGGACTTTCAGGTATTGACTCGAAGAGTCGGTCCGAGACATGGGAGCGTCGACATTCAAGGCTTGGCTTTGCGGTAGAGCCTGTGCGTGGACACCTTGCTGACTTTCTGGGAGCCGGAGTGGCCACCGCCCCACTGATCGAGTTTTGAGGCCATGTGTCTCATATTTGGGTGGCCTGACTCCTCCGCCGCACCTCTGGGCCCGCAGGGTTCGGCAGGTCCCCAGTTGTCGGTCCAGGCTCTATTTGGGCCCCAAAGGATCCGTTCCTGGTTCCAAACCGGCGCTGGTCGTACCTTTTCGACCTTCACCGCCAGGAGTCTTGCCTCATACATTATAGCCTGAGCCCTATTCCCTTGGGTTAGGACTCGAGGAGGAATGGAAAGGGTCTCTGCTCTGGACCCTGAGAAATACCAGGCATATGAAGAAACCCCTAACATGGGCTGGTGTGAGGAACTGGGTGAAGACAGCAGTCTGGATACTTCTCAGATACTGGCATATTCTCTCCTCTGGCTATGGAGGAGGGAGCTTCTTATACAATGGTAGTGCGGAGGGTAGCTGAGGTCCTAGACTTTCAGTTGTCCTTGGTGGTAGTCAAGACTAACGTCTTAACCCAGGTTCTGCAACTGGGAGTCCTCCCCTCAGAACTGCTACTACTATTCAGTGACGCCCTCACTGACGTTCTTTTGGGGACTTGGTCCAAACCCAACACAGTGGCTCCTGTGAATACGACTATGTAGTATTCTCCTATTACTATCTATCTCTTATGACAACTTGTTCCTAGCTGCTCAGCCTGTGTGAGTGTTCTGAGTGGAATGTTTGGTGTATGTGCTGTGGGTGGAATGCTTGGGTGACTGGATGAGGATGACAGTTGGTGAATGGGGCTGAGCAGCTAGCAGGCTGCTCCCGGTGGGACTGTTGATGGATATCTAGGACTTCTGTTATATACCTGTTGATGAAGATTTATACTTGTTTATTTACTACTGGAATAAACCTATCTTGACTTCATCACACCAGCGTTGTCCTGATTACCACATATGTTTTTGGCGACGAGTTGGAGACGCCCCCACGCTCAACAGTGGGTACAAGTGGCCTGAGAAACCTCCTCATGCTTTCTACATTATGCTGGAGAAAAGATACTACAAGTAAAGGACGACTAGTTAAAGCAACGGGAACAATATGCTACAGAAAAGACTCTCAAGTGGCCTCACAGGTATCCCTCTTTAAAGACATTCAGCTTCAAATGAAACGAAGGAAACCAGCACAAAGCCAGCGCGCTGTGAAGTCCCACCGGTGTCCATCACATCGGACAGCCCCCAGACAAGCGTGCTGTTCACTGTCTAAACAAGCTACTATTACAAGTCACAGAATGGATGTTGCCCAGAGTGACCTTGAAAGTACAGTAAGCTGTTTTTGTCATTTCATGGACGCTGCCCATTGTGTGTTTACCATTAACATTTTGACACTAGCTCAAGCATGCTGCACTCTGTTCAACTCGCTGATATTAACAAGAAGCGTGCGTTCAAGGGAAGATTTAATTCAAGAAATACAGAGTATTCTGTCTGCAAGGATTGTTTGCACCAATTTGTTGTTCAAACTTAGCAAGATTGTCAACAACTCTGCAAGCCTGTCATTCACCATTGTCATCTCACTGTGTGCGCAAGAAGGGAGTTGCCACTATTGTACACGATCGATGTCTACTGGTTTATTTATTGTCTGCGCTGGAGTGCAGATTTCTACACAGTGGGTTTGTTTTGTGAGGCCGTCTGCCCATTTGTCTCCTTTGCGTGAACACAGGTGAGACTGTTTTGCTCAAGTCTATTTTCGTGTTGGGCTCATTTCTTTGAGACCTGTTGTCTGCGTATTGCCTGCTTGGATTAGTGCAGATTTAAAGTGTTGCCTTGGCCCAGCAGACACTTTTCCTAGTTTTTGAATGATTACGGTGACTTGTTTTGTGAAGGAATATTGCCAGTTTAACCGTAGGATAGCGGTTTGAAAAAATGAAGCGCGTGCCTTGCTCTGCTCGCGCTCTTACCTTCACGAGGACTGCATTCTCTACTCTGCTTACGGACGGAACTGCCACAGGATGTTCCTCACTTTCAATGCGCCTTGAGCCATCCGGCGTTAGCGTAAAAAAACGTGCTGCCATTTTGTGCTTCCACCGGAACTCTGCACTGCTTCAACTCTGTCTCCGGCTTTTCATCTTTCAGCATCCTTATGCCAACCACGTTTTTGTCACTTGAAACGTTTTCAATTAGGTTAATTGAAGCCTTGGCCTGTATGAACGCCGTCGTGGGAGCAAGATTTACATGTTTTTGTCTGTTTGCCTGGAGCATGTCACCGGTTGTTTCAAAAGGTACTTTTCCTTCTTTTTCACAATGTAGACACTCTGCAGCTCTACAATCTATGCTCTCCAGTACAAATACTCGTACAAAATTTTCAGCAATTTCAGTCTTCACTGTTCTGTACAGTGCTGCCATCTAGTGACTATTTCCCACATTTTTTTTAGGGATGTCTTATTTATATGACAGTTTAAAGTTTACAGTATTTCAGTCAATGCTTCACTGTTCAGTATGTATGTGGAGATCTTGATTGTCTTATTTCAATTACAGTTTTACAGGATTTCAGCTTCCACATTTCACATATTAAGTTTTCCCTTGCATGAGGGATGGCCATTTAAAAATGTTACACGTGCCCCTACACAGGGGTTAACCCTTACACGGGGTGAGTGTTCCGTAACATGAGGGTTGGCCATAGGTCGGGGTAAGTTTTGGGATTTTTATGTCCAATTGAAACGCCATATTTTCATTATACCCTTACGTGAGGGTGGTCTCTTTGATTTGTTGCAGGGGTTAGTCCCTGCGTGCTTAAGACGCATTGCGCCGCACGAGTTGTTGCAGAGGTGGGTCCCTGCGTGCTTAAGACGCATTGCGCCGCACGAGTTGTTGTTGCAGGGGTGGGTCCCTGCGTGCTTAAGACGCCTTGCGCCGCACGAGTTTTGTTGCTGTCTCTTCACATTGCTTGCCTCCTCACATTGGAGAGCTTTCACATTTCACATATTAAGTTTTCCCTTACATGAGGGATGGCATTCACAGGTTGTCCCTTGTAGTTTGTGGGGACAGGACATTGGGTGCAAGTCCCTTTGTTCTCATGACATTATACTCTTTACAAAGTGTGATTTTTACAAATCACAGGTTGTCCCTTTTTGGTTGGTGGGGGCAGGACATTGGGTATTAGTCCCTCTTGTCCACAGTCACATTCACATTGTCCCCTGTTCAGGGTGGGGGCAGGATGTTGGGTCACATCCCTTCTGTCCACATTTACATGCACGTTGTCCCCTGTTTAGGGTGGGGGCAGGAATTTGGGTCCCAGTCCCTCTTTCCACACCTTTACATGGAGTGTTCCCTACATGGGATTGTACACGTTTTTTGTTATCAATTTATTGCCTTTATTAAGAGGGGGAGATGGGTATTTCGTATTTCATATGTAATGTACCTTTTTCTCTTCTCCTTTGATCTTGCTTAGTCTCTACCCCTCTCGTGATGTTGTTTCTGTCATCCCTGGGTTACTGACTGTTTTACTTATCTTTTGCTGTTTAGATTACAGCCTTAAGATGTTTGGTACATGTATTTGTCTTATACATTTATGCTTGTAGTTTTGAGACGTTTTGATTATTTATTTTATCTTCTACTTTTATGTTTATAGTTTCAACATGTTAAGTTTCGTCTTTCGTTTATAAGGAAAGGGATATGTAGTATTCTCCTATTACTATCTATCTCTTATGACAACTTGTTCCTAGCTGCTCAGCCTGTGTGAGTGTTCTGAGTGGAATGTTTGGTCTATGTGCTGTGGGTGGAATGCTTGGGTGACTGGATGAGGATGACAGTTGGTGAATGGGGCTGAGCAGCTAGCAGGCTGCTCCCGGTGGGACTGTTGATGGATATCTAGGACTGCTGTTATATACCTGTTGATGAAGATTTATACTTGTTTATTTACTACTGGAATAAACCTATCTTGACTTCATCACACCAGCGTTGTCCTGATTACCACAGACTATTGCCCACTGCCCCGCCGCAATGGATCCAAACTTCCTCACCCAACACTCTACCCCGGAGAGCTTGGTTGTCCAAGCCTCGACATCCTAAGGCATATACCCTACCACTCCCCCTTATAGGGAATCCAAGAGGCTGGACTCTTTGGGTAAGAAGTTTCCTTCCGCCAGCTGGGCATTGCGGCCCGTGAACACTGCATGCCCTTTAGGCCATTATTCCCACGCTCTGTGCGACATGATTGCGCAGATGCTATCATCAGTCCCGGAGGAGGCCCGGGCCGTACTCTCTCAGGCTGTTGCCAATGGGAGAGATGCAGCAAACTTAACTGTTGTGGACTTGGCACGACTGACTCGCTGGGCAGAATGGTTTTGAGGTGACATGCCTGGTTGAGGACAATTGGCTTTTTCGGGGGATGTCCAATCCTCCTATGGACATGTCCGTTGATGGCACCTGTCTCTTACATAACTAGGCGGATTCGGCGATGGAGTGCTTCAAGGACAGTCATGCTATGGCCAGCCTTTGGGCCTTTCTATGGCCCCACGTCACCCTCAATCCGCCTTTTGCTCCTTTCGTGGCTACGTAAGGGGCTTCCTGCAGTGCCAATTCCCTCCTAACTACTGAGCTGTACATGCTCCGCAGTCTGTGTGGTGGAGGGCGCAGTACCCAGACCTCGTGGGTCAGGCAGCCAGCGGTCTGGTCAGACCCCCCCCCTCAAGCCCTGCCCCAGCAGCTACAGCCTCCAAACCCTCCTAATCTGCCCCATTACCAGCATGGACATTGAGTTGGTGGCAGGGTTCGCCATCACCTTCCCCACTGGCAGTCCCTAACATCAGACGTGCCACCATCTCACGGCCAGCTGACGGAAGTGGAAGGAGGCCTTCGTCCTATTCTAGACCTGTGGGCCCTCAACTACTTCCTTAAGAAGGAGAAATTCAAAATCCTCATGTTACCTCAGGCCCTTTCTACCCTGGACCCAGGAGCAGGATGGTAGCGTTGCACTTGCAGGATGCCTATTTTCACATTCCCATCCTGCCTGCCCACCGGCGTTACCTGCGGTCACTGTGGGCCACGAGCACTTTCAGTTCACTGTGCTCCTCTTTTGGCCTTCCCAGTGCCCCCTTAGGTGTTCACCAGGGTGATGGCAGTGGTTGTAGCTCATCTGCGGAGACCCTGGGTACCATGTCTTCCCCTATCTTGATGACTGGCTCAGACTACTGCAAACATCCTGTACACCTCCTGCACTTGCTGGGGTTCACTATCACCATGCAGAAGTCACATCTGACTCCCACTCAAACTTCCTTTCATTGGAGCTGTTCTGGACACAGTGCAGTTTCGGGCTTAGCCTCCAGAGCGGGGAGTCCAGGATATTCAGGCTGACACCAATGTTTCAGCCTCTATCTTGGATTTCGGTGAGGCAGACCCTGAGGCTGTTAGGACTCATGGCGGCCTACATCCTTCTGGTAACTCATGCCAGGTAGCATATGCGGGCTCTGCAGTGGGACCTGACGTTTCAATGGGCACATCATCCGGGGAATCTTATCCGACATGAGTCAAATCTCGGAGGGATCTGTGAAAGATCTGCAGTGGAGGCTAACGAACTGCAATTGGGTCAGAGGCAAACCCCTCTTCCTCCCCCAACCAGATCTCACAGTAGTGACGGATGCATCACTCCTGGGATGGGGGCGGGCATCTGGGAGATATCAAGATCAGAGGACTCTGTCTCGGTGGAATCCAGACTCCACATCAACATGCTGAAACTCTATGCGATCATACTGGCATTGAAAGCCTTTCTACCCTCCAAGGGAAGGCTAGTGCAGGTGTTCACGGACACCATCACTGCCATATGGTACTTCAACAAACAGGGCGAGGTTTGTCTCTAAACATGGCTGGAGCAGCAGGGCGTATTCCTGGTCGTTCAACACCTGGCGGGCTCTCTGAATGCCAGAGCGGACAAACTCTGCCATTGATGTCTAGTGGATCACGAATGGCATCTCCAACCGGAGGTGGCGGAAGGTCTTTCAACAATAGAGAACCTTGGTTAGATCTGTTCGCCTCAGCCGAGTATGCACAAGGTCAACAGTTTTGCGCATTGTAGTTAACAAGGCAGCTCTCGCTCGGAGGTGCTTTTCATCTTGAGCGAAGCACAGGCCTCGAATGCGCCTTGCCTTCCATAGAAACTCCTGTCCAGAGTTCTCAAGAAGATGAACGACAGGGCTCAAGTCATCCTTGTGGCTCAGGATTAGGCATGAAGAGGATGGCAAGATCTTCTGTCGCAGCAGCAGAGGAGGGTCCTCAACCCAAACCTGTCCAGTTGACAGCTTTCGACCTTCCTCCTGAAGTCTGTAACGTCATCTTGACAACCAAGCGTCCCTCCACCAAGATGGTATACGCCTGGCGTTTGAAAACATTTGTGGCACGATGTGCAGAAACTTGTGGTTAATACATCTGCCCGTAGAGTAAGTGAGCTGCAGGCCTTGTCATCTTACCCTGCCTTACTTATCAATCTATCCTGACAAACTGGTGCTAAACACAAAGGCCTCCTTTCTACTGAAAGTGGTAATCCCATTTCACATAGGCCAATCCATCACACTGCTTAACTTTTATGCTCCTCCACATCCCTCTAAAGAAGAGGCGTGACTCCAGGGTCTAAACTCAAAGAGAGCGTTGTCGTTCTACCTTGACTGCACACGAGTTCCCAGTGGACGACCAATTTTTTTTGTGCGGTATGTTGGTGCAAAGAAAGGCCGGGCTGTGCAGAAGCGGACCATCTGGAGAGGAGTCGTGCTCTGCCTTGTAATCTTCTACGCATTGGCCCAGAAGCAACCTCCAGAAGGTTTGCGAGCTCATTCAACCAGAGCTATAGCTGCGACCACTGCGTTAGCTCATGGAATTCCAGTCCAGGACATCTGCCAGGCAGCAACATGGGCTTCCCTGCAAACATTCATCAAACCTTACTGTCTGGACGGTCTGGTCCGTAGAGAATGGCACTTTGCCCATTCAGCCCCGCTGGACTTCCTTTGTTCAAATTGGTTCACAGACCCACCACCGGGGATGGTATTTTTGGGTATCTATTCTAAGGTAAGTAATCTGCGGCTAGCAGTCTCTATCAGATGAACAACATACTTACCTTTGGTAATGCCTTATCTGGTCGAGACTGTATCTAGCTGCAGATTCTTTACCGGCCCACCCATCCTCCCAGCTCTGCAAACGGATTTCTAGGAACAGGGCTAATTTTCCATACCAGTGGTCCGTGTTCTTCATGGCTCCGCACTTCTGGCATGGAAAGTCATGAAAGGAAACTGACTTCAGTGTGCCTAGGTGGTGCCTACGTAGGTGCTGCAGCTGTCACTTCCAGTGTGGATGACGCAGACGATGCTCGCGGAGCCAGAGCCGAACGACACCACCTACCTACCAGCACGCAGGTGTACTCCTCAAGAAAAATCTTCCGGATCCAGTCAGACGCCTGGGAATTTTTAAGGTAAGTGATCTGCTGCTAGATATAGTCTCTACCAGATAAGGCGTTACCGAAGGTAAATAATTTGTTCGACAAAAGCAGAGCAAATGTCCATTATCGCACATGAAGCTTGCAGATTCAGTCCAGGTAGAGTAAATTCCAAACTGAAAAATATCTTGCGAAGCTTTAATAGAATGTCATGGCTAAAAATGTGGAAGGATTTATATACTACGTTTGAACACAGGATGGATGCCGTAGTCCTGTACCTAAACCACCTGCATGCTAATTTAGGTACAGTCTCAAAGTGTAGGAATGGGTGATAAAACTACAGATAATGCATGAAACAATATCAAAACATTGAAGGCCAGGGTCTCCAAACTACAGTCGCTCTTGCTAGTTGAATGTGAAGGTCAAAGACGTGGTAGGGTGTTCAAGATGCAACAGCACATGAATAGTGACTCCTTGAAAGAAGATGACGGTGTTAAACTATTTTTTGAAGATCTAATCCTCAAATGATTGTCCCAAAAGACATCCAGTCTTTTTATCGGTGGAACAGGCACAGAGGATGCAGAGGCTGATGGCCTAGTCTGCGGTCCCACCCTAGGGAAACTATCTAGCACATATACCATTAGACGGGTGCTGTTCTACAAATGGCTCGGTTGGATGAAGCACCGTTGCTTGAATAAAGCACTGTTGCTTGAGCGCTAGAATTCTCTTCACCCTAGACCTTGCAGAGTTGAAGCAGCAACCAACATTCACTTTTGAAGCAATGAAGAACTAACTCCGAAAACATGATGGTAATTTGTTCCTGGGCAAGCTCTGCATAATGACGGAGAACAATTAATGCACTACTTAAAATATTTCGAGGTATGGAACTGGCTAGCGCACTGGCACTTCACATAAGTGACACAAATCAACGGCTGCCAAGTTGCTCAAGAAAATCCAGTTGTAGCAAGATGTAGAGAATCTTACCAGTGTCTCAAATTCCCCAGCTGAAAGGAGTGGCCTCGGAGGAAGCCCTGTCAAATCAATCAATCAAGATTTGTAAAGTGTGTCTGCATCACCCGTGAGGGTCTTGAGGTGCTGGGGGACAATGCTCATGCTGCCTGTAGTCCTAATTGTTGAACATCCAGGTTTTGAGGTCCTTCCTGAACTTCTGGAGTGATGGTGAGGTGCAGGGGGAGGTTGTTCCAGGCCTTGGCCGCCAGGTGGGAGAAGGAGAGACCTCCACTGTTCGTCCGGCGGATGCGTCTGGTGGCTGCGTCTGGTGGCTGCTGGGAAGGGGGATTCAGAGCGGAGTTTCCTGGTAGGTTGGTGGAAATTGATTCGATTGAGGTACAAAGGTCCTTTTTTGTGTAGTGCCTTGTATGTGTGAGTAAGCAACTTAAACTGCCATCTCTTCGTGACTGGTAGCCAGTGGAATTTTCTGAGGTGAGGGGTGATGTCTGTATGGGGAGTTTGAGGATGAGTCTGGCTGTGTTCTGGATGGTCTGTAGTTTAGTCATGAGTTGGCGCTGTGATTCCTTCATAGTGGGAGTTGCGGTAGTCTGATCTGCTCCTGACTAGTTGTGACTGTTCGCCTGCTGTTGGGGGGGGGGGGCCATCAGAAGACCTTCCTGAGCATTCAGAGGGTGAGGAAGCAAGCGGAGGAGACGGCGCAAACCTGCTTCTTCGATAGCTGGCTACCTAGGATGATGCCAAGGTTGCGGGCGTTTTCGGTGTGTTTGGGGGATGGGCCCAGCTCAGGTGGCCACCATTTGTTGTTCCAGAAGGTATCCTTTCCATTATCAAAGAGGAGCACTTCTGTCTTGTCGGTGTTGAGTTTGAGACCGTTGTTGTTCATCCAGATGGCCACGTCTTTCATCCATCGTTGGAACTTGTGGTTGTTGGTCAGGGAGAAGATGAGTTGTCGTCAGCATAGGAGATGTTGAGTCCATGGCTCTTGACTGTTTGCCAGGGGTGTCATATATACGTTGAAGAGGGTTGGGCTGAGGGATGAACCTTGATGTACACCGCAGCTGATGTTCCTGGGAAGTGAAGCGTAGGTAGGGAGGATAACCTTCTACATTCTTACTGTGAGGTAGGGTGCGATCCACTTGGAGGCTGCTCCTTGGATTCCGAACTGGTGTAGTCTGTTGATCAGTGTGTGGAGGGATACGATGTCCAAAGCTGCGGAGAGGTCGAGGAGGTTGAGGACTGCTGTCAAAGGTTGGACAAAGACAAAAAACAAACTTGGTGCTGCTTATTGTAGGTCATAGCATCTTCAAAAGACATGGTACAGGTCTTAGTGGCATACCAACATAGGAGGCCTTGGAAAAATCCTGGACTTTTAGGCAAAAGATAGACAAATAGAGGTTTATTGTCAACATGGACTAGTTGGAACTTATGTAGAGCTTGAAGACTGACATTATGCTCTTGGTCAGTATGTGATGCCTGGAAGGGTTTTAGGAAACCCAGCTGTCCGAAGATATCGCCCTCGTACCATATATCTAGTTTGAAAATTGACACCATCTATTGGATATTATTCTGTAAGGTAGCACAAAAACACATTGCAAGGTGGGCTGTTGGGGTGGTAGTATATATCTGTAGAGGCTCATCCTGTTAGTGTTCTTTGAACGCAAGCAGCTCTTCCTTTAGACTAGATTACATGTTGATACCCCATTCTCCAGATTTAGAGATGCAACATACCTTGCCCTACGTTATATAAAACACCCCATTTTGGATACCTGATGAAATTGGTGTGCAGTAAGGATCTCTCACTAATCTCAGTCCCAAATTTTATTATGGAGGGATTGCACTGCCTGATGCAATACTACTGGGCCACTCTGTTAATAGTAATGAACAGCAAGCTTTTGCCTCGCATCACTAGCTCTCCATTATAGCTGGTAGGCATGTCCTGGTTGCTGGATGTGACCTTAAGATAGTCTATGGAGGCAGAATCCTAGAGCCCCTTCCAGATGGTGCTAAAGCCATGGTGCTCATTACTGGTAAGACGGTCTTCTACTGAACTTTGAGGCTACTGAACTTCGAGAACAAAACTCAGCTTTTCTAGATATCTCACTGTGTCCACTGATGACCTTATTGTGAATGATCGCATATTGCATCTATCTCATCCTAAACACTAGTCTTGAAAAAGACCAGTACAGGAGTGGTTAAACAGTCATTACTCGTATGGAGGGGGACTAGGAGAATGCAGTGGTTGTTTCAGTTAAATTAAAGGAGCAGTTTGAATGAAGGGCAATCTACAGTAGGCCAAAGGGAAGACATTTCAAATCGCCATTCCCCACAATCACTACAGATGTGTCATAAGTTGGGGAGCACATCTTAATCACTTAAGCATTGGGGACAGTGGTCTACAGTGGATGCCATAGCACATATCTTATATCAAGATCTGGGTCTCCTCGATGCCACCGCCCCTGACGCCTTCACGGGAAACCTGGACAAACCCCTACCCCGGACCAGACATCGCCATCCTGGACTGCTGCAAGATCATCTGCAAGGACTGCCCCGACCGCCTGGGAGGAGGCATCGCCATCGTCCACAAAAGCATGCTCCGACAAACCACGCACTCCAAGGAGCCCACGACAAACATGGAACACCTCCACTTCCAGGCCAACTCCAACATCTCGCTCCGTGGCACCCTTGTCTACAGGCCCTGTCCCACCCCCACTCCATCGTAGACCTCATCGCACTACAGGCTCTTGCATCCACTGTCTACATACTACTCGGAGACCTCCACTTCCAACTGGCCAACTCCAACACCGCCTCCCTCCTGGGTCATATGACTGAAGCGGCTAGTCACCGCACCGACCCACACAGCCAGACACGCTTGACCCCAGTCTTCTCTGCCAGCGGGAACATCAGCTACAGCCTCACCACCAAATTCTCCTGGACTGACCATCACTGCGTACACCTCTCCTTGGACACTCCCACCGTCCTCATCGCGCCCCCCACCCGCAGCTGGATCAAGGCCACCAAAGAACTCCTAGTAGACTCCTTCAGCACAACCACTCCGCCAATGCCCACGGATGCCAACACCGCAGCACTCAACCTCCACTAATGGATTTCCAACTGCCCGACACCCTGGTATCTGATCCAAGGCGGCCAGACGCACCTGCAGACGCCTCGAAGAAATGGAGGAGCAACAAAACCCCGTAAACTCACGCAACCTTCAAGTCAGCTGTCAACGCACACCATCTCCTCCTCAAACCACTAAGAAAACGACCATCCAAGATCGAATCGACACCAATGCTCCAAACAGCAAAGAACTCTACACCATCATCAAGGAGTTTGCCAGGCCCAACAGCGAGACCGAGACATTCCCCACCCCCCAAAGACCTCTGCAACACACTCACCACTTTCTTCCACCACAAGATCCGAAAGATCTGGGACCGCTAGACCTGGCCTCCACCAGCACAGATAACCAAGCCGCCCCTCAACAGACCGTGCTTTGCTGGACCCTGCTCACTACAGATGACGCGCTCAAGACCATGAAGGGCATCCACTCGGGGGCCCGACGGCCATGCCTGGGCCACATCTTCCACAGAGCAGCCGCCATAGGCCCTTAGCTCTGCTGCACCATCAACTGCTCCATCGAAACAGCCACCTTCGCCGATGACTAGAAACACGCCGCGATCAACCCCCTGCAGGAGATCATCCTCAGACCTGACGGACCTCAAGAACTTCGGACCGATCTCCCTCCTCCCCTTCCTAGCCAAGGTCATAGAGAAGGCCAACGGCAAGCTCTCTGCGTTCATCGAATCGAACCATGTCCTGGACACCTCCCAATCCAGCTTCCAATGCAACCACAGCACAGACTGCATTCCTCGCCGCCACAGACTACATCCCCTCCCTCCTCGACCGGGCGAGACAGCAGCTCTCATCCTGCTAGACCTCTCGTCTGTCTTCGACACCATCTCCCACCTCACCCTAATCACCAGACTCCATGACGCCGACATCCGCGACAGGACTCCGGACTGGATCCACTCCTTCCTCACCAGCCAGACCCAGCGAGTCAGACTATACTGTTCCTATCAGAACCCATGGAGATCAGCTGTGGAGTCCCCCAGGGCTCATCCCTGAGCCCCACCCTCTTAAACATCTACATGACCTCCCTCGCAGCTATCGTCAGAAGCCACGGACTCAACATCTCCCACGCTGACTAGACCCAGCTGATCCTCTCCCTCACCAATGAACCCTCAACCGCCAGAACCAGCTTCGACAGTGGAATGAAGGCCGTTGCGACATGGATGAAAGACAGCTGCCTCAAGCTCAACTCTGACAAGACTGAAGTTCTCATCCTGGGACCCACTGGGTCAGCCTGGGATGGCTCCTGGTGGCTAGCCCCTCTGGTCGCCCCACCCCGACTGACCACGCATGCAAGCTTGGCATCATACTGGACTCTTCACTCATAATGGACCACCAAATCAACGTAGTTTCCTCAACTTTCTGCCGCCTGCTCCGAAAGACTCTCAGATGGATCCCCCCAGAATCCAAAAGGACAGTGGCTCACGCACTCATCACCAGCAAACTCTACTATGGCAACACACTCTACACTGGCGTCACCCAGAAACAGCTCAGGAAACTACAGTACGTTCAAAACGCAGCCACCAGACTGGTCCGACAACTCCACTGGCTCCCAGTCAACAAGAGTCACTTTCAAGCTCCTCACTCATGCCTACAAAGCCCTGCACAGCGAAGGACCATCGTACCTGAACCACCGCCTCACATTCCACATACCCACCAGACCACTCGATCCTCCCAACTCTCCCTCTCCTCCATTCCCAGAATCCACAAGACAATTAGAGGAAGAGTGTTCTCCTACCTCGCCACCAAGACATGGAACTCCCTGCACCTCAGGCAATCTTTTCTAGCGGGAGAAGATCACACGTAAGCATACCACTCAAGCGTACAGTTGGGTGACACACATGAATGGAAACTACAGCTGATCATAATCACAATGGGGGTGGGAATACCAAGCACAGATCTGTTTGCCATAAGCAATAAAACATGCCAAAACCTTGCATCCAGGCCCCAGCATTACTAATCAGTTGAGGACTGCGATGTTCCTAGGTTGGTACAGGTTCTTTGCACATGCCAGGAAGGGTTCATGCTGAAGAAAACAGGTTACCTGTAGCAGTAGCTTTTGCAGTTTGAGGATATTCTAGATTCTGATTTGACCCACCCACCTTCCTAGTGGAGGAGGCTGTTGGGGCCATCTAAATAATAACAAAATAAGCATTGGAAAAGCCTATAGGTATCACCTACGAGACCAGAGCTATTGGCTTTGTCAATGTTTAGCCATATTCACAGCACGGCTGCGGTGCAGTATGCCTTAAAGGCATTGGTAAATCAAATCGGCCTTTTCTTTGAGAGCTAGCTTGACAATGTTTTTTGCCTTGTTGTACAGCAGTGTGGCTGCTAACGAGCATGCGTTGGCTGCTTCATAGCGCTTTTTTTTCTTTATACTGTAGGGGGATCACTCTTGTAAGCGCGACAACGGAAGGTCAGGAGAGTTGCACATGGAGGGAGGCAGCCTCCAAATACATACTCTTATAGAGTGCTTCAACAAAAAAAGTAGCTGCAAAAGTAGTGAAAGCACACAAGTGGTTGGGCCATGCTCTAGGGGAGGACCAACTACAAGAAGAGGAAGTAAAGCATCACAGTCTGACTAAAGAGAAGCAAGCCAAATGAGTCACGATTGCCAAAAATAGTATTAGTTCTATCAGTCCAACTAAAAGGAAAAGCGCATACAGTAACTCATGGCAAGACCGTAGATTAAGAGGCTTTGGGTTGGAGCCTGAGCTGGATCCCTTGGCACACATTTGGTCTCACCACCTGTTGAGATTTGTCCGGGTCATAAGTTGAAGTCTACCCAAAAAAATATTCAGTTAAGCTCTAGTGCTAATAACCTTAGAATAAAGATAAATCTTACATTGAAACAGTCCATAACCAAAGGGAGCACTAGGAGAGATGCACACACCAGCCCAAATGGAACCAAGAACATGTTGCTTTCAGCCACGGTACCAAAAATAGCTGTGCCTAAACATGCATCAGAGCCGAAAAAACATACATCTTCGAGGAATTCTCCAGACACTGTACTAACAGTACTCAAGAGACCATCAAATATTTGACTTGTCAAAAAAATCTGATGATTCATCATCCAGATACAGGACGTATCCTCACCAGGCCTCCGCATTGAGGGACACAGCCTGCTAAAAGGCAACTCTCTTTTGAGGAGGCAATTAATGTTCCTGTTCCTCCAGAGAAAAAGAGGGAGGATAAAACAACCAGCCCACTGCACATCAGTCTACCACCACTGCTTCCTGTGAACACTCCATCACCCCAGCTTTCACCGCTTCACCACACTACTGAATCGCCTGAGGGTTCACTTCACTCCTTCAAAGGGAATGGTGATCAATTTTCAGTGCCACCTCAAGATGACTGGGAGTCATATGGTGCAGGTCCACACGATAACCTTGATCATGATCTCTACCCATCTAGACATTCCCCTCCTGATGACACCACTACTTATCGCAACCTTTATAAGTAGGGCAGACACTTTTCACAAATTGTCATTTCAGACTGAGCCTCTAGAGAACTAAAACTTATTTGAGACCCTTTCGTCCACTCGGCGTTCAATGCAATAACCTCCGATGCACAAGGGTGTTCTCAGGCACACTCTGAACATTTTCAATGGCCCAGTTAGATCCAAGGTTATTGCTCCTAGGGTCGATAAGAAATATAAGCCTTCCCTAGTTTAATATGAATATATATGAATAGACCTATCCAGCTTACACCTGACTCCCTAGTGGTGGCCACCACACAAACGGGCAAACTCTCAAACATCTGGTAAGGCTCCCCCACCAGTTAAAGACAGTAAAAGGATAGATGCTGTAGGTAAGAGTGGCAGCACAATCTGCCAACCATTGGAGGATTGCAAACTCCATTGGTCTGTTATCATGCTATGACCGGGCCCACTGGGATGAGATGGAGGACATTCTACAACATCTCCCAAAGCAACATAAAGGGCATACCAGATTGCTTCAGAGGGCACACTCTTATCCAACACAACTAAGTTGTGCACTTGATGCTGCTGATACAGCAGCTAGAGGCATTAATTCAAGCCTACTTCTCAGGAGACATGCCTGGTTAAGGGTATCCAGTTTTAAACCTGAAGTTCAGCAGAACTAGTTAGCCCTCCCTTTTGACGGTGAACATCCTTTTGGGCCCCAGATGTATAACTTTCTAGAAAGGATTTTTTTTTAAATAGCGAAATGGCGATAGGAGTGTTGCAAACACCATCACAACATGGCTCCTTTCCCGCTCATATCTGGGAGAGTCCAAAACGACCTTCCCTGAGGCATTCACATCTTATAATAACACCCACATACAGACATCCTCCGCAGTAGGATACTATAGGGGTTCGTATAGGGAAACAATTCTCAAGGTAGAGGTTTTAGCAAACCTTCAACATCCACCACCAAGCCTGGACTTGCCCCCCATTCCACCCCGAACACACTACACCTGTTGGGGAATGACTACAGCAGTTCTTTCCATAAATATCACAACCGACCAGTGGGTGTTGGATGTTATCCAACACGGTTATTGCCTGGAGCTCACTTCCACAACTCCAAATGTTCCAACTGGCACCCACAGACGGTCAACAGACCATCAACCGCTCTAACTGGAAGTTCAAGCTATTCTACAAAAGGAAGCAATCGAACTTGTCACTACACCAACAAGGCACAGGGGTGTCTATTCACATTGCTTCCTTATCCCCAAAAAGGACTAGTCTCCAAGACCAATCCTCAACCTCAGACCCCTAAACAAGTGCAATTTATCAGAGCACTTCCACATGGTCACACTTCAAGATGTCATCCTGCTGCTACAACAAGGCGACTTCATGGCCACACTGGACCTAAAGGACGCGTACTTCCATATTCCAATTCACCCAGCACATCGTCAATACCTAAGATTTGTGCTAAATAAACATTTTCAGTTCAAAGTGCTTCCAATTGGGGTCACAACAGCCCTCATGGTGTTTACCAAGTGCCTACCAGTAGTAGCAGCTCATTTATGTAGGCAAAAATCCATGTTTTCCCTTAGTGAGCCAATCGTCCAGGTAAGAGCAATACTCATCAAAACTGTTTGCAACATACTCAAACTACCATTTACCTACTTCACCAGCTAAATTCACACATGATCAATGCAGTCAAATCGTACCTGTAGCCCCTTCAGATACAACCTTACCTAGGAACCATCCTCAATGCACGCATGGGGATAGCTTACCCAAACGCTGCAAGGATTCCATCCTTTAAAACACTTATTCCACAATTTCAGCCTCATCTTCAGATAACAGAACAGGCATGCGTCTCCTAGGTACCATGGCATCATGCATAGCCATAGTACCTCATGCACCTCTTACAAGAATGCTTAGCGCATCAATGGACTCAAGCGGAAGGTCAGCTACAAGATCTAGTGTTGCTCAGCCGTCAAGCTTACCACACTCTGCAGTGTTGGAATTCCACAATCTTCTAAAAGGACGTCCTTTTCTAGACCCAGTTCCGCAGAGAACCATAACTACGGATGCCTCACTCACTGGTTGGGGAGCACACTCACAGGAATTGACTGTACAGGGCCACTGGACACCCAGTCAAACTCCTCTCTATATCAGTCACCTAGAGTTGCTAGATGTTCATCTAACTCCAAATGCATTCCTTCCCCACTTTGCTGGCAAAGTGGTTCAAATCAAAACCGACAACATGACTACCATGTATTATCTACAGAAACGAGGTGGGGGGACCAAGTCACCTCAGCTATCTGATCTAGCCCAGACATTCTGGAGGTATGCTCTGACACATTTGCCTCTTAGTGGAGTACCTACTAGGGGTGTACAACAACTTTGCAGATCTTCTCAGTAGGAGGCAAGTCCACGAGTGGGAGCTCAACCCACAAGTCCTCCACCCATTCTTCCAACAATGGGGTCACCCAAACATGGACCTATTTGTAACCGCAGAAAACGCCAAATGCCCAAACTTCACCTCCAGGTTCCCACACCCCAAGGGCAACGAACTAAGTTGATCAGATATTTGCTTACACATTTCCCCCTCTCCCACTGCTTCCATTTGTAAATTGCGAAATTCAGCAAACGACGGTCTTCCTCCTAGTGGCTCCCACATGAGCCAGACATCTGTGGTTCACCACACTACTAGAACTCTCAGTAGTTCCACACCAGGAACTTTCCCAACTGGCAGGACCTTCTAACCCAAAATCGGGAAACCGCAAGACACCCCAAATCTTTCAATCTTGCAATCTGGCTTAGATTTTGAATTTGGATACCTAAATCTACCTCAACAGTGTATGGATAGTCTTAAAGAAGTATGAAGACCCACTACTTGAGCCTTCTATGCGGCAAAGTGGAGATGCTTTGTTCGCTATTGCCATTCAAAGGATATAAACCCCTTAACAGCAAAGCCTCAAAACATTGTCTTACGTTCTCCATTTACAAACCTCTGGGTTAGCCTTGTCTTCCATAAGACTACACCTAGTGGCGGTCAGCGATACTCTCCAAACCAGGGAACAAACTTCCATATCAGGATTCCCGTCAAAGCTTTTCTAGAGGGCTTCAGGAGTCATCCCGCCTAGCGTTTCTCCAACACCAGCTTTGAAACTCAATGTTGTGTTAAGGTTAATAGGTAACCCCATTTGAACCTTTACACTCCTCTCCTCTCCAGTTTCTATCCTGGAAAGTTACTGTTCGAGGCATGTGAGCTGTAGATCACATGCTGTGCATAGCTCGCCATCTAGTGTTGGGTCCGGATGTTTGCACTTTGTTTTTCTTCGAAGAAGTCTTTCCAGTCACGAGGTAGGTGACTCCTCCTTTTGGTGATAGTGCGCATGGGCATCAACTCCATTGTTAGATTGTTTTTTCCGCCATCGGGTTCGGACAACTATCGATGCGCTCCGGTTCAACACCGTTCCTTTGGTTTCCCTCGGTGCGCGAGATACTCCCCCCTCGACAGTATTGTTTTCGATCGCGTCTCCCTTTCTATCGCGTATCGTATTTACTTACTAAAACTAGTCTTTCGATCGGAAAGCTCGTGGAAGGCCATCGGGCCGACCCGCAGTCGATGGAATGAACTCCCTTCGAATTCTGCCTTTGTTGTCACGCGAAATACCCGCGCACAGACTCACACGAAGTGTGTAACCTGTGTTTGTCCCCCGAACACAGAGAACAAGACTGCGACGCGTGCCAGGCTTTCCGCTCCAAGAAAATACTTTGCGATCGTCTGGCTCGACGTTGCGACATGCAGAGCCAGCACACAAGCTCCATTCCAGACATCTTCGGGCACCAATCGGACGAAGAGGCCAGGGAGGCCATGGGAACCGAGGAAGAGCAGGAGCTGGTGCCATCTCAGAGCTCGACTCTGACCAAGAGGACGACATCCCACATGGACAATGTACCGTGAGTACAGCTCCCCCCTTGTCGCAAGACACAACTCCACACAAAAAGGCGGCTCTGGTCCAATGCACGCCCTCGGGCTCTGGTCGGCACCAAGACCACGCTTCCGACGCCCCGCCTTCTGGCTCGGCACCGAAGCCTACTAAAAAGCCTTCCGGCTCCGAAAAGACTCCCTCCAAATCGAGCGCCGAGTCCTTTGGGGTTGAAACACAAGTCTGGCACTGACCCCCACCATTCGGCCCTGAAACACACTTCGGATCCGAAGACACCAACGCTTACGACTCCGGCACTGAATTTCGACGCTGAAACCGTCAGATGTGCCAAACACTGAAAAGCATAGTTTTGACGCTCCGATCGACAAACCGGACCCGAACCAAAGTGTTTTATATTCATCCACAGACTGGACATATCACCACTAAAGTGACTTTAAAAAGAAGGGCAGATACAGAGGAGGAATATCACATTCCTTTGAAGGAAAGGACTGTTGGGACTAACCCTTCCCCTCCTCCTCTTCCTCTGCCTCTTCCTCTTCCATCACCTCCTTCCCCTCAGTTTCAGCCAACTTCACCTGAACATTCACCACCACAGACACCTGACAACCAGGATGATGGGGATAACAATGGGGATGATAATCGACCACTACAAGACCCATGGGACGATTACAACACCAATTCGCCCACAGGCAATGATCCCGACTTGTACCCTAACAAACCCTCTCCACCAGATGACAGTGTAGGCTACATTGAATTACTGGGTAGAGCTGCCAACTACCATGGGGTGCAGCTACATACAGAATCCTTAAAAGAGGATTTCCTCTTTGAAACCCTCAGTACCACGCAGAAGTCATCACACACTACCCATGCTCAAAGGGATGACCAGGCATGTAGCTGACCTCTTTAATGACCCGGTCAGAGCTCGTATTCTTACCCCTAGAGTAGACGAGAAGTACAAGCCAGCACCATCAGACCCAGTATAAATAAGGGGACAGTTACCACTAGACTCCCTGGTTGTGTCCAATGCAAAGAAAAGAGCCAACTCCCAAACAGGAGATGCTCCGCCCCGGATAAAGAATCCAAACTTATTGATGCTTCGGGGGAAAAGGGTGGCCTCTCAGGCAGTGAACTTCTGGCGTGTCTCCAACACTCAGGCATTGCTAGCATGATACGACCGTGCGCACTGGGACGAGATGGAGCAATTGATCCAATATTTGCCCCAGAAACACAGATCTAAAGCACAAGACCTGGTGCGTGAAGGACAACTTATTTCTAACAATGCAATAAGATGTTCTCTAGATGCTGCAGACACTGCTGCTAGAGCTATAAACACCACTGTCCTCTTAAGGAGGCATGCCTGGCTTCGCATATCTGGGTTCAAACCCGAAGTTCAAACCTCCATATTAAATACACCCTTTGATAAGGAACCCAACATCACGGGTTGGGCGTGTACTCCTTTTACTTCCTATTACCCAAAAAGATGGTTCTCTCAGACCAATATTAGTTCTCAGAACTCCATCTTTACATTCAGTCAGATCATTGCCACATGGTAACACTTCAACAAGTACTTCCTCTGCTGTAGACTTTCTGTCTACTCTAGATTTAAAAGACGCCTATTTTCATATTCCAATCCACCCCGCTCATCGCAAATTCCTCAGGTTTGTGGTAGAGGGTTAACACTTTCAGTTCAAGGGACTCCCATTCGGAGTCACCAAGGCCCCCAGAGTCTTCACAAAGTCTCTGGCAGTAGTAGCTGCTCACCTAAGAAGAAAAAGCATCCATGTCTTCCCATACTTGGACGACTGGCTCATCAAAGCCAGCACGTACCAGCAATGTCTTCAACACACTTTCAGAACGATTGTTACTTCATCAACTAGGGTTCACAATCAATGTGCCAAAATCACATCTCCAACCAGCCAATACTCAGGACTACCTAGGAGCCTCGCTAGACACTCAAAGCTTTGGCCTTCCCCAGTGTAGCCAGAATTCGAAATATTCAGGCTTTAGTTCTCCAGTTTCAACCCAATCATTGGATTCCAGCTCTGGTTTATATGCAACTGCTGGGAATTATGGCATCTTGCATCATAATAGTCCCCCCCGCCCCCCCCCCCCCATGCCAGGCTGCACATGCATCCACTTCAAGAATGCTTAGCCAGTCAGTGGAACCAGTCACAGGGTCTATTGACCAATATAGTGTTGGTAAGCAGCTGTACTCATCGCTCTCTGCAGTGGTGGAACACAAAATTTGTCAAAAGGACGGCCGTTCATAGACCCAGTTTCACAGATAGTACTGACAGCGGATGCGTCCCTCACTGGCTGGGGAGCTCATCTACAACAACACAGTGCAAGGACTGTGGAGCAAACAGCAGAAGTTGCTCCACATCAATCATGTAGAGCTGCTTGCAATCTTTCTAGCCCTCAAGGCATTTCAGACTCACCTGGAGGGCAAAGCTGTCTTGGTTCGTACAGACAATATGACAGCTATGTATTACATACAAAAACAGGGGGGGGGACACACACACTCCAACTGTCTCACTTAGCCCAAGACATCTAGAGGTGGGCCAGTCAAAAAACTTTATCTCCTAGTGGAACACCTCCCAGGAGTAACAACCAGATTGCAGATCTCCTCAGCAGGCAGAAACAGCAAATACACGAATGGGAACTCCACCCTCCGGTTCTCCTCCCATACTTTCAAAGTTGGGGAGTCCCTCACATAGACCTGTTCGCCACATACCAAATCTCAATATGCTGAAGCTTCACCTCCAGGTACCCACACCCGCAATCCAAGGGCAATGCACTACGGATGAACTGGTCAGGGATATTTGGCTATGCTTTTCCGCCTCTCCCACTCATTCCATTAGTGGTTCACAAGCTCAGGCAAACATCTCTCACTAATCCTAGTAGCTCCCACATGGGCGCGTCAACGTTGGTTCACAACCCTGTTGGAGCGATCTCTGGTTCTGCATCAAAAGCTGCATTTAACCTCCAGTCTCCTCACACAGAGCCATGGAGAAATCAGACACCCAGATCCGAAACAGCTGAACCTCGCGATCTGGCTCCTGAAATCTTTGTTTGGTTACTTGAACCTTCCACCAGAATGTATGACTATCATTAGGGAGGCTAGAAGACCTACTACAAGGGCCTGCTACGCAGCTAAGTGGAAGCGATTTGTTGTTTATTGTGGTAACATTCATATCAACCCTCTTGATGCTTCCATACAAAACATCATCTGCTATCTGTTACACTTGCAACAGTCGGCGTTGGCTTACACCTCCATCAGACTACACCTAGCGGCAAAAGCTGCATATCCACAAAATAGACGGCATTTGTCGTTGTTTAAAGTACCAGTGGTCAAACCCTTCATGGAAGGACTAAAAAGAGTCCTACCACCTTAACTTCCACCTGCTCCAGTGTGGAATCTTAACCTAGTCCTCACAAGATTAATGGGCCCACCTTTTGAGCCCATGCACAAATGCGAACCACAGTTCCTCTCCTGGAAAACCGCTTTCCTCATCGCAATCACTTCTTTAAGGAGAGTGAGTGAATTACAGGCATTAACCATACAAGAACCATTTTTCCAACTACATAGAGACAAAGTGGTTCTTCGTACCAATCCTAAATTTTTACCTAAGGTAGTATCTGCATTTCATATAAATCAGTCGGTAGAATTACCCGTATTCTTCCCTCAACCTGTTTCAGTGGCAGAACGAGCTTTACACACCTTAGATGTTAGAAGAGCACTCTTGCACTACATTGAAAGGACAAAATCTCTTCGTAAAACAAAACCACTTTTTGTTGCTTTTGCGCCATCACACAAGGGCAATTCTATTTCCAAATCGGGTATTGCTAGGTGGATTGTTATGTGCATTCAAACCTGCTATGCGAAAGCAAAGAACTTTAACTGTACCCCCTAGGGCACATTCCACTCGCAAGCTAGGGGCCACTATGGCTTTTTTGGGAAACATTCCCATAGTTGACATTTGCAAAGCTGCAACATGGTCTACACCACACACATTCACTAAACACTATTGTATAGATGTGTTAGCGAGACAACAAGCCAATGTGGGTCAAGCAGTACTTAAGACACTATTTCAGACCACTCCAACAGCTACAGGTTAGCCACCGCTTTGGGAGGATACTGCTATATAGTCTATGCACCGCATGTGATCTATAGCTCTCATGCCTCGAACGGATAATGTTACTTACCCAGTAAGCATCTGTTCTTGGCATGTAGAGCTGTAGATTCACATGTGCCCACCCACCTCCCCGGATACCTGTATCTGCTGTAGTTCTCCATTTAATTTACATACATACGCATGGACATCTCTATTCTTTACTACTACTCCATTCTCACCCTCTGCGGCAAACAGTCTAACAATGGAGTCGATGCCCATGCGCACTATCACCGAAAGGAGGAGTCACCTACCTCGTGACTGGAAAGACTTCTTCGAAGAAAAACAAAGTGCAAACATCCGGACCCAACACTAGATGGCAAGCTCTGCACAGCGTGTGAATCTACAGCTCTACATGCCAAGAACAGATTCTTACTGGGTAAGTAACATTATCCTTTCTCATTGCAATCACTTCACTCTGACGTCTCGCTGAGCTTCTTGCATTAACTCTAGAAGAACTATTCTTCCAACTTCATAGGGACTAAGTGGTACTACGTGCGAACGCTAAATTCCTTACAAAAGTGGTCTCAGTTTCACTTTACTCATTCTATTGAGTGGCTAGTATTCTTTCCACAACCCGATTTTATTGCCGAAAGATTTCCACAAACTGGATGTAAAAAGATCTTATGTATTATGTTTTCAGAACTCAATCATTTAGAAAGACAACCATTTGTTGCATTCTCAAAACAACATAAAGGAAGGGCTAAATCTAAAGTAAGCCTTTCATGTTGGATTGGAAAATGCATCCAAACTTGTTCTACTAAAGCTAAACAAACTCTATATATCCCTCCAAAGGCTCAGTGAACTCGGAAAAAGGGAGGTGGCCCTATTTAGGCAGTATATCCATGGTTGACCTATGTAAGGCAGCTACATGGACTACACCGCACACGTCTACAAACCATTACTGTGTAGATGTCATGGCCCATCTATAAACTAATGTGGGCCAAGCAGTTCTTCGTACATTATTTCAAGCAAACCCAACCCACACAGGTTAACCACAGATTTAGGGAGGGAAACTGCTTTATAGTCTGTTAAGCATGTGTATCTACAGCCATCAAATGGAAAATGTTACTTACCCAGTAAGCATCTGTTGGTCGCATGTAGTGCACTAGGTTCACATACGGCCACCCTCTTCCGTGGACACCTGTTTGCGGTTATCTACTTTAAACATTACAGTATTTTCGCATGGTCATCTCACTAGGATACATCATCCTTCTCTCAATCCTCACCTGCCAAGCGGGAAAACAAGCTAACAGTGGAGTCGGACCATGCGCATTGCAAACAAGAGTAGGAATCACTACACCTCTTGACTCGAAAGACTTCTTCGAAGAAAAACAAGTTGCACACTTCCGAGCCCAACTCTAAATGGCAGACTTATGCTAAACATGTGAATCTACAGCTCTACATGCCATGAACAGATGCTTACTGGGTAAGTAACACTTTACATTTTGCAACTGTTTGAGGCTCTCCCTTGCTTTAACTTTGTCTTGAAAGATCCTTTCTGTTACCTTCTTTTAATCCATGTAGGAAGTGACCTTTATGGGACTAGATTGATGACAGCCAGTTGTTCATTCTAGATGAGACTGGTTTTGGTAATGCAGGCATAATGGAGAAACCCAATGCAATATACTTGGCATACCAGTGTAGAGGCGCATCTGACACTCTTCTTCCATTACTATGAATGTAGTCCACAACCCAGCATGCATTGTGATTGGGGACGTTGTATGCATGGCGGTACCAAATGGTACTTTCAAATGATAAGCAAGTGCATCATTCTTCACCCTGGGCCCTGTGTTGGAAAACAGCTGCATCACCTATGTTGAACACTCAAACAAGCCTTCCCAGTATCCTGCCTCACATTCTTCATTTAATTCAAATTGATAAGCACCTCTTTCCTGCAACTCCATTATCCCTTTCCTGCCTCCTCTTAAAATCCCCCCGCCACAGTTTTTTTTATTTTTTATGTGTGTTTTTTTACCAAGCAGATGGCACCCTTGGAAAAGTGAAGTGAACAGCTTATGGCCTCTTGGGAGTCTTACAGTTAGTCTATGGACGCAAACCCCATCCGCACTGGCTTCATGGGAGCCAAGAGTAATGTCTACACATGCTACTAAACTAAATAATGATGCAGCCCACAATTCGGACACCAGGAGCAAATGATTTGCAGATGATTAAAGCTTACATAAACTTGAGGACTGGTTGACAATGAGTGCCACTTTATTTTGTGCTTTTATGATTTATTTAAATCGAATGAAGCTTGATTGACTGACTGCCACTTTGTGTTCATCCTGACTTTTTGGATCCGCATGATGAATGTTTAAACCAAATGGTGAGTGACTCATGTTTGCACAATTCAGTTAGTTGGGGTAATAGTATATAATTTTTCCACAGCCAGAACCAGTTGATCTTCCCTATAGAAGAGGCTTTTTTATATAGATTTTACTCTTTTAATTTTGTAGTATCACTTGATTCATTTCTAGACAGTTTCCTCCTAGCTTTTAGATGCCCATTAATGAGTTACCTTTGTTGTCCAAGGACAAAGTTGATTTTGTAATGTACATTGAGTGCTTGCTACTGTCTTTGCCTCAGTGCTCCCAAATCTGAATAATACTTCAAATTATCTTCATTTTACCGTTGCACCAAGATGGTGGTTTCAACCTGTAACCTATAAATTCCCCTTATACTTACACACACATCTAAATAAGACCTTTCATGCCATGCGTTATGGTCATTTCTTCTAAGAGCAAGAATGCAGCTGGAAGTGGCTAGCTGCTGCAAGATGGCAGATGTGCCTTAGTAAAGCTGAGCCGGTCAGCCTCTCATCCGCACGCATCCAAAGTGGTAGGGGTGCCGGACCCCCACCCTGCAAATCCCAGTGGCCTCGAGGCAGCCCTGGAAAGCGCTTAGTGACTAGCAGCGGGCCTGAATTTGCACTGGGATGTGGAGATCTTCTCTCTCGCCCCCCCCATGACTGGATTACCACCATGCCACATCCCATACTGGCTAGGCCTGCGGCCCTTGGTGCTTACATCGAGAAACGCCCACCACCCCTTCCCCAATACGCGGACCTGCGCAGCACATGGGGCACTGAGGCACGGGAGGAGTTCTACCACTAGGGCGGCCAGATATTGGCCGAGGAAGCTGTGTGCCAGTGCTGGCCGACATGACACAGGTGGTTGCTTCCCCTCCCTATACAGGATACTGGCCGCCATAGCCAACTCCAGGCAGGACCTGAGGGGTTGTGTGGATGCAGTGGCAGTGGAACCAAGTCTGACCGAGCGCTTCGGCAGGTCATCGTGCAACAGAGTCACCCAAACTGAGCCTGCTCTACAGACTCTTCAGCCGGCCACACCCGACCTAAAGGGGAGGATCGAAGTCCTGACTGCTAGATTACAGGCCCTCAAACTTAGCAGAGTATGCGGAAGGAAGGTCCCGCAGAAGTGATATCCACAAATTAGGCTTTGCGGAGGGCACGGACCCTGTCACCTTCTTCAAAAACTGGCTATCCACAACCGTGTCCCCAGAAGGCCTGTCGCCCTTCTTTCTGCTGGAGCGATCACACAAGGCGCTGGCTAGGAAGTCCGACTGAGATCCCTTCGAGCCTTCTGAGAACAGATTGGCCGAGAGGGTATGGAGCGGTGGGAAATAGTGGGAGTCTGTACCCTGGGAGATCTTTTCTGGACAGGTCCCTCATCCCCTTTGACCAGCTGATGGACAAGGCTGGCCTCCTGGCAGATCATTTCTTCGCCTATCGCAGACTGGTGGGTGAGCTAGTACAGCTATGGGGTTGAGTGGACTCTGAACTGGACCCTCTCCCCACTGATGCATGCCATGCACATGCAGGGTGAAGTCCGCCGCTTGATTACCTGACTGAGCAAAGCGTAAGCTCTCACACTACATGATCACATGGCCACTCTTAAAGGGACCTGGGACGGAGGTATTGATCGCGCATTTATGCCAACGGAATCGGGTAGAATAGTACAGTACCCACAACGTGTGCCAGAATGCTTGCTTTTAATACATACAACTTAACAGGGGGAAGGGGGGGGGGAATGCTGAAATGGGTGACCTGAGCAGCAATGCTAAAATGGGGATAACAGGCTATGGCGCTCCGACGGGATTGCTTTATTACCATACCAAAACTTCAGTAAAGATTGTTAACAAAAAAAATGCAAGAATGCAGCTTTTTTAAGTTGTAGAACCATAAAAGCTGCTTTTTGAAGGTTGACCTACATGAATCTTGCTTGTGGCCCTTGCCAGGTTAAAGATCGGATCTTTGAAGGAATGTTTTGAAGATTGTTAAACTAGCTTCGGGCCAGTTTGAGAAAATCTATCTAAACTATTTCTGTCAGTCATAAATGTGTCTTTAACATAATAACCTATGATTGCATGTTTCACTTTGGAGAATATCCCAGTTTGCCTTTCTCTTTTGAAGACAAAGGAAACAGTTGGCTATTAAGAGCTTATGTGCTTTTTAATTGTCCCGTGCCGGCCGAAGTGAAAATAGGGCACAGAGAAACTTAGTTATTCTTTTTGGAATTCAAATGAAACACAATTTTTCATCTTGATGTTTGTCTGAAAACAAGAGGCTGTTGAGGGGCTGTGAAAATACTTGACCAAAGAAACTGCCACTGCATGCAGAAGCGAAGTGAGTTTGTCTGAGTTGTGGCTTAACACCCTCTGTCCAACAAGGAGCTACAGAGGGAATCTAAATGCCAGGCCACCCTCCAATCAACATATAATTCAACAACAAAGACCTGGCATTGGTAGGCACTTTTTTATCAATTCATATATATTAGTACGTAGGATTTCTTATAGGGCGATATACTAATCTTTTCCCAAGCTCAGTAGTTCTTTTTCATGAACTCTGACCTAATCCCCCGTGCCTTAATAATTCATAATTTAAAAACCCACATTGGGGAAAAAAGGATATACCAGTCAACAGTCAATTCACTCGACCACCACCAGTCAACATTAAAGTATGTACATATTCCAGAAATAGGATGGTGTCAAAGAGTGTAGGAAAATGAGAAAGTATCTCACGTGCGCACCACCAGAGGAGCTACTGGCAGGTTCTCACCAGCTTGCCCACGTATTTATCATCATCGATAACTTTCTCATATATAGTGAAATATGTGTCAAATGCGGGAAAGATAAAGAAATTGAAAAGAAAAACACGACCCCAAGAAGAATGAGACCAAAGAAGCCTCAATAAAAAATGGGTACAACTCACATACACACTCCTAGCTTTTTATTTCCACAGAGTGAGTTGGCCCAGTATTAAAAACACAGCATGTTGTTAACCACTTAGAGGATGGCCAACATGTTTCATTGCCTTTTCATTTCATAGTCCACGGTGTTCATCAGGACTATAGCGCCAGAACCGACAATTATATATGTTTATATATAATTATACATAATTAGGTGTAAAGTTTCTGTGTTGTGTCTGTTTCCACAGGTGAAGTTTGAGCAACAGAGGTGCTTTGAAAAGGGGAGAATAAGTATAAATTATATACACCCCTGCAACTAAGTGAGAGCTGGTATGTGGGCCCATGGTTCTCACTAGGTAAATATTGACTGTAGCCACAGGACATGTGGCTACCACTGCAGTGCTGTCCACATTTGTAAGATTACCTGTACTGAATTAACAAAAAGAAAAGGGTAGTGTCTCTCTGGATTTACCAGTCGTTGTTTTGTCTTTCTCTTTTTATGTTTGTCAGTCACCCTTTTTGATGTACAAAGGTCCAGGGAGGTGATTGCTGACCTCTGTTGCCCTGATGAATTTGCCGCTACCTTTGAAAAGGCAATGAAACATGTTGGCCATCCTCTAAGTGGTTAACAACATGCTGTGTTTTTAATACTGGGCCAACTCACTCTGTGGAAATAAAAAGCTAGGAGTGTGTATGTGAGTTGTACCCATTTTTTATTGAGGCTTCTTTGGTCTCATTCTTCTTGGGGTCGTGTTTTTCTTTTTAATTTCTTTCTTTCCCGCACTGGACACATATTTCACTATATATGAGAAAGTTAACGATGATGATTAATACGTGGGCAAGCTGGTGAGAACCTGCCAGTAGCTCCTCTGGTGGTGCGCACGTGAGATACTTTCTCATTTTCCTACACTCTTTGACACCATCCTATTTCTGGAATATGTACATACTTTAATGTTGACTGGTGGTGGTCGAGTGAATTGACTGTTGACTGGTATATCCTTTTTCCCCAATGTGGGTTTTTAAATTATGAATTAAGGCACGGGGATTAGGTCAGAGTTCATGAAAAAGAACTACTGAGCTTGGGAAAAGATTAGTATATCGCCCTATAAGAAATCCTACGTACTAATATATATGAATTGATAAAAAGTGCCTACCAATGCCAGGTCTTTGTTGAATTAACACCCTCCGTGCCAAATAGGGCTATCCTCTAATGTAAACTGGTTTTTATTATAGGTTGTCTGGTAGCAAGCCTGAGTGTCAAGGCTGTCCTAAAAAAATAATTTATTGTGTGAGAGCCACCTTACAGGTGTTTCACATTAGAACCAAAGATAAGTAAAAGGATATTTGTGTAATGTTGAAAAATGATACACGAGGAAAGAAAACTGGATAAAGTATTCAAAAGCGCTGAACAAATCTACTTTAACCCCAAAAGAAGGTAATGGGTAATTGAATGTGTTAACTTACACCCAGTAATGAATCTGTGAACAAAAACACATGCAGCATGGCAATGGGGTCCTATTTCTCCCAGTGGTCTGTAGGCCTGCAGAAACACTTAATTCAGTGGTTCCAAGCCACCTACCAGTGGAAATGTGCACATTGTTCTATTCACGTTGTATTGTA
Organism: Calotriton arnoldi; assembly: GCA_963921515.1. Taxonomy (NCBI): domain Eukaryota; kingdom Metazoa; phylum Chordata; class Amphibia; order Caudata; family Salamandridae; genus Calotriton; species Calotriton arnoldi. The sequence continues at coordinate 554,207 of CAWUFW010002717.1, forward strand.
GTTTTTGTCAGAACTAGTCACAGTGGTGCTTGTTTGGCAAAGTTTCTAAGCATGCAGGGTTAGCTTTATGGTTGATGTCAGGAGGACCCAGTAGGGATAAGAAGCCCACGGGCCCAACAAAATAAAAGGAAAATCTGAGTACACTAGGGTAGATTCAGTTTTCTGCTTTCAGACATCAACACCTTGTTTATAAATAGACTGCCAAGTTTTCTTTGCTTAAAGGTTTTTCTTATGGTTGGACCTGTTGCTAAATAATATATACTGAGAAGTGACTGACCTCTATAATGGAAGAGGGGCCCTCACCATAGCCATACAGTTGGCAAAGCATTGCCCAATCATCTGCATTGGCATACCACACCAGCATATAGTATAGAAGTAGGTAGATAAAACTATTATGAACATGACACTGTCTAGGACACACAGGAGCATGAATTGTTGCTAAGCAATTTGACTAAGTAGACCGTCTAGCCAGTAAATCCCTCCTAAGAGTGAAGCATTGTAGCTTTGATACATCCTTCTGCACATTAAACACGACGATCTTCCTAGATCAAACTCTTTACTTTCACATAATAGTAAGCAAACCAATCCTCACTGTTGTGGGGATGATGCCCTCGCTAATTTGGTGATGCTACCACGCATCCGGTATTGCTTTGCCAGCCTGCCACTCGTTATCCCCAGGTTTGTCTTTAAGGACCTCAACACCCTGTTAAATGACCTTATTTGAAACACAGACGACGTTGCACTGGGGAAGCAAAAATGTCAGTTTGGTAGTTCAATATAGTTAAGATTTCTTTTTTTGTCTGCTTACCCCAGGTATTTGGCTAAGTATTTGCTGGTGTTCCTAAGCTTTGCTTTATCTAAACTTTTGGTTTACAAATTCATCCTCTTTAATTGGGGCTAAAAGTCGTTTAGGGTATTGTGGTCTAAAACTAGACTCCCTCTTGACATGAAAAATTAATCTAATCTGCTTTCATTTAGAGAACTATAAAGAATGTGGCTTTTTGTTGTACCTTTTGGATGGTTATCTTAGTACCAAGTGACCTTTTTGTATGTGCTGTACAAATAGCCTCTAACATGGGTAGTTCCTAAAGGTAACCGATTTACCAACTTGTCATCTGTCCTGGTGTCTGATTCATCTGATTAATGTTTTGATTCCTTGAGTACTCCAATGAAGAAGTGTTAGCCTAAGTTCTTCAGTCTTTCTTGAAACCCTCCAGCACCATTCTGTCAATCTTGTGTAAACTGTTCAGGTACTCCTCCCATCATCCTCTCTGGTCTCTTCGGAAAGCCCATTTACTTCTGGGATGACCCAGTGATCTAACCCTCCCCAATTGATTACCCCCACCCCAAACCTAAAACCTGTGCCCCTCAATCCCCACACTTACAATGCTGTTACTCCAAACCAAGTAGCAGCATACATAGGTTAATATCAACACAGTGATAGGCTTTTATTGAAGACTGAAAAGGTAAGGATGCCGACACCGTTTCAAGAGATGGAGCATAGCCACTTACAAGTATTCAGCTATCCATGGAATCTGTTGCACAAAACTCTGAACTATTTTGAGAAGCGGCATCTGTCTCACCATCAAGTGGCATAGTACCCACAGGTTGGAAGTAGGAATGACCCTAAGGGCTAGAACTAACATCACTAATATATGTTTATCCTTCAATAGTAGGCTGATGCATCTGACAAGCTTTGTCTTGCAAATAGACACTTCTGATAGACTTCTAATTGCAGATTCCTCACTTTTCGAATACTTCCCCAGGCATCAGACTGGGTCTGGCAACTTTTGAGTGCTACCTCTGTGCGCCGCTCAAGTCCGCACGCTGATGTCATTTAGTCTGTTTGCACCACTAGACGCGGATCCACAGCTACCGCTTGTCTCTTCAAGACGTATTTGCCTCAATTATGCAGTGTGCAAGGAAAATGTTGCTTCCAAAAACAACAGGTTTTAAACACTCTTGCAACCAAATGTCTGACGGAATCTCTTCACGGTTGCCTTTGGTGCTTGTGGTTGAACCAGGTCTTTAAGGCCTGCAGTAAATTTGCATTGATGAGTCCAAAAGCCATTAGGGACCACAGAGCTGAGAGGTCCTCCATCTGGCAAATGGCAGGTTTGCCCTCAGTGCCAATTGAACGTTCGGTTATAACCGCAAGACCTCTACCAGCGCATTTGCCAACTCCACCTCTGGCTCCATTGCTCACTCAAGTTCCTGTAACGTTTGCGCTTCTCCAGACTTGGGTACCTGAGGAATCCTATTGTGCTCTCCAATTCAGATTTGGCAGTGCTCCCAATTTCATCTAGGCCGCACTCGGTGTCTATCGAACCGCAGCTTTTGCTTGCTCCAGCTGAGCCGCTTAACATCCCGATTCCATAGGGCAGGTCTCTTGCATTACATTCTTTGTAATGTATGGACTAATGTAGGGGATGAATGTGTGCAACTCTACCCAAAAAAAAAATGGTAATGGAACCGGCAAGAAGCCAGTGGCCTGGACGCCTCAGAAGTATACAAAAAAGTGATAGGTGGAATGCTTTGATTATTCTCAGCAACTGGAAATCACTTGGGCCGCATCCCAGTCCATTGTTCTTTTGCACACCACAGCACTTTAGTTTGGACCCAGCCATATGCAAATCAGGCTTGACCCTGCTCAAGTGGGAGCAGCCCAGCCCGAACTTCCAGCTTGGGTCCTCCCTGAAAGGGAACACCAGCAACGCAGAACTAATATCGTCATTATTGGGGCTAATCGGCCGAGTGTAGTTTGGTTCTAGTGGCAGGGTGCACTGGACCTATGTTTGGGCCTAGCCTCCCCACCTCCCCCCACCACCACACCTAGTGTCACACTGAAGTATCAAAAATAGATGGATGGAATTCTCGCCCGCAGTTCCTGCAGCTGAAGAAAGTTGTTTCTTCATTATGGTCTTGTGGAGGGCAATTGAAGTTCTCTACCTCTAGCTTTCTACCTTGGTGGTTAAAACCGATGTGCTAACCGAAGTTCTCCAGCCAGGGCAAACCAATACGGAGCTCCTGCTGCCTTTTGAAGAAGCTCTTACCAACACTCTCTTGGGGGGCCTAGTGGATCACAAGTGGCAATTACACCCGGAGGTTGTGTAAGGTCTCCTCCAGAAATAGGAAGAGGCTTGGGGATAAGAATGCACAATCTCAGCGGTTCTGTGTGTTGGAGTTCCCAAGGTGTTTTGTTTTTTATTTATTTTCACACCTACAGTGGGACTCGGGACTAGGCTTTCCTGCTAATACCGCTCAAGCCTAGAGTTCTGAAGATCAAGAGCAACAGTGCCCAAGTCATTTGAGTGGGCACGGAAAGTATGGTATCCAAAGCTCCTGGACATGAGCATCTGTCGTGCGATCAGGCTGCCCCTCCAGGAGGATCTGTTTTGGTTGCAACTAGGCAAGATATTACACCCGAGCCTCGGCAGTCTCCATCTTCATGCTTGGAGATTGAGCAGCGACAGCTGAACACCTTTTGCCCTTTCTTAGAAGGTGGTTGATGTCTCAACTCAAAAGATCTTTATTCGGGTATTCAATAATCCATAAAAAAGGATGAAAGAAACATTTCATGTAAAAAGTTATCATAAAAACGTTTTAAATTCTCGCTAAAAAATAGGATACAGTACTATTTAGCTAACCATGTGACAGTATATACAATATCCCGTAAAAGAACATTAAAAAAATATATGCTCTGGGCCGCATCACTTATAGTCAAATAATGGCATGATTTCATTCCTTAAAACAGCTAAGTCAATTTATAATACTCCAATACCTAATGCATACTTTATAAAACATTTTGTTTAAGAATGTTCATTTGGCCTTACCAGGACTGAGTCATAAGGCCTAATTCTCATATCTTATCTCATCTAGAGCTGAAAAGTTTCATTCTTGCTACTACACACTCGATGTAAGTAGAAACGGTGTAACAAACTAATGCATTCTCCAGATTACATAAAAACTTAAACGCATCTTGATTAAAAAAGAATTTCTGGGTTAGGAATAAGGGGCATAACAGATTTGTCCTAATCTTTATATAGCCCACAAAATAACATGAGATGGACAGTGGATTTTGAGACCCGACCATCACAAGGGTATTTGGTAATTTTTTTGTCTATGCAGCTTTCTTGGGGCGTGCTACCAGTTGGTGCAAAATGCCCAATCGCATTTGTAATGTAAAATCTCTGCTGGATATTAGTTGCCATAGTTAGATACATGGGTAATCCCAGATGTTCCTGACATGACAAGTTCCCAGCTATGGAGGGTTTGACTTTCTCTCATCTCGCTTGCACTTTTTCTAAAGTTATTAAACATTATCTCCTCCTTACTAAATTGCAAAATACTGTCTGGATTTCTTACTGATGTCCCTTAAGTGATTCAATTAACAGCCTATTTATAAATGGTAGCCATGGGATCTTGTATTGGTGTTCGAGATTTAGACAGTCAGAAATAACTTTTGAAAATTTTGAACCAGTCTTTCTCCAAATATTGTGCCAGCAGATAATAGAGTTCAGATCAATCAAGTCTTTGATATACGGTATGTCCAACTCATTGTGTGTAATAAAAGAGTAAACTGTGCAGGGTACTGCCAAGACCCTACATAAAAACTGATTTTCCTCTGATTGTAACGGTAGGTTCTTGGCCATACCCCACACAGCCACCTCATAAATAGCAGAGGGTATGCATTTACTCCTATATAATTTTAACCATTCTCGAAATGGCTTATTACCTATTTTGCAATGTTCATCTTTTGAATTTAGTATAGCAGATGACTTGTCCTCGGAAGGGCATCTCGGTGCTTCATAGCCAGACAGCCATTCTGTGCCATTAAAAGAGCCTGGTCTTCAAATGTTTTTTGAACCTTGAAAACTCTGTGCAGTCCCTAATATAAAAGGGGAGCTGGTTCCAATGGAAAGGAGCGAGGTATGAAAAGGAGCGACCACCGTATTTTAAAGTTTGAATACGTTGTGGTTAACGCAGAAGCTGTTTGCTGGATCTAAGGTTTCTTTGAGGTCAATAGGGAAACTAGTCTGTCCTGCAGATAACTGGGAGCCCTTCCTGACCTTGCTTTAAAGGTCAAACCGAGTAGTTTAAAATTGTTGTTTTCTTTATAGGCTGCCAGTTGAGGAACCGAAGGAGGGGGACAGACTGAGTGCCTGGCGGCTGTTTATTTACCACCCAGACCGCCATGTTCTGTACTACCTGTAGTTTAGATATAAGAGATTGCTAGAAAATCTGGCCTCAATAGTCCTGGCTATTTTCATGTTTGCGTTTCTAATGTGAGAAACCCATGTACCTGAAAGTGTGATGAGTATACCAAGATAAGGTCTGCACTTCGACCAATCTATAGTCCTTCACATAATGCGTTCTATTTCTAGGGTTTCCCTTTCCACACACAATGGTAAGTTTTGGACAGATTCAGCTTCAGATATTTTTGCTCCATGTATGCTGCAAAACCTTCGATCAGGCGCTGCAGGCCATTTGCAGTTCTCGATCAGGACTGCATCATCGGCATACAGGAGCACAGTTGTCGGACGTAAACCCACCCTAGGAACGTGTTTCTAATTGTTGTAATGCCTTGTCCACCTCATTAATATATAGTGAAAATAAAAGGGGTGCGAGAACGCATCCCCGTCTTATGCTTTTTGTGACCTTGAAGCTAGAGGTACATTCTCCTCCCGTTCCATATCTTATTCGTGTTAGCTTTGCATATATCTGAGATAGGTGTGAAATAATTATATCGACCGGGGCGCCCTGCTCCGTTAGTGTCTTCCATACCATTGAATGGTTTACTAAATCAAAGGCCTACTCAGATCAGCAAAGCATAAGTGGATATGGCCCTGCTTAACCGCAGTATATTTACTAATCAAAAGATTAAAATTAATGCGCTGTTCGATAGTCCAATATCTCTTCTGAAGCTATATTGTGTATAGGTTAGTATACGATTTTCCTGTGCACATACCTCTAATCTATTTAAAATGATTCTGCCCATAATTGTGGCAGAAGAGTCAAGGAGGGATATTGGCCAATAGCAGTTGTTTGATGTCATCTTGACAGCCAGGTGTCCTGACAAAAACTGTATGCGCTTGTAGTTGGGTCAACTTTGTGGTTGATGCGGCACACAGCAGATAGGAACTCCCTTCACGCGCCCCCACGCCAGGCCAAGTTATTGGATGTTTTGTTTGTTCTATCCCTCGCCCGGCAAGGCTTTGTTTTGAGAATGTTTAAAGGGTACCTCTTGGCCTTTTAATTTATTTATTTATGTCATTTATAAAGCGCATGAATCACCCCGGATGGGGTATCTCCGCGCTAAGGGCGACTAGAAGAGGCACGAAAAGCTAAAAGAGTGAGGTTTTAAGTTTTTTCCTAAAAATCAGGTAATTAGTGCATTGGCGGATATCCAGAGATAACTGGTTCCATATTTGTGGGGCTAGGTAGGAGAACGCTTTGCCTCCTAATCTGGTTTGTTTTATGCGCGGGGCGGTGAGAAAACCCTTATCTTTTGATCGAAGGGTACGCGAAGGTGTATATCTAACCAATTTGTCCGCTAGATATTTTGGTCCCATTTTGTTAAGGCCTTTGAATACCAAACAGCCAATTTTGAATTCAATTCTTTTACGTATGGGCAACCAGTGTAATTTACGTAACAGGGGACATGAGGGAGTTCGGGAGGGAGCACTGGTTACCAGACGGGCCGCTGTGTTCTGGACCACTTTTAAACTGCTCAAGGCGGTTGTCTTAGCAGAGATCAGCAGGGCATTGCTGTAATCCAGTCGGCTAAGGACCATAGCATGTACCAAGGTTTTTCGTGTGGAAGAAGGGAGAAAATGGAAAACTTTACGGAGCAGGCTGAGAGCGTGGAAGCATGTCCGTTTAGTTGTAGCTATATGTTCATCCAGATTAAGTTTGCTATCAATTAGCACGCCCAGATTCTTAACGACTAATTTAGGGGATGGTGCAGGACCCAGTTCTTCTGGCCACCAGCAAGGTGACCAGCTGGTCACTGCGTCTTTAAACAACATTATTTCTGTTTTATCTGCGTTCAATTGCAGAAAGTTGTTGCTCATCCACGATGTAATAGTTTTCATGCCATTTGTAAAAATGCTCTTGATGTTAGGAGTGTTTTTATCGAAAGAGAGAAGGAGCTGCATGTCGTCCTCGTAAGAAATGGGAGTAAACCCAATATTTCTTAAGAGTACTGCGAGTGGGGCGACATATATATTAAATAATGAAGGGCTGAGACAAGAACCTTGAGGCACACCCTTTGTTACCATAGTTGCCAGATCAGCCCACATGATTTAAATAACCAGTTGTGATGCGTTTCTTAAAAGTACTCCAGCATTTGTTTCCTCCTCCCTTCGTTATGTCTCAGTGGGATCTTAACCTGGTCCTGACATACTTGATGCGCTCTCCCTTTGAGCCACTGCATAGCTGTCCCTTGTGGCTTCTTAACCTCAACACAGTGTTCCTAGTTACCATAACTATAAGGGGTTAAGAGAAAGGCTAGACACAAGATATGCGATAATTATACACAAATTTATCTCAGGCTTGAATTATAATTGGAACTAGTACATAGAAAAATAAAGTGCAATTATAATAAAAATGTGCACATGACTGAAGAGGATTGTTTTTCTTACAAAATATATTTTTATTATTCTTAAAGCATATTTTTTTCCTTTTCTCCTTTTTTTCTGTTCTTTTAAGTTTTGATATTTTCAATAATCCTTGTTTCACATATATAGTGGAATTTAATACAAGGTCACTAATATATACAACACATATACATCAACATGAGCACATATGTACAGAAGACAAATACATTGAATTATAACAAAAATGACAAATGACATTACTGTACAAACAATTAAAATGTGAGAAAGAGTTGGTATACTGGCGAACAATTCAGAGGCTGGCGGTCGATGAAAACACGACGTGCGTTTCGGCGTGTGAGCCTTCGTTGGGGAAACCGTCAACTTTCTCTATAACAAAGTGTAAAATAAACACAATATAAAACATATTAAGGTACTCTAAGCCGGAGACCATGGTCTAGATAGAAGCGTGAGCAATACATGCTTCATAAGTATAATACATGTGCCGATGTTAACAGAAGGACACACAACCATATGGGCTAATGCCAAGTATAGATGGATGTTGGAGCACACAGTGCTAAACTTATAGTGTAGTTATGATGTGACTGTCACCCAAAGAGAAAAGACGGAGACATAACCCTTGTATCTCCAAGAAAAAGATAAGCTTACCCTTGTGAAGAGATGATACACCGAAGCAGCACATTCAGAGGACGTGCTTTGAATTTCTACTGTGAATTAGTAGAGGGTCCTTATTAAAATAACTATCCTGTATAGTTTTTTTTTTTAATTTGTTTATTGTAGCTTGCAAGTAACAATCCACGTGCCCCAATAACTTTGTAGCATAGAGTAACACAAGCATTTTAAGACATTGATGCGGTACAAGAACTGATATAACAGCTCAGAGAGCCAACTACCCCAACCCTGCCCTCCCCCCCGACACTGAAATAAATGCAATATCATGGAACAAAGGTACATGTACATTAGTGACAGGCAATATGATAACACGCCTCATGAGCCAAATTACAAGAGTTCTCAGCAGCGCACTGACCCAAGGATAGGGAGGGACACTAAATATGCAGGCGCCGGACAACTTACAAATCGGGATGGCTCAGAAGGTACACGGTAAGTGGGGCCCAGAAGTCTTTAGGTCGAGATGACTCGGGAAGATCCTCCGCGTAGGTCTCCAGTTGTTCCCGGCAATAGGTCAGATCTCGAACCCATTTTCGGACCGTAGGAAGGCTCCTACCACCCCAGCATTGTGCCACAACTCGCTTCGCTAGTAATGTCGCCACTGCAACCAACCGCCTGTTGCAGGGCTTCAGGGATTTCACATCTCCCAGCAGGCACACCTCAGGGACACAGCACACTTGCTCCATCACCACGTCCGACAGCACAGCCGCAACCCTAACCCAATAGGCGGCCACCCCCACACACTGCCACGATAGATGCAGAAAATCAGCCTCAGTATGACCGCACCGGGCGCAGCATGTGTCCTCCCTTAGTCCAGATTTCCTTAATTGCAACGGTGTGTAATACCACTGATGTAAAAACTTAAAATGAATAATGCGTAGGTTACAGTTGGCGGTAAGGTGCCCCGTCAGGCCGCAGCAGTACTGCCAATGATCGAGTGGCAAGATGCGCCCCAAGGTTGTATTCCATTTAAGGTATGAAGGGTGTTCGTCCAGGTCTATCTCACGTTGGGATGCCGCATACAATCTGGTTATCAACCCCTTGCGTCCCTCCCCCGACAGCACCGCCTGTAATGCACGCAAAGGCCTTTGTTCTGCTGGGTAGTCAGGGTAGACTGCTCTAATCGCCTGCCGCACCCTAACATACGTAAAACTCAGCATCGGGCTTGGTGTCCGGCCAGCCTGAATGTCCTGTAAGGAGCGAAAGTGGCCCAGCTTATAGAGGTCACCCATCTGTATAACCCCAACTGCCTGCAACGTGCGCAGGGCCAAAGCGGCTCCTGCGCCGCAGAGATATCCGGGTGGGCCGCAACGGGTAATTTCGGAGCATAGAGGTAACCAAGTTGCGCTCTCTGGGCAAGGAGTACGCCAGGCCCAGGCGGTACACTGCACTGGATTTATCTCTGTCCGTGGGCCCCCGTCGCCTCCGGAAAGAGCAGCCGCTATAAGCGGAAGTGGGAGCACAGCATCCGCCTCTATCGCCGTGTGTGGTAAAAACCGCTGTGGGTAGAACCAATAATGTGCGAGTGCGCTTGAGCGCACAAATAGTATAAACGCATATCGGGTGCCTCAAAGCCACCACGATCAAATGGTTGCACAAGGGTACGCCAACTACATCGAGGCTTTTTCCCCCAGACGAATGACAGCAGGGCAGTTTGCAATGTTTTGAAGAGAGAGATTCAAGCGAATAGGAATGTTTATAAATAAGTACAGTAGTTTAGGTAAAATAGACATTTTAATCACAGCAATGCGGTCTGCAAGTGAGAGATGCAGCCTAGCCCATCGCGCAGCCCTATCCGTGCGGTGAGAGATGGTACAACCATAGTTCATGGATATTACCTGCTCGGGGTCCCTATGCAGCCAGATACCAAGTATTTCACAGGATCCTGGGTCCAGGAAATTGGAAAATCCAATGGGATCTCGTGAGTACCAGCTGTCAGAGGAAAAACAGTCGATTTTAGCCCAATTGATCCCTAACCCTGAGAAACGCTCGAACTATCCTGTATAGTTGAACAACTATTTACATAAAGTATCTCAGTTTTGTTAGTAATTTAAGAAATGTTACCATGAAGGTAGTGTGTATACCTATATTCCGTAATGGGGACACTGGATTCCGATTGAGACCACCAAGTTTACGGATCTTTAGATGTACGGTCAACAGGCGAGATCTATTCTGCTTTAACGATACATAAGAAAGAAGAGGGATACTAGTTATTCCGGCCCTGAAGCTTAGTGAAATATTGGTCTTACTACACATGTAGGATATGAATAAAGGAATGTACCTTGTTAAAAAGGACAACTAAGTGCCCAATATGGGTATTGGATTGGATTGTATGTCCTAAGGGATTACCAATCTGTAAAGACAAATAGATATTATCCATGTTTTAATCAATAGTTTATTATTTGAACATAAGACTGCGAGTTTTATGCCTCTATTTGTATATTTACATTAATTCGGAGAGCGATTATATTCAACTTATGGGGAAGAGATGGTGTAAAGCACATGGACCTTTATATTTGAACCATAATACTTACACTAGATATTTGTAGGTGAAGTCGTCTCTGAATAGAGATTGATTAAAACATGGGTACTAGTCTCCAGAGCAAGGGTGGTTGACGTAAATGGCTGCAGAAAGTTGAACGTTTGAACAAATGTTGAATGGTATATCCATACATGTTGACTAATTTCATCAAGGTCTAATATTATTGTTTAATGTTACTTACTTATCGGTTTAATGTGATGAAATCACCGTCACTCAGTTTTTTCGGCAAGTATTGTGGGACACTGAACCCATTCAATAGAAGGTATCTGTAAATATAAATACATTTATATGTATCTGTCCCTACTTGTCTTGTGTAATCATAAAATGTGAGAAGTGATGATATATTTATACTTGTTTGTAGTGGACCATCGTTCTACATATCAGTGGGTATTACCTGCTACGTTTATTGAGGGCATATATTTGAAGTGACGGAAAGTCTAATAGTTATATGTTAATGCCGATGTTGATATCGAGCTCCGTTGCAGGTGGACGGGAACATTACAAAAAACCCTCTGTTGGTATAACCAAGTGAGGGCAGCCGATTTTGTAGTGAAAGATTTTAAACCGATATGATTACTAATGTTACAAGCCTGCCTGGCTATCTAAACAGGAAGGTGAGGGCTGAACCCTCTCATTCAATGGAAGGGTGGTCTGCCATGCGTCTGTGGCCTCGGTGTGTGTGATCAAAACGCATTACTTCTGCATCCGGGTCGCCATACACTTACCGCAATCTCTAGCGGAAACCGGCATGCTTGAAGTCCTCTAGAGGAAAGAGGTTTACCGCCGAGACTTCTTTCTTATGAGGTGACTGTTACGGGCCTAAATGGCGTCTGACGTCATCCGATGGTGCCTACGCTGGGCAGAAATACTACACTGCTACTGAGACCACATAGGAGTAGAAGGAGGACTGAGCCACGGCGTCCATCTTATAGTGGGCAGGCAGTGCTAGCATATATTAAAAGGACGGGCATGTGGACTTTGCCCATTAATGTCTATATTTAGATTGTGGGATGAGGGACAGAGGTTTGTTGCCAGAACTTCTTTCTTTTAGAATTACTATTACGAGCTTGAGTGGCATTTGACATCATCCGATAGTGTCTGCCATAGACTGGAATATTGCACTTCTAGTGCAAACGCATAGTAATAGAGAGAGAGGAATGAGCCACGGCGTCCATCTTGTAGTGGACAGGCAGTGCTTGCATATCCTAAAAAGACGGTATTTTGGTTTGTGAGACATTATTATCAAGGCAGAATGGAATAGCTCATCTACATAGTTATGCAAAAAGGAAGTGATCAATTGTGGATCATGTATTTTATAAAAGAAGGGTTAAGCATAAGATGTTATCCTGAATTCTTGCTAGGCAGACAGTACTTTACTGATTGAACCTAATCACTTGCTCCCATGGTATTTCTTGGTTCAATCCTTTCTTAAAGGTGTCAAGAGTAAATATCCAATATACCTCACGTTTTTTCTTTATAGGTTCACTGCTCTGATTCTGTTTGGGGAAAATGGTTTCAAGAATGGACCACTTAATATCATTTTCAGTATGATTAAATGTTACGTAGTGTTCCACTACAGGTGCTGGCATTTTCTTTGTGCGGATCGCTGAGCGATGCTCAGTTAGGCGTATGTTAAAGCTATGTGCTGTTTCACCTACATACCCTAATCCGCACGGGCAGAGTAGAAGATGGATTATATTTTTAGTTTTGCAATTTGTCATGTTTTTCAGCTTTATAGTCTGGCCATTCAGTTGTATGGTATCACTTTCTAATGCCAGCGGACAAACCTTGCAGGTACCGCATTTAAAATTTCCTACCACTGGTGATGTCCCAACAATACTTCTCTGTATTGGTTGTTTTATTTGGGGCATCCGTGATCTTACTACTAGGTCTTTAAGATTTTTATTTTTGCGGTAAGCAAATAGGGGCTTAGGCATTTTTTCGTGTCTTTATTGACATTCAGAATGTGCCAGTTGGAAGAAATTATTTGTCTTATTTGTGCGTTCAGCATGGAATGTCTGGTGACAAATACTAATGCTGAGGGGCTTTGTTTGTTGTTGGCAAGTAAGTGTTGTCCATCATAAAATCTGGCTCTCTTGTATGAGTCTTGCACTAGTTTATGTGGATACCCTCGTGCTATAAATTTTTCTCTCATGGTTAAGGCTTTCAAGTCAGTCAGTAATAGAGGTACAGTTTCTGTGCAAGCGCAGAAACTGTCCAAACGGAATACTATTTTTCTGTGATGTAGGGTGGAAGCTGTCGTAATGCAATAAAGTATTGCGTGCCGTGGGTTTTGTGAACAAGTCGACAGCTAGCATTCCTGTTACATGTTTGATAATAATATCCAGAAACTCTATCTGGATATTACTGACAGCAGAAGTAAAGTGTAGATTGTTATCACACAGGTTTAACCATGTCAAACTCATTGAGATTCTCCTCTATATCTGACCAGATGAAAAAGATATTGTCTATGAAGCGCGACCATTTCCAGATGGATTCAAAAAATGGCGCCACTTCATTGTAGATATGTATATATTCAAATCTGGCCATATAGATATTTGCCACTGTTGGTGCACAAGAAGCGCCCATGCTTACACCCTTGATTTGTTGAAATAGCTGCCCATTAAATTCAAAAACATTGTCCTCAAAGACTACTTTAAGGCACTGGTAATGAAGCTTTCATTGCAGTAGACGTTCATGGTTTGAATAAACCATTCTACCGCTTGCAATGCCTCTTCAATAGGGATGTTACTATAGAGGCTTTCTATGTCAAGGGTTACTAGCCATTGTTGGGGATTGAAAGGGACACCCTCAATGAGATTTATAATATGTCTCGTATCTTGGACATATGCTGGGGACATGGGGGCGCAAGATGGCGTCAAGATATTTAGACAACTGCTCCGTGACAGAGCCTATGGTTGTGACAATTGGTCTGTATGGTGGATCCATCTCGTTTTTATGTATTTTGGGTACACCATATAGACTGGCCATCATTGGGTTTTGTACATTAAGATAGGCATACTCCTTGTCACAAATATCGCCATCTCTGTGCTTTGTACGCTGGATTTTAGTTTTTATTTTGTCAGTGGGATTCCTAGTGATCTTAGTATAGAAATTGGTATCTTTTATCATGTTCTCTATTTTTGACACATAGCTAGTGGTGTTAATAATCACGACACCCCCACCTTTGTCACAGCTTTTGATAGTTATCGTGGAATTGTTTTTGAGATCTAGTAGGGCTTGGTGTTCCTCTGGTTGAATATTATAAGGGGTTTTCTGCACATATTTGGTTGCCGCAATCATAGTTACCATAACATCAGCACAGCAGGTGAGCAGGCTCCACTGTACACCTTTTTTGCCAGGCTAACTAGTTCTGTGGACTAGGGTGTTCCTTCCAAAAGTAGTGCACCATTCCACATCGATCAAACTATCACGATATTGGTGTTCTATGCTCTGTCTCACTCCTCTTAGGAAGAAGAGCGACTCCCATTGCCTAGACACCAAGAAAAGCATCGATCATACCAGAGAACACAGAATGGGCTATCAGCTGTTTGTGGGGATTGCAGGAAGGAAAAAGGGCAAAGCCATGCAGAAACTGAGCATTTCTCGCTAGATCATCCTCTGTATTAAGACCTGTAACTTGTTGGTCCAGAAGCACCCCCGAAAGGGTTAAAGGCTCATTCCAGCAGACACAACGCTGCTATCACTGCATTAGCATGCGAAGTTCCTGTCTTGTACATTTGTCAGGCGGGTATGTGGGCTTGTCTCCACGCGTTCTCTAAGCACTACTGTCTGGACAGGCAGGGTCGCTTAGAGGGGATTTTTGCCCACTCAGTCTTACAGGACTTATTATTTTGAGCCAATTCACAGACCCACCTCTGAATAGGTATAGCTTTTCTATCTATTCAAAAGGTGAGGAATCAGTGGTTAGAAGTCAGAAGAACAAGTTACCTACCTTCTGTAATGCTTTCTCTGTTAGAGAGACTACTCTAAACACAGATTCCTCACCAACTCACATCCTCCCCATTTTGTGAATTCGACTCTGTCCATTGAAAAGATACCAAGTCTAGGAACCTGCACACTGGTCGGCCAATTTGCTGTTGGGGTTCCCTGTCTGAGGGTGCAGGCTGCCTTAATACAACTGAGTGGCATCTGTATAAGCTCCCCACATTTCCCAAGTGGAACGTCTCTTCAGACGGTGCGCAGGTCTACTGCTCAAAAGTTTCGGGATCTAGTCTGATGCCTGGGGAAGTATTCAAAAGGTGAGAAGTCTGCGGTTAGCAGCTACCAGAAAGCATTACCAAAGGCAAGTAACTAGTTCAATGTTCTCTGGCTACCCTTGTTTAAAAAAAAAAACTGGTTAAAGCTTGTAGGGCTTGCAGAGCAAGGTGTGGAAGAAGCTCTTTCAGTATTTAAGTTACTAGATGTAAAAGGCTCCTCACTGATGGAAGGTTGAGTGCAGACATCTTGACCTGCCCTCTTGAAGTCATTTGTGTGGGGTCTGGTGATGCCAGAGTTAAGAGTTCCCAGTGATTGGAGGGCAGCAGAGCGAACCTGTAGTGGATGGGATTCATTAAAGGATATAGTGGCAAATACAGGGATAGGAGGGAAACTTTGCTTCTACTTGGTGCCCACCTGGTTGTCTTGTTGGATGGCTACACTCTTAATGAGCTACAGTACTGCTATATTTCTGTTCTGCTATGCTTTAGTGACTCACTGCACTTGGCAGTAGTAGCAAAACTTTATTTCGGCCAAAAGGCCATATGAGTACAGAACTAAAACAAAATACACATACTTCGCAGCAATTGAAGGTCAGGCGATTATCACAGTATCTAAATGCCACAAGTTGCACATATAAAATGGAGTAGCAAGGGCAGTTAATGTTCAGATAAAGTGCATAGTGATAGTGTAAACAAGTTGTTAGCGATCTGATCTGAAAGACAGTTATAGATTCCTTACCTGTAGAATTACCCCCCCAGGTGTCAGACTGGATCCGTAGAATTTTTTCGTCAGCAATACCCCTGCGCGTCATAAGGTGGCGTTGGTTGGATCCGCGTTCGTCGTTGGCTTCGTGGTCGCCAGGATGACGTTGCAGTAGCTACTTAGACGCTGCCCTCGCGTGCTGACGTCAGTTCTTTCTTTTTCCGTGCCTGCCAGCGCAGATCCGGAGAGAGCAGTACCTCCAGTCACTTTTGGACTGACTTTTGTCGACAGTTTTTTTGGGTCTATCGATTCCTGGTGTACGCAGTGATGTCCAGTCATCCTCGCCCGGATTCAAGGCTTCCGACACCTGTCGCAAGCTGATGTCGGTTACGGACCCGCACCGCGTGTGCCTGTGGTGTCTGGAGCACGACCATGACCCCAAGTCGTACTCCGACTGCCCGACCATGAATCAGAAGTCTTTGCGGGAGCGGTCCCGAAAGCTTCTCGAGGCCCGGCAGTCTGCTTCGTGCTGCTCGAGGTCCTGGTCGCGTGGGAGGCCGAGGGACCGGTCGCGGAGTCACCACCACTCGCCATCGAAGTCTTTGCACTCCTCTGGTAAGTCGAAGCATCGTTGCTCTTCGACTTCTCCCAGTCCGTCGGCCGACGTGACGAGGGATGTGGACGGTGCCCGTTCCGCCGCTCCCCGTGCGGAGCCTGAAGGGTCGACTCAGTTTCCCTCCATTTCTGGGAGCCGGAGCAACCCCTGCCCAGCTTCGGAGTTTCTATGAGGCGATGCATGCCATCTTTGGGTAGCCCGACTCCGCCGGCCCGCCTTCGGGCCCCTCTGACTTGGCTGGGGGCCCTGGGCCTTTGACGCCGGTGGCTCCGGCCCCGGCACCGCAGGGTCCCCTTGGATCCAGGCCTGGATCCGAATCGGCGCCGGTCGACCTTATAACACCTCCCCCGTGCGGATTCCACCGGCACCACGTCCGCTTCCGCACCGTTTGGATCCCCAGCTGGCGCCGACCCCGGCCTCCACCCTGACGTCGACGGATGACGGATCCGGCGCCGACCGGTACTTTTCTACCTCTGTTCGACCCTGGTGTTTCCTACAGGCCAGATTGGCAACCAGAGGAGGGTGAGGAGGACTGGGAGGGGTCTATAGACCCTCTGACTGACCAGTTAGTTGAACCGGACTGGAGAGAAGTTGGACACCAGTGGTCTGGATACCGCCCCAGACCTTGGCATGCTGTCTCCTCCTACCGTGGCTACGGAGGAGGGTGCTTCTTACACAGTGGTGTTGCGTAGGGCGGCGGAGGCCCTCAACCTTGAGCTACCTACGGTGGCAGTCAGGACGAATCACCTGACGGAGGTGCTTCAACCGGCAGCGGCCTCTTCGGAGACCGTGCTGCCTTTCAATGAAGCCCTTACTGACATCCTTTTGGGCACCTGGTCCAGGCCCAACACAGGGGCTCCTGTGGATAGGATGATTGCCCGACGCCCAGCTCCGGGTGACCCCTCTTTCCTCTCCCAACACCCCACCCCTGAGAGCTTGGTGGTCCAAGCCTCTACGTCCAAAGCGCATTCCCTAACGCACCATCTGATGGGGAATCCAAAAAGCTGTACCATCTTGGGAAGATGTTTTCTTTCTCCAGCTTGGGACTGCGGTCGGTGAACACCGCATGTCTGTTGGCCCGCTACACCCACTCTGTGTGGGATACGGTAGCGCAGGTTCTGCCATGGTACCCGGAGGAGGCCCGGGCCGTGCTCTCCCGTGCAGTCGCCGAGGGGAGAGACGCAGCCAAGTTCACCATAAGATGTGAACTGGACACCGCCGACTCGCTAGGCAGGACAATTTCAACGTCCGTAGCCCTTCGTCGCTACGCCTGGCGGAGGTCGACTGGTTTTTCCGGGGATGTCCAAGCTACCTTGCTGGACATGCCTTTTGATGGCCGTCGCCTGTTCGGTGACAAAGCAGACAACGCGCTAGAGCGCTTCAAGGACTCCCGGGCTGCGGCCAAGTCCTTGGGCCTCTCCACCTGCCCTGCGCAGTCTGCTTTTCGCCCCTTTCGTGGCTACGGAAAGGGTGTCCCGCCACGTCCCACCCAGGGCCACAGGCTGGCGCAGGCTGTCCTACCCCTGCGCGACTGGGGACGTGGGACCCACCATTGTGGGTCTGGGGGCCAGCGAGCGGGCAAGTCCACCAGCGCCCCTTTTGCAGCAGCCTCCAAAACCTACTAGTCTGACCTTTCAGGGCCACCAAACGCCAGTGGGCGGCAGGATTCGCCACTGGCGCACCATCACGTCGGACAGGTGGCTTTTGCAGATAGTCCAAAGGGGCTACTCGATCTCCTTCGAGACTACCCCTCCATCCATGCCACCTCAATACCATCGCATGTCGGAGGATAATCTGGCCCTTCTCCAACGGGAAGTTACGGCTCTCTTGGCCAAGGGAGCTATCGAGCGTGTTCCTGCCCCAGAAGTAGGTCGTGGTTGCTATTCCCACTACTTTCTAGTGCCCAAGAAGGACAAAGGCCTGCGTCCTATCTAGGATCTCAGGAACGTCAACCGCTTCCACCGGAAGGAGAAGTTCAAAATGTTGACACTAGCTCAGGTCCTGTCTGCCCTCGACCCTGGAGACTGGATGCTAGCGTTGGACTTGCAGGATGCTTACTTTCACATCCCGGTCCTGCCGGCCCACCGGCGTTACCTGCGGTTCACTGTAGGCCACGAGCACTTTGTTTACCGTGCTGCCCTTTGGCCTTACCAGCGCCCCTCAGGTGTTCACGAAAGTGATGGCTGTGGTCGCAGCTCATCTGCACAGATCGGGGGCTCCAGTCTTCCCCTATCTCGACGACTGGCTGTTGAAGGCGGGCTTGCCCCAGGCAGTCGTCTCCCACCTCCAGACTACGGGGGACCTCCTGCATTCGCTGGGGTTCACTATCGACGTGCCGAAGTCAAACCTGACTCACTCTCAGAAGCTCCTTTTCATCGGAGCGGTTCTGGACACGACGCAGTTTCGGGCTTATCCTTCCGAGCAGCGAGTCCGGGATATTCTGGCTATGATTCCGATCTTTCAGCCTCTATCCCGGGTTTCGGTCAGAATGACCCTGAGGCTGCATGGCCTTCTGCATCCTGCTGGTAGATCATGCCAGTTGGCATATTTGGGCTCTGCAGTGGGACCTGAAGTTCCAGTGGGCACAACATCAGGGGAATCTGTCCGATTGCGTTCAGGTCTCGGAGGGCACTGCACGACAATTGCAGTGGTGGCTAACGAGCCAGGATTGAGTCAACGGCCGATCCCTCTCCCTTCCCCAACCGGAGTTCATAGTATTGACGGATGCATCACTTCTGGGGTGGGCAGCCACATGGGAGAGGTGGAGATCAGAGGCCTCTGGCGGAGTCTGGGCTCCACATCAACTTTCTGGAGCTCCGGGCGATCAGTCTTGCACTAAAAGCATTCCTTCCCTCTGTCCGGAAAGAGTAGTGCAGGTGTTCACGGACAACACCACCGCCATGTGGTACTGCAACAAACAGGGCGGGTGGAGTCGTGGACCTTATGTCAAGAGGCTCTCCGTCTCTGGACATGGCTGGAACATCGGGGCATATCCCTGGTGGTTCAACACCTGGCAGGTTCACTGAACACTAGGGCGGACGAACTCGGGTGCATGATGGATCACGAATGGCGTCTTCACTCGGAGGTGGTGCAAGGTCTCTTTCTGCAGTGGGGAGAGCCTTGGTTAGATCTATTCGCCACCGAAGAGAATGCTCAATGTCAGCAATTCTGCGCGTTGGAATTTTCAAGGCGGCACTCGCTAGGCGATGCTTTTTGTCGCGAGTAGATTTGTGGTCTTCTGTACGCCTTTCCGCCTATACCACTTCTACCCGGAGTGCTTAAGAAGATCAAGCGCGACCGGGCCCAAGTCATTCTTGTGGCTCCGGATTGGGCACGAAGAGTCTGGTATCCCGAGCTGTTACACATGGCCATCGATCCTCCGATCAGACTGCCTCTTCGGGAGAATCTTCTGTTGCAGCAGCAGGGGGCGGTCCTCCACCCGAACCTGTCCAGCCTCCACCTCCTTGCGTGGAGATTGGGCGGCGGCAGTTGACAGCCTTCGACCTTCCTCCCGAAGTCTGTGATGTTATCACAGACAGGCGTCCCTCCACTAAGACTGTATACGCCTGCAGATGGAACAAATTTGTGGCATGGTGCGCAGCAAAGGCTGTGGATCCCCTTTCTGCTCCTCTTTCTGAGGTTCTCTTGTTCCTCTTTTCTTTGGCCCAGCAGGGCTCTGCTCTGGGCCCTCTTAGGGGCTATCTCTCAGCCATTTCAGCCTTTCTTAGGCTTCCTGATCAGCCTTCTCTTTTCAAGTCCCCTGTTGTAAATCGCTTTCTTAAGGGCATTACTCCTCTTTTTCCTCCTGTTCCCTTCGTAATGCCTCAGTGGGACTTGAACTTGGTTCTTACTTACCTTATGTGCGCTCCCTTTGAGCCGCTACATAACTGTCCTCTCAGACTTCTCACTTTAAAGACTGCCTTTCTGGTTGCCATCACTTCTGCTCGCAGGGTGAGTGAGCTCCAGGCTCTTTCTTCAAAACCTCCTTTTCTGGCGGTTCATCCGGACAAGGTTGTCCTTAGAACTTGACCCTCTTTTCTTCCCAAAGTGGCTACTTCTTTCCACATTGGTCAAACCATCCCTTTGCCCACCTTCTTTCCGCGTCTTTCTAAGGAAGAAGAGAGGCTCCACCGTCTGTATCCAAAACGTGCGCCCTCTTTTTATTTAGATCGCACCAAGTAATTCCGGGTTGATGACCAGCTCTTTGTTGGCTACGTGGGCGCCAAAAAAGGTTGAGCCGTGCACAAACGGACCATCTCTAGGTGGGTCATTTTGTGCATTAAAGCTTGCTACTCTTTGGCAAAGAAGGAGCCTCCAGTGGGACTGCGCGCCCATTCCACTGCTTTGGGACGGGGAGTACCCCTCAATGACATCTGTCTGGCAGCTACGTGGGCATCTCTGCACACGTTCACAAAACACTACTGCCTGGACAGCGAAGTCCGGAGAGACTGCTTCTTTGGCCGTTCTGTTCTCCAGGACTTTCTGGTGTGAACTTGGTTCGCAGACCCACCTCCGGGGTTGGTATTGCTGGGGTATCTATTCTACAGGTAAGGAATCTATAACTGTCTCTTTCAGATGAACAAGTTACTTACCTTCGATAACGATATATCTGTAAGAGACATAGGTTAGTTATAGATTCCTTACCGCCCCACCCATCCTCCCCGTTCTGCGAACTGAGTTCTAGGGTCAGGGAATCCCTTTCAGGGCCCTAGTTTTGTGCACCAGTGGTCCATGTCTTGCATTGCTCTGCGCTTCTGGCATGGAATGTCATGTAACAGAACTGACGTCAGCGCGCAAGGGTGGCTTCTAACTAGCTACCGCGACGTCATCCCGGCGACCACGATGCCAACGACTAACGCGGAGCCGACTGATGCCACCTTTCCACGCACAGGGGTACTGCTGACGAAAAAATTCTCTGGATCCAGTCTGACGCCTGGGGGTAATTCTACAGGCAAGGAATCTATAACTAATCTATGTATCTTACAGATATATCGTTACCGAAGGTAAGTAACTTGTTCGTTAAGTGCATAAAGCTAAGGCACATAGTTCGGCTATGTTTCTATTGCTGCATGCTTAAGAGGAAAAATGTTTACAGAGTTCTGGTAATTTGAGGGTTGAACTAGAGTTTGGAATATCGGGTGGAGAAAGTCTGGAGCGTATAGACCAGGCTGCAAACTAGTAACTGCTGATGCTGAATGATATAAT
Organism: Calotriton arnoldi; assembly: GCA_963921515.1. Taxonomy (NCBI): domain Eukaryota; kingdom Metazoa; phylum Chordata; class Amphibia; order Caudata; family Salamandridae; genus Calotriton; species Calotriton arnoldi. Next base: position 575,778 of record CAWUFW010002717.1, read on the forward strand.
CCTTGAAGGATCGGAAGGAAAGATCCTGCGGACGAGCAAGAATCTATCAAGGACCAAGTTAAGACACAAAGGTCGAATCCATTTGTGCCAATGGCTGGTGTATTAAGTGAAGAAAAACAAAAAATGGTCGCTCTCCTTGGATTTGTACCCACATCATTTGCACTCAGTACCAAAGGAAGAGCTTTGGGACCATTTACTAGTAAAGGCCCTTAACAGTAGAATGAAACACGTAATTTGATCCTGTCGAGAAATCTCGAATTAAGGGAGTGGTTTATGAGACCAAATTTGGCAACATAGGGAACCCAAGTTAGTTGATCCCAATAGTTTTTTTTTTTTTTTTAGAATAGCCTTGGAGTTAGGGTTAATACACTCTGAAAAACTAGGCATACAGTCCTTCTACACCTCCCCAACCTTTCCTTCAAGTAGGAAAACCACTTGATTTTATTGCCTGAATCTAAACTCTTTATTTCTAGGAGATCCCTTCTATACAGGTTCAGTTCACGGTTGGACCATAGTCTGAGCCAATAAAGGAGGGGGTCTTAAAGCGACAATATGTTTAATATCTTTGTGAGCAGTATCTAGAATTATAGGTATGGAAGGGGCAGATTGGGGCAATTTGAGCAAAGATTTCAGAAACTTGAGCTCCTTCATTCTTAGCGAGTTAAGAGTAATATTGCCCCGTAGCTCAGTGCCATAGAGTGCAGCTGTTTGAGTTTTGGCTCTATAAGCCTTCAATGCTGGGGAGATGGCCTTCAGCTGTGAGGCTTTATGCGTTTTAGAAGTGTGGGGATGATCAGGCTGCTTTGAAGATCTGGGGTGCGACCATGAGAGAAAAATGAAGATCCTTACCCCAAATAATCAAACGTTTGAACCAGCTGCAAAGGAGTGGTGCTGGTACTTAAGGCTTCAATGAGGGCTAAAGGACATACGTTTTGTCTTTTGGGTGTTAATTTCTAGACCTCTAGAAAGACAAAATTCTTCAGATTAAAAGGTTAAGTCAAGAGGTTTTGTAGGCCAGATGGAGTCCTAGAGGAGAGTGTCGTCCGCAAAGAGGAGCATGGGGAATCTCCACTGTCTCAGTTTGTTGCAGTGTGCATCTCTTCCCCTTGCTCTCTGCTTTCCCTGTCCCATCACTACTTACAAAAGACTGCAGCCTTTGGTGTGCTGCAGATAACCTGAGCTCTAACGGACAACTGTTCCTTGCCTAACCTTGACACTTCCTCTACTAGCTCCCTACAGTAACAAGAGTGCTTAAAGCGGTAGTTAATCAAAGGACCATTTGGCCAAAAGGTTCATATGGAGGGGTAGGTGACTGATACTAGTTTGAGTCCAGGAAGAGCGAACAATTCTTAATAAGACTAAGGCAGTGAACTGAGTTGCTGCCATAACTGTGGAACTGGAGAATGGTGAATCGGACTGTAACTTACCTCCTAGTGAGATGGTCTGACTGGGATTCAAGCTTCAAAGGTCCTTTAAAAGATGTACACAACACACCTTCCTTACATGTACTCCTCTCGGTATCAAGCACATTACTTTGACACCTTCAAATGGCCATTTTCAGACAGTACTCTTTGAAAAGAACTTTGATCTACATTCACACAGCAAAGCACCAGTGCCATATCGTTGGAAAAACTGACATACCAACAGCACTGTTGCACATCACAGTACCATGCGTCCCAAGAAACACCTCAGTAGGGCAAATGTAAACACATCACCCTTTTATCCGCACAGTAATTGCGTGCCTCTGCATAGCTAACAATTGACTAGCTGAGCAATGTCCCAGCTGCCACCAAAAGCATAAGTTCGTCTGCACATCCAACCGTGAATAAAAACTCAAGGTTGAACACCATTTACTTCCATCCTGATCTACCCCCCTCACAATATTTTCTCCTAGTCTCTCACTAACAAACAGCATAGCACTGTCGGTTGATGAACTCCACTGTCCCGCTTGAAAGAGCATCCAGTTACATCTTCTGATGTTATGCCATGAAAGTGGTGGTTGGCACTATATAAACACAAGCATAATTTATATTGTTTGCAAATTACCAGTCATTCGGTTTCCGATACTTTTCTCATTATACTAGGGACTTAATTTAGTATCTCTTGGCAAAGGTGTCTGAGGGACTGAAGTATGGGTTCTGCTGTAGTGAAGCATTTGGAAGACATTTGCAAAGGGGGGTATTCTAGAAAATGTTCTTAACTTCACGTTTTTCTTAAATTCCAGACATTGTTCTTAATCATGGGAGTGAGCACTGAGGATTGGAATCGGGGCGTGGGGGGGGACTGATAGTTGGAGGTGTTAACCTGTGATGGAGATGTGATATTGGGCAATAGCATTTTTTGCTACTGACACACTAGTTGCAGCACTTTGCAATACTTCTCGGACATTAGATGGTTGATAACAACTATCGAGTTAAAGTTCTTGGGGAAAGAGCGGGTTGTAGAAGTGTTTTTTAAGAGCTACTTGCTCATCTTCTCTTTTTTTTTTTTTCTTCATATGAATTAAAGTATGAGTTTTCCGATCGTTTTATTTTGAACTTGTGTCCTTTTTTGCATGACGTGTATTATTTTTTATTTCTTTTCCACGTTCTGGTCTTTTGGAGTTAGGTAAACTGAACTCTTTCCCTAGATGTGGGGTGTACCTTTATGGAGATTTGGGTCCAAAATGATAGGATGTATATGACGGACATCACTCTAGTGCCTAGTAGCAACCCCCCCATCATCCCCGGCCATACAGCCCTCCGGTGGGATGCTTTAGCATACAAGATACTTGCCAATAGATGAAGTATCCATCGGAAAATAACACTACTTGAGGGATGCAACTTCTCTTTTATAGTGATGTGTGGGGATCTATTTTATTAGGAGAGGTTGATTATGGACTAAAGTTGTTGGCTAAGAAGATGCTCTGATATTGTTGACTTGAGAAGGTTTATTAAATAATGTGAAGCTTGTGGTGCAGAAGAGCTTGTTTCATCAATGGGTTCTTGTGGTTAGGTTTACCAGTGAAATCTCCTTTAAGAACGACTAGCATTGAATATTTTTCAATATTTGCAAATTAGCTCTTGCCAGGGGATTGTTAGTGTGGTAGTGAACTTTTTTATGGAAGCTTATTTCCACACTTCAGCCAGACTCGTACAGATACATCAGGAATGCAAGATTTTCAGTGTGAAAACTTACCAATGACTTGTTAGTAACTGGGTAAAATTAATAGAAGGTGGCAGCGTTTTGCATCAGAGTGGTAGCAAGGAATTAACTGATTGACTGGAGAAAGATTTTCTACAAGGGCCTGTTCCTATTTATATTTTAATTGTTTGGTAACAAATCTGAAATCCGATGTGGCACTGATGGAAAATGCGTGGACAAACACTATATTGTCACTCGAAAGTGGAAGTTACTGGGGCATTTTAATGTTTGTCTTCATAACTTGTGGGTTTTTTCAGGTTGCTCAGGTTTGCACTCTAATTACTGTTTTTCTTTTTATTTGTAGGTACAATAGAATAGCTCGTGAATGGACTCAGAAATATGCCATGTGATGCTCCTCAAGCAGAATAACCTACATTATAGCTGGAATAAACTATAAATTACTGTTCATTTTGATTTATTTTTTTTCCTGCCACACTGGCTCTCATCTGACCTCAGTATGTTTTTTGTTCTTGTTTCATCTGAAGACCATTGATCATCTTTGGACAATGCTGCTTTTAGAAAGTGTAAAATAATACAACTTCAGTTGCCAATTACTCGGCAGTTATTTCAAAATGGAGCATAATTCATGTCTACTTTCTTCACTTACTTGGGTGAGAACTAAAACCTTCCCATGTTTACCCAATACTGAAGAGGTCACCTTCAGTGAAGATGGATACTTAGTTTCACATGAACGGACGCCACACTGCACCAGCAGGATTTATCTTATTTGAACATTGCAATGTTTGATATTTAAAGGCTATATCAAAAACTTGACGCTCATAACTGATTTTACGGCTTAAGAAGGGTCCATACAATTTGCATCAGTGGAACAGAAAATGAGTTAACATGCTGCATGCCTAGCAAATAATGATACAAGTTTTTGTTACTCTGAACGGAATTCGAGAGTCCCTTTGGTCATTCCTATTTTGGAGCACCACTAAAAGAGTAGCTTATGTTGTCTCTTCCCTACTGTACCCTTAAGCCCCATCATGGTCCACTTCAGTGGAATCTTGGAGGTATTAGTTCTCTCTCCAGAGCCCGTTACTCGCACACTGAATGAATGAGCAATTCAAGTGTCAAATGGATGAGTATTTAACTAATAGCTCTTTTCTATTGTATATTTTTCTTTAATAAAGTTGCATAAACCAATGTGTTAGCTGCCTGAATTAATCAATGTTGAATGCACAATATTTTGTAACTACATAGAAGCTTTTTGTCTGTTTTTACTGCTAGAATTTTCTTAATGTCTTGACTTAAAATAATGCTGTCAAGCTCAAGATTGGATACTTTGTTGAAATAAATTTTCGTACATTATGCCACATTTAAGATGTATAAATGGATATAAAGACGTATAGATATATCTTCAAAATGTGACTTGGAAGTAACTTGCCAACCTGCTTTTGTTTGGATTGTTGGTAGGTTTTCAGATGCACCGACTGCTTGTAGTGTGGTGGAGGGAGGGAAATACTAGTCCAGTCCTTTAGTGTGTGTGAAAGTTGTGAAGAGGTTGTGTTTGAAGTGGTTAATCAGCGTGTGGGCATTTTCGTCTGTTATTTACATTTGCAGCATTACAAATAGTCAGCACTTAATCTCTTTTTGGGGTGACTAAATGTGAATAGACTTGCTGGTAAATTTTTGTTTTACAATAAAACTGTGCCATTTAGTTTTCAAACTACTGCAGAAGTGGTTGCCAGATGTTTTCATTCCCCTTTATTGCTGTCTTCTGTAACTTTTAATTTTAGCTCTCTGTATTATCAGTTTGATTTATTTGTAACTTGTTTAACTCGCCCTCTTGCACAGTTATTAGCTATGTGCTTTGCGATGTACTTTGCCAGCTGACTGAAGTCTGAAATCTAGTTCCATAATAAATGCTAAATCTCACTATTTGGAGAATTTGTATTTAGCGCACATTTGACTGCCGATATGAGCCATGTTTTATGAATTATTTTTCCTCTTGAAGTTTATTTTGCTAGAGGTATTGTCTAAACCTGTACATCTGTATTCAACTGAACAAATAAGTGTTTCTCTATTGCTCATTGCCTTTACTTCTCCACAATGAAATATTCATTATTGCACTGTTTATTTCCTATATGTATTGTAGCATTAACACAGTGCTTGATTTGAGCAAGGAAACTTGGTGACTTAGTAATGGTTATTAGAGCAGTAATCCTGGTTTTGGGATAATCAACCTTTTTAATGTTCCCATGCAAAACATGACGTCCTACTATATGCACTTACTGACTGCGAACTTGTTAATATTCACATGGTAATATATTAGCAATGTGTATACTTGTAAATGTTGTTCTACTCCAGGTATCACTGAAAAATCTTGCTGCAATACTCAATTTGAAACTGAATACATTTGTAGACAGTTAATTTGTGCCACCTTTTGGCATCTATATAGACTTTTTTTTTTTTTTAATACTTTGTTTTTTTTTTTGCTAATTATTTACCTGGTCTCTACATTGCTTTATTCATTATTCGTAAAATACTTTGTCTGCTTCGTTCCTGCTAAAAAGAAATTAGTGAACCAGGTTCCCCCCCCCCCCCCCCGCATTTTTTTTTTTTTTAAAGTCCAAAACTGGAGAAAGGTGGCGTGTAAGATTTTGAACTGTTTAAAACCATCTCCCAATGTATTTTATCTACCTGACAGCTTCCGTTAAATGTGTTCTGGACTATTTGCCAGTTTCCTTTTTAAGCTTGCATATCTGTACTAGTGGGGACAATGGTAACGTGTGAAAACTGGTCACTTTCTTATCGCTTCACTATTTTAAAGCGCCTGTCGTATCCCTAAAGCCACAAGAAGGAAAATGCTTAAACTGTTAACCTCGTCCTTGATCTTTGTAAATTAAGTGGGGTTATTCAGAAACCTACTGTTTAAGCATACTCTTTCCATCTCTGCAATAAAGTTGATAACTATACTTTTTTCTGTCTAGTTTGTTTTGGGAATTTTATAATGTGAATAACCAGTTTGTGGATTTAAATCCCTGGTGATCGTCCCAGTATTAAGATAACAGTTGGTGTCTTATCAAATAGCTGGTATTCTAATTGAGATTGTAAGGCGGCTAAAGACTATCATTGACATATTTTTTGTCTCGGGGTAGTATCCGTTTTAGTCGCTTTACTGCAAGTAAGGGGGCCTCTTTGTCCTGCCAGAACCTGTCTTTCACAATTAAGACTAGTAGTAGTTGTGTGTTATTGCCCCCTCCTTTCGGTCCCACCTCTGTGTCCTACTGATTTGGTATAACCGCCTTGCAACGGTTTTCTGGGTGGCTCATGCTTCTTGCTTGCAGGTTAGAATTTCTTTAAAAAATGTAAACACGTTTCTTCGACCTACTTAATGAGCATCGCCTGACCTGTTCCATGATGGGCATTTGCGGAGGAGAGTAGGTCATGTGTGGCTGCACTTTAGAGTTGGGCAAGCTAGTCCTCTTTGGTGCTTTTTTTTTTTTTTGTATGTTTCCTTATGAAGTAAAAGGTCACCTTCAGCCCTCACCAAGCCAGTGTGTTGAATACTGTAGCATCTATACCCCCTCCCCCACATGAACTGTTGGATAATGTTTAATTAGTAAACTCTGAGCAAATCTGCAATTGTTGAAAATGTTCCTTTCTGTTTTTGTACTGTTGAAGTTCATGAGTCATCACGCTCAAAATATTACAAAAATCGAATTCAAAAATCTGATTGTCAGTATTAACAGACTAATTGGTGTCATATTTTGTCTGTAACTCAAATTATTGGATCTTTTTGAGAACTTAATCTGATAGGAAGTTACATTATTTGGTCTGCGTTAATCCTGATGTTGACAGGCAATTAAGATTTACTGCTTAACAAACACCACCACCTACTAAGATGCAGACAATGTTAGCGTTAAGCAATATATATATACAGCAAGTCTTTGTGGTATTGAGATTTGTGCAGTCCATGTTTTTGAATTGCAAGTTATTTGTTGCAACTAAAGCAACCAGGGTCCTACTCCTCTTTGGCATCACAGTACGTAGTGGAAAAGTAAATAGACTAACCTCATTCAGTAAGCATGGATGAATCTTAGTTCTGTGGAGATTAGTGTGGGGGAATTGTGATGTGACAACAAGTGAAATCCTTCAGATTTACTTTATTATTTATTTTGTTAGACTCAAACAAAATCTTCAAATTGAGGGGCGTCCTCACCGAATGATATGGTCGAAACTTTTGTTCATACCCAGTTCCAGTTAACTAGTTCTTTTTCATTCAAGAACACCAATGAATATTAGTATCCATTGGAAAGGTTTATTTTTGATTGACAATGTCTCTATTTAACAGCATCCAACAGATTTTTAGGTGTGGTCATCGATTTAGTCAAATCCTCCTCTGGATGAACCGCTTCACTTTTGTGCATCTAATGAGCTAATGAAGGAAAAAATCCTGAGTAAATGTAATGTTTTTCTTGGTTTTGTGTAAATGTCATTGTTCAGTATGCTCCCACTCCATACTCCCCTTTCCTCATGTGTTACATGTCCTCTGTTTCCTCCCCTTTCTTTCAAGATGTTCATGTGTTTGAGTTCAAGAGTCAAAATATTATCCCCAACCTCAAAGCTTTAACCTGTTTCTATTAGACTTCGGCATGCAAATTTCCATATAATCCTAGTGAAGTCACTTATGATGGTATTGTGATTCATTTGCCTCAGTTGTTTCTACCAGTACACAACTCCCACCTAAAGAATAAAGTAGTTGAGTGCCCAGACATACATCTCTAGAGCACTTGGGTGCATCTCCTACATAGGAACTAGGTTTGGCTGTGGTGACTTAGAATGGATTACATTCATCAAATCAGCGATAGTGAACTCTGAGGTGGGGATTAATTAATGGGTGATTTCAGTACCAACATGCCCCCACATACTCTGAAGTGATAGGCATCTCGTTTTATTTCTCCTTTCCAAAATGTGCTGTATGACAAGACTAGGCCTCTCGAGGTGGCTGTGGGTTCTGCTAATGCCTACACTGAAGACCTAATTCGGCAAAGTACAGGGACGCAACTGGCTTGGTATTTCAAGCTTAACGGGAGGGGGTGGCGGGGCATATCCAAACGTGGATGGAGCCTTGCCTCCTTAACGTTGACCTAGTGCAATAACTGTGGGGGGGGGGCAAGGAGAGTGCTGGAGCAGGCATAGGCCAAGCGGCTCCTAATATGCTGGCTGTGCTTGATGAACATAGCCAGTTGAAGGTAATGTGAATTCTTTTCTACTATAGTTTTGTTTGAGTGGACTGATAATCTTGTGGCATGGGACATACTAATTGTGCTAAATTACATTGCTGGAATGATTATTCTCCTGGAACCGCTGTAGTTTTTGTGTCCTTTCCTATGGCTGCCTCATTTTCTCTTATCAACCCCGTGCCAACAAGGAACCCAAAGATCATGCTTTCTCTTGCCTGTCTCAAGGTAATTTCTGCTTCTTGACCCCCAGGACATTGAACAGAAGGCTTCTTCCACTAAGGGTTGTCTGGAAGAGTTGAAAGAAAAGGTCATAAAACTGTGCAAACTGGACAGGCCAGAGTTTAAGGTGTCTAAGTTAGAATAATGGCTAAAAGAAAGGTGGAAAAATCTTCCCACAGTAGAAAATATTTAAATGGTCTGCTTTTCCCTTGATGGTGAGCCTAGAACATGAGGTCAAGTTGCTTTAGTGCTCATCCTTGGCATCTAAACTGAGGATCTTGAGGGTAGCAGTGATATAAAAGAGTAGAGGCTCCACTTCTTAGAGTTAGAACTGCTGGGTCTTGAGTGTCAAGTGATCTTTGACACCCATGAAGTGTTGGTTTTGTACCTGGAAATTGGTAGAAGACTACCTGAGCTGCTACCTATGCTGGTGGGGTTGGAGACATTGATACAGGAATGTCACCCTGTCCTCCTCAAAGAACAGATCAGAAGTGCTTGGGATTTAAGATTTCATTTTCACCCCAGCCTAAACCTTATTGCACAAGAAAACAAAACGCTCTTGCATTAAGAATGCGCTATGTATGATGTCTCTTGGTTTCCCACGAAGCTCAGAGTGATATGTGAAGAATTGTCTTTACCAACCCACAAGCTTCACTTTGTTTTGATACAGTTAGAGAATGCAAGGCTTAACAGAAGAATCCGAAGCAGCTCTGACTCCGAATGATGCTACCTCCATTTTGATTGTGTAATATTCTAGCCTTTTTTCTTTATTTACCTTTGGGGATCTTTGCAGAGTTACTGGAACTTTCTCGAAGTAATGACTTGGTTATGAAGTTTTCTCCCTCTGTTGTCTTGTTTCCGCTCTCTCGCATGTTGGAAGGGGTTCAGTGTACTGATTTATACTGAGCTGTTTTGCAGATTACCCTGACAATTGCATGTAAAGTATTCTATTCGATTTCTACGGCTGCTATTTGTTGTCTTACAAAAAAAATATATATTTAAACCTAAAGTCTATGCCATATGCCTTTTTTGAAATGCCTGGCAATGCTATGGAAGCAGTTGACCTATGAAGAACCATATTTGTCTAATCTTAACTGGACTTCTGCTTCTTGACCACAAAGTTCCTGTCAGTCATGGAAAATTTAAGGTGCCTCAACACCATATGCAACTTGTGGCTCCATGTAAATCCATGCAATTTTTCTGCCCTACTGCTCAAGACTCAATGCATGTGCGTGGTCTTGGACACAATGATTGTGTGAAAAAAGAGTGTCCTTAAGAGACAATCCAATGGTTTAAAATACCTTTCTTTTAAGACAAATCATCAGCCTACTTCCAGGCAGGTTTTGTTTCTACTTGAATCTGACGCATCCTCAATTTTTGTTGTTCCCAGCATGTGGTTTAGTTTTAAACTTCCATAGGAATGCCTCTTAAAGACAGGTGGTGTCCTCATTGAGCAAATGGTAAACCATGGACGATAACTGCCATGGTTCCTTGTTCGCTGTCATGTAAATAACTACGCTGACTTGTTGGTAAGGCTTTCTCTTCTAGGAATTGCAGCCCATCCAATAGTGGTGAATGAATCCATGTTTGGATTAGGAGCTCAACCTGACCATGTCAACTGTTCAACAAGCTTGATTGCAGAAAAGTGTCATATTCAATCAGAGCACTCCATCAGTGCTCTGGAACTGAGCACTGATTACCAATGTCTTAATTATTGAAACCATCTATCTGATGAAGCGAAGATGGTTTGGAAGTGGCAGTTGTGTGCAGTGTTACAATGAACTGAGGAACAAGGTCCAGGACCCTCAATTTGGCATTGGCCTGAAGTTCCCAGTCTGGAGTATTTTAAAGGAGATAAACTAAGCTATTTTGCAGCAATGCAAATGCTTAATGAACAGTTACTCACAAATGTTTGTAGCCAGTAGAGGGATTGATTATTTTGACTTAGCCATGGTAGGAAATGCAAAATGCTGACTGCCATGTTCAGGTATCCAGAGTCAAGGTAATTGCAAGATGTATGCATTTTTCAAATTACAGGATTTGAGCCTCAGTGCCCTGGACTAGCCATGCCAATCTACTTAATGCTCTGTTCTAAATGCTTGCAATATTGTAATTTAAGCTCCCTTCTGGTCAGCACAATCATTCATCCTGGAAAAGTTGAAGTATCTGGTGATGAGTCTTGGAATCTTATTTGCAGGGCCGTAACATGAGGGGGGGAGGCACCAATCCTCCAGGGTTCCCCCAACCCTTCAAGAGGGGCCCCATTCAGACCAAGGTTAATATCTGTGAGATGGGTGATTCAGAGGGGCCCCTCAACATATTCTGCAGGGGGGCGCCATCATTTTGTGTTGCACCACTGTGTTTTATTGCAATTGATCAGACTTTACTTTCTTTGTTAATTTGACAAGAGCTGATTGCAAAGTGAATCCCAACAGAGGGAGATGATCATTTTTCCTTACAGAAAATGTCTGCCCATCTTCCATTACCAGCCTGTTGGTACCCTGCTATCTGGTAGCATAGTCAGAAAAAGCTGTACATGTTAACTTTGATTTTAAAACCTAGGTTTACATTAACCAAATTGTACAAGGAAAAGTCAAAGAACATGTACAGGCACGTGTGTCATGACTATGTCCGTTATCAATACATTGTAAATCTGGAATACTTGGTGTCTAATTGTGCTGTATAAAGTTTATCTTTTAAGTCTCCTTGGTCTCGTCCTCTTCTCCCCACTTTGTAGTCGGGTGGTCTCAAGAAACCTTGGTTCTTCTGGGTGAACTGTATCTGGTTCCTGTATTTGGCCCCATTTGCAGTGGTTTCCTATGGGCTATGTTATTAATCCCAACTCTTGTTTAGTTTGTTGTGCCCTCCGAGGAGTGTCTTGATATTTCATACTGTGAAGCTATTTAGTCCTCATTTACATTAAGCATGGTAGTGATTGGCACAACCTATTTTGCAGCAACATAAACCAGGCCCTTTAACTTCATCTGTTCTGCTTAATCTGTCCAGGTTAACTGCATCTACATCTCTTCGTTCTTGGCCCATTTCTTGCTGCCAGTCAGTTAGTACAGCCTGAGGTTCAGTTTGAAGCCATTTAATTTCCTTTTTTGTTTGTTTTGGGACTAGGCCTAGCGAGCTTATCGGAGGTCTAGCATTTGTAGCCCCTCCAGTTAGATGATGTACTTGAACCAGTACCTCTTACTAAAATTCATGAACCTTGGGCCACATCACGTCATCTCCGGCTCTAGAAAATTCTGTGGGGGCATTCAGGGTATAGTTCAGTACTCTCTTGTTATATTGGTTCTGTGTAAGTAGTTAAATCAGATAAGCCTAAACCTTGCATTACTTGATACATGCTGAATATGCATGCAGGTTTTCCTTACCATTGGGGTGTATTTAACTTAGCAATTTTCAGGGCTCTATATAGCTCCACCATTAGCAGTCTTAAGTGCCAATTTTTCAGTATCTTCCTGGGCCTTAATGTTCACATTTCTCTATTTGTTCTGGACAGTCGTACATATTGAACAAACATGCACCTCTGAATGCTAGGAACTCTGAGGTCTTAGTGTTTCACAGCCCCCATATATTCATTGGGCCACTAGTGTGTATTACTTAATTCTTGTGAAGACACCACATGGCGCAGACAACGCAAAAGGTTGTCTTTCACAATCTGATTCGCGTTCTTTCCCAGCTTCTGTATCATACGTAAATACCCTTTCAGTATATTGTTGCCCATCATGAGTAAATTCTCCAAGGTTTGTCATTGGGTGCCTTCCAACAACTGTTACCTCCGGCTACCTCACTCCAGCTGAGTAGCAATGTAATACATCCCTAGATCTGGCAGTCTAGTACTCCCTCTTCATATGGCCCCTCCAGAACCTCCAGAGGCTGAATAGACCTTTGCTGCATTTAGAGTGGCGGGAGGAGTTTCCCTTGCACCTGAATAGGCCTGGTCTGCAGTTAATGGTGAGAGGAGTTGCACTTGCACCTGAATAGAGCTGTGCCTGCCTTGTACAATGCTGTCTCCGCCCCCCCCTGTAGTGTGTCTGGGGCCATGACTTGGGATGTGAATGGGGTTATTGTGCACTTCTAAACAGTGTTTGCAGTGCCCCCCCGAACAAAGATTTTATGAACTATAAGTACAGGGGCTGTGACCCCATATTTGGGAGACACTGCGTGGACTTGTAACCAGACGCTGCTGGTTCTGTATGCTGCCCCAGAGGATTGCTGTGCTGCCAGGGAACCGCCACCTGGACTATGCCTTGCTGGGCTGGCCTGCTGAAAGGACTGCCTCTTTGCCGCAAGGACCCTGTGTGCTGGGCTGAGCCTGCCACCTGCTCTGGGCCCCCTGTGCTGTCCCAGGGTTTTGTGGCTTGCCCCGTGTGATTTGAAACCATGCGTGGTGAGCGATGTGTTTTTCACCCTGTTATTCTGAAGCGCTTGTGGACTGCTGTTCACCTCCCGGTCCCCGGCAGCAAGAGGGTAGGTCCTCTGGTTGGGTTGCGACTAAGCAAACGACACCAGGGAATTACATGTGTTAAAACCTGCCGGGGTGCGATGTGGTAAATTGCCCACCCAAATAGGGTTGGTCATGTTCCTAACAGTTACTTCACCTTGAGTTTTTTTAGGTTGGTTAATTAGGGACACTTCACCAGACAACCACCCTTGTGTAGATAGAATTGCTCGCTTTGGTCCTGACGAATCGCCGCTAGATCCTTTGACTGGTAGGTGAGAAACATGTTGACCATTTAAAAATAGGCGCCTAGTCTGAGACATTACCTCAGCAGTGCGCTACTCCGTTTTTAATCAGGTTGGAAGGCCTATTGATTAAAGGTATTCTCTTTGGTACTTCCAATTCCTGTTTTATTTCCTTCAAGATTCACAAAAATCTCCACACACCTCATCTACACTGTTTAGGCCCCTGACCCCCACGGCACCATACGTCTAATTGGAATAAAAGATCTCCGCCAAAGAGCCCCTCATAGGGAGCCCGTCGGGTATTGCAGCGCTGACCTGACGAGGAGCAAAGCCCTATGATGAAGCATGACACCCAGCCGGGTGTGTGAGGGCCCCAATTCCAACAGGAGGAACCCCGTTCCTTCTGTATCTCATAACCAAATACACTCCTCTGTCCCCTACTAACAGTTAGGAACTGCATACCTTTTGTATTGATCAAGGTCTGGAGAGCACTTCCCCCTCAGGCTAACTTGTCCAGAGGGCAGCGCGTGGCGAGCCCTCCTCTTTTCAGTCAGCGTGGGCAATGCTCGGTATTCGCCTCAAGCCCGCTGAGGACGGCGGTGCCTGACGTCCACTGCACCGTTCTGGGGCTCCCCTTTGTTTGAAATCCCTGGTATCGTACCACCGTGAAGAGCCAAGGATTTTCTAGTGTCCATTGTGGGTGAGGCATGGCGAGGGAAGCCGCGCCTGCCCCTCTCTACACTTTCTGGCCCCTGCAACGTACGTCGGTCACAGACACTGCAGCACTGATTGGCTCCCCTCAAAGCTGCACGGCGCTGAGGGTCATATGCGGAAGCTGCAGAGTGAGCCAAAAGGAGGGCGAACCCAGACTGAGAGCGGAGGAGTTCCACTGATGTCGTGCAGCAGGCGGGTCCGGTGAGAAAGGCCGCGCCCATCCCTTCCTGCTGCGGCTACCCCAGGACGAGGGGACTTCTCCGCCAGCACCTGGGGAGCAGGGTGAGTCTGGCCCTGGGCAACGCCCTCCCTGAGTAAGTGGCACTGGCGGACCTATTCTCCCCCCCCCCCCCACCCCTTTTTGTTTTTGCTGGGGAATCTAGTTTTCTCGTAGCTGTGCGATGCTGTTCGGGATCCCCGCTTGATTGCTCTTCGTGTTGTGGGTGTGTTCCCTATTCCCCCCCCCCCGTGTACCTACTGGGGGACACTGATTCTCTGGTGACCTTACGGGGTGAGCCCGGGACAGGCCCCCGATTAGGACCTTGCTACCTAGGGGCATGGAAGCAAGATTGGTAAGGCAGGGTGGAACCTCAACGGAGGCCCCCCGATTCCATGTGGAATTTATTGTTCAGAATTTTGTACAGCTTAATCCTTCTTGGCAGCAGCCTTTCTCATTGCCGACAGGACGTTGCTGAGCTCTTCCCTCTTTCGCTTGGCACGAATGGGAGTACCAACCCTTTTCTTGATGAATTTAAGAGCACGCTTGTCCTTGGAGCAACTCCATGGCACGCCTCTCATAGGGAGCAAAGCCGCACACTTCACGAATCAGGTCTCTAACAAATTTGGTGTTTGGTCAAACGCCCTCTCCTGTGGCACTGCCTGGGTTTGGACACATTCTTGGTAACTTGGTGGCCTTTGTTAAGGCCAACGGCTATAGGATAGCGGATCGCCATAGCTGCACTCCGTTATGGCGGACACACCGGAAGGTTTCCACTGCATATGCAGAGATAGAAAAATATCGCACTCCTGGTATTAGGAGTGCAGGGGTCTGGGCGCCTTATAACATGTATTAGTAATTTGTGTGCATTATGAAACTACTGCCTGCTGGGCCCCGATGTAGTGATTCATATTGTTGAAGTGGTTTACATGCGCAGGCCTAGATAGTAGTGGTGATTTATGTTCCCTTACATACTGCCGTTCATGTTCACAGGGATATGCACAGTAATGGTCTCTCTCCTGGGGTGTTTAGGACATGTGCCATTTATAAGTAATTATTTGATTGCACGAGCTATACTGTTATGACAATAGCCCGATTGCTAAAGTGAGTTATGGTCTATGTGACGTCATGACAAGTGCCTAGTGGCGCAGTGATTTAGGGGATTGTGGTCTAATATGTTTTATGAACAATACAAAGGATATTTTTATATAACCTTGTGAAGTCTCTTTTGTGGTGGACCTAGTATGTCACTGGTGTGTGTTGCGCAAACACTTTACACATTGCCTCTGGAATGGACCTGACTGCTCTGCCAAGCTACCAAGGGGGTGAGCAGGAGTTATCATAGGTGTGCAACTCCCTTTCTCTGACTAGAGGGGTGGGTACTGTCTGGTGTAGGTGTATACTCTAGCCAACCAGAAACCCCATTTCTAACAGGGTATATCCTCGAGGGCCCATGCACGCCAGGCATTCACTACCCTTGTATTTAGCATTTGCACAGAAGGCCAAAATAGGTGGGGACCAGTATCTAAATTGCAGAAACAATTTCCTGGCTAAGGTGGAGTAATCTCATCAATCGTACCCTCATAACTAGAGCTCAACTTAAACTCCCAAGAAGTCAAGTGTCCAGGTACCTCTACTGCTCCCAATAGCTTCTTCATATACGCCCCGCCAATAGGCCAATTTAATTACCATATTGGAACCGGGGGTGAGATCCTCTGGTACTGCCCAAAAACTTTCCATACCCACCTTCCTGAATGCAGACCTGATGTACTTGAGCCAAGGTATAGACTGAATATCAGGTTGGGCTAATAGATATTTAAGGGGAGTTCTATAGGCTCATAGGGCGGATGAGGTCCATATCCTATGCTAGTAGAGTAGGGGTCTAAGCGCAGCTGTCCAAGCAACTTTGAGTGCCAAATCAGCATACACTGGAACCAATGGCGTACACCTTGGGAGTGCTAATGGCTGCCTAAAGAAATTGTGCTCTTAATGCAATAAAATTCTACAGTTAACATCACCCCCTATCTCCTCTCCATATATTGCTGCCCCTAAAGCCTTTATATTGTAGATCTCAATCGCCGGGGCAACTTTTTTTAGAAAAGGTTTTGTTAAAAAGCATTATAAATCTAGCCGAGTGATGAATTAACGTGTAGTCTGCTTTATGAACCTGCATGGACCAGTCTAGGCTAGGTGTAAGCCTTAGCCCTAAATAATTAAAATTGGATACCTGCTCAATTGGGTCCACATTGACAACTAGTTTACACTTCTAGACTTTAGCTGTCTAACCGGTTTAAAAACCATACATTTTGTTTTCGCACAATTGAGTTCTAGTCCCTGCTTGTTGCAGAAGGTATTAAAATAGTCTAGCAGCTGTTGTAGACCCTTTAATAATTTGGAAATCAGGAGAGTGCCGTACGCAAAGAGCAGGCACTCTCCTGTCCCCCACCCTTGAGGCATCACATCCATTTTCATCTAGCCTTTTCACAGCATCATTAATAAAGAGAGAAAACAGGGTGGATGCCAATGCACATCCCTGTCTAACACCCTGACTCTAGCTTTACTGGTTCAGTGAGTTCCCCATTCCCCCCATCTAGCCCTTGCATAATTCTCTTCGTGCAGCTGTACCAAAATTGCCAATAGATTCGACAGAACTCCCATTCTAGCTAATGTTGTCCATAGCAGGGCCCTTGGTACCAAAACAAAGGCTGCACGTAGGTCAACAAAGGCGACAAAAAGACGTCCCTTGTTGACAATAACAGCCTTCCAAAAGAGGCAATTCAAGTGAGAGACCTGGCCTACTGTACTAATTCCTCCTCTGAATCCTGCCTGGAACTCTGATCGCATGTTATTATCCCTAATCCAATCTGCAAGTTGTTACACGACTTTGTTTGCAGAAAAATGTTCTGTGTGGCATCAATTACACTGATTGGTCTAGAATTACTAGGGGCACTATTCTGGCCCTTCTTGTAAATTGGGATAATTTCCACCAAAGGCCATGACACGGGAATCTACATACCCTTAAGAACGGCATTTATGAGATGGTTCATATAGGGGACCAGACACCCAAATGCAATTTAAAAAACTCATTTGGTATTCGATTGGGTCCTGGTGCTTTTCTCTAGTAACATGGAACTAATTGCCTCCTCAGTCTCCCACAGGGTTACTTCTTAACTATTTATGTCCTTGAGTTTTAACACCAGCCCAGCGTCAACACTGGCCCATGGCATTCATACAGGAATATAGGTTCAAAATACTCCACAGATGTTTTTACCACCATTAGATCCCAGAATTTGACATAGTCTTTGGACGACAGCGCGTGGGACAGTTCATCCCAAAGGGAATTCTCCCACTCATTTTTTTTTTTGCCTTTCCACTACGCTCTTGTAGTTTGCGCTGCATAACACAAGTTGTAACCTATCTCTGGTCTTGGCAGCTAATAGTAGGTGGGTTTTGGCTACCCTACATGCCTTTGTATACCATGGTGTTTCCTTTTGGCACTTGCGTGGATGCTTAGTCATGCGCCAAGGTCTTCCGTATATTATCAAAAAGGGATTCATTTGATTTGGCCAGAAACGTCCCTCTCTCCTCTGGGGCAAGGTTATTCAACATTTCTGCCTGTTTCTTTAGCCATGTTGTTCACCCCCTCCACAGCTTCTGGGTGCTTTTTGATCCAACCCCATTTGATAGTCTTCCCATTGATGGAGAGTTCTACACCTCCTACTTGAGCATGGCCCTGGGTAAGCAGAGTACTTGCAGGGGAGCCCAGCAAAGTCAAACTAAGGGCATTGTGAGCACTATCAGCCCTTTCCACAACCACCATGTCTTGAACATACATACAGCTCATCCGAGCAATTAAAAATAATATGGCTTGTGTTCCCTGGCTTGTTGAAGGTAAATTTACCTTTGGTGTCGGACTGGCCGTTTGTGGCTCTTAAATCAAAATTTAAGGTTAGTGCAAATATCTGGGCTGCCCTTGGGGACCATTTGACGGGGGAGATCTATAGATGGGACTCCCCAATCTTTATCCATCTCAGCCAGTAAGTCTGGGTCAAGTGAAATGAGTGCTTCGAAAGTGGCGTTCAAGTCACCCGCTATAATGATCCCCCTCCACTCCTATGTTCAATCAGAAAATCCTCTAAGATACTAAGCATCTGAGTTCCTTTTTTCCTCCCCACAACCCGATTTATAGACAGAGCAGATTTTAATTGTGGCAACTCCGTGTTGATCAAATGGCCTACATATCCAGGGAATCGACAAGGCAGGGTCTTGATTGAGCACTGCAAATCTGTCTGCACCCATGTTGCCAAACCTCCCAATGGCTGTCCTCTAAGGGATTGAAGTGTGTGGGTATAAAAGGAGGTGTACCCATTCCTAACAGTGGGTACTAGACTCCTGTAAGAGACAAATAACATAATCATCAAACTGGCCCCAATCAGAGTCTCCCAGTTTGGTGTCTATCACAGGTACGTTCCAGTACAGAATCTTTAGTGATGCCTTGGCATGCTTCGCAGATACCACCTGGCTACGTGTATGGGGTTGTCCCTGCCCCGCACCCCCCCCCCCACCCACCCCCCATTGATTCCGGCCTACCAGAAGACACTACATGCCGATCTTCACCACTGTATGCCCAACCAATGGGGATTATTAAATGCGCTGAGTTGCATCGCACTGTCCTGAAGTATATAGTTCCCAAGGACTCTTCCTCTTGGAATCCTGGCCTTCTACCTTTACTGTGCAGTTCCACCTACACTAATGGTACAAGCTGTTGGTCCATCTCCTTTGAACCATAAGAGGGAGTTCACATTGCCTTTCTATAATATGAAAACACCTGGGCAATAACACCATTTTTGTTAGTGCTACGCTGCCTCTAGACTAGAGTGGTAGTTTTGTCCAAAAGGAGATGAACCTTTGTATTCCCACTAAGACCCTACCAATATTATTTGAGCTGCTTATTTGTAGTGTATGCTACCTGAATCCCCAGGTATCCGAACATATTGGGTTTCAATTGCATCCTGAGGTGTGGTATTAGCTGCCTTCAGAGATGTACCAGTCCTTCATCTAAAGTAATTTAGATTTTGCCCAATTAGTCCATAATATAGGGATGTCTCCAAATCGGTCTTTAAGATTTGTAGTCTTTCCTTTCTTAATTCGGAATCATGCTTACATTTTATTTTTTAAATCTGACTTTTGTCACATTGCTCCCCAAAACTGTAGTGAATACTTGATAAAATATAATAAAGTTGACAGTAGCATGTTCACAAAGTGTGGAGTCCAGCGGTCTTGGGTAATTGGGCACTCTATCATGGCCTTGGGAATGTTATTGTCAACTACAGATCTTATTTAGTAGAAACCTAAACAATCATAACCGCAACAAACTTGTGGTGATACATGTAGAATCAATATAAACAATTATTGGGGGTGGGTGGGAAACAGCCATTGCAATCAGCATGTTAGTGGCAGGGAACAATCCAAATAGCTAGTGGGCACATAATGAAGGGCTGTTGGATCAATATAATCAGGGTTCTCAAAACTCACTAAGATTTCATCTCACAAGTGGTCTATTGGTTTAAAGCGGACAGTCCTCTTGTCCTCTGTGGAGAGACAAAATTTCAGTTAGCCCACCTACTTGTGTCAGAGTGGCACCTCGGATTTGAAGGTGAGAATCCAGAACTCCATCGGATAGAACTAATGCACCTGGCTGGCTCTGCAGCCAAATTCAGAAACTCATTACCAGTAGGATTGTTCATCAATATGTTAATTAAGCCCAGCATATAGTCCTCTGGTGTACACAGGCCCTCCCTGTCCAACTGCTTACCCATTAACTCTCTGATCTTCCTCCATTATAACTGCATATCGGGGAAAGATGCAAAGACCGCATCTAGGGTAGCCCCAATGTATATTATTACCATTGAGATTTAGCCTCTGAGGGGAAATGTAAATCATGTGGAGGTAGTTAAACTGTATGTGTATCCTTTGTTCCTGGACTCTCTTAACATTATGTAAGGCGCTATCCAACTCTTTGGCAGTCAGTCCCCTACTTGGTTTCAATGTGCGTCCAAGTCAAACCACATTACAAGTTTGCAGTCATTTCCAGCCATAAATACCGATTGGAAAAACCCCATGCCTTACAGACTCTGTGGCCTTGGGTCCCAGAGGCATCTGAAATTGTGGGATAGTCAGGAACTGAGTGGGTGACAATCCATATTTCATCCACTAGTTCAGTAAGTGTGAGAAGTCGTCCTTGCTGTATACTGAGCGTAAGTAACTTGGACTAATTCCAAGGAGCAATGGTATGGGCTTCAAAGGATTTGTGTATAGCTCAGAGTTGGGCTGGCCCAAGCTACCCTCAGCCAGTGGGACTTGCAGTGGTTTGAGGGTTGCATTGTGCAGTTTCCCACCCTTACTAAATCCTGGATAGTTGCTTCCAAGTTGCTGAACCAGTGGACCAGGATCCATGTAGGTAATTTACTTAAAGAAGAGATTCTTTGGTGGGCCACCATCTTAATCAGCAATTCTGTTCATTTTTGATAGTTTCAGTGTAAGTCAGATGTCCATATGGGCCCTCAAGCTGGATCAGGTTATATCACCCCCCCCCCCGATAGCGAAAGGGGTTCAGTTTCCAATCTGTATTTGGTTACATGTAATCTTGGAGATTACCATAGTAGGCAAGGGGTTTGGCCACCCACTCTGAAAATCTCTGGTAGCAGAATTTCCCTGTGATGATTGTTATGGCTGTTGGGAGGGGATGTATATTGTTTTGCCAACTATAATTTTGTACATATTTGTAATTTTACAACTGTATGCATGATGGTTGCCAGTTTATACACACTTCAGTTTGGCCTGTGATGTATACATTGGAAAAGGCTGGAGGCCTTATCTGTACACTAGCAAAAGTTATTTCAGAATCCTTTGGTGTGACCAGTTTATAAGGAAACTTATGACAAACCAAGTAGGCCTTTCTTTCTGATTGTGAAAAGGGCTTTTAAGGGTGAATTGTTATTACACTGTGCTAAAGACTGGGCAGGTACTTTGTTACATGGAGTCTCGCAGATTACTCTAGTAGGTAAGGGTTTTTGATGTTGGTGACCCATCGAACAAACTATGGGAACAGACTATTAGGATCTGTTAGTAGGGATTTGATCTTGTTTTGAGAACTGCATCCTGTACATATTTGTCCTTTTATTATAGTATTTCTGATGGTTGCCTTGTGGGAAGGCTTCTAACGAACATAGTTGGTCTAAGGTGATTATGGTGACAAGCCAATGATGACCGCTAGAAGCCTTGAATTGGTTCACTAGTAAAAATATTTCCAGTGCCATAGGTCTGATCTGTTTGTTATGAACAGTTACGATAAAGAAAGACAGTAGGCCTGACATTGATTTTAAAAAGCATATGTTAAAGTAAATAGGCATTTGTCGGGTGGAAGCTGTATAAAAAAAACAGGGATCCTCTTGGCAAGGTAAAAGCGGGTTTACTGTTGCAGCAGGGAAAGTAGCTAGCTCCACACAGGTAAACAGCTGGTCTCAAATGGGTGCTCAGATGCAGACCCTTAAATAGTTGCACAAACAATATCTCTTACAAAAGGTCAAATAATAAGTTACTCAATTACATCACATCCCCAGTGTCTTTAAACCCCTGACCTTTTCATCTACACATTCTTTATTGTAATTCTAACTATGCTTAAATCATGTATTTGCTTCTTTCGTGTGTGTGTTTTATTGCTCTGCTCCCAAGACTTCTTATCAGATTCTGTGTACCCTTGGCTAACTCTCTCCTGCGCCTATTCTTCAGTCATGTTTCAGTTTGCTGAGAACACAGAATATGTGCTGGTTGTGCTGTAACCATAAATTCCCTTAGGCTTGTAAACACTGGTTTTCCTTTAACTAAGACCTTGCTGATCATGCACTCTATTTCCAAGTGAGCTCTTCACCTGCCTTGCATTACTTTGGGCCTACACTGCTTTTTCACCATGTATAACTCTGACAAACTCTACTGATGACTGTGGTGAAACAACTTCTTCACATTTAGTTTCCTCACTAACATTTCCCCCTCTAGATGATATTTCAACTACTGGCTCTAATCCTGTCTGGATTTGGCACTAGATATGTATTGCCCTGAGCATCTACTACCAGTGTAGGTGTCCCAACTGTAAACATCCCTCCTGCCTTTGTACTGATCCTCCTGCAACATGTTAAAATTAATTGAATACCACAATATATCAACAATGCCACAAGAGCTGTCAAGAAAACTTAAGTCTCAACGTCCAGGATGGTAGCAAAGCAAACCGCCCTTGAAGCCAATTATCTGGTGCACCTCCTTCACCTACTATTTTCTTCTGTGGATGATGCAAATTTTATATAGCTTCTGACAAAGTTCCATTATCTGTATCATTTGCTTGACATCGGTACACCAAGCTATTCCTATCTTGGTGCATACCCCTTCTTCCATAACTGTCATGTACAAGTACATAACAGTGCTGCATAATCATCCTTCTCATGGCACGCAGCTCTTCCTTTATGGCATTAAATCCATCATTCATGATATTGATGCTTTTTAATAGTTCCCATCAAGTTATCTGCAGTCATCGAGCAGTTGCCTTTGCCTGAGCGAACAGCAAAATACTTCCAAAGAATACCTGAGCATCATTAAACAACCTGTACTCTTGGGGAACATCATTCCAAGTTGTAGTGCCATAATCTGCAGCTTTTCTCCTTCGGTGGTGATGTAACAAAGTCGTTGGATGGCTCATGGAGTGTTCGTGTAGAATTGACTTATTTACTCTTGGAAATACCAAGACACGGGTGTGCAAGGTTA
This sequence comes from Calotriton arnoldi, assembly GCA_963921515.1. Taxonomy (NCBI): domain Eukaryota; kingdom Metazoa; phylum Chordata; class Amphibia; order Caudata; family Salamandridae; genus Calotriton; species Calotriton arnoldi. The sequence goes on from CAWUFW010002717.1 coordinate 598,812, forward strand.
CCAGTGTGCAGAAGCCATTCCAGTTTAGTGGTAACTGAGTGTACAATAATACTCCACACTGGAGTATTATTGTACTAATAGTCCATGAGGCTGGAGGTGCCCCCCTGCATGTTGGTGTTAACTATTGTGGCACTGCAGTTGTCCTACATTAATGGTGCAGTTTCCTCTGCAGCATAAAGAAACAGACGTTAACCTCCTGTCTGAGGGCTCAATGTACTATCCTTCCAAGTGTATCGCGCAACATTATCATCCCATATAAGCGCACATTTCTTTACTGTATCCGGACTAATAACAGTACCATTCCATAAAGACATGGCCCTACAAGAAATTTCGATATCCGAATGCCATTGATCATAGGCATAAATTGATCTAGTCACTCTAAATCCTGGCCTAGGAGCACAATCTGGAGGTAAATGATTTACTAAATACCAATTACACTCAGTGGGCAGGCATGTTACTCCTAAAAACCCCAAACTATCCATTCTGCAGTGTTGTCTTCATTCACACTATCTCAACCTTAATATCCTTGTCTGTAAGGATATATAAAACATCTGCTAAAGTCATATTTTGAAGCATTCACTAGAAATTGCACTACCCTAACGTGTTGGCTGCATTCAGGCCTTAATCTTACATATGTGGAGATGTAAAAGACATAAAGCTGTGTTTGGGGGTTCTTCTTTAGTTGAGTGTAACCCATCTTATCCTGTGGCATATGGACTTAATGAGCACACAAAACACGATTCAATAGTACTTTTTGATCCAAAGTCTGACATATGTTGGTACCACATGTTATCTCACAACCTAGTATGCATATTATGAGACACATTGGTGGGAGTGGACAGTTCTCTTCACAGGTGTGTGATATTAGAACTAAAATATACATTACTATAAAGAAGCAATAGTAGAAATGATAGTATCAAGAAGCAAAAAAGAAAAAAAAACCTTTTGTTTTGCCAATTCAAAAAATTGTCCAAAGGTGGGGTGGGGGATATTTTTATGGTCACAATCTTCTCCCCCCTCCTCTTGTTCCATTTACATTGCTGGCGATACTTGGTGTGATGCAGAGTTTATCCTAACATCCGATTGATGGATCCATGGCTTCCTGCCATCTACCTTGAGGGCAGTGGGGGTGGCCATTGTCACGGTAAAAGGCCAGTCGAACTTTGGTTCTTTCCATTTCCAGGCACAATTTCTTACAAATTCTTTGTTGCCTATGTGCACAATTGGAAGGTCAACCTCAGTGGTGGTGCACTTTTGCTTTGATTACCTGTTTAGAAATGAACTTGGCACTTTTGTTAATTCAGAGAGCTAGACATGCATTTCATCATTCAAGATTTCAGCTGTGCATTCTCCATGTCCCTTACTTCAAGTGGCAAGTATCTGTGTATTCATGAGTCTCCCTGTCACCATCTGGGGTCTCAGGTGATGCAAACTAGGTGTGTTCCTAAGGGAAATTAGTTCTATTGGGAAGCAATACAACCACTTTGTATGCAACATGGTGCATAGCTTGCTGATCTTATTCTTCAGTAAGCCGTTTAGGTGCTCAACAATGCCATTGCTCTGGGGATGATAAGCAGAAGATAACTAATGCTTTATCCCTAACATTGTTGTGAGGTGTGAAAATTGCATTAAAGTGTTTGCCGTTGTCAGATCTTATCCCTTCTGGAATTGCCTCACGAATCAGAGACGTATCCGCTGACTTAGCATCACAGTGGATGCACGGTCCTGGTTCAACCCGTCGAGGAAAAGGACAAACCACAACTATGAGATACTGATAGTTGTTTCACCTGTCTATCATATCCACAAAGTCGTGGAATGGTAGAATTTATCACCTTCAATGTAGTATTTGGAGAGAATTGTTGACAAACAATACAATTATGAAGGTACATGGTAAGCATATCATGCAAATTGTAAACAAACCAATCTTGGTGTATTTGCATAGCCAAATTATCTCTTGAGATATGGGCTGGTAAATGCAATTGATCAAGAGCTATCATAAATAAAGCCTGAGGCATCACTGGTTTACATGTAGATATTTGTCTATAAATTAAATCGTCCCCTGACTGGGAGCACCCTCTAGTCTCCCATAACTGTTTCTCATACAATGGAGCAGCTTGCTGCAACCCATGAAGTTGTAAACGCACTGTCTCAACATAATGAGGTGTAATGTTATCTGTGGTAGCGTTTGATTGAGACTCAGACGGCGAGTCAGTCAGGGCCACTAAAATAGGGACATGTTGTGAACCTGATGGCACAGACAGGAGGTGGGGGATTTGTTGCACCTAGCTGCCCAATCTGCTAATGCATTACCCTGTGACACAAAATCCTGTCCATTTGTATGTGCCGCACATTTCACAACTGCCATCGCCTGTGGTAAAGCAGCTAGATACCTCAATTAAAGCCTCTATGAGATTCCTATGCATAACAGGACTCTCGTCTGACTTAAGGAAGCCTCTCCTGCTTTATCTTATAACACTAGAATGTACAGTGGTAGTTACATAAACTGAATCTGAATACATTGTGATGACTTTTCCTATTCCTTGCTTAGGAGCCGTTATCAAGGCTATCCGTTCTGCTGCTTGTGCAGAATAATGTGCTGGTAGTGTTAATTGCTCTACTATGTGGAGTATGTCTGAAGAATCATGCTGTTGTGCCTACTGCCGCACCCGTGTGTCTTAGTTCTGTGTCCTGATCAACAGCAGAGGAACCATCAACAAAATAGACAATGCTACCGGGAAAAGCATCCTCTGTTACTTGACTAGGTTCATTAGGAATATATGTTGCACAGTCACGGGCAACATCCCCAGAGTCTAATATAGGAGGAGCAAAAAATGTTGCGGGATTCACCGTGACACTTCGGAAACTTCAAAGATGGTAGTGACAGTATCACTCTGTGTAGTTAAAGTAGTCCTAGCCTTCTGAATGATAGCAAATACTGCATGTTCTGCATAGAGTGTCAAAGGTGCCCACATGACAAGGGGGTGCTTTTCTGTACTGCAAAAGCGGCAGTGGTGAGGGCTTGCTCAAAAAGATAATGTCCTCTCATCACTGAGTCCAACTCTCAACTAAAGTATCCAATGGGTTTGTCCTAGAGGATTTTTTTTTTTTTGCGTAAGGACAGCCATCATCACTTGACCATTCCAATGACAAAAGAGATAAAACTCCTTGGTGTAATCAGGAGTCCCCAAAACTGGGGCATTCTTTCTCAGTCTCCAAATTTTGAAACGTTTCCTTGATTTCTGGTGTCCACGTTATCCTATCGTTTTGTCTTTTGCCTGTTTAATAGAAGCCAGCAAAGATACTATTAAAGTGCTGTAATCAAAGTCCCATTGTCGCACATAGAGGCCAAGAAACATCAGCATTCCCGTAACAGTTTCTGTCGCAGTCATTTGATGTATAGATGCTGCTCTCGCAGGAGTTACTCGTCGACCAGAAACTGACAATATCTGTCCTAGGTAATGGACCGCCTCCTGAGAATACTGAACTTTTTCTTTCTCTACCTTATATCCTCTCTGTGTGAGAGTAACTAAAAGAAAGATGGTATCTTTCCTACACTTCTGTTCTGTAGAACTGCAAATTAATAGGTCCTCAACATGCTGCCTCAACGTACTGAAAATTTGACAGGTCCTTTTTCACCACTCTGTTGGAAATGCTATGGGACTCGCGATACTCTTGAGTCCAATGAGAATACAAATACTGAGTCCTGCTATAGGAGAACGCTGTCAAATAATGACTATCTGGATGCAGAGGGATGCTAAAGAAAGCATTCTTGAAATCTATAACAGAGAAATATTTTGCATCCTGAGGAATATTTGTCAAGGTAATAGAAGGGTAGGGAACAATTGAGAATTCTGGTGCCATATGCCAAGTATTACCCTTGGATTTATTAACCGGGTAAATAGGGGTATTACAAGGAGACCCTTCAGGGCATATTACTCCTTGCTCTAGCAACACTTTTATTGTAGAGGGGATGCCCTCATCTGCTTCTTTGGAAAGGGGATACTGTCTCACCCTAGGTAGAATAGCACCTTCCTTCAATGTAATTCTGAGTGGAGTAGCAGTACGAATAAGGCCTACATCATGGGGACCATTAGGTCACAAGATGTCTGGTACTAGGAAAAGATCTGCATCCCTGACAGAATCAAAAGCTCTACCTGGTATGGGCGCCTTTGTTGCCAATACTGTTCTCAACGGTATGTCATCCTGAAAGACTATAACTCTTATCTTAAAATCATCAAACCGTTAATCATCCAGTACTTCCTTAACCATTTTACATGCCTTAATGAATATAACACATGCCCATAAAACATGGTTGTGATCACAGGTTAGAAGAGCACTATGGGACGGTGTCATCTCTAAGGCTTCTATTTGCAATATTAACACATTGTAAGGTATCCAGGAATCTTGCCCTTGTGGCTGGAAGAGGGACTCTTTGGGTAACTGAACTTCCCTTTTCAGTAACTGGTGATCCTGCTATTATTGTGTATACCGTTTTGGTAAATGCTTCTATATCAATGGGTCGAGCTCTGAATTGATCTCTAGTAGAAGAATCTACTGTTACAGCAATAATTCTGGAAGGAGGAACTCCTGGGGTAGAACAAATCATACTACTGTCCGGTTTAAAATGTATTGTCATGTTTAATGTAGCCATAAGATCTCTCCCCAAAAGATTAACTGGGGCAGCCTGAGAGAATAGTAAACAGCAGTCAATGTACCTCCCTCCTATTTCCATCTCCACTGGTTTAGTAAACGGAACCCTCATCACCACCCCAGAGAATCCTTGTGTGTCCATTGATCTATTCGAATTTGGAAGGTCTCTCTCTAATTCAAGATCGGGTTGCTCCTGTATATGAGAAATGCATACCTCTTGTTGTTGATAGCTACCATCCCAGTGGGTTCCTCATCAGGCTTGTGCGTCACTAACCATACTGGACACATGGAACTACTCAGTGGGCAACTTCATTGCATATATCCTCCCACATAATTTGTCTGGAGGGGGTTTCCTCATCTCACAATCACACCTCCCTGTCCACTTTTAGGTGGAATTGCTATTGGGGGTGCTTGGCGACTTTGCTGTGGCGGCATTTGTTATACTTGAGGCATTACTGATTGCTGCACATTTTGTGGTGGTGTCTGAGGTACATATATTATTTGTGGGTTTGACTGGCTGCACTACTGCATTTCCTGGCTGGTTGTAAACCCGTCCTTCCATTTTGTTCATCCCCTCTCTTAGTCCTACAATCTTTAATAAAATTTCCATATCTGTGACAATGACATGTTTGATCCATTCTTTAGGGCCCTTCCTATACCTCTTCGTCGTCCTCTGCTACTTCCTCCTTGTGCCCTTACACTATCCTGCTGTTGTGGGTACTACTGTTGAGTTGTCACTAGGACCGATCCCACAGACATTGCAGTCCTCTGAGTGGTAGCTGCTACAGTAGCTCCTTCCACCGCTCCTTTCTTTGCCAACTATTTCTGCACTAATTTGTCTGCTGCTTTCTGTCACCTGCTACTTGTTTCTCTCTTTCTCTTGTTTCTTCGAACACAAGTGAATTATATGTGCCTGTATCTCTGTCCAGGGTTTTGCTTCAAATGCCACTATAGTATCAAGATTATCCTGCACATCAGAGGGTAAGCCCTTCACTGCATTATAAAACAGCACAGCATTTCCCACAGGTACTTCACAACCCTGACCTATTTCTTGATTCCATTTTTCTTTCATCCTGCAAAGAAACTGAGCAGGGTCCTCACTCTGCTGCATTGATTGAGCAATTAGGGACCCAATGTCTGGCCTATCAGGATACATTTTCCTCAGCTGATCCCTGACCATTGTCTGGACTAAGTTGAATGGAGAACCATCATACCCAGTCTCAGTAAGGGTAACATTTCTCACTCCAGCCTTATGGAAAACAGAATCTGTCTCATCTCCTATAAGAGAGCTAAGTAAAGTCTTTATGTCCCCCTACTGCCAGGGTGATAGCAGTTTTTCTCCAAGGACCTAATTAATTTCCTTGCTTCTTCTGTAAGCGGCGGTGTTAGAAATGGGGGTCTCTAGTTGGCAGAGGTAGGTACCTTTGTCCAAATAGGGACCCTTGCTTCTTGTCAGCGTAAGGGGGATACACACTTTAGACAACCCCTGCTCACCCCCTTGGTAGCTTGGCATGAGCAGACAGGCTTATCCCAAAGGCAATGTGTAAAGTATTTGTACCAACACTCACAGTAACGCAATGAAAACACCACAAATGGACACCACACCAGTTTAGAAGAATAAAATATCTATCTAAACTTCACAAGACCAAAACAACAAAAATCCAACATACACAGTTAAAAATATGACTTTCAAAAGGTTTCAAGAACTTGTACCATAGAAAACTATGGATGGGTGACTTTTACACACAGTTCCTGTAGTTGTGTCAAAATTCACAAGTCCAAACAGCCGTAGAGTGAAGAAGCGTAGAAAACAAGGAGATGCGTCAGTTCCTGAGACCTTGGGGAGGCGATGCGACAGTTCTGCTGCACGTAGAAGTGATGCAGGGGGAAGTGATACGTCGATTCTTCGTGACGGTCCACAGGTGATGCGTCAGGAAAACTTGCTGCACCAGTACGATGCGTGGAAATCCATGATGCGTCGGTAATCGATGTGGCGGCGTCGAGCGGCGCTGTCGGTTTTCTTCAGACGTGATCCCTCTATGCATTGATTCTTGTAGTGGCGATAGGCACTGCGTCGGTTTTCGCAGCGGCAGGGCGATGTGTGGAAATTCTTCTTGCACCGTGGAGATGTCGGAAAAACAGCCGCAAGAAGAACGATGCGTCGATTTTTTGCAGTTCTTCAAGTTTCTTCTTTCTTCCAGCTCCCAAGCAGCAGCAACAACCTCCAGAGATCCAAAACTGGCACAGGCACCTCTTGGCAGGTTAGAACTCACAGCAGCAGAGTTCAGGGGAGCTGGGGGGTGAAGTCTTTGTGTCCCTGAGACTTCAGAACAGGAGGCCAGCACACACAGGCCCTTGGAGATCTCCTTCAAGCAGGGGACACAGCAAAGTCCTTCTCTTTTCCTTAGCAGGAACAGCAACTGCAGGCCAACCCCACACAGAAAAGGGGCACTACTTCTCGTCAATCTCTCCAGCTCTTCTCCTTGGCAAAGGGTCCTCTTGAATTCCAGGGATGATCTAAAGTTCTGGGGTCCGGCCTCAATATTTATACAGCAAAATCCTTTGTTCTCTGATGGCAGAGAAGCCCTGTGCCCAGTCAAAACCAGTCCTGTCCTCTCTGGTGCAGCTTCCTGGCAGGAGGTGGAGACATTGTGGAAGGCAGACCAGGCCCATTCAGGTGAAACGAAATCTCCCCATAATCTAAATGCAGCCCAGGTCCATTCAGCCCAGCCCTGACTCATCCAGACTCTCTGGAGCCACTGCTCCTCCCCAGCCCCTGTCATTCCAGAGCCAGACATGCAATACACAAACCTAGCAGAGGCACACTGGGTGGCTAAGCAAGAAAATACCTACTTTCTAAAAGTGGTATTTTCAAACAAAGCATGTAAAGATCACCCTCACTAAAATATTTATTTTAACATTCTGAGTTAAGGCATACTAAACTTTATTTTCTTATCTGGTTCCCATGGGCAGTTATGTTTATAAGATGTTATAAACAAACTCCCATTCTATCCTATGGGAACAGATAGCCTTGCAATAGTGCAAAACGAAATTGGCAGTATTTCACTATCAGGACAAGCCACACACATCAGGGCATGGCCTACCTTTCACATACACTGCACCCTGTCCACAGGGGTACCTTGGGCCTAACTTAGAGGTGACTAATATGTAAGAAAAGGGAAGGTTAGGGCCTGTCAAGTGGGTGCACTTACCAGGTCGACATGGCAGTTTAAAACTGCGCGCAGACACTGCAGTGGCAGGCCTGAGATACCTTTTCAGGGCTACTCATGTGGGTGGCACAATCAGTGCTGCAGGCCCACTAGTAGCATTTGACTTACAGGTCCTGGCACACGTAGTGCACATTACTAGGGGCTTACCAGTAAATCAAATATGCCAATCAGGGAAACACCAATCCATAAACGCAATTTATACAGAGAGCATACGCACTTTAGCACTGATTAGCAGTGGTAAAGTGCCCAGAGTCCTAAAGCCAACAACAGCAGGTCAGGAAAAAATAGGAGGAAGAAGCAAAAAGTTTGGGGCTAACCCTGTAAAAAGGGCCATTTCCAACAGGCGGTAACAATTTTGTAAGGTTCTCCATGTCCATTTGTTGCCAAGGAACATATTTAGGTGCCCCAGGTCCCTTACGTATCAGGGGCATCTGATATATGGGAGTAACAGAATGTTGGGCGTTGTGCTGTCTAGCGTATTTTTGCCACACGTACAAACATTTGCTCATGTAGGGATATTCACAGTCTGGATCTCCCTCACCATAAATAATGCAATCCTCAGTATTTGCCATGTCACGTGGATCAAAAGACCCTTCTCGTAGCCATGGACTCATCTTTTCACGTTTGGCGACTATCTCACTAGGGGTGAGATCAGTGCCGCACAGAACTGATTGAATGCTCCTCTGCTACACTAGTCTATCATGTAGTGTCAATCCTCCTATAGCTTCACAAGATCCCATCCTGGGATCTGGCTGACCATGGCTTTCTTGAAACCGCAGCGACTCAAGCTCTGTTGCTCAGGGTTTCCTAGTTCTTGAGAATATGTCCTGCTCACCTTCTCTAGTGTTGGTGCATTTAGGCAATCTCATCGCTCCTTTTGTGTGATCAAAATTGATAAGGGGCTTTTTTGAGTACTAGTGTTATAAGTAGGGTGCTTAGTCTCTGGAGATCTAAGTATTTCACCCATGCTATCTACATGCCTATGTATTGACTGTACTTTATTTACCATCCTCCCAAAACATTCCTGAATCTGACGTGATGAATTATCACAACATCCTTCTCTCCTTGCTTCCCTTGCATCTCTTATATTATCACTTTGTGATAACCATTTCTGAACACACTGGTGAAATTATTACACTCCCCTTCTGCCAAGGTGGTAAATTATTTTCAGTCCTCCTAAAATTCTCATCTCTTTCTTGAGATACTGGCCATCGCGCCATACTAACAGCCATGTATTCATAGTCATTTCATCTAGCATCATCTACCTCTCTCTGTTATGGAGCAGGCATTCGCTCTTTAACTACTCTTCCTGCTATATCTCTCTTCTGTAACAAGTGTAATGTGGCTGATAAAACAAGCTACTGATCGTCACTGTCTCCTGGACCCTGCTCGTCACCGCTACCCTCTTGGGGGACAGGCTGGATATGAATGCAGTGTAAACTGTGCTTCTAATTGTCCTGAAAACTGAGTCACCCTCCCATACTTGTTGTCTTGTTTGTTCTGTGGGACAATTTTGGAGATTGTGATGGGATCTCAACCTCTGGATTCTCAAATCCCACTGCGGCTTCCTATAGCTGCACTAATGGATAAATAGCAGCTACCTTGGCGGAAGTATTCATAGAATCATATGGAGGTGGTAGAGCAGATGGGATATTAGATGTCAGCATTTGAGGAGTCCTTAGACATTTCACAAAAGACTCGCCATAAGGCTAAGGTGGATTCTCACTTCTGTAATTTAGCTCCTGCATATCTACTCTTAAGATGTGTAACAATGTCCTCTAATATTTTGTCCGCAAATGTCCCTTCCTTTGACCAGGGATACGTGTGCTTCCGAGTGGCTTTAAACCATTCCCTACAGTGTTTTTGTAACCTTTCCTGATCATCTGGAAAGGTCTTTTGCTTGTGTTCTAAGGGAGTCTCAGTGGTCCCCAGTATTCCTAGAAGTTTTATAATCTTATTTATCTGTCTGCTCAATATTTCTTCTTTTTAATTTCTTACACTAATCCTCACACATAAAAAAATCAGTCAATTTGTCTTTTCAGTCATATGTTAAACATACATCACAACAACATTATACAATATCACTCTGGCCACATTTCTATTTACATGCACACACATTCATCAACATATTTTAAAAATATAAAAACTTCAACTACTTCTAGGGGGCGTGGCTTGTCCGCAAGCCAAGATGGTCGCAGGGTAGCGGAGCTCCAGCCCGAGCCCATAAATTCAGCATAATCCTGGTCCGGAGGGGGCACTGAACACCTGAGAGAGGTGAAAGGAATCTGGGGGGAGGCTACTGATCCTTCCCCCCCCCCCCATCCGATTACACAGGGGGCTGAATAATTGTCACCCCGCGGAGGAGGCATTGCTCGTCGTGGGCCCGGCCCGTTTGGAGCCGGATCATGGCCGGTTGACTGGCGGCGTAAGGAGTGGAGCAGACGGAGTATTGGGCAGCAACGATTCTCGGGGAAGGAGGCGAGGGGCCCCCCCGCCCTCGGTGTGCTAGATCTGGAGGCGGACTGGTGAGACGGAGCAGTGGCCATTGTCGAGTAATGGCGCAGCCCAGATAACCTGGCTGGAGCGCTACCCTGGGAGGGCAGGCTGGACAAGTGATCCGGAGATCTGGGGAGTCAGCGGAGGAGCCACAAGATTGCCGGCCGGAGACTGGGCCTTGCCTGGGCCGGTGAGTGTAACTGCGGCAGCGGCCTGGTTTGTGTGGGCCCAGCCCGGAGCCCCCTCCCCTCAGTGCGAGATTGCAGCCCGGCTGGCCAGAACCGGGAGCATGGAGAGAAGAGGCATTAAGCCGGGGTGAACAAGAAGCAGGTTTCCTTGGAGGGCCGCTGCAGCCGAAGAGAATGATCCACTTGGCCGAGACTGGTAGAGGGAAGCGGTGGCCTGGGGCTCAGGCCGAAGCAGAGGTCATGCCACTCCGCTTATTCAGAGGGGCCCGCCGGCACAGAGGACCTGACAGTTTGGTGAAGCGGCGGAACAGGCAAACAATAGAGAGGCGGGAAATCAGCCTGTTGGGGGAAGGATGGACCCCAACTCGCCGGACTCCATCAGAGACGGGTCGATCAGATCTGGGGGGGCTCTGGAGCCCTGGGAACTCTCCGGGCCAGGACGCAAGGGCCGTGAGGGCGTGATTACACATCCCTGAAGGAACGCCCAGCCAACAAGACCAGGGCACTGGAACAGCTGGCGGCCAGGGCCTGGCAGAGCCAACAGGGAGTCCGGTGGCAGAGGGACATTAGCACCAGTGTCGCACAGTGAAGATGAGTGGGGGCTGGAAGGTCAAGTGTCGTGACGGACATCGGACTGTCCGGCTGTCAGGGTGGTGGTCCCTGGACTCATTCAGGCGCAAAGATAGTGAGTGAAGACTGGAGGGGTCAGGTGGGAAGATGGTGAAACCTAAGGGCGGGGGCCCCACATAGACTAACAAGATGGACAATTACGCCATCCCCAAACCCGCTAAGTCTAGCGAGGACGGGGAGGTTGAAGAGCCCTCACTGGCGGTGATAATGGCGGCAATCAGAGACGTCAAGGGCTCCCTAGAGCCGAAAATAGACTCGGTTTCAACTGAGGTTACGCTGATCAGAGCGGTCCTCTCCAAGCTAAGCGAGAAAGTCTCCACTGCTGAGACCCTGATTGCCCAGCTCCAGTCAACGTCTAAACGCCTGGGGGCCCAGGTGAGCACGCTAACTCAGCAGGCTGCGCTAATGGCAGCAAAGCTGAAGGACCAGGAAGGGAGGGCCCGCAGGAACAATATAAGGGTGGTTGGTGTCCCGGAAGGGGCCGAGGGCCCCAGTGCCGAGCTGTTCCTGGAAGACTTCCTGGTGAAAAACCTGCACTCTAAGAGTGTCAAAGTTCTTCTCTGTTGAAAGGGCCCATAGGGCTCCGGGGCCACCTCCCAAGCCGTAAGCCCCTCCCCGCACGATTATTGCAAGGATTTTCTATTCTCGTGACACGGATGCCACACCGCAGGCAGCCAGGGTGAAGGGAGAAATTCCCTACGAATTACACTGATCAGGATCTTCCCGGACTTCACCCTGCAAGTGCAAAGACAGAGAAGAAGTTTTAAGCCAGTGAAAAGAGAACTTCGGGCCAGAGACTTGAAGTATGCAATGCTCTTTCCAGCACGTCTCCGAGTTGTGTCAGAAGGGAAAACGTGGCATTTTACATCCCCAGAGGACGCCTGGAATTGGCTGGAGGGCTGGCGCACTGTCAGCCGATGCAAAGACAAGGATCCACACCGTGGACAAGGAGAGGGCGTGGGTGGTAAGGAGAGTGACACTAGGGGAAGCCGATCCCCGGGAGTCGAGAGTTCACCCACAAAGGGGGGGGGGGTCTTAAGGACTACAGAGCTACGAGATTGCCACTGAGGTAAGACTGAGTATGTCTGGTGGGCACCGCACAGGAAGTGCTGGCGAACGGAGTTGTGACCAAGCCACTGGGACGGACACAACCTGGGACAATGGGTCGGGGGTCCCTCTCGCTCTCTCCCCCTTCCCCCCCTTTCCTCCCCCCCCCGAAGGGACACATAGGGGATGTTACTCACTGTTGGGCTCGGACGGGAGAATGAGAAACTGTATTTGTGTTACTGCCCATCTTGGCGGGATGCGTCCCTCCCCAGTTGAAGTTCTGAAAGTTAGATGTGGGGCGACAGGCGCTCTGCAAGCTGGGTAGTTGGAGGGTTAACATCCAGATTACCAGGGTAGCAGGGCGGCGGGAGGTGGGGTTGTTGTGTTTCAGGTTTTAAGCCGTCAATACAGTGTACAATCGGCCAGTGATTATGGGGACCGTGTTGGATGGGGAGGGAAGAGCGATTCACGCCCTCGCACAGGACAAAGCGATCTATTGGGAAGGGAGTGTGAAACAATAACACCAATGACCACTACTGTAGCTAATTCCATGAAGATATGGTTGTGGTATGTCAATGGGTAAAATAGCAGGTTGAAATGCTCGATCATCCTACAATTCGTTAAGCGGCACGCTCCAGACATTGCCATACTCCAGGAAACGTATCTCAAGGGAAACCAATGTAAAGCGTTGAATAGATTTGGATATGCCCTGTTGGCGCACGCGGGATTCACTATGGGCTCCAGGGGGGGTGGGGGTACTATGTAAGAAAGCATTCCACTTCATCCCTCGGAACACATGGGCTGACCCCCTGGGCAGATATGTGGTGCTTAGGTGGCAATGGGAAGGCCAAACCATTAACTTATGCTCGGTATACGATCCGCCGAGACTTCAGTCCGCCTCTCTGGACGAGTTGGAATTACTCCTGTTAGAGCTCCCGCAGGCGATAGTTGGCCCTTGGGGGGGGGTATATGAATGACATAATCTCGGCGGAGCTGGATGTCCTGAGAGATGCGTCCTCAGGGAGGAGGGCCGGGGCTTTGGGGGACTTTCTTAAGACTATGGGGCTGGGCGACGTCGGGCGTCATCACCACCCAGGGCTGCGACAATACACGCACCCATCGGCAGCACATGGCAGTTTTGCACGATTAGACTATCTTATAACACACAAATGCCATGGGCCGGTTTAAAGACGCTATACAAAAGGGGATGATGGACGGAACGTTTGAGCCAATCAAACACTCACCCCCAGTCAACTGATCTGGGTTTAATCCATCATCATTCTTTAGCTCACTCCACCACCCCAGTTCAGACATGGCCATATGCAAATCAGTCTGACCCTGTGCCTCATGGGCTAAAGAATGATGATGGATTAAACCCAGATCAGTTGACTGGGGGTGAGTGTTTGATTGGCTCAAACGTTCCGTCCATCATCCCCTTTTGTATCGCTTTGGTCGCCCTAAGTTGGCGGGGGTATGCCCAGACGTGGGTCCCTTGCTCACTTTGCCACTGGATTCAAGCAAGCCTGGCTGATGACGGCTGAAATGCCAGAAACCGGTCCTAGGATGCTTGTTTCCGGTCCAGGAAGACATGGCTTGGCAGTTCGGGCTGGACTGTTCCCATGAGGCACAGGGTCAGACTGATTTGCATATGGCCATGTCTGAACTGGGGTGGTGGAGTGAGCTAAAGAATGATGATGGATTAAACCCAGATCAGTTGGCTGGGGGTGAGTGTTTGATTGGCTCAAACGTTCCGTCCATCATCCCCTTTTGTATCGGTTTAAAGACGCTAGTCACGTGGCCCGGGGGATTTCCGGCCACTCTCCGGTGATGGCTTTATTGGAGGGCCCCAGTCGAGAAAATCTTGTCCCCCCACGGGTTGACTAATGGCATCTCAGGGTCTCTCAATTTAAGGACAGTATCAGGGAATGTGCTGACCGTTTCTTCACTGAGAACCAGGGCTCAGTAGGCTCCAAGGTGACAATGTGGGAGGCATTTAAAACAGTCCTCAGAGGGCACGCCCAGGTGCAAATTGGGGCATCCAATAAGGAACAGAAAATAAAATGTGCGCAGCTTGAAAAGGAGATCCTAGACTTGGAGACTAGGGTGATAGCGCAGTGAGAGACGTTGAGTGAGTTAAAGCACCGCCTTTCCCTCAGGCAAAAAGAGCTGAGAGATTTGCTGGAAGGGGAAACTAGGGCTCAGGCGAGAACCTCTAGATTCAAGGTCTATGAAATGGGTGACAAGGCCAGGAAATTGTTGGCCTGGCTCGAGCGGCGTGAAACTTCAAAGAGGTGGGTTCCAGAGATCCTGGGAGAAAGGGGGATAGATTTGTGACGGGACGGGAAGTTGCAGAGGTGTTTGCCTCATACTATGAAGATATATACACTTCCACAGTAACACACACCGAAGCAGACTGCTTAGGCTTCCTTAGGGATATCAAGCTGTCGAGCCTCTCAATGGGGGAAAGGAATAGCTTAGAAGAAGATCTGACGGTGGAGGAGATAACCCTAGCCGCCTGTGTACGAGTTCAGGGAAGGCATCGGGTCCAAACGGTCTCCCGGTAGAATTGTATAAATGTATGCTAGACAAGACGATGCCTCATCTCCTATCGATACTTCAAGAAGCCGAACAGATAGGGAGGCTGCCCCATGATCAGCGGACAGCAATGATAGTTGTCATACCCAAGTAGGGTAAGCCCCCAATGTGTTGTGGGTCATACCGACCAATATCATTGCTTAACTTCGAAGTGAAAGTGCTAGCAAAGGTCCTGGTGACGCGGCTGAATGCGGTTCTGTCGTCTCTGGTGCACCCGGACCAGTCGGGCTTTATGCCGCATAGGGGCACGAGACTTAATCTCTGCAGATTATTTGGAATCCTTCATGTAATGGACCGGACCCCTTCGGTGCCGGCGGCACTCCTGTCTCTAGACGCCAGAATGACGTTCGATAGCATGGAGTGGAACTATTTGTGGGTGGTGCTGGAGTGCATGGGATTCAGACCTAAGTTTATTGGGTGGATAAGACTACTATATAAGCAACCGCTGGCCAGAGTGAGGGTCAATGCAACAGTCTCCGGAGAATTCCCTCTACAGAAAGGGACTAGGCAGGTTTGACCTTTATCCCCAACTTTATTTGGCCCTTGAACCGTTGGAAGCATGGATCCGCCAAAATCCCCTAATATGGGGAATCCCAGTAGGGGATGATTCGGAAGACCGTATATCCCTGTATGCGGACGAAATCCTGCTGTATGTACGGCGACCGAGGCAATCAATAGACTGAATTCTGCAGATATTCCGCATTTTTGGAGATTTCTCAGGATACTGTATCAACTGGGATAAGTCCCTACTGTTTCCATTGGCGGGGGTGTCCCCAAACTAACCTCTAGATGCGAAGTCCCGGTGAAGTTAGTGGGGTTAAAGTACCTGGGGATGCATATAACAAGAAATCCACAAGATTTCTATGACCACCTTAGTATCAGTAATTAGAATATTAGAGATATGTCCATACAGATATTAACGTGGAACGTTAATGGGTTACGGGTGAAGGGCCGAAGGGATAGGTTACTCCAATACCTTAGAGATTCTCCTACACAAATTTTGGTTTTTACAGGAAACTCACTTGTTGAAAAAGGAATGTCTTGATCTCTTTGAAAAACAAAGATGGGTACAACAAGTTTTTTTGTACAGATCAGAATGGGAATGTCTGAGGGATTCCAATAATTGTGGGGGAAAAAAGCAAGAATTTGGGTAACACGTACGAAAGCAGACAAAGGGGGAAGGTGGATTATAGCGGATGTTAAAGTAGATGATAGGCCATTAACGCTAGTAGGCTATTATGGCCCAAATCACAATGATTGTGAACCATTAACAAATCTGTTTGCCAATCTCCTATATTTTCCCGGCCCAATAATTATGGGAGGGGATTTTAATGTTGTATTAGATTTAAAATGAGATAAATCGAGCAAAACCAGAACAACACCGACTCCCAATTCACGTGCATTACTAAAAAATATGATGGCCCAGCATACATTGTGTGACCTCTGGAGAGAAAGAGCAGGAACTTCACAGGGTACATCTTTCCATAACAAGAAATATGGTAGTAGGTCTAGAACTGATTACTTCCTAGTAGACTGGAGCCTCAGAGAAGATATCTCGGACATTGAATATAAGGCTGCCCACCTATCAGATCATTTGGCAGTTCTCCTAACACTCCAAAACAATATTAGGTGTGAAGAGAATAGATGGACTCTGGACCGGACCATATTGGCAGATAGTGAAGCAATGGAAAATCTTAAAGAAGAGGTTAGAGAGTTTATTGAGGTCAATACCGACTCAGCATCAAATGGAATAGTGTGGGACAGCCTAAAGGCTTTTATAAGAGGCAAGATCACCAGTGTAACATGCCATAGAAATAAGGTATACATAAGAGAAATCTCACGACTAGAGGATGAGACGAAGAAAATAGATTTGGAAATAAAAAGATCAGACTCAGAGGAGAATAAAGTAGGACTAGAAAAGCAGCAATTACTGATGAGGAATCAACTATCTGAGATCCTCCAAATAAGAATAAGAAAGAGGTGGGAGGCCAGCAAGCTACCACACTTCGAGTACGGAGAGGGAGCGGGTAAACTTCTTGCCTGGAAAGTTAAGACGGAAAGGAACAAAAACAGGATTAAAGAGATCAAGGAAGACCGGTCTGGAGATACCCTGAGTAGTGAGATTGAGATTAAAGAGGCCTTTAAGGATTTCTTTAGTGTCCTATATATGGAAGAGAAAGAAGATATAGCAGACACTGAGGTAGAGGGCTGGCTTGCCGAGCCCATTCGACCTATAGATGCTAGTCAACAAAGAATTCTAAATCAATAGATCACCAAGGAGGAAGTAATTAAGGTTATTCAAAATAGCAAAGGGGTTAAAGCGGCAGGGCAAGATGGCATTCCAACGGAGTTGTATAAAATCTTAGCAGAGGTGGTAGCCCCTCTCTTGACACTAGTGATGAGTGAGGTATTAGGTCAGGGAACACAACTACCAAAATCGTGGAATGAGGCCACGATTACCCTTATCTTGAAACCGGGTAAAGATCCAGCATTTTGTGAGTCGTATAGACCAATATCTCTTTTAAACTCAGACTATAAACTTTTTACAAAACTTTTATCCGGTAGGCTAGCAAAAATTGCGGGCTGTATAATACACGGAGATCAGAGAGGCTTTGTGAAAGGGAGATACCTCCATGAGCTCACCTATGAGCTTATTGGGGCTATCGACTTCGCAACAACTTTTAACACACCTCTAGCTATAACAACATTGGATGCCTCTAAGGTATTTGATAAGGTGAGATGGTCCTATCTATTCTCAGTATTAAAGAGATATAATCTGGGAGATAATTTCTGTCAAGCTTTAAAGCTAATATACAAAGAACCTGTAGCAAGAGTCCTCGTGAACGGAAAATTATCCTCACCGTTCAAAATCCTTAGAGGTACAAGACAGGGCTGCCCCCTCTCTCCCCTCTTGTTTAATCTTTACATGGAGCCCTTGGCCTTTAGAATTAGACATTCAACTGACATTCCACCTTTTTGTCAGGGAAATTGGGTTAAGAAAGTCGCATTATATGCAGACGACCTCATGATATATTCATCCAATTTGGACGCTGTACTACCAATAATTCTACGTATAGCGACAGAATTTGGAGAAGTGTCGGGGTACTCAGTGAATGAGCTCAAGACTGAAGCAATGATATGGAACCAAGTAAGCAGCAACCCATTAATTAAAAAGGAGATGCGATATCTCGGTTTAAGAATAGTCCAAGATATCAATGTAATTGCTGAAACTAATTTAAGAAGGGTGTTTAAAGAGATCGTCCAATTAATGAAGAGCTGGGTACACCTCCCATTAACGATTCTAGGGAGAGTTAGCTTGGTCAAGATGAGTATCCTGCCAAAGATTACTTTCATATTTAATGCATTACCTCTACACTTCGACAAAGCCACCATATATAGCATACAGCAAGCAATAAATTCATTTATTTGGGCTAATAAAGGGATTAGGATCTCTTGGAAGAAGCTACAAAGAAGAAGGGAGAAGGGAGGTCTATCTTTGCCAGACATACAATATTATGCGTGGGCTTTCCAATTAAAAAATTCCAGAATGCTCATAAAGATTCCCGATGGATCCATAATAGGTTTAATGTACTCAGCAATGTTAAAAGACTGTAAAATAAATTCAGATGGTTTCCTCTTTAAATTTGGAGATCCCAAATTTAAAAAAAGTTAAACTGAAGGTACTACAGTCGATGGCAATAATGTGGTATCACATCAGACGCCTTTCGAAATTAGATTATTACTCCCACTTTGCCCCGATGTGGGATTCCCCAGGTACCCCGGAGTGTCTCAACGACAAGTTGGAGTTACCAATCAGAGATGCCGACCTAAAGGTCTGGGGGGATTTGACTAGAGAAGGAAACCTATTACCCTGGCATGATTTAAACGGACTGATGAAAGGTACCCTTTCAAAGTTTAAATATCTACAACTAAAAAGTTGGGCACAAAGCAGGGAATCGACATTGGGTACTGGCAATATTTTAGAAGATTAATTGGTAACTAAACTACCAGGAAACAAAGAAGTAGCACTCTGGTACTAGCACCTTCAGGACACCATGGATGGAGAATTCACTCTGGCGGAGGAGCTGTGGGGAAATTACTTGCCAAGGGAGCAGTTGCAGAATATTTGGCAAGTATCTATGCGTACGCTTTACATCACAGTCAAACCTGCTTTTTTAAGAAGCAACCACCTTTTTTCACTTCATAGGGCATATATATCACCCAAAAAACTATCTAAGATGGGGAAAGGAAGCCGAACCAGCTGTGCTAAATGTGGGTTGGAAAAGGCGACAGACATCCATATGTTCTTTCAATGCCCCACAATCAGCGAGTTCTGGAAGAAAGTACAAACAACAATGTCAGGTATTTTGGGTCAGCAAATAAAGGTAAGCCTTTCATTGGTTATCTTCGGGGTGGTTGACGAACTTATAGGTAACATCAGAGATTTGTTGTTTTATGCAATGCTACTGGCCAGAAGGGAAGTATGTCGTAAATGGGTGAGCAGTATATCTCCACAGCACTCAGAATGGTTGGAATCCCTCATATATATGTCCAAGATGGATCTATCAGGGAAAAAGTCTAAGAAGAAAGCCTTCTGGAACCCCCTATTAGTATGGTTGGAGAGCCCGGAAGGGTTGCGAAAAAAATTTCTGAGGGTAAATTGCTGATACAAGTTTATAATCACGTCCAATGATTACACCGGCTAACACTCCTGGACTGCTACAGGGCCCCTACGTACTTTGAAAATCTAAGCAGTATCGGTGTTATACCGTGTGAGAGAGAGAGCCGCAGAAAGGTTAGTGTCTATTGTAATATGCCCGTTAGCGGTCGGTACCGCTCTCGATAATAAGGGCAGAAAAAATGGACATCTTTCTTTTTTTCTGAGGTGAATGAGGACAAAATTTAAAAAAAAAAAAAAAAAGATTTCTACGACCAGAACTTTTTATCCCAACTGACCAGGTTTCGGCAGGATGCCCAGAGATGGAGGTGGTTACCGCTGACCTTGATGGGTCGAGCTGCACTGTTCAAAATGATGACACTCCGGAGGTTGTTATATGTCCTGCAGAATTCCCACTATTGGATTTCGATTAATTCTTTAATTTAATAGAGGCGGAACTGAGCTTACTGCTGTGGAATGGAGGGGCATCACGAATAGCGCTCCGTAAACTGCAGAGGGGTGTCTATGATGGGGGGTTGGCGATCCCAGATTTGAAACAATATTACTGGGCATTCCAGCTGGACGTGGTGAATGGCTGGGCGTTCAGCGACCGGACGGAGCCAGGGTATAGCGTTGATAGATTATATATGGGAAACAGGGTATATAGCTCCCTACTTTACGATAAGAAGGGAACCAAGGGCCTGCCGGCACACACACAAACAGTAACCAAAATTTGGTGGGAAGGGGCAAAATACCTGGGCTGGAGCGACAGACTGACCCTGTGGACGGGTGACCAACTGATGGAAGTGTGCAAGTTGAGGGGTTTTTCCAAATGGGAACTTCTGGGGCTGGGAGATGTCTGGAGAGCCCAGGCTTTCTTGACATTCCAGGTCCTCCAACAAGAGTATGAAATGGGCCCGGGGGAGTGGCTGCACTACCAGCATCTGGGACATGCGTTACATATGCATATTAGGGAAGGGGAGGTGCTGGCGGAGAGGTCCCCATTGGAGTATAGACTGCTAACAAATCCCCTCGTAGAACAAGCTATCTCGTTAATATATAAAAAAATTAGTGAATAATGTGCCAGACCTCCTGGGACCGCTGCGAACAGCCTGGGAGGGGGACGTAGGCACACTGGAGGATTCAGATTGGGTGGAAGCCCTACAAAGCCCCAGGGAAGTTGCAATAAGCTCCTGTTTCCGCCTAATTCAATTGAAGGTTCTCCACAGAGTACACTGCTCCTGGGGACTGCTGAGCCGACTGGGCAAGGCAGACTCAGCCCTATGCCACAGGGGGTGCGGCCAAGAGGGCACATTCTATCATCTCATCTGGGAGTGCCATGAAACTCAGAAATGTTGGGGCAGAGTTAGAGACATCATGTCACAAGTAACGGGGTTGTCGGTCCCGTTGGAGCCACAATGGTTCTTACTGGGTATAGTTGAGGAGGAGGACTGGCCTAGATACACCTAAATATGGCTGGCTTTGGGAGGGGTGGTGGCGGCTAAGCGTAACCTGGCCTAGTGCTGGGGGGCAAGGGCACTACCACGAGTCAGGGACTGGCAAACAGATATGGATTGGTGCTGGTCAGCGGAGCGTACAATCTATCAAAGTAAGGCTGTCCTAAAAAGTGGGTGAAAATCTGGGATCAATGGCGGGGCTTCCGAGGGCTGTGAGAGGGTTCTGAACTTGCGTGCTGAGCACTGTATCTCCTTTGTAATACCCTCTAAGATAACAAAAAGATAAGAATGTAAACAACTGGTCAACATATCACTACTGTAACCTGTATCACTGATGTACTGCTGGTTTTGTGTTGTTGCAATAAAAAGATTAATAAAAAAAAAATAATCTTCAGGTACTTCTAAATGTTAATCCCAATTGTTTGACTCTAAACTGTATACTATGTTGGTAGCAACTGGTCACTTCCCTCTGCGCTCAATCGAGAATAATCCTCAAACCATGCGTCTGATAGACAATGGAGTGGCATTAGGTCAAGGAACAGTAATTCGAGTATTCAGATTATACTTGGAGGTAAAGTTTAGCGACATCAGCCTTTCAGCCGTCCCTCTGTTAAAATATTGGAACACATATTGGACTCTCAATTTCAAACCACCCACATTGACCACTTCCAACTTTATATTGGGATAAATACTTTACTGACTATGTAGCGCCTTAACTTAATATTGTGCAACACTTGTACACAACCTTGCATGCAATAACCTTATTTACATTATATCTACGTTTACCATTGCCAAAGAGGCCAGTCATACAATATACAAAACATGGAACGAAGTCCGCATTGTACTCACCTCAAAGGCGGCAATCTCTGGGTCCTACCCGCTCCCGTGAATAGGCAGAACGTTAGGCAACATGGTGTCTGCTTACCTCATCAAAGATGCACAATGATCTATGCAGCGGGGGCAGATGGTTAAGGGCAAATGGGACTCCTGGCTGGCTTGTAAAATGTTGCGGGGAAACTGTAATAAAAAAAACAGGACTCCTCTTGGCAAGGTAAAAGCAGGTTTACTGTTTCGGCGGGGAGAGTAGCTAACTCCAAACAGACTATCTACAATACCTCTGCAAGATAAACACCGATTGCTATGTTTAGTTCAGTTATTGCAAGCATATGCCCGCCGTATATAGATAGCAACATGTTTTTTTTCTTCTACGTATATTCTTTTAATTTATCCTGAATATGTTGTTGAGTTTGTGTGCGTTTATTTTTTGTGGTTCGGTCAGAGGGTGGAAGCAAGAATGAGTCGGTGGATGGATGAATGCAAAGATGAGACCTCATGCATGTATGATGACTTACTGAGTGCTTAAACCCATCAGTGAAACAAAAGGCACTTGCGTAAGCCTGACCTATTGCCATTGCGTGTTCCTCTTTTGATGGAGTCACTCAGTGAAATCAATTTGGCAGTGGAGCTGTGATAAATAAGCATATCCACTTGATCTAGCCCCCCCCCCCCCCCAGGTTAAAATGTCTGGGTAACTCTATCAGACAAGACAAACCCGGAGTGTCAAACGCCTCATCTAGTTCAACTGCCAGAACCATAGCCCTATGGCACACATAACCTGGGGCTTCATTTATCACCCTGAGAGAGATTTCTAATGGGGATAAAATCACACTGGTTGTGAAGAGCAAGAACCTTTTAGTCAACAATCATCATTTATAGCAGACTGTAATAAGTCCTGTCTGTTGGATCTCTGTGTTGCTTCGGGATGGGAACACCACCACCTCTCTCGTGGTGCAATGTAGATGTCCACACTCCCAGGCTGTGGAGTGCAAGTTAGCATACTAATATATTGTCGCATGTGTGATAAAATTTGATGTGTAATCCATCCACCTGAAGAAGAGAGTTAACAAGTGCACTCCTGTGTATTCATGTTCCATCCGTGATTTATAGAGGTTATGGCGTGCAGCCCGAATCGCGGTCAGCCCTCAACCACGTGCATTAATAAACATACAGAAACCGAAGCGTCATTCCACTCCAGATCGGACGCACTGCTTAATTCAAGTAACATAACAAAGTTATGTCAAGTTCATCCAAATTTCATCCGTTTTATTCAAAGTATTCCAAAAATTAATTTCCATTCATTGTGTTACGTGTTGAGCTCTTATGTATAACAAAGCTTCGAAACGGCAGATCTGCCTCCAGGCCTTTTTCTGTTGCGTGCCATATACATAAATTCATCCTTAGTGATTGATCTTCTCTACCCAATGCATTTCAAGCTTTCATTAGCTCTTTTTCAGAGGTTTCACTATAAGTATTAAAAAAACAACCATTTAAAAACTCAAACTGAAGTGTATACAAGATAATTAAGTTATTTGCTAAATAATCGGCATTTTCCCTCTATGCTTATATCTCTACACTGCAAACAGTTATCCAAACGAGTCTCACCCCGATCTTGACATTTCTCCATATTACCCACTTCTTACTCATTCCCCCAAAGTTCGTGCTTGACCTAGGGCAGGATTTGGTAATAATTAATAAGACCTTTAAAAGTAATGGATGAAGGGCATCTGTTTGGGTCTAAATTGAGAGCACGACTGAGTTTCTGTTAGTGTGGGGGCAGAATCCACCACAAAATGGAAAGGTGTGATAAAATCCACATTCTTTATTCCAATATAGAGGTAAAAAAGTATGTTAAAATTAGGTTTGTAGTTTTGAGAGGATGTGAATGAGAGCAGAACTAATATAATTGTGTCTTAGGCTAAACATCCCCAATAGCTGCTTCACAGGTTCTGGCAATAAATGATTACTGTGATGCCTTGATTGATGTTTTTTCAAAACACAACATCTGCACAATACAGTCCTTGCAAAACTCTGCTGCAAAAAGGGCTGTAAATATCCTTAACTGTATTCATGTTTCACTCACAGCCAGGCAGTGCTTGCATATGATGGAGCGTAAAAGTTCAAAGACTATTGCCTTTATCAATTTTCACTATTAGATGTGATTTACGACAATAATTTTAACAAAATGTGCAAAATAGAATGATGATGAAAAACTTGAGATCTTTTACTGCATCGTAAAAGCATGCAGAAGTGTTCTGAAACGTAAAAATGTGAAAAACGTAAATAAAGAGAGAAGAGAAACAGTTATACTTATGAATTGTAGTCACGCGTTTAAGAAATAAAACATGGTCAACTTAGAAAATGTACTGCTGATTATCTAACATGACAAATGAAAAGAAGGCTTACACAGTGAATCACATGAAAACGATTAAAATGTCTGGTTTAAAGATGCTTAATTGTAAAAGTTTTGCTGCATTACATTAATAATATGTGAAATACAAACGTGAATAACAAAAGGGACACGCATATTAATCGGTTCGAAAAATAAAACATGTGAAGTGTTTCTTTTAGTAGTGCCTAATATTGACATGTAACCTTTGGAGAGGAAAATAATGAGTGAATTTATTAAGAAAACTGAATTATTCATGTTAATGTGTGTTTTATATTAATCTTAACGTGGTAATGATTTTTAAAAGTTTTCATGTAGGCCTCGAATACTTCTTTTTCCTCGTTCAGAAAAGCAGAATCTAGCTGAAGTAATCATTTCAGACGCTATGAGAACTTTTCCGAGAGTTTCTTTTCATGCTTATGAACAATAGGTCCTTTTCTCATTCAGCAACACTTTTGACAGAAATGTATCCATACAATCACAAACCAGAGAGAGCGTCTGGGAACGGACAGACAGTGAACAAAATGAATTTCCTTACTTCCGAGGAGAGAATGCAAATTATAAAGTTGTTGAAATTGATGATTTGATAAAAGGATTACTTAATGTTTCCAGATTTCTTAGTGAGGTATTGATCACACCATTAGCAGCCCACTGTGGACAACCAATAGAAACCATAACGTACGATAGAACTGATACTTTGTGAGCGTAAACTGAGAACTTTTGGAAGTATTATTGCCCCCATGGAGGAGGAGTCGGATGGTTATTTTCAATTTCCCTGCCTGGCACGCTGTCGGACTGAACTTTGATTACTTATGCCTATCCCATTTGAACTGAACTTTCCGAACTGACTCAACCTGTACTTTACCGGCTAGTAAAGTGTGCAGGTATAGACTCAATCCTGTGACTCCTTATTTTTCATCTCGGCATATTTTGGTTTGTATAACCTAAATGCTGAACTTGAATTTTCCCTATGTTCTCTCTCTCTCTTATTCCCTAGGTGATCAGCAAATGTCTATTTACTGAAACTGTATGATATTGTGTGACTATTTGTACTAAATGATTTTTTAACCAG
The DNA here is from genome assembly GCA_963921515.1 of Calotriton arnoldi. NCBI lineage: Eukaryota > Metazoa > Chordata > Amphibia > Caudata > Salamandridae > Calotriton > Calotriton arnoldi. The sequence continues at coordinate 624,060 of CAWUFW010002717.1, forward strand.
AAAACTTAAATGTGATTTGTGGTTCTTGACCATTCAAATTGAGGTCTAGATAAACAATATACATGAGCAATTTTATCTTTATGAGTCATTCTTGGTGTGAAATCTCTTGTCGATAAGTTTATCAACATGGGTTAATAGAGAAATTGTTTGTGTCTGTATGAATTTGGCATCTTCTTATTCCAGGTCCTCGTAAGGATTTGCCCCATGTTCTCTTAATATCAAAGTCCATGTTAGCTCACATAAGATTCATCGGAGGATCTAATGGTTTGTAAGTTTAGATTGATAATGGCCCAGAGAGGAAATAGATTGAGTATTAAGAAATTATGTAAGTATATGTGAATAAAAATGTTGTTTAGCTTCACACTGCATCATATACCATTTAACAGGCAAATTTAATTCAAAATCCTGAGACTGGTCCAAAATCCATGTTTGTATGCTATATCATAAGCCAGATTCCCGTACTAGCCAGGTAGAGCTCTGAAATCTTGTGCTAAAACTTTGATTAGGCCCCTAACTTTGCATAGAGCAGGAGGATGCGCCTTCCCTACGGGGTCTGTACTCTGTGGAAAAGCTCCCTGATTTTGTAAGGAAGCCCGAATAGCACAAGGTCTTCAGGAAGGTGTTTTAAAACCTGCCTTTTCTAACCTTTCCTCACTTTGAATGAACAGTACTTTACAAATCAGTATTGTTGCTGCTTTTTATAAATGAACCCAATTTGGATCCCACCAATACTGATAATTACATATAATGCTGACTAACATTTAGGCATGTTCACATGAATGTGCTTTCTGATTTATACTTCTGCCCACAGATTCCTCACCTGAATATTCCAGGTGTGAGTCGGTATCTGGAAACTCTTCAATAGCTTTCACATGCCCATAGGGGGTGCTGGCTCCACTTCAGCAAAGTACGCAGCCTCTCCATGAAGTCACTGGAGCCTTTAAGTACCCCGCATCGGCGTGCTGACATCAGTTTCCTTTTTTCCTCGCACATCAACACGGTCAAGAGCACTCTCAATCTCTTCCGGAGTCATCTATAAACTAATCTCTTCAGCTGCAGTTTCTTTTCTATGAGATCATCTCTGCATAAGTGGTCCGGTTTCAAACCATGTAGAGACTGTGACGGCCATATGTCTATTACTGACCCCCATGAGATCTGACTTTGGTGCTTGTGATCTGATCACAGTGCGAACGCCTGTGAGTTGTGTCAGAGAATGCATTCTAAGACAATAAAAGAATGGGAAGCCAAGATGTTCATGGCCAGAGGCCGGGATGAACATCGAGTGTGCCGCAAGTCTAGATCAATGTCCCCAAAGTTGCCTCCTTCACCAAAGTCATCCAATAAGAAGCAAAAGAAGAAGAGGTGATATTATTCTGGAAGCCACAGTTCTCCAAAAAGTCAACCGCCAAGACCCCCTGCTTGACCTCAGCCACTGTCAGACCAGGAACCGAATGAGGAACCTGTGGAGGATCCAGTGCTAGTACAGGAGACACTGCCACCTACAGCACTGATTCCAAGGCCCCAGCCCAGTCAAGTTAACCCAGAGCTCCTCATTCCTTGTACGGATCCCTCGATGTTCCTGAAAGTGATGTTCAACATCTTCAGCAGATCCGTGGTCCGCTCTGGAGCACTGACCCGCTACATGGATCTGTTGACTTTTATTTATGGAGGTTTAGCTATATTTCATACCTTTCATGCCTTTGCCTCCAGTCTAATGGGCTATGACTTTGATACCCCAGCCATTGGGATACACGCCACACCAGATGCCACCTCAGTTGACCATCCCATCTTTGCTTCCAGATTCTGTTACTTCCTTGATGCCACAATCAACCCCTCCAGTACCGCGGATGACAGCACAGACAAAAGCTACTGGCTCCTGTAACTGTGTCCCAACCAGCACATCCTTTATCTCCTACTGCTGAATCGGCTCCACCATGGCGCAGCTCACTCGATGGCAGTCTTTGACGGGTTTGCTACATCATTCCAGAAAATGCATTCAAAGGCTAATGGAGAAAAGTAGGTTCTTCTTTGGGGACTCAGATCCTCAAGAATACCCCAGGGCTGATAATAAAAGAAACAGCCAATCTCAGTGGACTAAGACTTTGTAGACCTTAAAGATGGCAGCAGACTTGATAACTTCCTGGAGTGGGAGTTTTAATCCTCAACTGCTTCCTCCACTGGAAATTACCTCCTATCACTTGTTTATCAGAAGGGCAGTGGAAATATTGGACCTCCAGGTACCATCTGCCGAGAAAAAATCCAATCCTTATTGAGGTCCTACATACAATGACCCATTCCTCCGGAACCCTTGCTAATATTCAATGAGGCCTTAATAGAGCCTATAATTGCAATCTGGGAGAAACCAACAACTTCTACTACAGTCTCCAGATCCATAGAAAGGCTCTACAAACCAACACCAGGTGATCCAGCTTTCCTCTTCTCCCACACCCTCACCTGAAAGCCTGGTAGTACAAGCCTCTTGTTCCTCTAAACTGGTGCATTTCCCACGCCATTGGACAGGAAATAAAAAAAGATAGTGCAGTTTACTAAAAAAGTGTTTTCTGCCATGAGCATTGCTCTCATTTCAAATTTCTGAATGCCATCTGCCTCCACTGCAGATATTTGCATGCACTCTGGGACACAGGGCAAGCAGTAATCCCCAATCTGCCAGAGCATCTTCTGAATCACTTTACAGAACAGTGGGGTGGCAGTCAGGCCACAGCCAAACAGGTTAGACAATCTGGCCTGGGCACAGCAGACTCAGTTGCAAGGGTCATGGGGACATCTGTCGCTGTCAGTGCAGCAGCGGTGCACGTTCTAGGGCCCGCACTCGATCACAGCGTGCACGGTTTTGTGGGTCCCCCCCTGCCTCCGTAAGGGAGTGGTATGCTGTGGGAAAAGGCTTCTGTCCCACTCTGCACATTGGTGGTTACAATGTCCTGCTTTAATGTAACCTTTCTGTTACAGGTTGCAATGCTTGTTTAGGGTGTTGCTTCAATTTGTTTTCCTTCTGCAGCTGCTGGGTTTTCCCCGCTGGGGTTTTCCCCGCTCTTGCTTCAATTTGTTTTCCTGATGCAGCTGCTGGGTTTTCACCACTGGGGTTTTCCCTGCTGCTGAAGACAGTCATCTAGGGCCTGGTCCAGATCTATATATGCAGCCCGCCCTTGGGGTGCTGCTCACCTCTTGGTTCCTCTCAGCCCACAAACATTTCCTTAACTGTTCCCACTCCAATACCCCTAGCCGCCCCTGAGCGTTTTTCCGGGGATTCAGCCAAAGTACAGATTTTCCTGACCCAGGTGGAATTACACTTTACATGTCGGCCGACTGCCTTCCCAGACCCACAATTTCGCATAGCTTTTTTGATTTCCTATTTGTCAGGGGATGCAGTGTATTGGGTTGTGCCAATGGTACGACAAGATAGTCCACTATTATACAATTGGAAAAGGTTCATCCAGGAATTTGAAAAGGTGGTCGACCGTCTGGCAGCCACTCTGTCTGCCGATTGTGAGTTGTTAGAGTTAAGGCAAGGGAGTAAGGACCTGGTAACGTATATAACCCAATTCAATAGACTTGTGGCGGAAACGTCTTGGCCTGAGGAAAAGCGAGCTGCATTGTTTTACCAGGGTATGAAAGATGATTTAAAGGACATTTTAGCGCAAATTGACCCTCAGCCTACTACATGTATGGATCTCATAAATCTTACCCTACGGTTAGACCTTCGCCTCGCGGAAAGAAAAGGAGAAAAAAAGAGACCAGACAAAACCGTGTGGCGGTTTGATGAGTACAAAGGTCCCACAGGGGCTCCTGAGAGTGGAGTCGTACCCATGGAAATTGGGACAATCCGCCAACCACTGACTAAAGATGAAAAGGAACTGCGCCGTAAAAATGGTCAATGCCTATACTGTGGTTGAAAAGGACATTTTGTAAAGAAATGCCCAGTGAAACCCTGAAATAAAAATCCACCACCTAAAAAAGCAGTAGCAAGTACGGATGCCGGGGAGGGAAACTAAAAAACCCAAGTAGTAGTGAAGGTTTACACTTGTGGATAGTCACCATCCCTTCCCAGGCTATAGATCCTCAGTAGCGGGTTAACAGCATGCATTTTCGTGTAACTTTGGATCTTCATGTTAGCTGGTCAAATCCATAAAGTAGGGGTTCTCATTGATTCAGGTGCAACAGGAAATTTTATTGATGACCTGACAGCACAACACCTCAAGATTCCCTGTGTAGAAAAGTCAACACCTGCAGTGGTTTTAGCAGTAGATGGCGAAACATTGGCAGGAGGCCCAGTAACGTTACAAACGGAAAAACTCCTTTTTGTAGGTCATGATAAAAAAAATCATGAAAGCCATTCTGAATATTTAACCCTAGACATTATTAAAGCCCCACAGTATGGATTCATCTTGGGAATACCCTTGTTAACCTTACATAACCCTCTCAGAGACTGGAAAAAAAGAACTGTGTGGTTTACTTCCTCTTTCTGCCTGCACACTTGTACTCACCAAGCAACAGTCTACTCTCTGCACATCGAAGCTGCTGAGGAAAAAGAAACCATTTTACCATCCCAATATACCAGCTTTTTAGATGTGTTCAATGAAAAAGGAGCAGAGAAACTACCACCACACCGGCCTTATGACTGCCAGATTGATTTGTTACCAGGAGTGGCCAGTCCCAGCTGTTGCATCTATGCTTTATCAGAGAAGGAGAACCAACATCTGAGGGAGTATCTTGATCGATATCTAGCAAATGGGTTCATCCGCCCCTCTAAGTCCCCGGTCGCATCTCCACTCTTCTTCGTCCCCAAAGCCGACAGGGACCTAAGAACTTGTATAGATTACAGAGCACTGAATAAGATCACAGTGAAGAACAGGTATCCTTTACCTTTAATTCCCGTCCTCCTTGATCAGGTAAAATCCGCTGTCATCAATATTAAATTGGACCTACGTGGGGCACATCACCTGTTTCGAATGCAGGATGGGGACGAATGGAAGACCGCCTTTAAAACCCGTTATGGATTATTCAAATACACAGTGATGCCCTTTGGACTCTGCATTGCGCCAGCCGCATTTCAGTATTTTTTAAACAATGTCTTAAGAGAATTTTTGGACTTGTTTGTAATTGTCTACATCGACGATATTCTCATCTACTCAGACAATGAAAAGGATCATAAAACACATGTCAAGACCATTTTGCTGGTGCTCCGAGAACATCACCTGTTTTGTAAACTCAGCAAATGTGAGTTCCATGTCACTACTGTAGAGTTCTTGGGAGTCATGCTCTCTCCTTTAGGAATGAAAATGGCAGTCCGGAAGTCAAGGCCATGGCGGAATGGCCTACGCCAACCACGGTTAGAGATGTGCAGTGTTTCATTGGCTTTGCTAATTTCTACCGCCGCTTCATCAATAATTTCTCACAAACAGTGGCTCCAGTCACAAGACTCTTGCGCAAAAAAGAACGCTTTGAATGGGCAATCGAGGCAGAAGCAGCCTTTTGCACATTAAAAAAGGCCTTTACTACAGCTCCAATCCTAGCTCATCCTAATGTAGAACAACCCTTAGTGGTAGAAGCAGATGCTTCCAACGTAGCTATTGGCACAATACTTTCCCGAAGAAACCATGAAACGGGACAACTCCACCCGGTTGCCTACATGTCACGAAAGCTCAATGAAGCGGAGCAAAACTATGTTATCGCCGAAAAAGAATTGTTGGCCATTCGAGATGCTTTTAAAGAGTGGCGACATTATCTCCAGGGAGCCAAGCATACCATCACGGTCTACTCTGATCACAGCAATTTGCAATTTATGAGTTCTGCTCGCCTCCTCACACCTAGGCAATTACGGTGGATGCTCTTTTTCACAGAATTCGATTTTATAGTAACCTTCAGACCAGGAAGTGACAACAGGAAAGCTGATGCGCTATCCCGTCAAGATTCAATGACAACACACAACCTGACCTCCACAGACTATCATTGCTCCATCTAAGGTCCTTTGCACAGTTTGCACTGATAAGTTCTTTGATAAGTTATGAGATCTATTTACCATCTCAGACTAACAAAAATGGCTCAGCGAGCATCCAAAGAGAACCATAAATCAAGGATTACCCATGCATGATTCACGCCTCTTCGTGCCAACCCCAGAGTTACAGCAAACAGTTTTTCACTGGCTTCACATCATTCCCATAGCTGGCCATCCTGGCTTTCCAAAAACCATGGAACTGGTACAAAGATACTTCTGGTAGCCACCCTTACGAAAAGACATCAAGACAATGGTAAAAAATTGCGACACTTGTGCCAGGAGCAAAACTGACCATTCCAAACCAAAGGGTCTGTTGATGCCTCTTCCCAACCCAACGAAAGCATGTGAACACATTACACTAGATTTTATCACTGAACTTCCACAGGTACAACGATGTTCCGTAATCCTGGTCGTAGTGGACAGCTTAACCAAATATTCTCACTTCATAGCATGTATTAAGTTACCAACATCCAGCCAACTAGCTATGTTGCTTCTTCATCATATTGTACGTTTACATGGTTTACCAAGGGTGATCCTTTCAGATCGCGGATCTCAGTTTTACTCACAATTCTGGCAGACATGGTGTAAAGCATTGCAGGTTTCTTCTACGTTATCCACCAGTCACCATCCACAAACGGATGGTCAAACAGAACGCTTGAATCAGACTCTTAAGCAATACCTTCGATGTTATGCTGAGGACACAATCGAGGCTTGGGTAACATTCCTGTGGTTGGCGGAAATGGCGTACAACAACTCTGATCACTCATCCACGGGATGTACTCCATTTTATGGTTTATATGGGTATCACCCTTACATGCTGCCTATCACTATTCCTGGTTCAGCGGATGTTACACCCGCGGTATCAGAAGCTTTACACACTCTCCAACAGACACAGAAGCACATTCAGGCTCAGTTAGATCGAGCTAAGAAAGCTTATAAAATGCATTATGACAAAAAACATCGTCCTGGTCCCACATACCAACCTGGTGACAAAGTTTGGTTATCCACACGATACATTACTTTTAAATATAAACATATGTTTCATCCAAAATTCATAGGTCCCTATCAAGTGATACGACAAGTGAGTCCTGTCACATACAAGCTACAGTTGCCCCGTGCTCTGCGGATTCACCCAGTATTTCACACCTTGCTCCTGAAATTGGCTTCCACCCACTCCCGTAACCCGTCCACCCCAAGTGTTGATCTATGGGGAATGAGAACATGAGGTGCGTGCAGTTTTGGATGCCAAAAGATGCAGGAATGGCCTCTGGTACTTGATTGCTTGGAAAGGGTACGGCCCAGAGAACGATTCTTGGGTTCAGGCGCAGCATGTACATGCTCCACTCCTTGTGGGGTGCTTTCATCTCCTCCATCCTGACAAGCCGGGCCCTAGAACGCACTTGGGAGGGAGGAGTACTGTCAGTGCAGCAGTGGCGCACGTTCTAGGGCCCGCCCCGTTCACAGCATGCATGGTTTTGTGGGTCCCCCCTGCCCCGTAAGGGAGTGGTATGCTGTGGGAAAAGGCATCTGTCCCACTCTGCACGTTGGTGGTTACAATGTCCTGCTTTAATGTAACCTTTCTGTTGCAGGTTGCAATGCTTGTTTAGGGTGTTGCTTCAATTTGTTTTCCTTCTGCAGCTGCTGGGTTTTCCCCGCTGTTGCTTCAATTTGTTTTTACCTTCTGCAGCTGCTGGGTTTTCCCCGCTGGGGTTTTCCCTGTTGCTGAAGACAGTCATCTAGGGCGTGGTCCAGATCTATATAGGCAGCCCCGCCCTTGGGGTGCTACTCACTATTCTTCGATCTTGGGTGGGGCAGGAGCTCCGGGTTTCTTCCTCCTTCAGGTTCCAGTGACGGCGGCCGGCCCCGGGGATTTCTGGAGCGCATCTTGGATTCTGTCTCCGGGTGTGAAGTCCCGTCGTTGCTCGACAGCGCTCCAGTCATTGTTCAGCCCTTGGTCCCGCGCTGGTGCTTGTCCTCCGTCGAGAGCTGAGAGGTTCCTCTGCTTGCGCCAGTTCCAATTTTGGCTTTGCTCTGGTAGCCATGGTCAGAGCAGGCTGTGCTCTGAGCGGTAAGACCCCCTGGTGGGGAACACGTTCATTTCTGCATTATGGTCACGCCCTCTCTTGAATCTCCTTCAGGGCAGTATTCTCAGAGAGTGTTTTGATGTATGTGTGTGTCTCGGTCTTGAGATTCACGTCTTATTTCATAAGTCAGCACCTGTGACCATTCAACAGGGTGCTGGAATACACCTGCTATGTGTAGTGCTCGTGTACCACCATGCTACAAGTAGTCATTGCAGAACATTTGGGTCTCTTATAGTTCTGCAAGATGTTATTGCAGAAATCATATCTGTTTCTGTATGAGACGGATCATAGCAGATCATAGAATATATCCAAGAGATATGTAAGATAAGAGACAGAAACAAATCTTGAAGGCTATTAAGCTTATTGTTGATTTATGTGTGTTAACTGATTTTTCCTTTTCAGATCTCCTTCCCCCGCAGTTCCCTTCCCACACCCTTCCCCCCGCCTGGCCTCTCTAAGCCTCAGTGCTATAACAGCATACTGAGTTGGAGCTGCCTGGAGGTGGGCCTCAATCTCATTGTGCAGATCCCGAGGAAGAAGGCAGCTGTTATAATCGCCATGCATGGCTCCATAGTTCTGGGTTTTACCAGGATGTTCAAATAACACTGATGAACCTTCCATTTGATGGCTCCTGCCTCTTTTGAGCAAAAGCGGATTCAGCATTGGAGAGGTTTAAAGAGAGCAAACCTACAGCAAGATCGCTTGGCCTCCAGACCCAAACAAGGGATTATCTGCAGTTTAGGATGTTTTGAGCTTTCTCCATAGGCTTTTCCTTTCAGGGTTGTCAACAATATGACCAGCAACTGGTGTACCACCTGTACAAGCAATATAGATGTAAAAGAAAAGGAAAAAAGCTTGCCCCTCTTTCTCCTCCTCCTTTTCCCCAGCCACCGCAGGGAAGTAGCCCTACTTCCCTCTTGTCGGCTGGATGACGGATGCTCTTTTCCACAAGTCTGGAGAGTCATCACTGCAGACCTTTGGGCCTTGCAGAATGTGGAGGGAATATGCCCTACCCTTCCAACAAAACCCTCCTACTCATGCCCTCCCACCAGACCACCTACGTGTCCTACAGTAGGAAGTTCTGATCTTACTCCTAAAGGGCACAGTAGAGTTTGATCCAGAGCAGGAAGGGGGCCAGGGGTGCTACTCCTAGTACTTCCTGGACCCAAAAAAGGACAACGGTCTACATCTCATCCTAGACCTCTGGGTTCTGAACTGGTTCCTCACAAGGGAAAGTTCAAAATTCAGTTCTTTTTCAAGTTATGCTAGCAGAAGACTGGATGGGGTCTGTTGACCTGCAGGATGCCTACTTCTATATCCCTATCCTGCAGTCACACAGGAAGTATATCTGCTTCACGGGTGAATCAGAACACTACCAGCTTGTGATTCTTCAGCTTGGCCAAATTTCCGCCCCTTAAGTCTTCACAAAGGTGATGGCTGCAGTTGTGGCCCAACTCAGATGGGTGTGAATCCTGGTATCCCCTTACCTGTGATCCAGCGGGTTACTAGCAACAAGCATTCATACATCAAATACTCACTTGGGCCCATACATTCATACTACGCTAGCAATTTCCGCTGGTGGGTCAGTTGTACTCTTTATCAAAATCCCTGCTACCAATTACTTTTCTGATTGAAGAGTAATGACTTACCAATGGACCTTTTGATAATTGGGAAGTTTAAAATGAGTGACATTCAATGCAATTCATAACTCCTGAAATAATCACTGAGTCAGGAAGTTTTTAAAAATATTTATCTAAAGATTTAGCAGAGTAAAATACAGAACCACGTGTTACTTAAATCGCATATCAAGGATGAAGCATAATAATCAATTATCGATCAATGACGGTCCCTTAGGAAAGGAGAAGATAGAGACAGCAGCGCAACTAAGGTTTTCATTTATATTTACCTAAAGTGCGAAAACCAAACCCCTTGGCCAAGGAGTTGGAAAGATAGGACCCTGGAAGGATGAAGAGCAAAGACCTCCTCCCGGATCAGGACAGGACTGATGACCTCTCTATCAACGACGCCTGCGTCGTTCCCCTCTCTGGTACTTCGCTTCTCCTCGAATTCTCCCGTGACTTCCTTCTAATGGACTCCGCCGCCCCCACCTCAGGACCTCTCTGGACAGCGGTTCAGTCTGCAATCGATCAGCTCGTTCTGTGGTCCTCCAAGCTGACAGCCTCAACGCCAAAGCTAACGCCAACTAATTAGCTAATTCTATATCTATTATACCCTTCTACGCCCATGTACCTCCCATTAATGTTGCAAAAATATGGGGCCACTACTTCTGATTGGACAGGGACAGGGGTTGATCCTCACACCATATTGATTTTATTCAATTTCTTTAAGCCCTTTGTCTTTAAAATACCGCCCTCACTTTTAATACATTTGCTTTATTTCCCACCCGTCTCATGACAAAGTTTATACATTCTTCATGTACATTGTTGCATATTAGTAGGGACATTCATGAATACAGCAATATTGGCCATCAGGTCATGGCCTTGGACGACGTCCAGGTTGACTTCATCCTTTTCTTTCTGGGCAGCCTTTCAGGGAGCATGCGCAGAACCATTGTCACACGAGTTTTCAGTTCACCAACCCCAGGCCCAATTTATGAACTAATAAAGTCAAAGAAGAAAATATAAAAATCACAAATAAATTGTTTCACTGTATTCCCACTCTTTCTACTCTATTCCCATTTACTTATAAACTCTATCCAGCATTAGTAGCGTTAGAATACCACAGTTTAAGTGCAACATGAGAGCAAGCTGTAGCACGTGAAAACATAAAGCAGCCATTTTAATGCACACTGCACAGAAGCAAGAGTTTCCCTCCAAGCAAAGAAAGACATCACACCACGTGATATGGTTGAGACATGCGCAGTAAAGTTCCAGCGCTTTAGCGGCTATTTTAGAATAGACAAGCGTTACTTGTTAGTAAAAACACATAAGCAAGCTTCCTTACTACTTAGGTTGGTGTGTGTATTTATTAGTACAAACAATACAAGTTTAATACATTAATACTTATGAGAAGATTGCATCCGAGCAAGTCTCATTTGTGAGTCCTTGCTCCATCACCTGGATGACTCGCTTCTCAAACCTAGCTCTCCAGAGATGGAGCCTCACTATTTGCACACAACAGCCAAGTTGCTGTTCGATCTGGTGTTTTTGTTCAACAAGCCTAAGTCTCACCTGGTACCCTCTAAGCGCATCCTGTTCATGGGAGCAGTACTGGATACCACATTGAATCAATCCTGCCCTCCTCCTCAGAGGGTTCACAAGATTCAGGGTATGATTTTGATGATTCAGAATGGAGTGATCATTCCATTTCTGATGGTTTTACGTCTGCTCAGTCTTCTAGCCTCCTGCATTCTCTTGATCACCCCTGCACACTGGCGCGTAAGGGCCCATCAGTGGTGTCTCCGCAGATAACATCTGGAGGAACTGGAGATCAGAGGTCTCTGTTCCCCCGAAAAACAGATATTACACATCAGTCTGTTGGAATTACATGCGATACATCTGGCATTCAAGGCTTTTCTCCCTTCATTGCCAGTCTTTCCAGATTTTGACAGACAATACCTCTAAGATGTGGGACATTAGCAAGCAGTGGGGAGCAGGATTGCACCTTCTCCTCCGAGAGGCTCTGCAGCTCTGTGCCTGTGTTCAGGACCGTCAGATCTGCCTGATTGCAAATCACCTGGCCTGAGCACTCACTGTGTGAGCAGTTTCAGTTGGTGTCATCTTGCCAACCATGAGTGGCGTCTTCATTTGAAGGTGGTCCAGAACATATTCCAGATCTGGAGGACTCCTCACATCAACCTCTTTGACACTCATAAGAATTCTCACTGCCTAAAATTCTTGCCTTCAATTTTCTGATGCAGGGAGCATTTGGTGGGCATGTTTCACTTAAAGTGGAACCTTCTGCTTGATTACGCATTTCCTCCCATACCCTAACGTTTTGAGGAAGATTTGCCTCAACCAGGCCTAAGTAATTCTGATTGCTACAGATTAGCCACAAAGGGTGTAGTATGCATCCTTCATTCATCTCTACCTGTGCTCTCCGCTCCCTCTCATTCATGGGTAGACCTCCTCTTGCAGGGGCAGGTTTTACAGCCCAGCCTCCACCTACATGTCTGGAGATTGAACAGTGCAATCTGAGTTCTTTTTCCTTTCCCCCCTGAAGTGGTGGATGTAATATTACGTGCCAGTAGACACTCCACCAAGACTATGTACTTAGGCAGATGAAATAAGTTGTAAAATATTGGGGTGAATCCAACTCAATAGATCCTCTTCAAGTCCGCCTGCTGGACATACTACGTTTCACCTTTTTTCTAGTACAGCAGGGGTGTTCACCATTTGAACCATTCCACACTTGTCCTTTACACTTGGTCAAGATTAAGACTGTCTTTCTGATCGCTATAACGTCAGCTAGACGTGTTAGCGAGTTGCAAACTTTAAGTATCAAACCTTTCACCTCCTGCTTTCCTGACAAGTTGGTGTTAAGAACCTGGGCTGCCTTCCTGACAAAGATGGTTACTCCCTTCTATGTTGGACCATCCTATGCATCAAGATGTGCTATGCTCTGGTACACAAAGAACCACCAGAAGGTATTCAAGCTCTTTCTACCAATGCCAAGTCTACTTTGCGCTGGCTAGAGAAGTGCTGTAGTGAACATCTGTAAGGAAGTGACCTGGGCTTCCCTCTGCACCTTTGTGAAGCATTAGTGTTTGGACTCGGAAGTGAGGCGGGAAGGTCACTTTTCACACTTAGTCCTTTGGGATTTTTTTGCATAAACAGCCATGCACCCACTTCCTAGTTGAGGAAAGCTTGGAAAATCTATTCAGAAGGTGGCGAATCTGCAGGTAGAAATATCCATTAGAAGAAAACGTTACTTCCCTTTGGTAACACTCTTTCTGGTTCATACTGTATATACCTGCAGATTCCTCACTGGCCCACCCTTTTTTCCTTTACATTGCTGGATATCCCACATGTCCTCTTAAAATGCTCCCATCATATTACAAAACCCTACACCTGTATTCCTGATGTTAGTTTCATCCATCGGCCTTGAAGGTGCATAAACAAATGGATGGAAACTGACGTCAGCCTGCCGACTGGAGCACTTTATGGCTCCAGTGACATCATATGAAGGCTGCATATACGGTGCCGAAGTGGAGCCATTGCCCCAAACTGGTGTGGGAAAGCTATTGAAGAGTTCAAGATCCAGAATAGCAACTGAGATATTTAGAAGGTGAGGAACCTGAAGGTAGATGGAGTATCCACCAGAAGCAGTGTTACCAAAGTAAAGTAACTTTTTCATTCTGTGTGCTAACCAAGCAGACTTTTGACCGAGTGATGGAAATAATGTTGCAGTGGTTGATGTTGATAACATTAGTGAAATCAAGCATGATGGTGGTATTCACTTGTTAATTGTCCAGTTAATGTTAATGGCCTTTGGTACCGTGAACAAAACATTTAGCTTTTGAAGGAGGTTAATGGTGTTAGTAGCTATGCTATTCAGTGAATCTGTATCAGGGTTGGAAGCAAGGATTATTCTTTTTTTAGTTGAATATTTTTTTAAATTCAGAATCAAGAAGAAAGGTAGAGATTACAGTCATCAAAAAGGCAGGAGAACAAGGTATCAAAATACATAGCTTTAACAATTAATGGGCAAACATTAATCATCAAATACAAAGCCATAAAATGTAATCAATAATAATATGTAAAAAGTTAAGCAAAATACATGTCTAACTATAAACAACTTTATATTTTATACCAAAAAAAGAGAAGGGACAAAGAGAAAGAAAAGGAATAAAAAGAAAAGAAAGATTGAAAGAAAGAAAAGGTAAAGTATAGAAATTAGGATAGAGATGAGTGCAAAGACAAGAAAGTAGTGAAAGGTAACCAAAATAAATCAGATTTAATTTTCTGAGATAATGATGAAGAAGAAACAGTAGATATTCTGTGTTCATCACAAATAAGATTCCACCAAGTTAACAAACATAGTTTAGAATTATCTTTCCAACAGGAAAGTACAACTTTAAAAGCAAGTGCAATAAAAAGATCAAATAACATAGGTTTCGGAGAATGGTCAAGAAAATAATCAGCAATAGTTTCAAGCAAAACATTCTGAATTGATAGTGGTATATTACATCGGAATATCTTAGAACATTTAGACCAAATAGATTTCCAAAAATTCAAAACATTAAGGGAATAATATATTAAATGAAGTAGTGTACCATTGAAGGAAAGACAAGACCAACATAAAGGTGAAGTCGACGCATCAATTATGTGAATAGAAGTGGGTGTATAAACAGCTCTATTATATAGAAAAAATAAAGATTGGGTGATATTGGCAGCTTTGGAGGTATCGAAGATTTTATGCCATAATTTATCCCATTGTTGAACAGAGAGGAGCACAGGAAGGTCTTGCTCCCAAGTAAGTTCAAGAGGGGATTTAGGTCTATCAGGAATAGGAGCAGATAAAAGCATATAAATAAGGGATGCTTTAGAATTGAAATCACAAGCAATATTATACAGCGGTGACGGAGGAGCAAGCGGAGTAAAGTCAGGAGGAAAGTTATTGGTCGATAAAAACGATTGAAGTACACGAGAAAGTTTAGAATATTGGGGTAGGTCAGAATCACGTATACTATAGCGCACTTGTAATGAAGCGAAAGGAAGAACCAAATTTTGGGAAATCAATTGATGAGCATACAGGATACCCTTTTCCTTCCAGTGCTTGAAATAGAATGACTTGTGTCGAAATTTAATTAATTTAAAAATGTAATAGAGGAGGCAAGGAAAGCTTGATAGAAATCAGATCCATGGGTAAACAGCCAATGCATTAAATGGTGGGAGTATTTTAAAAGAGGGTTTTCAGAAATAAAAGTACAGTTGGACACACAAATAACATCATGGAAAGAAAATTCATGCAATAAAGAACGTTCAAAGGTGATCCAGTTAGGTATAGGGGAATCTTGATAATTTCTGGACAAAGCATAAATTTGCCAAATTAAAAAGCAGTATGATATAACTTGAAATTAGTGAAGATTACACCACCTTAATTTTGTGGGTCTAATTAATTTAGTTAAAGTAATACGAGCATTTTATTATTCCAGAGAAATTTAATACAAAGAGAATTGATCTGAGTGAAGTGATAATTAGGGATATTGAAGGGTAGAATAGAAAGTAGAAAAAGGACATTAGGTACAATCATCATTTTAATAGTATTCAATCTACCCCACCAGGATAGAGTAAGAGGAGACCAAGTAGATAATAGGTTTTGGATTTTAAGTTTTAGACCATCAAAATTGTGAGAGAGAGTGTGAGAGATTATAGAAGAAAACCAGACACCCTAGTATTTAATCTTAGAAGGACACCACATAAAGTTAGTGTTAGAAAACATAAACTGATAGCATGAGGAATTTAATGGTAACATTTCAGTCTTAGAAAAGTTTAATTTATAACCAGATATTTTAGAGTATGAATCAATCCCTTGTAAAAAAAGGACTCGGGGAGGACAAAGGGTTAGACAAGTAAACCAAGATATCATCTGCATAAGCAGAGAATTTGGTTTCAAGGGAGTTATATTGAAAACCTGATATAGAAGGATTACAGCAAATACGCTCAAGAAAGGGCTCTAGACAAAAAAGAAATAGCAGAGGTGAAAGGGGACAACCCTGTCTAGTGCCTCTGTGTATATTGAAATAAGAGGAAAAGCAGCCATTGACAAAAACACAAGCACGTGGTTTAGAATATAATAATCTGATGAATGAAATAAACTTAGGACCAAAACCAAACCAATGGAGAGTTTTAAACATAAATTGCCAATTTATACGATAAAATGCTTTTTCAGCATCGAGAGATAGTGCAGCGAGAGGGGATGGGTCATTTTCCCCCAATGTAAGGATGTTAGAGATTATCCTAGCATTATCCGAGGCAAGTCTACCTTTTATAAATCCAGCTTGATCAGGTTTAATAAGAAGGGGGATAATATCTTCCAATCTAGAGGCATGAATTTTTGAAAAAATTCTACAATCATAATTAATTAATGAGATTGGATGATAATTTTTACACAGGGTATGATCTTTATCTGGTTTAGGGATGATAATAATGAGAGCATCTAAAAAGTAGCCTTCAGGTTTAGATTTAAATAAAAAGAAGTAAAGAGTTCAAGTAAATTAGGGGCAAGAATAGATGAAAAAGAGGAAAATAATACAATAGAAAAACCATCAGGACCAGGAGCTTTTGCTTTCTTTAAAGATTTAATAGCATCTAAGATCTCCTGGAGAGTTATATCCTCTTCAAGAGTAGCCAAAATGTCCAGTATTGAAGAAGGATTAGGAGATTGTTAAAAAATGGTTGAATATTAAATTCAGAGGGATGAGTATCTTTCGTATATAATGATTCATAATGGGATTGAAAGGTGTGAACAATGTCAGAATCTGCCTGTAATGTAGTTTTGTGTTTTCATTTCGAATTGGTCCAACATTTTTCCTTTCCGATTTAACTTTTAGATAGTTAACCAACATTTTACCAGTATTATTTTGACCCCCATTATATTTAGATTTAATTTTCAGGAGGATGTTATATGCATCAATAGTAGCCAATTTATTCAGGGAAGATTTGGCTTTAATAAGGTCTCATTAATTGGAGGGGGATTTAGTAAGCATGTTCAAGAGTCTTAATGTGTTGTAGGGCGGATAGGTATTGGGAGCTCAATAATTTTTTCTTTTTTGCAGTATAAGCAATAGTAAAAGCTCTAAAAGGAGCTTTAAAGGCGTCCCAATTATTATGAATGGAAGTATCAATAGATTTATTAAATTGGAAAAATTCTTTAATGAAATGTGGCTTCCAAGATAAAGGTTTGATCGGATAGCAGGGAATTGTTAAACCTCCAACGAGCATGTTTGGTATTATTAAAGGATAAATCAAAAGAGGATGAAACTGGGGCGTGGTCCGAAATAAAAATAGAGCCACTTTCCGATGACTGAATATAGGGGAGTAAAGATTTAGAAACTAAAACATAATCGATTCTAGACAAAGGGGTCGATTCCGATTCGGGCCGGAAATCTCTCCGACCGAGCCGGACCCGGAGAGATTTCCGACCGAATCGGACCCGTGCAGTCCGACCGAACGAGTCCGATGCATTCGTATGCCACCGGACACGAGTCGGTCGGACTCCCATTGAACTCAATGGGAGCCGGTCGTACAACGCGTACGCGGGCTCCCATTGCCTCAATGGGTGCGAGGCGGACAAGGGCGCCCCTACAGCGAGTACGCCGCGAGCGCCCGCGGCGTACACGCACAGGTAGGGGGACCCATGGGTCCCCTGTGTGCGCCCGCACGGGTACGCGTGACAGGGGTCCGACACGGACCCTCAAAGTACGGCTCCGACAGCGAGTTCGAGTCGGACGGCGCGAGTCGGTCGGAGCGATCGAGGTGCGCATCGTACTTACCCGGCCGGAAAACGTCTCCATTGCGCGCTGTGCGAATCGGGTCCGAGCGAGTCGGTCGGAGCGGTACGATCCGGGTACGAGTCGGTCGGAGCGGTCGGGTCGCCCGGACGAAGTCGGTCGGCGACTCGCATCGTACTCGCTCGGCCGGACCCGCGTACGATTCGGTCGGGAAAAAGGGCTCCGAATCGGATCCGGTAAAGCCGAATCCTATTCGGAGCCCTACCGGCCGAGATCGGAATCGGCCCCATAGTGTCGGGTTACCAGTCTTCCACACATCATAGAATGGACGAGAGGCAAAGTCAGATTGGAAGGCTTTATGTGATCTATAAGGTTTAAATTTACATTTGGATTTCCTGTCAGAAAATGGGTCTAGCCCATCATTGAAATCACATACAATAATAATATTAGGATTAGTAATTGAAGATAATTTTAATTTAATATTTTGCCAAAAGTCAGGATCAGGTTTGACAGGGCCATAAATGTTGAAAAAAGTACTGGGTTTCTTAAAAATATTGGCATTAAGCATTACCCATCATCCCCTCGTATCACATTCAATTGCTAAAACTCGACTGTTTAATGATTTATGACATAAGATAATTACACCACCTTTGCGATTGACAGCAGGAGAAAAGAAAACTTGACCCATCCATTGACGCTTAAGTTTGAGCGATTCAACTTCATTACAGTGGGTTTCTTGTAAAAAAGCGATATGGCAATTAAGTTTCGACAAATGTGAAAGTACCTTTTGATGTTTGACGGGATGACACAGACCGCAAACGTTCCACGAGACAACATTAAACATGGTGTTGGGTAGAGACAAGGGTACAGGAACTATGATGACATACTGCCGAAACAATGAAGGAAACAGGAAGACACGATACATTAACAATCGGATAGTATAAAGTTACTGCCAAAAAAATAGAGAAGAGAAACAAATAAACACTCATACATTTATAGATAGAGAGAAAGGGGAAATAAATTAAAAATTAATGATAGAAAATATGAAAAGAAAGGATAAAGAAGTAATAGGGCAAGAAATGAATGAAGAGACAGATCAAGGAAATAAAACCAGATCTGGAGTAAAGAGAAGGAAGAATGAGTACAAGGAATGTCAGCACCTAAAGAAAGAATGACAACGGAGAGGAATAAAAAAGATAGATATAATTATGCCATGAAAATAGAATGAGAGACAGGTAGAGAAGTCAAAGAGGCCATTTACAATAAACAAATTAGGAGAAATGCGTGTTAGTGTCCATGGGTTGTTTCCCAATATTTTGTAGGAACATTTTTAATTTGACCGGATCTTCAAAGGATCGGGAGACTCCCTTGTAGGTAATTTTGCAGAGACAAGGATGCAAGATGCCATAATGAATGTTCAAATGTCTCAGTTGTGGACGAAGAGCTAAGAATTCTTTACGTCTAGCATTGGTTACATTGGAGATATCTTGAGATATGTAGATGTTGTGACCAGACCATATGAGACAATATGTTTCCTTGGCAGCTTTCAAAACACGCATCATCTCAGTAAATTCCAAAAAGAGCATTATGATGGCACAAGGTCTAGTAGATTGAGATTGGAGACGACTGAGGAGGTGAGCTCGCTGAATATTTAGAAAAGGAGATTGAAGGTCTAAATGTCAGGTAGAAATTTCTGCAAGAACGTCAGAAGGTCATGGCCCTCAATGTTCTCAGGTAAACCATAAAGGCGAAGATTATTCCTTCTATTACGGTTTTCAAGATCTTCAGTGTGAATTTTAAGCTTTTGTATTTCGTGTTCCAACATGGGGATCTTAGCAGCCGCATCCTGAAGGTGGCCCACACGTTGTTCCATATCAAGCATTTTGCCTTACATAACAATCCAACAGTCTTCAATTTGTTGTAGTTTTTCATTAGTAGTGTTCATGAAAGGTTTGAGGGCACACACCTCATCCAAAAATGTGTCTAAAACAAGATTTTGAGAAGCCTGGATCGGAGGCAGAGGATCATTTTTGGCTCTCTTAGGTTTGGTACCAGAAGACAATGGCTTGGTGGTAATTTGGGAGTCACTAGTCATTCTGATAAAATGCGCCGATCGCAGGTTGAGCTTATGAGGGGATCGAAGTCTGCCCATACAACAAGAGGTGGTGAGTGAAAACCGTTAAGATGGTAAAGGGCAAACGTCAGAGATGTAGAGCAATATTCTGAGTTGACTGCCTTCTGTGTGTGACTATCAGTCACCTATATAACAACAAGATAGAAAAGAAGGAAATCGATAGTTCCCACTGGCTTGCGAGGCCGCAAGGAAATAAGGGAAAAAGACCCCCTGACAAGCTGCTTAACAAATTATAGCCCAGGACATTGAGTCATTGTGGCAGCATAGGGAGTGCAGACCATTAATCAGGATGAAGAATAAGACCCCCAGAGCCGATAAGGATGATGAGTGCCAGTTCGTGACGTGAAATTGAACTTAGAATATCCTGCAGGTATATAAAACTTTGTGTCACATCTGTAAATGCAGTGCCCATAAAAATATTTATCTTGTATTCAACATATGTTGCCAAGGGTGGAAGTATTAGGGCAGTACAAAATCAGCATATTCCATCCCAGCTGCAAAGATTATTTGGGGCAATAACTAGATAGTTTTAGGCATTTTCCTAAAGTATTTAGGGCAGCAAAAGGTCTCCATTTATCCAGGAACACGAAATAGAAATGACCAAGACTTGCAAAATATAATAAACGCTCACCCAGAACATATGGGAAGATTCCTGAGGTGATAAGCTGTACTACGAGCAGTGAGCAAGGCACAGCCTGCCGAGAAAATTGCGGCCACTTTTGAGTGAGGAGATTTTCACCGTAACAGCAGGGTGGCGAGGGAAGGTTTCATGAAGTTCCCAACAGCTCGTAGGAGCGTCGGAAGGTACAGGAATAGGAGTCCCCTGCAGGAGGCATGAAAAATGGCCAGGAAAGGCAATAAAAACAACACATTAGCTCCGTGAAATGACGAAGCTCAGTGGTCTGCCGCCATCTTGCCTTGGCGCGAAGCCACGCCCCAAGAATTATTCTTAACATGGTTTAATTAAGTGTCAGCAACTTTATGTAACATCGAACAGAATGACTAACACTGTGTTTCCCATCAAGCATGGGGATATTAGTGGGCTACATACAAAATCACCAGACTTCCTTTGGCAATCTGACGGTCCTATACCTACCAAGTCCCTTTTGCTGTCCATGTTGTGTCTTTCGTTGCAGCACAGCAGCTAGATAAGTACATTTACTTTTTTTTTCTCTTACTAATTCTGCTACTATTCTACATAGTGTGTGAATTTGTTATTATTTTGTATGGTTATCCCCAACTTGCAGCACTTTTTCTGGGGACTTCATGCAACCGAGACAGAGAAATAGATGCTGTCAGTCAGATGGCCAAAGAATTCTGCAACTCTCTGGGCAGGCTTAGCCATTACTGCACCATCAAAATCCACAGTGGATGAAGGACCACATTTAGTATGGACATATCAGGCGTGATCTTAGTTATGCACACCAGTTAGAGATTCAGAGGGGCAGAAGCGAGGAAACCTTGAGTAAGCCTGCTTTCTGGGATGCCACTACCTTCAGTTCTACTTTTTGTGGCAACATATGCATCTGCCATTTTAGGAGCATGAATCAGTAGCTGCCAGGTGTACTCCAATGGCCCTGTTTTTTTTCCTTCCTTCACTGTTCCAGGGTCTTAATTTCTTTACTGAACATCATTAATTAGGGGATGGAGAACACAGTGCATACTGCTAATAAAACCTCGATCGGTAAGCAGAGCGCAAGAGCCTGTAGGCTACTACTCACATTGTTCTTTGCTACGTCTCTGGAGCTAGTTGAACAACTGTGTAGAGGCCAAGTGCTCCTCAAGTAGACTGAAGTAATTCAAGTGTGTATATGTTGATTTTGATATACCATGCTGGGCTGTGCAGCAGTCAGTTAAGAGAGAGGCTACAGCTGATCTAAACCCTACTTGAACATATCTGAAAAACATAGGACCTCTAGCCCCATATTAACCCTTTCCAAACTGAGGTAAGAATTATAGGTACCCTAGGAACATATGTGAAAGATTGAATCAGTAACTAACGCCAAAGCTAAGCTAATGTAGCTCACACTGTCTTTTAAGAATCTAAAATTGCCTTTTTTTTTTTGCAAATTGTGACAGTAGTAAAAAGGGGTGTGATGAGGTGTTTGTGGTCCAAAGCAGATTATGAGGACCCTTGTATGATGATACTCGTAGTCGGACAAAATGGAGTCTGAAGAGGATAAAGCCTCTGAAAGAACCAACAAGAGAAAAATTGGAGACACTTTCTGGCAACTGGATTTCAGTGACAAGGGTTAAATCAAATTCTGATTCAGATCATGATGGGGAGACTGATTCTGACCTGGAACAAGATCCCACAATTGATCAAGGTGAGATTTTCACCTTGAAGGGCCAATGCCCATCCTGTGTGGACTTGTACACCAAGTGTGAGTTAACGTGGTTGAGGCCGGCTTCTAAAGACACTAGATCAATTAGGCATTTAAGGAACCACGTTCAAATAACTGCCACAGATTGCCTATGCAAGGCAACATGTTTGAGATTCCAGAGCTCGATCCACAGGTCCCTGTAGGGCCTGGATTGATCCAGGAGGTCTTGCCAGGATGTGTTATTGGACCTCAAAGGTCCAATACCAAGATTCTGAAAAAGGGCAATCGAGCCATGACTCCTGTAGATCATGCAATTGTGTCCAGACGGACATGAAATACCTTATGTTTATTTGGCAATGCCAACTGTACGATCTCTGCTAAAATAGGCAGATCTAGTTTTCTTTGGGTGAATCTAAAACTGGCTGAACTGGCCAGTTCAGGGGAAGGCCTGACAGCTCAATTTAGCTTGTCAATGAACCCATTGTGAAAGACCTTGAAACTTTTTTTTTTATAGCCATGTTTTATTGGTTTTAATATAGGCATATACATCAAACATAACTTAATAACAGTACATCCATCCTACTCCTTCTGTTTCTCCGAACTTCTAATGAGACTCATACCCCTCATCCCGACCCCCGTTTAGAGTAGGTCCCAATCAGATCAATAGTCCATAGAATTCCAACCATTTTCCCCATATTTTTTATATTTCTGTGGACACCCTCTGACATATATATATATATATATATATATATATATATATATATATATATATATATATATATATATATATATATATATATATATATATATATATATATATAGTTTCTGCAGTAAATAAAAAGAAACTGATTTAAATTCCATCCTGTCGGTCCCTGCTTTCAAGTTGGAGAGGCAGGACTGTAATATATATATATTGGCTGCTCATGTGTAGCGCATCTATCCACGCCAACTTTCATTTGGTCATCGTTGGCGTGGTCTGGGGGCTGTCCATGTCTGTTTTTGCGATAATTGTAGCCTTCCCAACCAGCACACGATCGTCTCGGCTATCCCCCAATTCTTCAATATGACCCAGTAGGGCCATCTTAGGTGACAACCCAATCGACCTACTCAGCACCCTTTCAAGTGGTTTGGCAATTTGCTTCCAATAATTTGCTATGCTCGGGCATTGCCAAACCATGTGGAAGAAGTCTGCCTCTGGATGCCCACATTGAGCAAATATAGGGTCAATGAGTTAGCCTGTACGCCCAAGCCATTGTGGTGTCAGGTAAGTCATGTGTAAATAGTAAACCTGGATTAGTCAGAGGTGCGATAAAATTGCGTCCTCCAGATGTGCCATGCATGCCTCTCTCTATTCTGCATCCTCCAAAGAACCAACTCATCATTCCCATTTATTTCTAAGATTCTCAAATGTGTTGGGGGCATTGCAGATCAGCAAGCGTTAAATTTGGGTGATTCTGCCTCAACTCAGACAACCCATCAACAGACCTTGGATACTTTTCACACACATTCACTGCCCTGGATAAGGTGCTAACCTCTGCAGGATGTGTTTTGGCCCCTAATTTTGTTTGACCATTCAACCGCTAAAATCCCCAAGACTCTCAGAGGTACCATTACTCCTGCATCGGAGGCTATGCATAGGTAGGAACGTTTTTCTAAGATAGATTGCAAGGCTGACACTTCACGGATAAATGTGGCATGTGAGGATTTGCATGAGAGCAAAGCCACCTCTTTCCCAGTAAACCAAGGCAAAAGGGTAACATTGTTTTACCAGATTTGGCGTTTGATAATGTTAGCACTCTAATTAAAATAAGAGGATTGAGAAGTAGGATCGGGGTAGTCTGAGTCTTCATAAGACTGAGTTAAATCAAGATAACCTTACACGAGACAGAATTTGAGCGAGAAGTTAAACTTCATAGGTTTATTCAAAATTAAAATCATTACAGAAAGCAAAAAGTAGTTAGTTAAGGAATTAACAATACATTTCCCAAAAGTAAATACAAAAATACAAGGGGATCAAAGAAGGTCACTCTAAAGCAAATAAGCAGCCAAAACCAAATATAGTTAAGCAAAAAGATTGACATAGGGCCTGCCTTCTAAAGAGTGCGCCAAAACCACTAAGTATAAATTAGTAGACCGGCTATTGCAAAGTTAGCATAGTGAGAAGTCACATACAGTATTCAGCCATATTTAAGGATTATTGAAGGTGGTTATGAGAGGTTCTTGCTAACTCGCTTTAGATTAGGTAATATACATAGAACAATCAGCTTTCCTGATCTGAATGATTGGTCTAGACCGATGTGCAAATGTCCTAGTGATGATTTATCTCAACAGTCGACACTACATGTATTCTTTTTTTGCAAATGTTATGCTGTGCTGAGAAGGAGGTGGATTCTCCCGATTCTGAAAACTATCGGTCTTAGACAATGTTGTCCCGCAGTATTGGTTTTACAATTTTTAGAGAATTAATTTTTTATTACTTCGATAATTATGTTTTTAAAAAACATTTTTAAATGTAGGAAAACTATGTTGATGTAAGCCCGTTTTGAGTGTGATTAGAATAAGGGTTAACAACTATGTACATGATTGATCCTTGAACTTTGTATATTCTATTATTTTAAAAATGTTTTTTTGACTTGATATTTATGCTGTAATAATTTGTTTGCTCTTATGATTTCCTTGATTAAGAAATCGAATAAAGCTATATTGAAATTGAAGCATAGTGAGTAGTCAGGAAAAAGTCTGGCATGTAAGCCAATGACGTTTCTAATGCAAACGATACATCAAATGAGTTACATCTAGGAACAACTGCTTTACTGCATATGAATAATGCTGTGAGAGCCCTTGCTGATGAAAGTTTGGCGTTGAAAAACAATGAACTCACTTTAGACAGAGCTCGGACTCACTAGCTGCAGCTGGGGTCGTTGTTTCATCAGACTCAGGAACTGTTTTGGCCTGTAACAAAGAAGATACTTAAGAGAAGGGGATTTCAGAGGGGGAGTATCATAAAGGGAGGCCTGACAGCTAAAAGTAAAAGTACCAGGGGGTGTCCTTACTCCCCTTGTCATCCAGCACAGGTACTTTAAGGAAATCAAAAAGGGGGCAACACGCTGTTGTAAATGAGTGTTTTATACAGAATGTACCTCGCTCTATGATAACTAAAATGTTAGCGGTCCTTGAACATTGTACACTTAGATTTGACATACTGGAAGACAAAGTGGGCTCCTTGGTATGCTCTTTAGGGTCCCTTAGAGAGCATATTGAAATCACTCTGAGTAGAACCTCATACACTCCGAATCCCCCATTTATCAACACCCAGGTGATTAATTCAACCCCAGAGAGAGCTTTTAGAGTGACTCAGAGTCCACCTCTTATAATTAAACCTGCCTCTCGGGCAGAGAGTGTGAAGGTACCAGCAGTAGCTGGAAGATATTTTAACAAACCTTCTTGTAATTCTAGTGATGCATGGGGACCTCAATTAGGGATAAATGTAAATGCAGAAAAACAAGTTCCTGCGCACACGTTACAGGGTGAAGATAATGGTTGATGAAGTCTCTGGAGAGTGATCATAAAGAGTCCATTCAAGTGGTTCAGAATTTCTTGAGTTATTTAATCTTATATCGTTAGAATGACACAACCAGCCAACACGTGTTCTCACACAATGGGAAGTATCCCGTGACTTCTTCAGGGCTGTGAGACAGAGCGTCGATGTCTTTAGGGAAATCACTTTGCCGGTGATAATTCCGACCCGGCCGGTCTGGTGGAGTGTAAATGAAAAAGGGAGTAGTCCGTGGGAGTAATTAATTAGAAGGCAATCGGTAAGCTGTGAGAGAGAGCGTCGGTGTCTTTAGGGAAATCACTATGCCGGTGATAATTCCGACCCGGCCGGTCTGGTGGAGTGTAAATGAAAAACGGAGTAGTCCGTGGGAGTAATTAATTAAAAGGCAATCGGGAAGCTCCTAGGTGAAGGAGATTCCAGACAGTGAGTGTCTGTCTGCAAGTTGAGCGGTGGGTCCGCTTTCAACAGATCTCTAGCGTGTGCGCTACGAGAAAAACAGGCACTGGTTCACATCTGTTCCGGAAGTGGCGCCATACTTCCTGGCACGTCCAAAACCCTACTCCAGAGACATAAATGTAAATGCAGTTCGAAGGGGCGGTCCATGCTCGCCTTCCATGCACAAAGCACAGTGCAGGGGGAGGGGGGGGGTCCTCCACTATCTCGGAAGGCTTCAGCAGGGGCTTCTCAGGACTGTCCCACTTCTGCTATTTTGCATCTCCCCCCGGCATGCACCCCTAATGTTTTGGATTTGACAATTTCCCATCAGTTGTGAACCCGGCCAAGAAAGTTTTCAACAGCTCAAAAACAAGGCCGTTCATTGGCTTGCAGGGAGGGTCCGACCACTGAGATGGCCCTCCAAGTCATTTCCTGGAACATAGCAGGTCTGCGGGAGAAATTTGAAAAACCCAATTGGGCCAAGACCCTTGACCTGTATGATATTATATCCCTGCAGGAGACCTGGGACATGAGGGGGGGGATATACTTGGATTGGTATGGCTCTTCCTCAATTAAGGCCTCCCCTTCATCTAGTGGAAGAGCTAGTGGGGCACTTTGACTTTTGTTAAATTGGATGTATTTTATAAAGTGGAAGAGATCGTGGGTATTTCTCCCCATATTCTTGCTGTCCTTCTCTCCTTGAAGAACAACATTAGAAATTTGTGTCTAAATGTTTATAATACAATAGATGGGAGGGCGTCTGTAGATGTGATGGTTTCACTCAGCACTTTTTCTGCACTCCTTTTTTTTGGGTCGTTCAAGTTTTTATACTCTTATGTTGATCCTAGGGGATTTTAATCTACACTCCTGTAGTGGCTGTTATTTATATGAGGGTGGGGGACTGAGGAAGATGACCATCAGGACCAAATTTATCTTAAGAATACCCTACAGGGGAAAATCATGAATGAGTTGTCTGTTGAATATTATTTGGTGAACTTCATGAGTTTAGAGAGCCTGCTTGCAGGCAATAGTGCCCCTACTTTTAAGGGTTCAGCTAATAGATCCCATATTGATTATATTTGTGTGCCAGCAGGTTTGTTTTCTTCTGTTAAGTCTTTTTCAGTGGACTGGAATGTATCCAGTGACCATAATTCACTTGTCAGTTTCCACTGGAAAACTGGGCAGACTGAATCTAATCATCACTTTAAAACTCAGGTTAAGACAACTGATCAGGGGCGCAGACTGAAGTGGTGCAACATTATCCCTGAGACATTTTTCACTGTTAGTCACATATTGCCCTGTAGAATTTCAGCCCTGCTTGAATGTAGAGTATTCCTGTCATAGTACCTTACTAGCATATGATACGATTGGTTCGTACATTAATACTGCTCTTTCAAGACCAGCAAAGTTGGGCTCTTCGGCACCTTGTCGCTGATTCGATAATAATTGTACTAGTGCACACAAGGCACTACTAGCAATGTTAAAAAAAAGCCCCGGGACAGCGAGGAGGTAAGAGAATACAGAGCAATTTATAAAGCCGCAGTTAAAAATAGGAAGAAGGAATTAAAGAAAGAGCTGTGGGGGAGGACCTTCTACTGGCTAGTACATCGAAACACAGCACCCAGTTCTGGAAGGTGGTCAACCACCCTTTTTTAAGGAGGATGGGGTGGCTGATCAAGCAGCATTGGTCCCTGCCAGGCTTGGGAGGATAATTTTTTGCTTTATACCAGGGGCATTATTCATCTTTTCCTTCTCTTTCCCCAGTACAGGGTGCTAAATTGATTTTGCAATGCGAGGAGGTCAGAGATGCAATTGTACCTCTGCAAGTAGGTAGGCTCCAGGGGCGAATGGAGTTCCAGGTGACCTATTTAAGTTCTGTGGATCTCTGGGCCACTCTTCAAACCCTATATATTAAAGCTGCCATAATTTGTTCCCTTCTAGAGTCATGGCATCATTCCGTTATTATATACTTGTTCAAGAAGGGGAATAGGAACGACCAGTCCTGGTATAGGCCCATTTCCTTAATTGAGGTGGAGGTAACGATCAAAGGATGGGTCATACTGAAATGATTACTTCAATGGGTTGGGAAACGGAATATATTACCTGATATTCAAAATGGGTTTAGTCCTGGGAGGGGCACTATGGAGCAGAATCTTAATTTCCATCTCCTTATTAATAAATATGTCCGGGCAAAAAAGGGTTCCCTTCATCTAAGCTTCATGGACCTCTGCTCTGCGTTTGATTTGGTTAACAGAGAGAAGCTCTGGGCAGAGCTGGGTCCATGGGGGTGGATGTGACTTTGGTTAGCTTTCTCAGGGATCTTCAGTGGGCTGACAGCTTCAGTCCATTATGGCAGTAATGGCGAATGCACTAAGCATTTTACCCTTAGAAAGGAGGTCCATCAGGGTTGCATCTTGGCCCCCTTTCTTTTTATTATGTATGTTAACCGATTAGAGAAAGCACTCCTTGTACCGGGCATAGAAGAGCCAAAAGTCAGGGGCAGATTGCTCCCGGCTTTTTTAAATGCTGATGATGCTGTTTTAATTGCCTGCACAGCTAAAGGTCTGCAGCGGCTTTTAGATCTTTTTGTTGATTTTATGAGTAGCCTAGATTTGCATACTAATTTTAACAAGTCACGTGATGGTCCTGGGGCCAAAAAATACGAAAAGTGGTACCTTTCCTGTTCAAGGTCATATTTTAAGCAAGGTTGATTATTTTACATACCTAGATATCTTAATAGATTTAAGACTCAGTTGGCAACCCCTAAAAAAAAGAATACGGGAAATCTTATGAGAGTGTGTGCCAGAGTAAATGATTTTTCCTCCCGATTGGGTCATAAGCCACTAAAATTCATGTTGGAGGTTTATAAAGTTAAATGTAATCCCTTTTCTACCTTTGGGAGTGAGATCTGTGATTATGTGAATCTAGATCCTCTAGGGGTAGCAGGGAACAAGTACTTTCGGTGTCTTTTAGGGGTTGGACAATACACCCCCATTGAAATATTACATGAAGAGCTAGCTATGAGTTACATTGTAGATTGTATTCAGTTGCAACCTCTTTTGTTATGGTGCATTGTCTGGCTAAAGGATGCTCTAAGTCTGAACAGATTAGTTATTTTAGACTGTATGAAACTGGACAACATGTGTAATATCCCCTAGCTGGTATATATTAGAGAGAATTTTAGGGAGACCGGGGGTATATTTTAATCCTCAAAGTATTGCTAAAACAGATGTTGTATGGTTAAAAGAGTCTTTTCACTTAAGAATGACAGAGGAGAGGGAATCCTTAGCATTAGGTAAGCCATTATACCGGGAATTTGTTATGGTTAAAACAGTCTCCAGGATAGAGCCATATCTTATTTTTGAAATGCCTACCCACCAGTGTCTCTTTTGACCTTTTTTAGGTTGGGTTTGTTCCATCAGTTGCTCTATCTCAAGGGAATTTGGTATAAGTACTCTGATTCACCTATATGTACTTGTGATCTTCTCTCCAAATGCAATATTTTTAACATTGTATTCCTATGTCCCTTTTATAAATCTATTTGGCACAAGTTTTTAAAACCTCTTATATTACTCTGGATTTTTATCAGGCTAGGCCTGTCCTTTTATATTTACAACTTTTAGCATCTCCATGAAATTTGTTACAAAGTGTCAATGTTTCTTATGGGGGTTTACAGAGCAGCACGATAGGGGAAGTAATTAGAGATGTGGCTCTTTTTTTTTTAAACATAATTTTATTGATTTTATAATAGAGGACAACGCCCAAATACAGTCATGTTAATCACTGGAAACCGTGCATTGTAAATGCCTTCAATGTGAACCAATACATCATATTTGTAGAAGATATGTCTGTACAGCTTACCAGGAATAAAGATGTAGCCATATATAAAACAGTGCAAATAGTAGGCAATGTTGGATAAACACAAAGCACAGGATAACAGCATATACTGAAAGTAGCAATCGTGGCGTAAACAAGGGTAGACTATACATTGTCACAACGTGTCTAAACCTCAATAAATAAAAGATATAAAGATAAACCAACGCCTCCCACCCCCTGTTCTCTGGTTCCAAATACTGTCTGAGATCCCGAACTCCTATGGGGCCATCCCTTGTGCACAGATAGAACATGATACATAATATTGCCTAAGAAAAAGAACATTGAACCACAGCCTTAACGGCTACACACAGGACTGTTATACACGTGTACACCATTAGTTTTAAGAAGGGAAAAGAAAGAGAGAAAAAAAAAAAATAATAATAATAATTGTCAGTGTACAAGAGGGTTACAAGTTAGTCATTCAAGGGAATGCGGGATTAATGGGGTGAGTCAAAGCCATCGGTGATGTCGGAGGTGTAAAAGAATCTATAGTTTTGAAGACTTCCAACATTTGGTCCCATTCCAATGAGATGGGAATCTTACGCAGGCCCCGGAATTCCTCCTAGAGATGTGGCTCTTGATGTTTTTATGTAAGCTTATGTTAGTATTTATATTTTTCAATGTTTTATTGTGCAATTGTGATGTTGATAATTTTTCTGTTGTGACTTGTATGATTTTATTTTGTAAAATTGATTAAAGTATCGACTACAACTACTGCATATTAATGAATGAGGAGCGTATAGGAAATTACACAATGCTTGTTTAGAACAACAATACAATAACATGTTCAGTGAATGAGCAGCCCATAGTCAGGGCTTAGGCAAAGGACCTTGAAAGTTATGACAGGAACATCTTGAACATTGCTTCCTCTGGAGGAACACAAATTAATACTACTTATAAATACAGAGACAATGAGTTAGGCTTCTATTTCGCTAATTTTCTGAAATCGATAACTACTCAGAGAGATGCGTGCACGTAGAAAAGGCTTGTTCAGATAAAATAAAAATGCATATTTCTTTCTGCAAACATAAATCTATGTCAAAGCAATGTGGCTTTGGCCTAGTCATGTCAACTTAAGTTTATCTGAATTAGGCATTATTTTTCTAATTATTAAATGCAATCTAACATTAAAAACATTAAAAAAATATTAATAAATTATGTTTGAGTTCTACACGCTGGTAAATGTAGAAATTGCAGAAGTGTTAAGGAAAGGCGCGGTCAGCAGAACATCTCTGTATCTTGCAGGGTTTTTGAGCAGCATATTCCTGATTAAAAAGGACAAGGCATACTGACCAATCTCTGACAATTCAATTCCTGAATAATGTACAAATATTCCAAAATAGAAGGGATCATGCTTCTTTGAGACCTTTTACTGAAGGGAAGTTTGATGGAAGGCTTAGCTAGATGTGAAGGCTACATATCTTTAGCCTGCCACACAGATTCCTGCAGTGTCAGTGAGAAAAAGTGTAGTATAAAGGTTTGATGCTTTACCATTGAATGAATGAATAAAAACGGCACTTGTAGAGAGAACGGCTACTCAGGGGAGTGTCCCAGCGCTGACAGGTAGTCTGTACACCCAACTGGATGAAATTACTTAATTTGCTGACTAGCCAGGTTTTTAGTTGCTTCCTGAAAATGGACTATTCCGAAGTGGTCCGAAGTGCCAGCAGGAGTTGATTCCAGGCTTGGGCACCAAGATAAGAGAAGTCTCTGTAACAGATTCTAGTCAGTGAAGGGTGTCTTGGTGTGGGGATATACGGGTTCTAGGAGCGAGGGTGAAAATTAATCTGGCCGCTGCATTCTGAACCACTTGCAAATGGCTCTAGAGATATTCCGGCAGGCTCAAATATAAAACATCTCCATAATCAAGTCTGGAAGTAATTAGGGCCTGAATCCCTGTTTTCCTGGTATCGATTGAGAGGAGGGTTAGAAATGTTTTCAGGGTACGTAGCAGACCAAAGCAGGTGCCCACCAGAGCTTGAAATTGGGGTTTCATGGACAGTGCATTATCAACTTTGATTTCCAAATTTTTTACCGAATTCTGAAGAGTAGCCATAGGGGGAGTATCCTGGGACCACCATGATCTCCAGACCTCAAAAGGTGAGGTACCAAAGAAAACGATCTCTGATTTGTCTGGATTACATTTAAATTGTTTTTGGCCAGCCATGTAAACACTTTCGAGAGGCATATTCTGATGCTATCACCCTCAAAATCTGCACCTTTCTTGCAATTGAAGAGAAGCTGAGTGTTGTCCACTTATGACACTACTTTGGCTCCGCAGGATTCGGCCAGATCAGTAAGCGGAGTCAGATAGACATTGAATAGCGTGGGCCTCAAAGCTGAGCCCTGCGGGACGCCCACCTTCAAATTCTGTAGGGGATGCAAACGGGGGAATCCAAACTTCTTGACTTCTATTGTCCAGGAAGGAAGTCAGCCACTTTAGAGCCAGGCCGCCAATTCCGATATTCTGTAGTCTATTCAATAGTCTTTTGTGATGGACGGTGTCAAAAGCCGCTGAGAGATCTAACATAAACAAGACAGCCTTGCCCCCACAATCCAGTTCATCTTTAATGTAGTCTGTTACCTCGAGCAAGGCTGTTTCTGTGCTGCAGCTTGCTCTGAAACCTGATTGACTAGGGTGCGGCAGATTGTTACTTTCCAGGTAACTTGAGATGTGTGAATTAACATGTTTTTCTAGCACTTTTGAGAAAGCCGGGAGCAGAGATATAGGTCTATAGTTGGCCAAAACTTTGTGGTCAGCTGATGGCTTCTTGAGTAGAGGAAGGATTTTGGCATGTTTCCATATAGAAGGCATTATTCCAGATGCAAGAGAAGTGTTTAGAACTTTATTGACCACTAAATTAATGGTCGGAGCCTCCTTGGCCAGGAGCTGTGCTGGTCAAGGATCAAAAGGAGAGCCGACTTCAGATGTTTGATGGCAGATAGGGACTCTTCCACCAACATAAGCGCTAGGTGAAGGAGTGAGGGAGCTTCACCACAGGACATCCTCTGAGCGGGCGCCGCCGTGACACAGTTATCAATCTGAGAGACTGTTAGACTTGGCTTTTTCAGCGGGTTTACCCTCAGACTTTTCGCTTTTTGGCCTCCTGTTTTTGACCCTGTGTGTGTTGGTTTTAGGATTCTGGGCACTTTACCACTGCTAATCAGTGCTAAAGTGCATATGCTCTCTGTGTAAAATGTGTTATGGATTGGTGTTTCCATGATTGGCCTATTTGATTTATGTGTCAGTCCCTAGTAAAGTGCACTGCAGTGCCAGGGCCTATAAATCAAATGCTGTTGGTGGGCTGCAGCACTGGATTGTGCCACCCACGCAAACAGCCCGTAAAGTGTAACTCTGGCCTGCCATTGCAGAGCCTGTGCGCAGCCTGTGGCTGCCATGTCGACTTGGCAAGTGCGCACACTTGCAAGTCCCTAAACCTTCCCTTTTTTACATGTTAGTCACCCCTAAGGTAGGCCCAAGGTACCCCTGTGGGCAGGGTGCGTTGTATGCAAAAGGCAGGACATGCCCTGGTGTGTGTGGCATGTCCTGATAGTGAATTACAGCCTAGTTCGTTTTTCACTATTGCAAGGCTACCTGTTCCCCATAGGCCAGAATGGGCAGTTTTGATTATTACAGCTTATAATCCTAACTGACCCCGGGAACAAGGTAGAAATTCGAGTTTAGTATGCCTGGACTCAGAATGATAAAATGCATCTTTTAGTGAAGTTGGTTTTAACATTCTGCGTTTGAAAATACCACTTTTAGAAAGTGGGTATTTTCTTGTCTAACCATCCAAGCCTGCCTCTGCGAGGTTGTGTATTCCTTGTCTGGAGTGTGAGTGACAGGGGCTGGGGATGCCAGGAGACAGGGTGAGTCAGCACAGGGCTGAATAGCAAGATCTACATGTAGATGGGTGGGAGGAGTTGCACCTGGGCCCTGAATAGGACAGTGCCTTCCCTCCACAATGCTGGCTCCACCTCCTGTGGTGCGTCTGATGTCCCTGGCCTACTCTCTGAAAGAAGGGACGGAGACTTGTCAACAAAGTGATCCAGAACTGGTTTGGACTAGGCAAAGGCCTCTCTGCCTTCAGAGAACAAAGGAATTTGGGATATAAATATTGGGGCCCTGACCCCTGAATTTAGATCTCGCTGGAATCAAGGAACCTGCCAAGACGAAGAGCTGGAAGAGCTGCCAGGAGGAGTACTGCCCCTTTGCTGTGTTGTTGCTTTGTTGGGTTGGCCTGCAGCTGCTGCTTCTGCCTTGGGCAGTGAAAGGACTGAACTTTCTACAAACTTGTGCTGAGTATCTCTAAGGGTCTGAAACCGAGCTGGCCTCCTGTTAAGAAGTCTCAGGGACTACAAAGACTTCACAAGCCTCTGGGTACCGCTTCTGGAATGCTGTTTCAGTTGCCACAGAGGAAGGGAACTGCAACCGACTCCGTCAACCGAATCCATCCCTGACCGGTGACCTGTTTGCACCGCAGACCGCATCGCCCCGCTTCGCATCGCAACCCTGGTCTCACCGTGGGCGACGTCCGACGCCGCCAACACCGAGCCGCTGCTTGCACCGTGACCTCTGGGCACCGCAGTTCGCATCGCATCGCTTCACTGAACCAGCCGGACCCGACCGACGCGGTCGCTGCAACTGGCTCAACAGTCGTGACCGCATCGCATTTGGGGCACCGTTCGCACGTTTGCGACGCACCGCTCCGACTCGCACCGCTGTCCGACGCCAGCTCCCGCACTCCGTCTTGGTCGCCTGCATCACAACCTGTCAGCACCGCATCGAGCATCGTCTCACCCTGCATCGCACGCCTTGGACTCACCGACTCCGTCTGCACGACGCTCATCGAGCCGCTGCCTGCACTGCATCGAGGGACACCGCACCTTGCATCGCTCCGTCTTGCACCGCAACCGCGACGAACGCCGACCGGCTCGTACACTCCGTACCAGCCACAACGAGAAAGGTACTGTGACCGAGTCTGTTCACGACTCTGCTGGCCCGTATCGACGCGGTCGGCTGGAACTGTTAGACTCTGTGGTTTTCAGCATCGCGGTAGACTCGGACGGAGCTACCGACTCGTACGAACTTTGCTTTTGTGTTATTCCTGCAAAGAAGAAGTTACCTTATCAAGTATTCATTTTTAAAGTATAGTATTGTGGATTTTTGTCGTAATTGGTCTTGTCTTGAGTATATAAAAATTGGTTATTTTTCTAAACTGGTGTGGTGTCCGTTTGTAGTGCTTACGCTGTATTACTGTTGGTTATGTGCAAATGCTTTACACACTGCCTCTGAATTAAGCCTGACTGCTCGTGCTAAGCTACCAAGAGGGTGAGCAGGGGTTACTTCACGAGTGTAACACCCTTACCCTGACTAGGAAGAAGGGTCCCTACTTGGACAAAGGTGCAAGCCCTTGCCAACTAGAGATCCCATTTCTAACATTGGTTGTCAGCGGTGAGGATAGGACTTGTGTTTGCACTTGACTTACAGTGATTGGTGTGCACTACTACCATATCGCAGACCATTACGTACCACATACTGGTTCTTTTTCTTTTGGCCTATTTTTGATCTTGCCAGTTTTCAACTCACTACTTTTGTCATGCCTGAATCAACTGCATCATCCGTTGCATCTCTGGAAGTTATCTTTGAGGAGGATAGGTTGGAATCCTACGCCGTAAAGGAACTACGAGCGATTTGTAAAAACCTGAAAGTCCAAATTAAAGGCCTCACAAGGAAGGAGGAGCTACAGAAGGCGCTGAGGGCCTGGGTAGCAGCCAGACATGCCAGTGGGCAGCCTGGTAATCTCAGTGAGGAGGTGGAGGAGCCTATTTCCAGGGTGGATGTGCTTTGGGTGGGGGAACCCGCCAGGTCAGGCAGCAGCAGTCTGTCCCCAGAGGAGCTGGAGGACAGGCGGGAGGCAAGGCAGTTTGAGCTGCAGAAGCTCAGGCTGGAGAGTGAGCGGGAGGAGAAGAGATTAGCCATGGAGGAAAGGAGGATGATCTTGGATCATGAGCTTAAAATGAGAGAGCTGGAGCTGGATTGGGAAGCCGGTAGGGCTTTGTCCAGCCCAGATGGTGGCAGCAAAAGTGTAGTGTCCAGTACTGAGGATGAGGTAGACACACACACAGATTTGGGGCCCTACTTCAAGGAGGGGGTTGACATACACCAGGGGGTTCAGGATTGTGAGGTTACTCCAGTGGTGCGTAGTGTCCCTGAGGTAGATTGGGGAACTGGCACAGGGGATCATATTCCTGGTAGTGGGAGGGACACTCTACTGACTCTAGATGAGAGGTGCAGGGAGAGGGGTTCCCCATGGTAGAAGCCCTGGTAAGTGAGTATGAAGACCAGCCAGAAGAGTATGGGTTGAGGGACAGCAACAGTCAGACACTGTCTCGCCAGTCTTGTGAGAATGTTGTGGGGTACTTTTCTGAGGCACTGGATGGTTGGGTGAAGGGTAGTTTGGTTAACACCTGTGTGGGGCTGTGTGATTCAATTGTTGGAGAGCATATTTTAAGTCCCTGTTTTCCAGAGCTATGCCAACACCCAGTGGAGTGTGAGTCAAAAGCCGCTGAGAGATCTAACATAAACAAGACAGCCTTGCCCCCACAATCCAGTTCATCTTTAATGTAGTCTGTTACCTCGAGGAAGGCTGTTTCTGTGCTGCAGCTTGCTCTGAAACCTGATTGACTAGGGTGCGGCAGATTGTTACTTTCCAGGTAACTTGAGATGTGTGAATTAACATGTTTTTCTAGCACTTTTGAGAAAGCCGGGAGCAGAGATATAGGTCTATAGTTGGCCAAAACTTTGTGGTCAGCTGATGGCTTCTTGAGTAGAGGAAGGATTTTGGCATGTTTCCATATAGAAGGCATTATTCCAGATGCAAGAGAAGTGTTTAGAACTTTATTGACCACTAAATTAATGGTCGGAGCCTCCTTGGCCAGGAGCTGTGCTGGTCAAGGATCAAAAGGAGAGCCGACTTCAGATGTTTGATGGCAGATAGGGACTCTTCCACCAACATAAGCGCTAGGTGAAGGAGTGAGGGAGCTTCACCACAGGACATCCTCTGAGCGGGCGTCGCCGTGACACAGTTATCAATCTGAGAGACTGTTAGACTTGGCTTTTTCAGCGGGTTTACCCCCAGACTTTTCGCTTTTTGGCCTCCTGTTTTTGACCCTGTGTGTGTTGGTTTTAGGACTCTGGGCACTTTACCACTGCTAATCAGTGCTAAAGTGCATATGCTCTCTGTGTAAAATGTGTTATGGATTGGTGTTTCCATGATTGGCCTATTTGATTTATGTGTCAGTCCCTAGTAAAGTGCACTGCGAGTGCCAGGGCCTATAAATCAAATGCTGTTGGTGGGCTGCAGCACTGGATTGTGCCACCCACGCAAACAGCCCGTAAAGTGTAACTCTGGCCTGCCATTGCAGAGCCTGTGCGCAGCCTGTGGCTGCCATGTCGACTTGGCAAGTGCGCACACTTGCAAGTCCCTAAACCTTCCCTTTTTTACATGTTAGTCACCCCTAAGGTAGGCCCAAGGTACCCCTGTGGGCAGGGTGCGTTGTATGCAAAAGGTAGGACATGCCCCTGACTTGGAGGAAGGGGCGACTGCTAACAGTGCCCCTACCAGTTTGTCTTTTGGGGTACCGCTCCAGGTGGGAGGGTACAGAGCCCCAGGGAGGAGGACCGGGTGTGGGAGGCCACCCCAGTCCCCTGTCCAGCCTAAGGGTACAGACCCTAAGCTGGAATCCCAGCTGCAGGATAGAACCCCTGAACTGGTGGGCGACTGTGCAGGACACCTGCCACAGGTGCCCTGGACAATTCTGGAAGGGGGTACCGCTCCAGGTGGGAGGGTACAGAGCCCCAGGGGAGGAGGACTGGGTGTGGGAGAGCCTACCCCAGTCCCTTGTTCAGCCTCAGGGTACAGACCCTGGGCTGGTGTACCAGTTGCAGGATAGCACCCTGAACTGGTGGGTGAATTGTGCAGAACGCCTGCCACAGGTGGCCTGACAATTCTGGAGTTGAGGGGGACTGCTCCCGGTGGGGGGATGCAGTGCTCCAGGGAGGAGGACAGGGTGTGGGAGAGGCCACCCCAGTCCTGTGTCCAGCCTCAGGGTACAGACCCTAGGCTGGTGTACCAGTTGCAGGATAGCACCCCTGAACTGGTGGGCGACCTGTGCAAGGCACCTGCCACAGGTGCCCTGACAATTCTGGAAGGGGGTACCGCTCCAGGTGGGAGGGTACGGAGCCCCTGGGAGGAAGACCGGGGGTGGGAAAGCCTACCCCAGTCTCCTGTCGAGCCGCCGGGTACAGACCCTAGACTGGTGGGTCAGTGCCAGGATGTCATCCCTGGCCTGACCAGAGGGAGAGTGGACGAGGGGTGCCAGGCACCTGGGGCTACCGCCCCCCACTCTCTGACACCACAGAGGTTAGAGAGCCCTGAGAGGCATAGGGCCTGGGTCTCTCCACTGACAACTGTCGGTAGCCACTGTGGCTTACTGTCCTGGTGGACAGAGTTGCCCCTGGGAGGGGGCAGGAGTCACACCCCGGGTGGACTGGGCCACACCACTGTGTTGGCCATGTGGGCACTGTCGGCCTGTTGGGACACATCTGTGAGCAAAGTAAGTTTAGGCGCTGCAGAGATGGGGTTCACAGGTGAAGAGAAGGGTACCCCATGGGTCAGCTTAGTGGGCCCTGAGAGTGAGGACAGAGGGATCCAACTGGGTTTAGAAAGGCGTAGAACCAGAACGTGCCCCCGCTGTTGTGGGCCAGGTCTATGTTCTATCGCCCCAAGCAGGAAGTCCATCAAGGGATTGATTAGTCTACCCTGGCTTTAGGCTGGGAGGGGGTTGTGTTAGACTTGGCTTTTTCAGCGGGTTTACCCCCAGACTTTTTGCTTTTTGGCCTCCTGTTTTTGACCCTGTGTGTGTTGGTTTTAGATTCTGGGCACTTTACCACTGCTAATCAGTGCTAAAGTGCATATGCTCTCTGTGTAAAATGTGTTATGGATTGGTGTTTCCATGATTGGCCTATTTGATTTATGTGTCAGTCCCTAGTAAAGTGCACTGCGAGTGCCAGGGCCTATAAATCAAATGCTGTTGGTGGGCTGCAGCACTGGATTGTGCCACCCACGCAAACAGCCCGTAAAGTGTAACTCTGGCCTGCCATTGCAGAGCCTGTGCGCAGCCTGTGGCTGCCATGTCGACTTGGCCAGTGCGCACACTTGCAAGTCCCTAAACCTTCCCTTTTTTACATGTTAGTCACCCCTAAGGTAGGCCCAAGGTACCCCTGTGGGCAGGGTGCGTTGTATGCAAAGGTAGGACATGCCCTGGTGTGTGTGGCATGTCCTGATAGTGAATTACAGCCTAGTTCGTTTTTCACTATTGCAAGGCTACCTGTTCCCATAGGCCAGAACGGGCAGTTTTGATTATTACAGCTTATAATCCTAACTGACCCCGGGAACATGGTAGAAATTCGAGTTTAGTATGCTCTGGACTCAGAATGATAAAATGCATCTTTTAGTGAAGTTGGTTTTAACATTCTGCGTTTGAAAATACCACTTTTAGAAAGTGGGTATTTTCTTGTCTAACCATCCAAGCCTGCCTCTGCGAGGTTGTGTATTCCTTGTCTGGAGTGTGAGCGACAGGGGCTGGGGGATGCCAGGAGACAGGGTGAGTCAGCACAGGGCTGAATAGCAAGATCTACATGTAGATGGGTGGGAGGAGTTGCACCTGGGACCTGAATAGGACAGTGCCTTCCCTCCACAATGCTGGCTCCACCTCCTGTGGTGCGTCTGATGTCCCTGGCCTACTCTCTGAAAGAAGGGACGGAGACTTGTCAACAAAGTGCTCCAGAACTGGTTTGGACTAGGCAAAGACCTCTCTGCCTTCAGAGAACAAAGGAATTTGGGATATAAATATTGGGGCCCTGACCCCTGAATTTAGATCTCGCTGGAAAAAGGAACCTGCCAAGACGAAGAGCTGGAAGAGCTGCCAGGAGGAGTACTGCCCCTTTGCTGTGTTGTTGCTTTGTTGGGTTGGCCTGCAGCTGCTGCTTCTGCCTTGGGCAGTGAAAGGACTGAACTTTCTACAAACTTGTGCTGAGTATCTCCAAGGGCCTGAAACCGAGCTGGCCTCCTGTTAAGAAGTCTCAGGGACTACAAAGACTTCACAAGCCTCTGGGTACCGCTTCTGAACGCTGTTTCAGTTGCCACAGAGGAAGGGAACTGCAACCGACTCCGTCAACCGAATCCATCCCTGACCGGTGACCTGTTTGCACCGCAGACCGCATCGCCCCGCTTCGCATCGCAACCCTGGTCTCACCGTGGGCGACGTCCGACGCCGCCAACACCGAGCCGCTGCTTGCACCGTGACCTGTGGGCACCGCAGTTCGCATCGCATCGCTTCACTGAACCAGCCGGACCCGACCGACGCGGTCGCTGCAACTGGCTCAACAGTCGTGACCGCATCGCATTTGGGGCACCGCTCGCACGTTTGCGACGCACCGCTCCGACTCGCACCGCTGTCCGACGCCAGCTCCCGCCCTCCGGCTTGGTCGCCTACATCGCAACCTGTCAGCACCGCATCGAGCATCGTCTCACCCTGCCTTGGACTCACCGACTCCGTCTGCACGACGCTCATCGAGCCTCTGCCTGCACCGCATCGAGGGACACCGCACCTTGCATCGCTCCGTCTTGCACCGCAACCGCGACGAACGCCGACCGGCTCGTACACTCCGTACCAGCCACAACGAGAAAGGTACTGTGACCGAGTCTGTTCACGACTCTGCTGGCCCGTATCGACGCGGTCGGCTGGAACTGTTAGACTCTGTGGTTTTCAGCATCGCGGTAGACTCGGACGGAGCTACCGACTCGCACTGAACTTTGCTTTTGTGTTATTCCTGCAAAGAAGAAGTTACCTTATCAAGTATTCATTTTTAAAGTATAGTATTGTGGATTTTTGTCGTAATTGGTCTTGTCTTGAGTATATAAAAATTGGTTATTTTTCTAAACTGGTGTGGTGTCCGTTTGTAGTGCTTACGCTGTATTACTGTTGGTTATGTGCAAATGCTTTACACACTGCCTCTGAATTAAGCCTGACTGCTCGTGCCAAGCTACCACGAGGGTGAGCAGGGGTTACTTCACGAGTGTAACACCCTTACCCTGACTAGGAAGAAGGGTCCCTACTTGGACAAAGGTGCAAGCCCTTGCCAACTAGAGATCCCATTTCTAACAGAGACATTTACCAGGGTGAATTGAATGGTAGCTATTTTAGCATGAAAGAACTCTGCCAGTTGGTTGGTTGGTCCATTCGGCCGTGGGTTGTTGGTGTTTTGTGGTGGCCTCAGGGTTCAGAAAAGATTTGACAATTTTAAAAATCTCTTTAGATTTTTGATCAGATTCCTCAAATCTTTTTTCTCATAGAAGGCGCTTTTCACTTTTCATTGCATCTGTCTAAGGCCCCCTGGTATTTGAAGAACCTTATGAAAGTAGTGGTGGCCTCCTTGAGAATCAAGGGAGTATGTCCTATAATTTACTTGAATAACATTTTCATTAGAGGATCATCTTCGAAGTGCCGTGGAGCTTCTTAAATCCTGGGACTTGTGATCAACAAGTATTATACGGATCTGATAACTAAAAGGGTGTGACTAGAATGCTTTCCCTGGTATTCATTATAGACTTAGTGGCAGTGACACTTCAACTTCAGCAGAACAAGCTAATGGCATAAAAAAATAACTTTGTCGGTCCTAAAGGCCAATGAGCTCCTTGAAACAAAAAGCCCAGCTGGAAGGTATATTGGCCCTATCTTTGAACAGGCTAAAAAAATCTCCATGGGTTGATATGCTCTGAGATGTCTGGTTCATGCCTGTCCTGAGTAGACAATTGGTAACAGCAAAAGCGCTTGCTGCGGCCACCCATCCCGTGAATCAGAATGGAGTCAGATTTGCACTACAGATATGTTCAAGAAGGAGAGTGGCTATTGAAGCACATTATGTAGGTAATTGGGTCAGGGCTTGACATGCTTGTAGCGCGACTATTTAAACCACCCAAATGGAGTGCTGCACACTTCAACAGTGGAAGCGGCAGAGAAATGATCTGTGCCTGCAGCGACTGATGCACTTACCTGAATTCACCCAGTTGTCGGAGCTCCTCAACACAGCTTCATTCCAGTGCAGCAAAAAACCTAAATACAGCACTTGGCAGTCAGGGTGAAAACAGAGGAGAGAGAAAACAAGTTAGTAAAAGATAAGTGTGTAGTTAGGTTAGAAAGTGTAGTTGCATTAACTGTTCATACAACGAAACCCTTTGGCACTCTGACAACATATGAAACAGTAAGAAGGATCCTAAAATACAAAGCAACATATGTTAGTTTCAAGATGAAGTTGAGAAAGTAGGCGTAAATTACTTTGGACCTTAAGACTTTCTAGACGACACAAAGCAAAGGTGAGCAGAAAACATCTGAAGTGCTGAGCGCAGAGACTAAAATAAACCTCTAAGAAAAACAAAAGTTCTGATGGGGACATTTGGAGGCTGTTTTGTGGAGGGGACTACCAGTCCCAGGCTGACCTGCTGTTGGAAAGGGTGGAGTAAGTTGTCCACTCCCCCTGATGAGCGGTACAAAGGGGGGACACTTCTACCGCTGCACAGGACATTTGGAGGCTGTTTTGTAGAGGGGTCTACCAGTCCCAGGCTTTCCTGCTGCAGGAGAGGGTGGAGGAAGCTGCCCACTCCGGCGGTGATTGCTACAAAGCGCAGAGACTTTTCCCACTGCGTGGGACATTTGGAGGCTGTTTTGATCAGGGGATTATTAGTCTCAGACTGCCCTGCTGCAGGAAGGGGTGGAGGAAGCTGACCACTCCCCTTATGAGCGCAACAATGCGCAGATACTTCTTCCGCTGCATGGGAAGCACCGGGGCAAAACCCCGGCCAAAGGCAGGCCTGTCTTGGACTGGAGTAGGCCGTCAGGACACCCCTCATGGTTTCTTGCTCCATCTCTATTTACTGCCCCTCAATCAATTACGAAGGTAGCACTGTATTTCTTAGTTTGTGCATTTTTAGCTTGATCCGTTTGGCATCGTGTGTGGGATCGCTTTGCCTTGGACAAATCAGCCTTTCAGCCT
The DNA here is from genome assembly GCA_963921515.1 of Calotriton arnoldi. Lineage (NCBI taxonomy): Eukaryota > Metazoa > Chordata > Amphibia > Caudata > Salamandridae > Calotriton > Calotriton arnoldi. The sequence continues at coordinate 667,014 of CAWUFW010002717.1, forward strand.
GTGGGTTGTGTAGTGTCTTATGAGTTAGTGATGACGGGACCCTTATGGTCCCTGACGGACTCCGTAGAACAATGTGGTGATAGAATTCATGATGAATGTTCAGTTAACAGTTACACGTTGAGGAATAAAGACTTGTGATACCAAGCTCCATCTGTGCTGTGATCCTTTGCATGTACCCGAGTTGGGGAGAAGGCTACAACTGGCGATGAGATAGGGGATTACGTAAACCCTGAAACCCGAAAAACCGAGAGTGCTCCCGTAGAGTTTGCTGTGGTTGAGCAAACTGCTTGTGCATGGCACGTGTGCCTCAGTCGAACTGAGAATGGCTGGTTGGTGTATGTGGAGTCAAAGCGCCACTCCAGCCAGTGCAAGGCATGTAAAGAAATTGAAGATCTTACGGAAAGTTTGTTTGTCGTCGGCTAGAAATTTGCTGGTAAAGTCGAGGCAAGAGATACTGCGCCACAGCCTAACACAGAGCCATCATCATACAGTACGACAACGCTAAGGGCAGCGACAACCAGGTACAAAGAAGCCCAAAAGGCAGTAATCGCCGAGTGCAAGGAAATGCTAAAGCGGTAAACATTTCTAACACAATGAAACGCTAAAGGCAGTGACAACCAGGTACAGACAGTGCAATGAGCAGTGACAGCCAGGTGCAAGAGAACACTGTGAGTAGAAGCAGATAAATGCAGAGAAATATTAGAAGTGACGATAACCAGATATATAGAGAATACGATCATGCTTACCAGAACCGGAGTAAAGAGAGCCCTCCGACCTCAGCACCAGGCGTCACAACCCAAGCAGAAGCACAGGGTTGTACTTACGAGGTTGGTGAATCACATTGGACCGACTGAAAGGCCGTGAACGGCAGTTGGAATAGTGAGATTTTTCAATGGCTGCTGAAAAGTGCGCAAAATATGGCGCCATCATTGTCTTAGAACCATCACCTCCATTCGATACCGCCAAAAAGCAGAATATTGGCGATAGATGGACTACCTGGATCGAAACTTTTGATAATTTCATTGATGAGCTGGAAGAAGTAAATGACAAAAATATAATTAAATATCTGAAAAATTTAGCAGGTGAAGGAGTAAAAGAAGTGATAAAGGAAATTCCACCTGGTGGTGAAGTTACGTACCGTCAAATCAAAGAGGTACTGAACACCAAGTTCAATCTAATGCCAAATGTCAACCAAGAAAGGTAGAAAGCTGGTGAAACAATGGATGAGTTTGTAGAAAGACTTGGGGGCTTATTTACAAGCCCATTGCGCCGCTGGTGCGTCACTTTTTTTGATGCACCGGTGGGCCAGTGTGCCTGCCCATATTCACAAGGTCACGTAAAGCCACCCTGCATGGTATTTCATGACCTTGTAAATATGGCCCCCTTTCATACATTACTCTCCGTGAAAGGGGCGTTCCATGGGTGTTGCTCTGGGTGTTCCCACTCAACATCCATGGAAACTTACGCATTCGATTTACAAGGTTTTGTAAACCTTGGAATGCGTCAGATTCCTACGACTTCCCAGGGGAGGTGTAAGGGAGGCTCAACGAGGGGAAATACCTTTATTTTTCCTTGTTTTTTCCTTTTTAGGTCGAGCCTCGAGTAGCGCGCAAGCGCTGCTTAGAGGCGAAGACTTAATGTAAGCGGTTTCAAAAGCAGTCCAACAAACGCTCAGTGCGTCGTGGCTGGCCTTTTGAGATGGAGTACGCGTGCAAACATGTGTTTCCAATTATCGTGCCCAGACGCGGGCGCGATAAGTGGAAACACATGTCTGTCAGCGCGTACTCATCCAAAGGCCAGCCACGACGCACGAGCGTCTGGTCAGCTGAGCGTCTCGTCAGCTGAGCAGGCTGCCGCGCTCGCTCGCCCCGCTCCTCTGTGGTGCGCGCGCACCACTCGCGGGCTTGTTCCTGATGGCTTTTGGGATCAACTGAGATTGGCGCGTGCGCACTTGGCCCTTGCAGCTTCCAAGCTCGTTGGCAGACAAGCTGCGGGATGCAAGGTCGAGGCGCTTTGAAATCTCACGAAAGTAACTTGTCTGCGGGTTTAATGTGTCCCCAGTTTGTGTGGTATGGTCTTCCACATTGTGGTTCGAGCATGGCACGCTTGTACGTGCTGCAACCCATGAATAGATGTCAGCGGTATTTTAATATAACGGCGTTTATTTAATTGTGGGAAATATTTGATGCACTACTGGCAACAATGAAATGTACATTATGGTGAAGATGTGCACTACAGTTTTGGGCTGACCAGTTAAAACGCAGGTGAATTTACAGCTAACATTCAAATCCCGCTAGCGCCTCGCCGGTGTTCTAACTAGCTTCATTGGTATAGCGCTTAACATCTACAAAAAGGCATGGCGTTAATGAAGTAGAGGCGCTCACTGGGTCCTGCAGTGATGTGAACCCTCTGCGGACGAGGTTTGTGAACCCCTCTGCGGACGAGGTTTGTGAACCCCTCTAGCGCCAAGAAGCCTAATCCATAAACGTATTTAAAAATGCTGTTGGAAGTACCCAGCGGCCGCTTAGTAGCGCCTCCTTTCCATTGGTAACTATGGCAGATAAGGCCAACCGGCGGCAAACGTGTGATGACGTTGACTCGGTAGAGGGGGTTTGAAACCTGCTGTTTTCTACTTGTGTGGTCTTGGTAGCATATAGGAATTGACTTTAATGTAAAAATCAACGCCTCTCGGCATCGGTTACCGTGTCTACTAAAACTGGAAGTGCTTTAGAAACGTTACGCCCCTGTAGTAGGCGCTAGAAGGCATTGACGGGTGACGTGAGTGGCAACTGATATCGACAATATTCAGATAAATTATTGGTCCAGTGCTTAATGAAAAGCGTTTACCCTTTTAGGTAATTAAGGTTCTCTTCATGGAGTACAGTCATTTGGAACGCCCCTGGCAACGTCTTTACTTCATAATGCATGGTGCCACGATTGCGGCTTTTCGGCGCTGTACGGGTTTTGCCAGCTCCGCCATAGGTTCGTGGTATGACCCCATTAAATGCCTCTCCACCCCGTTTGTTTCCAGCTGCACCCTTTACCATATAGTACAAGTCCATGGAATCTGCATTTTCATTGGCTGTGACTGAAGTTCAACAGCGGCCATAGGCGCGGCCCCTACAGATATCAAACCTGTGAGAAATAAAGGGTATGGAAAATTCTGGGACATGTGAGGGCAGTAAGAGGGTGGAGGTGGTGTCTTCTGCAGTGACCCTGAAACTGCCCTTCAGTTTTTTTTTTCCAGCAGGGTTCGGCGAAGTATTTTGAGTGTCATACGTGTTTAAAACAAAAAAAGTTGCACAGAGAACCAGCTCAGTCGGTTAAATGTTATGCCGAATTGTGCTCCTCGGCAACTTCCTTCCCTATTTCGTTTACCTGTAGCGCACAGAGGCAGACATCCTGCATAAAACACTATATTAAAGCAGCAATAATATAAGGTCTCGCTTTGGGACCTTATAAGTATTTAGTTTATGTTGTTGCACCAATGATATTGTGCTGCATAACTAAATACTTATAAGGTCCCAAAAGCGAGACCTATTGGCTATGCCAATGCTTGTTCTATGTGTGCTGCTGAATGCAGCCCACATAGAAAGAGGAAAGCACCTCTCGTGATTGTTTTTGTGCAGGAAAGTGTCCCTTACTGCACAAAAACAATCAACCCTGCAGTGCAGACACCCTTGCACCATGGCGCAAGGGTGCCTGCGTTGGTGCATGGCAGCCCATTGTCAGCCAGTGCAGGGAAAAAGGACAGGAATGTCCCATATCTTGTAGATACGGTGCATTCCTTCCCTTTTCTTTAACGCACAGCAGCGCAGCAGAAAGGCTTGCTGCACTGCTGTGCGACAAAATATTGTAAATGAGGCCCTTGATTCTCTCATCAAGCATTGCAAGTTCAATGATGAAGAGCCCATGTGTCTCAGAGTCATAGATGGTTGTCTCTCCGATTCCTTCAGACAACGAATACTAAAATGGATACTCAGCTTGGAGCGAGTACTCATGGCTGTCAGAGCGGAAGAGAGAGGTGACAGATAAGCAGCTAACATGGAGGCCGGAATGCCCCAAAATGAATCAGCACAGAGTGTGAAAAGTAAGTCGAAACACAAGGTAGAATGCCATAAACTAATGTGTCCAAAGAAAAAGAAGTTGTTTTTCCGATGAGGATTTTCTTTCCACATGAATGTAAATGTCCCGCCATTGGACAGATATGAAAAGACTTGCGGGAAAGAAAAACGTTTTGTAACGGTTTGCAAAGCGAGGGAAAGATCAAGTGCGTCACGTCGAGAAAACAAAATGAAGGAAAGATCAAGTGTGTCGTGTTGAGACAACAAAATGGATGCCAGAAACTTACAGAGACATTCCAACCACGCCCACAAGGCCAAGCAGCAACATCAGTTAAGGCAAGTAGAAACTGAACAATGTTGATTGTCGTCAAATTTCTCATCTAAAAGTTCATCATTGTCAAACGACAGTGAGGAAGATGGGTGTGCGATGTCAATGTTGACAGCTGGACGATGTGTGCATGTAGGATTAGCTTCTTGCACGGAAGAATGATGGTCGAACCTAGGTCGACAAGTGAAAGTCTGAAATTCATTTGGGCACTGTTAGACTTGGCATCTTTTGGCGTGTTTCCCCTGACTTTTTGCTTTCTGACCTCCCGGTTTTGACTCTGTTTTTGCTGGTGTAATGATTCTGCGCACTTTCCTCACTGCGGTCCAGTGGGAAAGTGCAAGTGCTCCTGTATGAAATGTGTTATGGATTGGTGTTTCCATGATTGGCCTATTTGGTTTATGTATCAGTCCCTTGTAAAGTGCACTGTGAGTGCCAGGGCCTATAGACCAAATGCTGTTGGTGGGCTGCAGCACTGGATTGTGCCACCCACGCAAACAGCCCGTAAAGTGTAACTCGGGCCTGCCATCGCAGAGCCTGTGCGCAGCCTGGGGCTGACATAGTCGACTTGGCAAGTGCACACACTTGCAAGTCCCTAAACCTTCCCTTTTCTACATGTTAGTCACCCCTAAGGTAGGCCCAAGGTACCCCTGTGGGCAGGGTGCGTTGTATGCGAAAGGTAGGACATGCCCTGGTGTGTGTGGCATGTCCTGATAGTGAATTACAGCCTAGTTCGTTTTCACTATTGCAAGGCTACCTGTTCCCCTAGGCCAGAAAGGGCAGTTTTGATTATTACAGCTTATAATCCTAACTGACCCCGGGAACATGGTAGAAATTCGAGTTTAGTATGCCTGGACTCAGAATGATAAAATGCAGCTTTTAGTGAAGTTGGTTTTAACATTCTGGGTTTGAAAATACCACTTTTAGAAGGTGGGTATTTTCTTGTCTAACCATCCAAGCCTGCCTCTGCGAGGTTGTGTATTCCTTGTCTGGAGTGTGAGTGACAGGGGCTGGGGGATGCCGGGAGACAGGGTGAGTCAGCGCAGGGCTGAATAGCAAGATCTACATGTAGATGGGTGGGAGGGTCGCACCTGGGCCCTGAATAGGACAGTGCCTTCCCTCCACAATGCTGGCTCCACCTCCTGTGGTGCGTCTGATGTCCCTGGCCTACTCACTGAAAGAAGGAACGGAGACTTGTCAACAAAGTGCTCCAGAACTGGTTTGGACTAGGCAAAGGCCTCTCTGCCTTCAGAGAACAAAGGAATTTGGGATATAAATATTGGGGCCCTGACCCCATGAATTTAGATCTCGCTGGAATCAAGGAACCTGCCAAGACGAAGAGCTGGAAGAGCTGCCAGGAGGAGTACTGCCCCTTTGCTGTGTTGTTGCTTTGTTGGGTTGGCCTGCAGTTGCTGATTCCGTCTTGGGCAGTGAAAGGACTGGACTGAACTTTCTACAAACTTGTGCTGAGTATCTCCAAGGGCCTGAAACCGAGCTGGCCTCCTGTTAAGAAGTCTCAGGGACTACAAAGACTTCACAAGCCTCTGGGTACCGCTTCTGGAACGCTGTTTCAGTTGCCACAGAGAAAGGGAACCGCAACCGACTCCGTCAACCGAATCCATCCATGGCCGGTGACCTGTGTGCACCGCAGACCGCATCGCCCGCTTCGCATCGCAACCCTGGTCTCACCGTGGGCGACGTCCGACGCCGCCAACATCGAGCCGCTGCTTGCACCGTGACCTGTGGGCACCGCAGTTCGCATCGCATCGCTTCACTGAACCAGCCGGACCCGACCGACGCGGTCGCTGCAACTGGCTCAAGAGTCGTGACCGCACCGCATTTGGGGCACCGCTCGCACGCTCTGCGACGCACCGCTCTGACTCGCACCGCTGTCCGACGCCAGCTCCCGCACTCCGGCTTGGTCGCCTGCATCGCAACCTGTCAGCACCGCATCGAGCATCGTCTCACCCTGCATCGCACGCCTTGGACTCACCGACCCCGTCTGCACGACGCTCATCGAGCCGCTGCCTGCACCGCATCGAGGGACACCGCACCTTGCATCGCTCCGTCTTGCACCGCAACCGCGACGAACGCCCGACCGGCTCGTACACTCCGTACCAGCCACAACGAGAAAGGTACTGTAACCGAGTCTGTTCACGACTCTGCTGGCCCGTATCGACGCGGTCGGCTGGAACTGTTAGACTCTGTGGTTTTCAGCATCGCGGTAGGCTCAGACGGAGCTACCGACTCGTACGAACTTTGTTTTTGGACTATTCCTGCAAAGAAGAAGTTACCTTATCAAGTATTCGTTTTTAAAGTACAGTATTGTGGATTTTCGTCGTAATTGGTCTTGTCTTGAGTATATAAAATATTGGTTATTTTTCTAAACTGGTGTGGTGTCCGTTTGTAGTGCTTACACTGTATTACTGTTGGTTATGTGCAAATGCTTTACACACTGCCTCTGAATTAAGCCCGACTGCTCGTGCCAAGCTACCACGAGGGTGAGCAGGGGTTACTTCACGAGTGGAACACCCTTACCCTGACTAGGAAGAAGGGTCCCTACTTGGACAAAGGTGCAAACCCTTGCCAACTAGAGATTCCATTTCTAACATTGGTTGTCAGCGGTGAGGATAGGACTTGTGTTTGCACTTGACTTACAGTGATTGGTGTGCACTACTACCATATCGCAGACCATTACGTATCACATACTGGTTCTTTTTCTTTTGGCCTATTTTTGATCTTGCCAGTTTTCAACTCACTACTTTTGTCATGCCTGAATCAATTGCATCATCCGTTGCATCTCTGGAAGTTATCTTTGAGGAGGATAGGTTGGAATCCTACGCCGTAAAGGAGCTACGAGCGATTTGTAAAAACCTGAAAGTCCAAATTAAAGGCCTCACAAGGAAGGAGGAGCTACAGAAGGCGCTGAGGGCCTGGGTAGCAGCCAGACATGCCAATGGGCAGCCTGGTGATCTCAGTGAGGAGGTGGAGGAGCCTATTTCCAGGGTGGATGTACTTTTGGGTAGGGGGGAACCCGCCAGATCAGGCAGCAGCAGTCTGTCCCCAGAGGAGCTGGAGGACAGGCGGGAGTCAAGGCAGTTTGAGCTGCAGAAGCTCAGGCTGGAGAGTGAGCGGGAGGAGAAGAGATTGGCCATAGAGGAGAGGAAGATGCTCTTAGAGCATGAGAGAGAACTGAAGGAGCTAGAACTTAGGAGTAAGTCAGGCTCAGATGGTGGCAGCAATTCGTCCAGAAAGGCAGACAGGATTGTGCACATTCCCAAGAACGTAGGCAAGGAGTTCAAGAAGGGGGATGACATACAAAGGTGGTTTCAGGGTTATGAGGCAGCCATACACATGAATGGGGTCCCTGAGGAGAATTGGGGAGCAGGATTGTGGCCACTTTTCCCTGAAGAAGCAAGGGATGCTCTGATAGCTTTGGGTAAGGGGTATCACCTCACCTATGCTGACATGAAGGATGCCCTTCTCACGAAGTATGGGCTTACTCCTGAAAAGTACAGGGATCAATCAATCAATCAATCACGGCATTTATAGAGCGCGCTACTCACCCGGGAGGGTCTCAAGGCGCTGGGGGAGGGGGTAAGTTACTGCTCGAACAGCCAGGTCTTGAGCTGCTTCCTGAAGGCGAGATGGTCCTGGGTTCGCCGAAGGTGAGTGGGGAGGGAGTTCCAGGTCTTGGCCGCCAGGTAGGAGAAGGATCTTCCTCCGGCGGTGGTTCTGCGGATGCGTGGTACGGTGGCGAGGGCGTGGCTGGTTGATCGTAGCTGGCGTGTGGGCGTGTAGAAGGACATGCGGTCGTTGAGGTACTTTGGGCCCAGGTCGTGGAGGGCCTTGTGTGCGTGGGTGAGGAGTCTGAACGTGATTCTCTTGCTGACGGGGAGCCAGTGCAGGTCTTTCAGGTGTACGGTGATGTGGCTGTGTCGGGGGATGTCCAGGATGAGTCGTGCGGAGGCGTTCTGGATGCGCTGGAGTCTCTTTTGAAGTTTGGCTGTGGTTCCGGCGTAGAGGGTGTTCCCATAGTCCAGTCGGCTGGTGACGAGTGCCTGGGTGACGGTCTTCCTGGTTTCAGTGGGGATCCATCTGAAGATCTTGCGGAGCATGCGCAGGGTGTTGAAGCATGAAGATGAGACGGCGTTGACTTGTCTGGTCATCGATAGGGAGGAGTCCAGGATGAAGCCCAGGTTGCGTGCGTGGTCCGTTGGCTTGGGTGCGGTGCCCAGGGCCGGGGGCCACCAGGAGTCGTCCCAGGCGGAGGGTGATGAGCCCAGGATGAGGACTTCCGTCTTGTCTGAGTTCAGTTTAAGGCGGCTGTTCCTCATCCAGTCGGCGACGTCTCTCATCCCGTCGTGCAGGTTGGCTCTGGCGGTGGTGGGGTCGTTGGTGAGGGAGAGGATCAGCTGGGTGTCGTCGGCGTAGGAGATGATGTTGAGGTTGTGTCGGCGTGCGATGGCTGCGAGGGGGCTCATGTAGACGTTGAAGAGGGTCGGGCTGAGTGAGGATCCTTGTGGAACGCCGCAGATGACTTCGGTGGCTTCGGATCTGAACGGGGAGAGGCGGACTCTCTGGGTTCTTCCGGCGAGGAACGAGATGATCCATTCCAGTGCTTTCTCTCGGATTCCGATGTTGCTGAGGCGCTTCACTAGGGTGCGGTGGCAGACGGTGTCGAACGCCGCGGAGAGGTCCAGGAGGATGAGGGCAGCTGTTTCCCCGTTGTCGGTTAGGGTTCTGATGTCGTCGGTGGCTGCGATAAGGGCGGTCTCGGTGCTGTGGTTGGCCCGAAACCCGGACTGCGAGGGGTCGAGGGATCCATTCGTCTCGAGGAAGGCGGCAAGCTGTCTGTTGACGGTCTTCTCGATGACTTTGGCCGGAAACGGAAGGAGCGAGATGGGGCGGTAGTTCTTGAGGTCGGTGGGGTCCGCCGTTGGTTTCTTCAGGAGGGCGGTAAGCTCGGCGTGCTTCCAGCTCTCCGGGAAGGTGGCGGTGTGGAAGGAGGAGTTGATGATGTCCCGGAGATGGGGTGCGATGGTGGCGTCGGCTTTGTTGAAGACGTGGTGTGGGCAGGGGTCGGTTGGTGATCCGGAGTGGATGGAGTTCATCGTGCGGGTGGTGTCTTCGGTGTTGATCGGGGTCCAGTTGCAGAGGGTGGTGGTGGCGGGCATTGGTTCGGGCGGTAGGGTGCGTTGTTTGTGCGTCGAAGCTGTTGTGTATGTCGGTGATCTTGCGGTGGAAGAACGCGGAGAGTGAGTTGCAGAGGTCTTGCGAGGGGGTGATGTCGTTGTTTCCGGCGCTGGGGTTGGAGAACTCTTTGACGATGCTGAAAAGTTCCTTGCTGTCATGGGCGTTGTTGTCCAGTCGTTCTTTGAGTGCCGACTTCTTGGTGGCACGGATCAGCTGGTGGTGTTTGCGGGTGGCGTGCTTGAGGGCGGTCCTGTTGTCTGTGGTCTGGACGAGTCGCCAGGTTTTCTCGAGAGTGCGGCAGTTCTTCTTGGATTCCTTGAGTTCGTTGGTGAACCAAGGGGTTTTCTTGCTTCCGGGTCTGCTGGGAGGGTTTTTAGTGGTGCGAGGTCGTCGGCGCAGGCGGTCAGCCACTTGGCGAGGTTGCTGGCTGCTTCGTTTGGGTCCGTTGTGTCGGTGGGTGTGTTCTGGCTGAGGGAGGCGGTGAGCTGCTCGGCGGTGATCTTGCTCCAGCTCCGGCGGGGAGCCTGTTGCGGGTGGTGGTGGGTCGCAGTCTTTCTGAAGCTGAAGTGGACGCAGCTGTGGTCGGTCCAGTGGAGTCCGGTGGCGTGGCTGAAGGAGATGTGCTTGCTGGACGAGAAGACGGGGTCAAGCGTGTGGCCGGCGTAGTGGGTGGGCGTGTTCACCAGTTGCTTGAGTCCGAGGTTGGCGAGGTTGTCCAGCAGGGCGGTGGTGTTTCTGTCGTTGTTGTTCTCCAGGTGGAAGTTGAGGTCCCCTAGGAGGATGTAGTCGGCGGAGGGCATGGCGTGCGGGCTGATGAAGTCTGCGATGTCTTCGCTGAATAGTGTGCGTGGTCCCGGGGGTCTGTAGATGAGGGTGCCTCGGAGGGTGGTCTTGGGGTCCGTGTGTATCTGGAAGTGTAGGTGTTCGGCGGCGGTGAAGGTCTCGTCGGAGTTAGTCGAGATGCGGATGGTGTTCTTGTGTACGATGGCGATGCCTCCTCCCGTCTGGTTGACGCGGTCCTTCCGGGTGATCTTGTATCCATCCGGGATGGCTATGGCGATGTCAGGCGCTGAGGAGGCGTTCATCCAGGTTTCGGTGAGGAAGGCGATGTCCGGTGCTGTTGCGTCGAGCAGGTCCCAGAGTTCCACGGCGTGCCTGTGGACGGAGCGGGTGTTCAGCAGGATGCATTTCAGGTGGTTGCTGCTGTTGCTCGACTTGGCGGAGGTGGTGCACGTCAGGGGGCAGGTGAACCGGCAGGTTTGGCAGGTGAAGGGTCCGTGGGTGCGTCTCGGTGAGGCTCGGTAGCAGGCAGGGTTCCGGCCGGCATTGAGTGCGGTGAGTGTGGCGGCGTCGTAGGTCCGTCGAGTGGTGTTGCATCGGTGGGATCCAGGGGTTCTGGCGCTGGGCGCGGTCCAGTCGCGGACGGGCGCAGACGGAGCTTGCCTTAGGCGCGCCTTCGGCGCGCCAGCGGCGCGCCCGCTGCGCACGTCCGCTGCGCGGCCGTGCAGCGGCCGCCATTTATGGGGAGGTGGGAGGGAGGAGCAGCTGGGAGGCGGGAGGCAGGGGCAGCGAATGGGCAGTCAGGGGGCGGGGCCGCAGGGACGCAGCGGCGGGAATGGCGATAGGCAGCGAGGGGCACAGAAGGAAAACCGGGGGAGAGCAGGTAAATCACGGGCACAACAACAGTGGGGCAGCGAGGGCACAGAAGGAAAACCGGGGGGAGAGCAGGTAAATCACGGGCACAACAACAGTGGGGCAGCGAGGGGCACAGAAGGAAAACCGGGGGAGAGCAGGTAAATCACGGGCACAACAACAGTGGGGCAGCGAGGGGCACAGAAGGAAAAACGGGGGAGAGCAGGTAAATCACGGGCACAACAACAGTGGGGCAGCGAGGGGCACAGAAGGAAAAACGGGGGGAGAGCAGGTAAATCACGGGCACAACAACAGTGGGGCAGCGAGGGGCACAGAAGGAAAAACGGGGGGAGAGCAGGTAAATCACGGGCACAACAACAGTGGGGCAGCGAGGGGCACAGAAGGAAAAACGGGGGAGAGCAGGTAAATCACGGGCACAACAACAGTGGGGCAGCGAGGGGCACAGAAGGAAAAACGGGGGGAGAGCAGGTAAATCACGGGCACAACAACAGTGGGGCAGCGAGGGGCACAGAAGGAAAAACGGGGGAGAGCAGGTAAATCACGGGCACAACAACAGTGGGGCAGCGAGGGGCACAGAAGGAAAACCGGGGGGAGAGCAGGTAAATCACGGGCACAACAACAGTGGGGCAGCGAGGGGCACAGAAGGAAAACCGGGGGAGAGCAGGTAAATCACGGGCACAACAACAGTGGGGCAGCGAGGGGCACAGAAGGAAAACGGGGGGAGAGCAGGTAAATCACGGGCACAACAACAGTGGGGCAGCGAGGGCACAGAAGGAAAACGGGGGGAGAGCAGGTAAATCACGGGCACAACAACAGTGGGGCAGCGAGGGGCACAGAAGGAAAAACGGGGGGAGAGCAGGTAAATCACGGGCACAACAACAGTGGGGCAGCGAGGGGCACAGAAGGAAAAACGGGGGAGAGCAGGTAAATCACGGGCACAACAACAGTGGGGCAGCGAGGGGCACAGAAGGAAAAACGGGGGGAGAGCAGGTAAATCACGGGCACAACAACAGTGGGGCAGCGAGGGGCACAGAAGGAAAAACGGGGGAGAGCAGGTAAATCACGGGCACAACAACAGTGGGGCAGCGAGGGGCACAGAAGGAAAAACGGGGGGAGAGCAGGTAAATCACGGGCACAACAACAGTGGGGCAGCGAGGGGCACAGAAGGAAAACGGGGGGAGAGCAGGTAAATCACGGGCACAACAACAGTGGGGCAGCGAGGGGCACAGAAGGAAAAACGGGGGGAGAGCAGGCAAATCACGGGCACAACAACAGTGGGGCAGCAAGGGGCACAGAAGGAAAACGGGGGAGAGCAGGCAAATCACGGGCACAACAACAGTGGGGCAGCGAGGGGCACAGAAAGGAAAAGGGGAGACAAGCAGACAAAACTGGCACCGGGGCCACAAGCGGAGGGCGATCTTACCTACAGGAGCAGCGGGCAGACAGCACAGGCGGAGCTGTGTGGTGGGGGAGCGACCTACCTGGCAAGGTTCAGTTCAGGTCCAGTAAGAAGTCTGATGCCAACACTTGGTTGGAATGTGTGGATGTGTTCTGCAGGTCTCTGGATGGTTGGGTGAAGGGCAGTAGTGTAACAGATTTTCAGGGGCTCTACAACTTGATTGCATGGGAGCACTTGTCTAGTCTATGTTTTGCAGATCTGCGCCAGCACCTAGTGGATAGTAAGCTAACTGACCCCAGGAAGCTTGCTATGGAAGCGGACCGCTGGGTGAGTACCAGGGTCCACAAGAAAGCGTTTGGGGAGACTCAGCCAAAGGTGGGCAGGGTCCCCAGCAGAAAGGTGGGGGGACAAGGGTAAAGCACAGGAGTTCTCTAAAGGGCCCCAAACTAGTACCCAGGGTAAAGGTTCCCAGCCCCCGGTGATAAGAAGAAAGGGGTCTCCACAGGAAGCCTGTTGAGACCGGCCCCCGCAAGTGTTATGCATGTGACCAGGTAGGTCACTTTAAGGGGACCCCAAGTGCCCGAAGGGGACACAGCCGCCCACCGGTGGACAGTCCAAAGTGTTGGCTAGTGTAGCGCTTGGGGAGGAGGGGTGCCCACAGGAGGGTGGGGATCCCGCAGAAATGACCCTTGTCTCACTAGGGCCAGTGAGATGGTCCCAGGAAACTAGGTGCCCCCTAACACAAAGAAATATAGCACCTGGGTGACCATTAATGGGAACAGGGTAGAGGCTCTCAGAGACACTGGAGCCAGTGTGACCTCAGTCCGGTGTCACCTGGTGTCTGAGAAGCAAGTAGTCCCAGGAGCATTCCACCAAGTAGTTGCGGTAGACAACTCAGAGCGCCAATGTATGGTGGCGCAGGTTCCCTTTGAATGGGGGGGTCTCAGGTCCCTTGAGGGTGGTTGTGAGCCCTACCATGCCTGTAGATTGTCTGCTAGGAAACGACCTCGAGCAGTCCTTATGGAAGGAGGTTGAGCTCAGGTCTCACTTGGAGATGCTTGGGTTGCCAGAGTGGGCATGCGTGTCTACTCGGTCAATGGCAGCCAAAAGGGTGATCAAGAGGACTTGGAGCCTGAAACAGTGGCCCAAGTCCCTGCCAAGAGAAAGGGCAGGGGCGCGGGAAACCGGCCCCCGAAGTTCCCACGGACCTGGAGGAGGCGGACCTCGAGGGGACGCCCGGTGCCTACAGGGGAGCAGGTAGCCGAACTGGGAGACATCTCTGAGCTGACCCATTGGCAGCAAGAAGGGGTCCCACCAGGGAGGAGTTCTGCAGGGAGCAGAACGAGTGCCCCTACTCTGGAGGGTCTGCGGCGGCAGGCTGCAGACCAGGCAGCTGGTAATCAGTCCGGGTCACATCTGATCTACTGGGAGAGTGGTCTCCTATATAGTGAGCCTAAGGTTGCTGAGCCTGGGTCAGCCCGTGTGCTGGTGGTACCCCAGCGCTTCAGGACCTTCCTACTGGGTCTGGCTCATGACGTGCCTTTGGCAGGACATTTGGGGCAGGACAAGACCTTTGACAGGCTTGTCACCCACTTCTTTTGGCCCCAAATGCGAAGGCAGTCAGATGCACACTGTAGGTCTTGCCAAACTTGCCAGGCAAGTGGTAAGAGTGGGAGGAAGGTCAAAGCTCCTCTCCAACCTTTTCCTGTTGTTGGAACACCCTTTGAAAGGGTAGGGATGGATATTGTGGGGCCACTGGATCCCAAGACAGCCATGGGCAACAGGTACATCCTGGTCTTGGTGGACCATGCCACCCGGTACCCGGAGGCAATCCCTCTCAGGACAACGACGGCGCCAGTGGTGGGCCGGGCGTTAATGGGGATCTTTTCCCGTGTGGGATTCCCCAGAGAGGTGGTTTCTGATAGGGGACCAATTTCATATCGAAGTATATGACATCCCTGTGGAAGGAGTGTGGGGTAACCTACAAGTTCACCACTCCTTACCACCCACAAGGAAACTGTCTGGTGGAGAGATTCAACCAGACCTTGAAAGGCATGATCAAGGGTCTAACCGAACCCATGAGGCGTAAGTGGGACGTCCTCTTGCCATGCCTACTCTTTGCATACAGGGAGGTGCCTCAGAAGTCTCTTGGGTACAGCCCCTTTGAGCTCCTGTATGGCCACCCTGTCAGAGGACCTCTGAGTTTGGTAAAGGAAGGCTGGGAGGCAGCTCCCAGGAAAACTCCCCAGGATGTATTTAGCTACATGCTGGCCTTTAGAAACCAAACTGCCCGCTTCAGGAAACTCGCTCAGGCGAACCTAGAAGCAAGCCAGGAAGAAATGAAGAGATGGTATGACCAGAATGCCACTCTGGTCGAATTTCAACCTGGGCAGAAAGTGTGGGTCATGGCTCCAGTGGCACCTTGTGCCTTGCAGGACAAGTGGACTGGGCCATATGAGGTAAAGGAGCGCAAAAGTGACGTCACCTACCTGGTGGATTTGCAGGCTCCCAGGAACCCTTTGAGGGTCCTTCACGTGAACCGCCTCAAGCCCCACTTCGAGAGGTCCGAAGTGAGTATGCTCTTGGCGACAGATGATGGGGTGGAAGAGGAGAGTGAGCCTCTCCCTGACCTC
This sequence comes from Calotriton arnoldi, assembly GCA_963921515.1. Classification (NCBI taxonomy): domain Eukaryota; kingdom Metazoa; phylum Chordata; class Amphibia; order Caudata; family Salamandridae; genus Calotriton; species Calotriton arnoldi. The sequence goes on from CAWUFW010002717.1 coordinate 682,284, forward strand.
CTGTCTACCAAGGAGCATGATGGGTCAGTAGAGGGTGTGATCCTCTCCCCTACTCTGACTCAGGAGCAGCAGGGGGACTGTCGCCAGTTGTTGGGACAGTTCGCCCCACTGTTCTCTCTGACCCCCGGTGTTACTCACTGGTGTACCCATGACGTGGACACTGGTGACAGCCCTCCTGTGAAGCACAAGATTTACAGGTTGACTGACCGGGTCAGAGCCAGCATCAAGGAGGAGGTCTCTAAGATGTTGGCGTTAGGGGTGATTGAGCCCTCCCACAGCCCTTGGGCCAGCCCAGTGGTCTTGGTCCCAAACGCTGCTGCGCCCGGTGCCACTCCAGAACTCCGGTTTTGTGTGGACTACCGTGGGCTCAACGCCGTCACCAGGACTGACGCGCACCCCATCCCCAGAGCTGATGAGCTCATTGATCGGTTGGGAGCTGCCCGGTTCCTCAGCACGTTTGATTTGACGTCTGGGTACTGGCAGATTGCCTTAACCGATGGGGCCAAGGAGAGATCAGCATTCTCAACACCAGAAGGTCATTACCAATTCCGGGTGATGCCCTTTGGGTTGAAGAATGCCCCTGCCACCTTTCAGAGGTTGGTCAATCAGGTGTTGGCTGGGCTGGAGGATTTCAGTGCCGCCTACCTGGATGACATTGCTGTGTTCAGTTCCAGCTGGGAAGAACATTTACAGCACCTTGAGAAAGTGTTGAGGGCTCTGCAAGGTGCAGGCCTCACGATCAAGGCCAGTAAGTGCCAGATCGGGCAGGGTTCTGTGGTGTACTTGGGACACCAGGTAGGAAGCGGCCAGGTGGCGCCCCTACAACCCAAGATTGACACCATTCTGGCTTGGGAACCCCCCAAGACCCAGACAGAGGTGAGAGCCTTCTTAGGTCTCACCGGTTACTATCGGAGATTTATTAAGGGCTATGGCACCATCGTTGCCCCCTTAACAGAGCTGACCTCTAAGAGGCAGCCCAGGAAGGTGATCTGCACTGAGTCCTGCCAGAAAGCTTTTGATGCCCTGAAGGCAGCCATGTGCACGGCGCCCGTGCTCAAGGCACCTGACTTCTCCAAGGAATTCGTCGTGCAGACTGACGCTTCAGAGCATGGTGTGGAGCGGTGCTCTCACAACTGAACGAAGAGGGCCTGGATCAGCCTGTAGTCTTCCTTAGCAGGAGACTACTTCCCAGGGAACAGAGGTGGAGTGCCATAGAAAGGGAAGCTTTGCTGTGGTCTGGGCGCTGAAGAAGTTGAGACCATACCTGTTTGGGACTCACTTCCGGGTTCAGACAGACCACAGGCCCCTCAGGTGGTTGATGCAAATGAGGGGTGAGAATCCAAAACTGCTGAGGTGGTCCATCTCCCTACAGGGAATGGACTTTACGGTGGAACACCGTCCTGGTACAGAACACGCCAACGCAGATGGTCTGTCCAGGTTCTTCCGCCTTAGTGAAGAGAACTCCAATGGGGTTGGGTAGTTCTCCCTACTTTCAGCTGGAGGGGACATGTGTTAGACTTGGCATCTTTTGGCGTGTTTCCCCTGACTTTTTGCTTTCTGACCTCCCGGTTTTGACTCTGTTTTTGCTGGTGTAATGATTCTGCGCACTTTCCTCACTGCGGTCCAGTGGGAAAGTGCAAGTGCTCCTGTATGAAATGTGTTATGGATTGGTGTTTCCATGATTGGCCTATTTGGTTTATGTATCAGTCCCTTGTAAAGTGCACTGCGAGTGCCAGGGCCTATAGACCAAATGCTGTTGGTGGGCTGCAGCACTGGATTGTGCCACCCACGCAAACAGCCCGTAAAGTGTAACTCGGGCCTGCCATCGCAGAGCCTGTGCGCAGCCTGGGGCTGCCATGTCGACTTGGCAAGTGCACACACTTGCAAGTCCCTAAACCTTCCCTTTCTACATGTTAGTCACCCCTAAGGTAGGCCCAAGGTACCCCTGTGGGCAGGGTGCGTTGTATGCGAAAGGTAGGACATGCCCTGGTGTGTGTGGCATGTCCTGATAGTGAATTACAGCCTAGTTCGTTTTTCACTATTGCAAGGCTACCTGTTCCCCCTAGGCCAGAACGGGCAGTTTTGATTATTACAGCTTATAATCCTAACTGACCCGGGGAACATGGTAGAAATTCGAGTTTATTATGCCTGGACTCAGAATGATAAAATGCAGCTTTTAGTGAAGTTGGTTTTAACATTCTGGGTTTGAAAATACCACTTTTAGAAGGTGGGTATTTTCTTGTCTAACCATCCAAGCCTGCCTCTGCGAGGTTGTGTATTCCTTGTCTGGAGTGTGAGTGACAGGGGCTGGGGGATGCCGGGAGACAGGGTGAGTCAGTGCAGGGCTGAATAGCAAGATCTACATGTAGATGGGTGGGAGGGGTCGCACCTGGGCCCTGAATAGGACAGTGCCTTCCCTCCACAATGCTGGCTCCACCTCCTGTGGTGCGTCTGATGTCCCTGGCCTACTCACTGAAAGAAGGAACGGAGACTTGTCAACAAAGTGCTCCAGAACTGGTTTGGACTAGGCAAAGGCCTCTCTGCCTTCAGAGAACAAAGGAATTTGGGATATAAATATTGGGGCCCTGACCCCATGAATTTAGATCTCGCTGGAATCAAGGAACCTGCCAAGACGAAGAGCTGGAAGAGCTGCCAGGAGGAGTACTGCCCCTTTGCTGTGTTGTTGCTTTGTTGGGTTGGCCTGCAGTTGCTGCTTCCGTCTTGGGCAGTGAAAGGACTGGACTGAACTTTCTACAAACTTGTGCTGAGTATCTCCAAGGGCCTGAAACCGAGCTGGCCTCCTGTTAAGAAGTCTCAGGGACTACAAAGACTTCACAAGCCTCTGGGTACCGCTTCTGGAACGCTGTTTCAGTTGCCACAGAGGAAGGGAACCGCAACCGACTCCGTCAACCGAATCCATCCCTGGCCGGTGACCTGTGTGCACCGCAGACCACATCGCCCCGCTTCGCATCGCAACCCTGGTCTCACCGTGGCGACGTCCGACGCCGCCAACATCGAGCCGCTGCTTGCACCGTGACCTGTGGGCACCGCAGTTCGCATCGCATCGCTTCACTGAACCAGCCGGACCCGACCGACGCGGTCGCTGCAACTGGCTCAAGAGTCGTGACCGCACCGCATTTGGGGCACCGCTCGCACGTCTGCGACGCACCGCTCTGACTCGCACCGCTGTCCGACGCCAGCTCCCGCACTCCGGCTTGGTCGCCTGCATCGCAACCTGTCAGCACCGCATCGAGCATCGTCTCACCCTGCATCGCACGCCTTGGACTCACCGACCCCGTCTGCACGACGCTCATCAAGCCGCTGCCTGCACCGCATCGAGGGACACCGCACCTTGCATCGCTCCGTCTTGCACCGCAACCGCGACGAACGCCGACCGGCTCGTACACTCCGTACCAGCCACAACGAGAAAGGTACTGTAACCGAGTCTGTTCACGACTCTGCTGGCCCGTATCGACCGCGGTCGGCTGGAACTGTTAGACTCTGTGGTTTTCAGCATCGCGGTAGGCTCAGACGGAGCTACCGACTCGTACAAACTTTGTTTTTGGACTATTCCTGCAAAGAAGAAGTTACCTTATCAAGTATTCGTTTTTAAAGTACAGTATTGTGGATTTTCGTCGTAATTGGTCTTGTCTTGAGTATATAAAATATTGGTTATTTTTCTAAACTGGTGTGGTGTCCGTTTGTAGTGCTTACACTGTATTACTGTTGGTTATGTGCAAATGCTTTACACACTGCCTCTGAATTAAGCCCGACTGCTCGTGCCAAGCTACCACGAGGGTGAGCAGGGGTTACTTCACGAGTGGAACACCCTTACCCTGACTAGGAAGAAGGGTCCCTACTTGGACAAAGGTGCAAACCCTTGCCAACTAGAGATTCCATTTCTAACAGGCACTGTCCGAAAATCACACTGAAAGTGAATGGGTACTCTATACCTTTTTTCATAGACAGTGGTGCGTGGATAAACATTATGCCATGGAAAAATACAATGACTGTCTCCAGTCCCCTGTTTAACCCTGTTGAAAGCCAAAGTGTATACGTGGGCTGCTTCAACGCCACTGCATAGTCAAGATTCATTCATAGCAAATGTGAAGCATAAAGAGACGAAAGTACAAGCACCAATTGATGTCCTGCAAGAAACTTCATCAAGTGCATGTGTACTTAGTTTCAGTACTGCTTCTGACATGGGGCTGATTTCTGTAAACTACAATGTCAATGCCTATCATGAGAAAGTGAATCAGTGTCCATCCTTGTTTCATAGACTAGGAAGATTTAAGACCAAGAAAGCGCAACTTTACATAAATGGGGACATCCGTCGTGATGCTCAACGACACTGTTGATTTGCTTTTAATTTACAAGAGGCTTTTAAAAAAGAACTTGAGACACTAATGAAGCACAACATCATTGAGCGATTCACTGGTCCAATGCCATGGGTTTCACCCATAGTGGTAGTGCCGAAGAAGGACAGTGAAGGAACCGTGTGCATCTGCGTTGATATGCACCAAGCGAACAAGGCAATTGAAAGAGAACGACATCCAGGTCTGCACATTGCTGACATGATTACGCAGCTGAATGGAGCTAAAGTCTTTTTCCGCCTTGATTTGAACAAAGGGTATCACCAACTCGACTGGAAGAAAATTGCAGGTACATTACTACCTTTTCGACTCATGTTTGCTTATTTAGATATAAAAGGCTACGTTTTGGAGTGTCATCAGCTGCAGAACATTTTCAGGATGTAATTCATCGCATAATACAGCCAGTCACAAATGCTTTCAATTACAGTGATCACATACTGATTCTTGGGTCCACGCGAAAGGAACATGATAAAGCTCTTACATGAGTGTGTTGCATGCTTACAGATGCAGGTCTCACTTTAAATGTGGCAAAGTGTGAGTTTCATTAAACCAAACTCAAATTCTTTGGCCATATCTTTTCTGATGAGGGAATGACTCTGGATCCAAATAAAGTACAAGCCTTGTCATCCCCCACAAGATGTAATTATGCTGAAATTCTTCCATGGTATGGCCAGTTACTGTTCAAGTGACTTTGCCACTGTAAGTGCCCCATTGAGAGACTTAACGAAACAAAATGTTCCATTTTGATGGTCATGTGAATGTGAACAAAGCTTCAAGAAAATCAAGCATGCAATTAAGAACACCACTGAAATGGCATACTTTGATCCGAAATTGCAGACGGAGGTTGTTGTTGATGCAAGTCATCCTTTCCCAGCACATTGGACATCCCAGTGCCCCAAGACACATTGTGGCTTATGCTAGCCGAAGTTTGTCATAGACGGAACATGCCTATTCACAACCTGAAAAGAAAGCCCCGCTGTGGTGTGGGCTTGTGATCATTTTCAAGTGTTCCTGTATGGGAAACATTTCACAGTTGTCACCGACCATCAAGCATTGCTCACCATTTTCAGCAATCCTAAAGTCAAGATGCCCCTCGCATTGAGAGGCAGGAGTATGATTATATGATTGTGCATTGTCCAACAAAAGATCAAAACCCTGCTGACTGTTTCTCACGTGTGCCAATACCATGTTATGGCACTATTTCTAACATGGCTGATGCATAGGTTAACTTCATTGTGAAATCCAGTTCCCCTGCTGCCATATCAGTGGAACAAATCATTGCTGCCACGAGCACTGACAGAGATTTTCTGATACTCAAAGACATTATTACACATCAATCGTGGAGAAAACATACTCAACCTCTTCATGATCACCTTGAATACCAGCATTAAAAAATGTGCAGGAAGAACTTTCCATTACCCCAGAAGGCATCATCAAGGAGGGTCGAGAATTCTCATACCTGAGAGTCTGAGACAAGTTATTGAACTGGACCATGAAGGACATCGTGGAGTTGTTGCTACTAAATGAGTTCTGCTGGACCAAGTGTGGTTCCCTTGTCCCTTGATGAAAGAGTTGAAAAAGTCTTAAGGGCATGTCATTTGTGCAGCTACTTGTCATCCAAAACAAACCTGCATGCGTTAAACATATCTGATCTTCCAAAGCATGCATGGGAGAAGATTGAAATAGTTTTCTTTGGACCCCTTGACAATGGACATCATCTATTAGTGACTGTTGATGAATATTCACATTTTTCCCTTGTGGAAGACCTGTTGTCAACTACTCATGTCAGAGTCATTGAGAGAATAGAAAGTATTTTTGCAAAATGGGGTGTTCCTTCAATTTTGAAATCTGGTTATGGCTCACCTTTCAATAATCGAGAATTGAAAGATTTTCTCACTCATCTAAATGTCTAGCATCAGAAAAGTACAAGTCTTTGGCCACAGGTGAATGATGTTGTTGAGAGATTTATGAGCACTGTCAAGAAAACTGTTCAGCGCGCTGAGCTGGAAAAGCTTGATCTCAAATCAGTTCTTCAGTTTACGCTTCGTGCATACAGGTCAACTCCCCATTTTACCATGAGTGAAGCCCTGCCACCTTAATGTTTGGGAGAACCCAATGAGTGTACCAGTGTCTCTGTCACCAGTGCCAGTCATGGACACTTCTCTTGTATCTCCGCAACCTTACATGACAAGATCTGGGTGATTGATTCGAGCACCGAAACTACTAAATGAAGAGTGATGATGTATAAATTGTAGTAATGTGTTTTACTATTGTTGTTGTAATGTTAATGTTCCAATGTTAATGTTCCACTGCATGCACTAGTGTTCTGCTGCATGCGCTTGTTTCTACAGGGTTATGGAGTGTTATCATTCAAGGGGGTTTTAAGTTCTGTATGTTGTTGTAATGGCATTATCTCTTTCCTTTGCCAGTTAGTGGGTGCTAATAAAGACGACTGAAGAAACTCTACACTGTTTCTCATTTACTTTACCACAATTGGCAACAAGCTGCTCCTAGCATCCACTTCCACCCCGTGGTGCACTGGTGAAGGAATTTCTAGGAGACGTTTTGCCGTTTTCCACCTGCTGGTGACATCGAGAGAGCAAGGAGTTCCCACCGTGTCTGCCACTTAAGCAGCGTGCTACACACCCCTGCCGCATTCCTTGCAGGAGTTTCGGCATGCTATTTGTGGGTTTTGGACCGATTCCCACCTAAGGTACTGTACGGGATTCCTGAGGGGCTGCGAACAATCGCTGTCACAACGCAACGTTTCTGTATATTTTGTAGGCTCCTGCGACTTTGAGCAATTTACTCCTCATTTGGACTTTCCCTGTGGTTGGGTCACAGTGAGGGGCAAGCAAGTACCTGTCACAGTGCGAGGCAAGTGTGTGGAACACAGGCTGTGTTCAGCACGTAACAGCTTCAGCCGCGTACTGCGCGACAGCTTCAGCCGCGTAGAGCCTGTTTCAGAGACTCTGGGAGAAGCGCAATGATGTACACACGCTTGCCTTCTTAAAGGCATGGTGATGCACACACATTAAAGGGACAGCATTCACTGCTCTTTCTTATTCTTAAAGAGACAGTGATTGTTAGACTTGGCTTTTTCAGCTGGTTTACTCCCAGACTTTCTGCTTTTTGGCCTCCTGTTTGTTGGTTTTAGGTCTCTGGGCACTTTACCACTGCTATTCAGTGCCAAAGTGGATATGCTCTCCAGGTAAGTTATGTTATGGATTGGTGTTTCCATGATTGGCATGTTTGATTTACTGGTAAGTCCCTAGTAACGTGCACTGAGAGTGCCAGGGTCTGTACATCAAATGCTACAAGTGGGCATGCAGCACTGTTTGTGCCACCCACAGAAGTAGCCCTGTAAAGGTATCTCAGACCTGCCACTGCAGTGTCCGTGCACAGGTTTTACTGCTATGTTGACTTGGTAAGTGCACCCACTTGCCAGGCCCTAACCAGGGGCGTAACACAGGCCCCCGCATCCCCCACGGTGCAGGGGGGCCCCAAGCTGCAGGGGGCCCCCTCAGCACAGTACTCAGGCCTGAGCTCTCCGGATTAAATCCGGAGCGGGGGCCCCTCCGTGTACTTTGCAGGGGCGCCCCTTAAACTTTCGTTACGCCACTGGCCCTAACCTTCCTTTTTCATACATATAAGACACCCCTCAGGTAGGCCCAAGGTACCTCTATGGGCAGGGTGCAGTGTATGTGAAAGGTAGCTTCTTTTACCTGCTTTGTATTCTACTGCTGTTGCCGCCACCGCCGCCGGAGTCACTTGCGGCCATTTCCGGTCCCGGTCCCACAAGGGAGGCCAGGAGAGAACCACAGGCCCCAGCAGCCCTAGAGGCACGCGCGCCGCCAACGCCACAGGAAGAAAGCGCCAGGAGGCGCTTTAAAGACAACAGGGCTCCCGCAGCGCAGGAGCTCCTTTTACCTGCTTTGTATTCTACTGCTGTTGCCGCCACCGCCGCCGGAGTCACTTGCGGCCATTTCCGGTCCCGGTCCCGCGAGGAGGCCAAGAGAGAACCACAGGCCCCAGCAGCCCTAGTGGCGCGCATGCCGCCAACGCCACAGGAAAGCGCCAGGGCTCCCGCAGCGCAGGCCGCGCCCGGGCGGGCTCATCTGCGCCCGTCTGAGGCCGAAGGAGCCGGGCTGGGCCACATTATTGACACTTTACGGTCAAGGGAACATTTATTTGTGAAGCCATTAACAAGGTACAAGGGGATAAGGCATCAGTTATTTGTTTATTATGGACTGTATAGAGGGGCCTTAAATCATGAGCAAACGTAAATCGTTAACTGGGCAGGGAGTGGTAGGAACATTAGACGCTTTCCTTATAAGGGCTGAGTCTGCTTTGATCCACGAAATTCACCTCACTGAGCGCAGGCTATCACTAGAGCCCCAACTCCCCACATCTGTTCTGTAACGACTGCCCCTGCAGTAAACAGCAATCAGGCTTCCAATTCACCTGCAATAGTCTCTCTGCACCCCTTGGTAACCGACTTGGAAGTCAATGATGCCCCTGAGGTCACGGAGAATATTAATAAAATGACCAGGTCGACTGTAACTACTAGGGGCCAGTAAGCTAAATTTAATGAAGGTAGTAGTCTTGCTCCTCCTTCTAAGAAGAGGAAGGGGCAGGGTCTTAACAAACAAAGTCACTCCTTAAAAGGCCTGGGACGTAAACCCAAAATTGTGGAGAGAGAACCCATACAGGAGCATAATATAATCCCAAAGGATATTGGGCATATAAGCTCACTCCCAGTGCAGGAGCAGGAACATTTTTGGAAAAAGCTAGAGTCTACTGTTTTAGCTCTCCTGAACCCATTAAAACATATACTTACCCAAATAGAAGGGAGGTTATCCAACCTGGAAAGATCTGTAAATTCTGTGTCCTTAGCCCCGCCCGATCCCTGTCAATGTAGATTGCAAGCCGTATTACCAAGCACAAGTAGGGTCACATTACTTAATCAACCTAATGGCAATCGTGCGAGTGGGAGTGTACTACAGCAACAAGCACTTCCCACCTCGGAAATATCAAACAACTCGGCAATGTCTGGGTTGTTGGGAGCAAGCGTATCTCAACCCTCCTTAAATCAAGCAGAGCCATTATACTCTAAACAGGGCACACTTGCAGGGAAAGATCAGTTGGCAAATGACCCAAAGCGGGTCTCCCTAGATAGGGAAACGCATATCTTGGGCAATGGGGGTCAGAGCACAAGTAACCTAGGATGCCCAAACATGGCTTGGGGAAATTTGTCAGGCATGAGGAACCTGCATCTTCCCCCGGAAGCCACACCATATACAGTCGTCTTGGCTAATGTTCCTCCTTTGCCATTGGGAGAAGCTGAGCACTGGTCAATACTGAGGAACAAGTCTTTGCATTTCTTAAGTGCGAAGACAGGTATAACTAACAAGCTGTTTACAGAGTTTAAGATGGCTCGGCGAATTGGCTGGGTTGGAAGCTCTAATAAGTCAATGTCTGGAGACTGTATAGTAATAACATTTAGGTCACCTGGCATGGTTCAAATCATATTAGACAGGGTGGGAATTTGGCCTGTTAGAACTAAGGGGATAAACATTTTACCTCTGTTTTTTTTTTATCAACCGCATAGGCTTACACAGTATCCCTTAGAGGGAGAGAACTTCTTTGGGTTAGGACAGCAAAGGTACGCAGTTCCAATCAGCAATCAATTTGATGTCTTCAATACTTTAGAAGATATTGATTGACTGGTTCCCCCGGCCCAGTACTTAAACCGGGATGATGGGTCACTTGGGAGTAGTACAGTGGGAACTCTAGTACAGGAGAGTAGTTCAGAACAAACGGACACAGAGACAAGATTAATCATGCACTACTGCGAAGGGGAAGTACCAGTGAGGGGAGACACTACGGGGAGCGCGGCTCCTTTGCCTGCACCCTGTAAGCATCCCGCTCAACCATCAGTGTCAACCCGTGTTGACAATCTTAACAGTTCTAGGCTTGTTCCATCCTGCACCCCTCCCAACCTTGACTGGTTTCCCTGTAATGTTATTTCCTGGAATATTTCAGGACTGCGCTCAAAGATAAATAATCCAGTCTGGTGTGACTATATTCTGAGTTGTGACATACTATGTTTGCAGGAAACCTGGTCCAAAGAACCAATTCACATCAACGGTTTTAAAACCTTTGATACCCAAGCAGTGAAGGGTTTAGAGGGCAGACCAAAGGGCGGCCTTTGCACGTACATCTCTAATGAGCTGGCAATAAACAAAATAGAGTCATATTTGGGGGACAGATATTACCAGATAGTCAAATTGTTTTTAAGTGCTAATTAATGTATGGTTTTGGCTAATTTCTACAACAATATTGCACCAGATGAACTTTGCAAGGTGTTAAAAAACTTAGGTGGCGATCTGAACTCCATTTGTAATGCTAGCCTAAAAGACGTTATGACAGTAGCGGTCCGTGGTAGGAGTAGGCCGGGCGGTGACGTGGGTGGGGAGGGGCAGGGTGGGGGTAGTAAACCACAGATTACGGCCGAATACAGGTAAGTAAACATTTAAATAAATAAAACGAATTTCGTTGTGAGCGCTGCATCACCAAATGCGATGCAGTGCGCGCAACGAAATTCGTTTTATTTATTTAAATGTTTACTTACCTGTATTTGGCCGTAATCCGTGGTTTACTACCCCCACCCTGCCCCTCCCCAGCCCCACGTCACCGCCCGGCCGGCACTCCTACCACGGACCGCTACTGCGTTATGATAATCTTGGTTGGAGATTTTAACTGTGCAATGTGCCCTTTTGAGGATAGCAGAATTTGCGGTCTTATGTATGAAGAAGGTTTGTGCAGTACCCATTTTTGTCACTCAATGGCGGGGGAGTTGTTCAATGAGCTGCTTGTTAGTACTGAATTGGGTTTGTGAATGAATTATTGTCAACACCTGTTCTGATTCCTCACACTTTTAATGGAAGAGGTCTAGCCTCAACTATAGATTACATCTTAGCTTCATGTAACCACGCATCTAGATTGCTTTCCTTTAAGGTTGGAGATAATTCCCTGAGTGACCACTTCCTCTATGTCTAACGGTTAATATGCCATTGTATAGGCCGAAAAGGACTAATAATGCCTCGCAGGTTATAGGTGAGATTAAACTTGATAAAATTAATGGTTATACCTTAAAATGGTCGAAAGTGGATCCTGTGGCAGTGACAAAACGATTAGTGACAAATTGTAAATCTGCCATTGATACTTGCCTGTGTGAATTAGCCTCCCACGATAGTATCTTAGCGTCTTTTATTGAAATAACTGACGAGGTCAGGAAATTATTATCTGCCCAACAACGTAACAACGTTGAAGATTCGGGCTGGTTTAATACAAGGTGTACACAAGCGTATTCTAATTTGAAGCTTGAGTTACACAGGCAACCCAGAATCCTGAATAATGTCAGGCTGGCGAGATTGGAGTCCAGACAGGCTACTAAAGAAAGAAAGAGTGTCATGAGAGATGAAGCTTGGGAGTCCCTTCACTCAGCAGCACAATTGAAAGACAGTGCCTCATTCTGGAGGGCAGTGAAGGCCCCGTTTTTAACTCCTGGAGATGGTCCCTCAATAGAAATTGCTATCTCCGAAGAGGTTTGGATTAAGCATTTCTCAAAGGTATATAACGGCCCAGGTAACCCTACCTTGTCAGTCAGCGATAGAGTAGTGAGAAATCATGATAAAGTAGATTTAAAGTTCACTTTAGAGGAAGTGAACAGAGCCCTTGCATTAAGCCAGGTTGGTAAGGCCCCTGGTCCAGACGGTGTCCCAGTGGACCTGTTTAAGTCCAATATCACCCTCTGGGGGCCCATCATAACCCAGGTTATTAACGCTAGTTGCCAAGCCGAATACCGAAGACCTGGGTGGAGTCTATTATTGTCCCAATTTTCAAAAAGGGGACCGCCAAGCCCCGGTTGTTATAGACCAAGTTCATTATTTGATTCCATGGTAAAAGTGGCCGGGCGTGTGATCTTGGAGCGTCTGCAAGATTGGGCAGAAAGATACTCAGGTCTTATCAGACCTGCAGTACGGTTTCCGTGAAGGGCTGGGTACAAAGGAGCAATGTTTAAATTTGGCCATTCTGGTAGGGAAATATATAAGGGCAAAAAAGGGTAGATTGTTCCTGGTTTTCGTGGATCTCACCGCGGCTTTTGATTCCGTTAGGCACGATAGATTATGGGAGGTCCTTGAGGCTCTGAGGGTTGACCACATATTATTGTTTTTCTTAGGCACCTTTATAGTGGCGCATCAGCCAGTGTGCGTTTTGGCCTAGGTGGGGAGCGTACAGCTGCATTTCCCATTAGGAGGGGGGTCAGGCAAGGCTGTGTGCTGGCCCCCTTTCTTTTTAACCTTTATATTAATGGATTGGGCGAAGTATTACTTAGGAGTGGACAAGACTTTCCTCAAGCTGGTGGCTGATCCATACCTGCTCTCCTCTATGCGGATGACGCAGTTTTAATGGCACGAACGCAAATTGGTCTTCAGAGGGTCCTTGACAGTTTTTTTGTTTTCATGAAGGACCTTGGTCTTAGTATTAACATATCAAAGACTTTTGTAACGAGATGTGGCCAAGGGAGTCAGAGGTCAAAAGATATATTTGTGGAGGGGCAGACAACGTTGCGCTACATTCTTCTCCCTGGAGACCCCCGCACAGGAAATTATGGAAATCCCTGGATGCCTCATCCTTCTCATATGACCCTCCATGATGCAAATAATTACTGGTGTGAGCCAAATTGATCTGTGCCGAACATAGTTATCCATGTGTATTATACTGTGATGCTTTGATTATCATCTCCATGTTTTTCCAAACACACACCTCTCGGAGCTCACTGCCTCACAGATAGACACCTGTTTAACATGCACCTTACATTTTATTATTATCATTTATTATCAGTTACTTATCTGTTTGTCTGTTTGTTTGTTTATTTATTCTTATCCCACCTGTGCGGTTTCTCTCTTGGACTCCCACTGGTCTGCCATCATTATTACTGATGTTAGCGATATCTACAACTATTGCACCCACTTATACCGCCAATGTATTTATTTTACTTCTATTTATTTTATTTCTGTTGTATTGGTTCTGTTGCAAAAAACTTTAATAAAAACGATCTGAAATAAAAAAGATATATTTGTGGATGGTCAGAAGCTAGCCTCGACTAAGAGCTTCTCATACCTTGGTATATTATTTAAACACAACGATTCATGGGCCCAAACAATATCCACTAAAAACTGGCGTTCATTCGGTCATCCACTGCTCTTGCAACTTTTTCAAAGAAATTAGGCAGCAAACCCCAGGGGAGCTCCTACATATTTATAAAGCCAAGTGCATTACTTCTGCTATGTACGGGGCTGGGGTGTGCGGTTTTGTTAACACTCTTTCGCTACAACTTGTTGAAAACTCCTTTTAAGGTATATTTTATCCGTTCCACCCAGCACATCTTCCTATGTTTGTCATGAGGAGTTGGGTCTCCCTTTTATCTCTGATCTCATTAAAATGGAACAGATACTATTGTGGCATAGTATCTGGTCAAAGGAGCAGACCCACCTAAATAGGGAGATTCTGCAGGATAGTCTTAAATTGGATGGGGCTTTAAAGATTCCTTGGGTTAGGTTTGTTCGTGACTTTATGAATGACTTAGGTCATTTAGAATATTTTACCGACCCAAGGTCCATGCAGGCGATCCCGAGAAAGGTCCTAAAAAAGGAGGGTCTCCGGTTGTTGGACACAGTAAGATCGTCAGGGGAACTTTTAAAGCCCAGTGTTAATCAACACCAGTTAATATCAACGACCTTGGGAATGGAGCCATATTTGACATTTGTACCTGGCGTTTTTGATAGATTGTTATTAACCAGGCTTAGGCTAAGTACTGTCCATAGACTCGTGACCTTTCCTAAAATGATTGACTGATCACGATTGCTGCAATTGTGTCCTTGTGACAATCATTCTGCCCAATCCACTATTCATTTAGTTTTTTTTCTGTAAATTTTATTCAGAATTAAGGAAAGTGTGGTTAATTCCACTTTTAAAATCTCAGGGGTTGAGGCAATGTCGCCCAGCACTAATCAAACTTCAGTTCCTGGAGAATGAACACATAGCATGGAGGCTAGCTATGTTCTTGAAGAGAGTACTCCACTTAAGAAAAGTTTTATTACTGCTGAACTTTAACTGCTTGGGAACTCCCCTTCTTCTTAGATGGTTTTTATTACAGTTATGTATTTTTATGTTAAATTTTAAATTGTTTCTGTTTATTGTTTTTAACTTATGTAATTTAATGTAAAAATTGTCTATTTTATGTGCTTTTATGATTGTTAAAAAACAGTCGAATAAAGCTTTCCTTGACTTGACTTGAGACTTGGCTTTTTCAGCTGGTTTACTCCCAGACTTTCTGCTTTTTGGCCTCCTGTTTGTTAGTTTTAGGTCTCTGGGCACTTTACCACTGCTATTCAGTGCCAAAGTGGATATGCTCTCCAGGTAAATTATGTTATGGATTGGTGTTTCCATGATTGTCATGTTTGATTTACTGGTAAGTCCCTAGTAACGTGCACTGAGAGTGCCAGGGCCTGTACATCAAATGCTACAAGTGGGCATGCATCACTGATTGTGCCACCCACAGAAGTAGCCCTGTAAAGGTATCTCAGACCTGCCACTGCAGTGTCTGTGCACACGTTTTACTGCTATGTTGACTTGGTAAGTGCACCCACTTGCCAGGCCCTAACCAGGGGCGTAACACAGGCCCCCGCATTCCCCGCGGTGCAGGGGGGCCCCCGAGCTGCAGGGGGCCCCCTCAGCACAGTACTCAGGCCTGAGCTCTCCGGACTAAATCCGGAGCGGGGGCCCCTCCGTGCCACTGGCCCTAACCTTCCTTTTTCTTACATATAAGACACCCCTCAGGTGCGCCCAAGGTACCTCTATGGGCAGGGTGCAGTGTATGTGAAAGGTATGACATGTACTGATGTGTGTGACATGTCCTGATAGTGAAATACAGTGTAATTCGTTTTTCACTATTGAAAGGCTATCCCATAGGATAGAATGGGAGTTTACTTATACCATCTTATGAGTATATCTTCTCATTGGTACAAGATAGAGAAATGGAGTTTAGTATGCCTGAACTCAGAATGTAGAAATGCATCTTTTAGTAAAGATGGTTTTTATTTTCTGTGTTTGAAAATAAAACTTTTAGAAAGTAGGTATTTTCTTGCTTAGCCATCCTGTCTGCCTCTGCTGGGTTGTGGATTGACTGTCTGGCTTTGGAGTAACAGGGGCTTGGGATGTGCATTCTCTTTCAGACAGCCACTAGGAGGGAGGTTGAGGTGTGTCCTGCCTTTCCTGGATGAGTCAGGGCTGGGCTGAATAGACCTGGGCACCATTCAGAGTAGTGGGAGGAGTTTCACTAGCTTCTGAATAGGCCTGGTCTGAATTTAGAGTGGTGGGAGGAGATTTCCCTTGCACCTGAATGGGCCTGGTCTGCCTTGGACAATGCTGTTTCCACCGCCTGCCGGGAAGCTGGACCAGAGAGGACAGAATTGGTTTGGGCTGAGCACTGACACTCTCTGCCCAAAAGAACAAAGAGAAATATATTGGGGCCCAGACCCCAGAACTTTGATTACTGCTGAACTAAGGAACCTGCCAGGAAGAAGAGCTGGAAAAGCTGTCAGGAGAAACTGCCACTTTGCTGCGTGCTCTGCTGTGTTGGCCTGCTGCTTGCTGTTTCTGTCTTGGGCAGGGAAAGGACTGGATTGTACTTTCATCATCCTGCTATTAGAGTTTTCTCCAAGGGCTTGAAGTAGAGCTTGCCTCCTGTTGGAAGTCTCAGGGAGATAAAAGACTTCAGAGAACTCGCTTGGATCAAGGAACCTGCCAAAAAGAAGAGCTGGAAGAACTGCCAGGAGGAGTACTGCCCCTTTGCTTTGTTTTTGCTTTGCTGGGTTGGCCTGCAGTTGCTGCATCTGCCTTGGGCAGTGAAAGGACTGGACTGAACTTTCTTCACTTGTCGCTGAGTATCTCCAAGGGCTTGAAATAGAGCTTTCCTCCAGTTCCCGAAGTCTCAGGGACAGCAAAGACTTCACTTACCCTGGGTACCGCCTCTGGGACCACGTGTCTCAGTTGCCACAGAGGGAAAACTACAACCTGACGCCGTCACCAAGACCGCTGGCCGTTCCGTAACCGGAAGGCACTGCAGAGGGCACCGCCGTACTTTGCACTGCAACCCTGGTCTCACCGACAATGACGGCTGCCACCAAGCCACTGCTTGCACCGCGACCTGCGGGCACCACACTCTGCACCGCCTCACTTCACTCCGCCACCCTGGTCTCACCGACGACGCCGTGGTCAGCTGACATCGCCGCCGTGGTCTGCACCGTGGTCTGGGGGCACCGCTCGTAAGCTACACAAAGCACCCATATCGCAGCCGAAGCCCACCGACACCAGCCCCATCGACCACCGATCCACGATGGCCGCCGAAGCTTGCACCGTGACCGTCAGCACTGCAGAGGGCACCGCCTCACTTCGCACTGCAAACCAGGTTTCACCGATGACAACCAGGGCCGGACTGGCCATAGCAGGCACCGGGCTTTTCCCCGGTGGGCCGCCATAGTTGGGGCCGGTTTTGTTACAGTGCCATTTTTGCAGCATAGCTGCAATATCGGCCCCTGTAACAAAAACGTCCGAAACTGGCCCTGGCAAACAGCTCGGCCGCACCCCAACCCCACCGGGGGGCCGGTCGAGCACTTTGCCAGAGCCGGTTTTGGTTCCCAGTCCGGCCCTGATGACAACGACCGTTGCTGCCACCGAGCTGCTGCTTGCACAGCGATGTGTGGGCACCGCACTCCCCACCGCTCCACTTCACACCGCAGCCTTGACGACTGCCGCCGCCGGAGCATGCCGCCGCGGTCGGCCGGAACGAAAAGGTACTGCTTACAAGTCTTCTGACACCAACGCTGGTCCGCACCTACCCGGTTGACCGACCCTGGTGGATTTGGTTGTTTTCAGCACCGCAGTAGCACCGGACGGAGCTACCGCTTTCAAGGAACTGCATTTTAAGGTTATTCTTGCAGAGTACAGATTCTGATCATTGTATGTTGGACATTTATTGTTTTGGTCTTGTTTTGCACAGATAAATATTGGTAATTTTTCTAAAACTGGTGAGGTGTCCTTTTGTAGTGTTTTCACTGAATTACTGTGTGTTATGTGCAAATGCTTTACACATTGGCTCTGAAATAAGCCTGACTGCTCGTGCCAAGCTACCAAGGGGCTGCGCAGGGGTTATTTCAGTAGTGTATCCCCTTATCCTGACTAGAAGGAAGGGTCCCCATTTGGACAAAGGTGCAAACCATTGCCAACCAGAGACCCCCATTTCAAACAGTCATGCGCACACCCTAAATGGACAGCACATTTTCTACATGATTCCTTGTGGATCATCATGGCGCATCCTTATTGTAGTGCATAACTTTTACCCTTTAATCACATTTGCAGTTATTATTACAGTGTCAAGTTGCGAATTGTGATATCACAATATTGTTATAATATGAGTGTGACTGTGGGCAATCCTCCACCTTCATTTTTTTCAGGACCTAATCAGCCCAGTATGAAGTGGGATAAGTGGCTCAGATTGTTTAAACATTACATGTTAGCTATTAATGGTGATTCTTTTGAGTCTGGAAGAAAGAAAGCTCTACTTTTAAATTTGATTGTTTTAGAGGCTGAAGAAATTTTTGAGTATATAACTCCCATGCAACCTTTAACTGAAACGAATGCAGAAGATTATGATTGCTTCACTGAAGCTTTGAAAACACTGAAGAAACGATTCACGGAAGAACCATTTATTGTTTTAGAGAGGTTTCATTGCGTATGTTTCTGCACTAAGATGTTTGGCTGCAGATTGGGCATTTGGAGAGGGTGTGGATACCTACATTCGGGATCAACTTATTATTCAATATTCCTACAAAAAGATACAGGAACAAATATTACACCATCGTAATCCCTCTTTACGTGACACCATTGATTGATATAGCCAAGAGTGTGAAGCGTTCGATTTCTTCTTTTAAGACTATTAACATGAATACTGTGATTTCTGATGTGGCTACTGTGTCACTTAAAGATAATAATGCAAGGCCAACATTTAACAGAAACAAGAGTGCATTTGCAGGAAGTAGCAAAATATTGTGTAACAGGTGTGGGTCAAAATCTCATTCATTGCAGTTTAAAATGTGTCCTACAAGGATAAGGAGTATTTCAAATGTGGAAAAGTGGGACATTTTGGAGGCGTTTGTATGTCATCAACCAACAGAAGAGTATCTCTGGTGCAGGAAGAAGCCAATGATGAAGTGTCTAAAGACGACATGGTCCTGGGGATTGTGGAAAAGGGAGAAGATAATCAGGGTACAAGTGTAGTTGGGATTTCTACTTGTTGGATAGATGAGGGACCCTATACTCCACCTATGTGTGAGATTTATATTGAGGGAAGAAAAGTAGAGGTGATGGCTGATTTGGAGTCACCATTTACAATTTTATCTGACACATACTTCTATAAAAATTGGGTTAATAAGATTTTTGAGCCCAATAATGTCAACGTTTTTGCTTTTGGAAAAAAGGAGATCAATATTATTGATTACTGAAATTACTGAATTTGGATTTTTTGGGAGGTCAATTGTAGGTAAAGTGTATGTTGCCATTGATGGTCAGCAGGTGTTAGGTTGGAGACATCAGGGCAAATTAGGTATGCACTTGGATCCTGGTGCCAAGAATCCGATTTATATTGTGGATGATGATCAGATTGTCAGGAGTATCACCATCAAGGATGACTTGTTAGAAAAGCTGTTGGATGCACATAAAAAGGTGTTTCGTGGGGGGGCGGAGCTTGCCTGGTCTTAAGATGGCCGCTCCGTAATCGAGCTCCGCCAGCCACCAGCCCTATCCGACTGGATTTAGCAGCTTCAGATGCCCAAATCTTGTGAGGTGACACCGGGCGGACGATGCCCATTACTTGCTGATCCCGTGACTGTGCCCATGTAGCGGTTTGCCTGATCACTGCCGGAGTCCGGGCCTGAGAAGTGCACGCCGGCTTGCGGCCTACTTGCGCGGCCGACGGGAGTGACGACCTACGCCGCAACGGCTCACCGCGGCTATTATCTGTGAAGGGTGCAGCGCGGGGGCCGCGCCGAGCAGGGGGACTGCGGCGCTGCGATCTACAGCGGGGGTGTCCCTGAAGATCAGCTGCTGTGTGGTGAGCTCTGCTGCCCGGCCGATAGCGTTGCGCGGCCCGGGCCTGGACTGGAGGGTGCTGGAGGCTGGGTCGCGCTGCTTGGCCTTGGCCCCTGGCCTTCCTATCACTCTGACTTTATATCGCTGACCAGGCACCCCCGTACCTAGAGGACTCGCCGGCTGGTGTTGCCGGCTGGTCCCTCCTCGCCCCTTCTCGCGTGGCCCGTCCTGATTAGCGGCCCTTCCTGCTGTGGGGTTACGACATGATTGTCCTTGCCTAGCTTACGGAGGGATAGGGGGTAGCCCCATACCTGTGCAGGCTGCCGCTGCTGCTCACCTTGGTGTACTGCTGCTCTGGCCTGGCGTGGCTGCTGTGTGGTGGCGACGCGCGCCAAGCCTGCAAATTTCTGGTGACTGAGCCCTGTGCACACGTGTCTGGGGTGCTTGTGTGTTTGCGGTGTCGAGATGGGCAAGCCTGATAAGACTCAGCCAAAGATCAACTTCGAGCAGCGTAAGTCTAGGCGCTGCGAGGACACAGCGGAGTCCGCGATGTCTGAGCCTGATAACCCAGCGGATGATCCTATCGGCGATATTAAACAGATCATAGCGTCCATGCAGCAAGGGCTGTCGGCCATTGACTCCAAAATCGATACTTTGGCCTACAGAATGGACAGAATTTCGGAGAGGGTCAACAAACACTCAGAACGCCTCGACATGGCGGAACACCGGATCGCTGAGACAGAGGAGGCCCGGTCTGATTCTAGCAACGCCCAGAGGAGTATGGAGAGGGCCTTGGCTGCCTTGCAGGACAGAGCCGAGGACTTGGAAGCCAGATCGCGGTGCAGCAACCTCCGCATTACGGGCCTGGCTGAATCTACAGCAACGGGCAATATGGAGTCCTTCGTTGAGAAATTGCTTACGACACTGTTGGGTGCTGATACCTTTTCCCCTATGTTTGTCGGGAGAGGGCGCACCGCTCGTTGGGCCCCAGACCCCAGCCTGGTGCCCCTCCGCGGCCCATCATTGCCAAACTTTTGAACTACCGCGACAGGGATGGAGCGTTACGAAAGGCAAGAGAACTTGGCAGCTTGCAATATGAGTGGGCTTCGATCTCTTTATTTCCTGACTTTACTTTTAAAGTTCAAGAGGCCAGGAGGCAATTTACTCCTCTGAAACGTAAGTTGCGAGACCAGAAGATAGATTATGCTATGCTGTATCCTGCACGTCTAAGGGTGTTGTTTGATGGTATGGCCAAGATATTCTCGGACCCACAGACCCTACAGAAGGCTCTCAAAGACTGGGAAAAGTCCGGCAAGCGCGGGAAGGGACAGAATAGCACTCCCAGTGCGGATGGTGGTAATGGCAGCCTGGATGATAATGACTGAGGAGCGGCAGTTGGGCATAATATGTTCCGCTGCTTCGATGTGTCCACTATCGTTATGCTGGGCTACATACTGAGTGCATTGTCGCTGAATCTGATGTTAGTACTCTGTGCAGCTTGCTGGGTTCACTTCGGCCTGCCGCAATTAGTTTGCGACCGATTGCCGTTTTCTACTTGTCTATGGTTTTTTGAGCTACTATATGTGGGGCGTCCTGCCTGGCGCTCTGGCAATGGACACTCACACGATTTGGGATCTATAGGTGTCTCCTAATTGTCATTGTTTGTCGTAACTGAAGCTTTATGATTGATGTTCGGTGGCGGGGCGGGGGTAGACTAGTTCGACATTGCTGGGTAACATCCGCCCCAATGCGTTACACGCTGTTTTTCTCTACATATCTAGGGGTTTATTGTTGTATTTGTGCAGTATATTTGCAATCTTTGAATGTATTGCTGCGGTAGGGAGGGCTGTAGCTCGCCTTTGCTTAGTTGGGGTATGCAAGGCGTGGGTGTGGGGTGGGACGGGACGGGAATTTCTGTTGTATTTCTTTATTTGCAGATCACACGTTTTTATCTGTCCATGATGAGCAGGGTCCAATACGAGGCATTGCAGGATGGCAATTTTACTGGCTATTTTTCACTACATATCGGGTCGACACACTAGTATGGGCCGTATTAAGCGTCTGAGCCTCATGACATGGAATGTCAGGGGCCTAAATGATCATAGAAAGGTGCTATCACCAAGATCATAGCTTACTTGAAGCGTAGGGAGATTGACATCGCTTTGCTTCAAGAAACGCACCTTCCCCCTGGATGTGCGTTACTCACTGGTAGTAAGCTATCAGGGCCTTTTCATGCTGCTTGTTTCACGTCCCACTCTAGAGGTGTGTTGACATGGGTCAATCCTAAATCGGGGCTTCATTTAGAACATTGCGAGACTGACCTGGCTGGCAGGTACGTCATATCCAGATGTTATAACACAGAGCTGAATTTCCTTGTTGTTAATTCCTATGGCCTGAATTATGACGACCCACAGTTCTACCAGCCCATCTTTACACTTCTCAAAGACCGTCATCCTTTGCCATTGTTTTGGGGAGGTGATTTTAATTGTGTCTTAGATCCAGCTCTTGACCGCTCGAGAGGCCCCCCTCGACCCCTGCCTGCTTCTGCTAAGGCCATTGCTGATATAGCCCTACAGCTGCAACTGATAGATGTATGGAGAGCAAGATCCAGTGTTAGGGGCGGATTTACACACTACTCGGCGCACCACGATATTCACACACGCATAGACTACTGGCTTATTTCGCAGACGTTGATGCCCAAGGTACAGGACTGCTCAGTTCTGGCTCGCTCTTTTCGGATCACTCGCCCATCCTGCTGGCTATTTCGGTCCCTTCGCGTGGCCCCCTCCTTTCTTGTGGAGATTTCCTCCATATTCGCTATTAGACACAGTCTTTAAATCCGAGCTGCATGACGCAATCTCTGAGTTTTTCGCCATCAATATCGGCTCAGTTGACTCTTTTGCTACGGTTTGGGAGTCGTTTAAGGTTTACATACGTGGCGTCGCCATTAGTAAGCACGCGGGGTCCTTCGCTCGATTAGGAACAGGCTTGCTATGTTAGAATCCCGCATGGCTAAAATGGAGGCTGAACTGGCCCTCGGAAATAACCCTGAGTTGCGGGAACAGCTAAAGGCCACGATTGAGGAATACCATGCCGAAGCGGATAGCGAGGTCCGGCACATGGGCAAATATGCTATAGCTAGATTCTATGGTGAGGCCGACAGGCTGGGTTCGGTGCTGGTGGCACTGGGCTGCCGAAGATCGGAGACTGGAAGCCTGGTCGAGCTGGTGGATGAGGAGGGCTTTCTCCTGACTGAGCAGGCGGATATTAACAGCCAGTTTCATAGCTATTATCAAGAGCTATACAGCTCCAAGGTCTCCCCTAGTGATGCTGATATATTACAGTATCTGGAGTATATTGAGCTCCCCTGGCTGCAAAATTGGCATTGTGAATTCTTATCGCGCCCTATTGAAGCTGCGGAGATACGTCTGGCCTTAAATTCTATGCGGGAGGGTAGTGCCCCATGTCAGGATGGCCTAATGGTATCCTTTTATAAAGGCTTTAGCGACCTTCTGATTCCCCATCTGTTTACCCTGTTCCACGAGATGGGAGCGGCTGACGTAATGCCCCCTCCATGCGCGAGCCCCTGATCATAACATTGTTGAAACCTGATAAAGATCCCCATAAATGTTCCTCTTATCACCCACTTTCCTTACTAAATGTGGACACAAAAATATTCACTAAAATACTGGCTAATCATCTGTCTCCGTTGCTGCCCCAACTGGTGGGCCCGGAGCAGGCCGGTTTTATCCCAGGCTGCACGCTGACGTACAATCTCCGGACAGTGTTTGGCGCCCTTCAGCATGTCTGTCAGGAAATCAAGGTGGCGGCGGTCTTTCTGGACGCCCGAAAAGGCCTTCGATTCAATCGAATGGACGTTTATGCTGGCGGTACTACGCCATATGGGTGTCGGCGAGGTCTTCTTGCAATTAATATCGGTGCTATACAAGTCGCCCATAGCCCGAGTGCGCACTGGTGATACAGTCTCTGCCCCAATTCAGATTTCACGAGGCACCCGCCAGGGATGTCCCTTAACCCCACTATTATATGCGGTGGCTGCTGAGCCCCTGCTGCGGGCACTGCGAGAATATCACGGCCACAGGGGACTTTGTTTCCCTAATTACAATTTAATTGTTTCAGCCTACGCTGATGATATGCTCTTGTATATCCGTGATCCAGAGGTCCATCTTGCACCTGTGATTCGAGAGGTGCTGCGCTTTGGTGGCCTATCGGGCTTGAAGATTAACTGGGATAAGTCCATAATTTTCCCGTTAACTCCAGCCACGGTGCCAGCCCCCTTGACTTCCCGCTCCAATGGACGACTGACACGGTTCATTACCTGGGTATCCAAGTTCATTCTGACGCAGACCAAGTGATTAAGGCGAACTACGGCAGGGCTATTACCAAGCTGGGCGAAGACATAGATAGATGGATACGGCTCCCGCTCTCGCTGGTGGGTAGGGTATCTTTGATGAAAATGGTGGTACTCCCTCGTTTTCTTTTCTCTTTATCAATATACCCATAGTGGTTCCTCAGCATCTGTTTAGAGAGCTGCGTACTCTGATGAACAAACTGGCATGGGTGGGCAAGACTCCACGGGTGGCTTTGGATACTCTCATGTTGCCATATACTGCGGGAGGACTGGGCGCGCCGGATTTGGAGCTTTATTACCGATAGCGCAGGCCTCGCACGCCCATAGCTGGGTTCATGGCCCACATGACTTGCCCCACCTCCGCATTGAAAATGTTGAGCTGCCCCGGACCCCTTACCATGCTTCTTGACTAAAGCACCATTGAGACGATATGGGGTACTAGATTCGGTGAACTCCACAGTCCATGCCTGGCATGCGCTCCTTAAGATGTACGCTGGTGCTCAATTATATTCGCCACGTTTGAGAGTGGAGTGGTGTCAGTGGTTTGCTCTTAGCTCCGAGCAGGGGACTCTTCGCTCGCTACACAGTTTGCACATACATGAGATGAGCAATTTATTCAAAAGCGGCCGGGTGGGAACGTGGGAGGAGGTGACCGTTGGCATGGAGAAACCTTCTGCGCTCACGCAATTCCATTTCTTTAGGACCCGCCACGCTATGCGCGCTACACTGGGAAACGAGCTCTCAGAGCCTTTGGAGATCCCTCCCTTGTCTATTCTATTGCGCTCACAATCGCCCGTTAAGTTAGTTTCTCATCTCTATGCCTCAGCAATACTCACTAAGACAACTCCTTACACGAAGGTGCGGCTGGCTTGGCAGGCGGATATTGGGGTTCAACTCTCAGACGATATCTGGTATTACTGCTGTGAAGTTACTCGCAAGATCTCTCTTAATGGGCACCACAGGTTAGCCCACTTCAAGTTCCTAAACAGGGTTCATCATACTCCTCAACGCTTACATAGGTTTGGATTGCGCAACATGGATAACTGTGAAAGATGCACTATGCAGGGTGCCGATTTTTTTCATTTGGCCTGGCAGTGCCCCCAGGTGGAGGATTTCTGGGTAAACATTTTTAAAGTACTAAATGATATTGTGGGCCTCTCTCTCACTCCTGACCCCCTGCCAGCACTGCTAGGCTATACGAAGCCCCTCCAGAAGAATGTTCGGAAGCTGGTAGCTATAGGTCTTCTTCTAGCAAAACGTAGACTTGCAATGAGATGGATGCGTGGTCCTGTACCTACTATTGCAGAGTGGGAAAACGATATGGTATATTGTAATACCCAATCAGATGTCTGCAACGAATTGCTTCCACCACGCAGCCGTCCGAAGGGTTTCTGGGGTCTATTTACGCAATACCAATTGGCACGACAAACTACTGATGTTGACCAGTTCACGACGGTGCAGTGGTATGGTTATAGGTAAAATGGCGCTCCAAGAATGAGTAGCACTTACACTCTATTTAGATTTCTGAGAAATTTATATGGACGGTGCTGAAAGGTGAGAAGAACCACCAGTCTCCCCAAACACGTGGTCGAAACCAACATAAACATAAACACAATCCTCAGCACACGTCTTTTAAGTAATATGCAATTATCCAATTTGTTTTAGTCAAGCATAGATGATACAGAGAAATTTTCGAGCTTGGTTTCTTTTCTTTATTCTCTTTGTCCTTGCATCAGCCAAAACGTGTTTCGTCGCACAAAGGAATTTTGTCCCGCGACTTTCTCAAGGCTTACAAGAGTCCAAAATGTTCCTTTATCAGTGGTGATAATTCCATCCCACTGGAAAATTAAAAATCTATGTTCCGATGTCCACGTCGCATTTAACCGTGGATCTTCGTCATGAGCCAAACCTAGAGCACGTAAGAAGGACGTGTAGGTCCCCACATCAGCGCCGTGTTCTCGAGTGTGGGCCTCTCTCTCACTCCTGACCCCCTGCTAGCACTGCTAGGCTATACGAAGCCCCTCCAGAAGAATGTTCGGAAGCTGGTAGCTATCGGTCTTCTTCTAGCAAAACGTAGACTTGCAATGAGATGGATGCGTGGTCCTGTACCTACTATTGCAGAGTGGGAAAACGATATGGTATATTGTAATACCCAATCAGATGTCTGCAACGAATTGCTTCCACCACGCAGCCGTCCGAAGGGTTTCTGGGGTCTATTTACGCAATACCAATTGGCACGACAAACTACTGATGTTGACCAGGACTGATGCTCTTTGAGCTGCTACTATTGATCATTGTGAATGCCTCCTTGGTAAACTGTAGATATGTTGATATTGTCTCCAGTTGGTTAGGACATGCCTCCTAGACCGTTTCTCTGTAACTGCCAGTAAAATGTACAATCGTTGTATATTAGGCCGTTCCTATGTACTTTTGTATATGCCTCTGTATTCATAGGTTTACTCTTTCAATGGTGATTCTGGATTATGTAATCTGCTCTCTTTTTCTGTTGCTTTGATTGTCTTTTTTCTTTGTTTCAAAATCAATAAAAACATTAAAAAAATAAAAATAAATAAAGGTGTTTTGTGAGGAACTAGGTAAGGTTGAGGGATTTACTTATCGGATTTGCCTTGAAACAATTAATGTCCAGTGAAACACAAACTAAGGCAGGTTCCATTGCCCGTAAGAGGGAAGTTATCACTCATGCTTAAGGATATGTGTAAAGAAAAGGTTATTGAACCTGTGGATGCCTCAGAATGGGTATCTTCCATTGTAAAAAGAGTCGCAATTTGAGGATGTGTGTTGACTTAAGATCTGTTAACAAACAAATTGTTGTGGACTGTCACCACTTACCACGTATACAAGAATTTTTTGTGCAAAGTTGGAGGGAGGCAAAGTTCTTTACTATCATTGACTTAAAGGCTGCATACCACCAGATTTTATTAACCAATGATTTTCGTGAACTTACAACTTTCATCACGCCTGATGGAACTTTCAGGTACACCAGGATGCTGTTTGGTCTTGCATCTACAGCATCGGTGTTCCAAAAACTCATGTCTTGTCTTCTTGGGGACATTGAGGGTGTGATTGCATTTCAGGACGATATCCTAGTGTACACTGATACGTTGGAGAATCATTATCAATTATTAGACAAAGTGTTAACCATTCTGGAAAACAAAGGTATGACGGTACAGCTGGGAAAATGTACGTTTCTGACTTCAAAAGTGGAATATCTTGGTCATGTGATACCTGACAAGGAAGTATCACCAAAACAAGATCTATTAACAGCTATTGAGAATATTCAGGTTCCCAAGGACATGGACAAGGATCAGTTACGATCATTCTTGGGGATATGTGAATATTAGTCACAGTTTGTCAAGAATTTTAGTGCTGTAACTTGCCGGTTGCGGATGCTGTTAAAAAAGCAACAATGGGGTCAGGAACAGGACAATGCTTTTTCTTAATTGAAATTGAACATTATTAATTCATTGCTAGCGTCTGCTTTTTCACAAACATCACAAATTATTGTGACTGTTGATGCTAGCTCTTTGCTTTCTTTTGAAAGCCACGTTAACCAGGTTACATCCCATTCCTTTTACACATTAAAACTTTTGAGAAGAATTTTTCCATTTATTCCGTCTGAGCTACGGAAACTGGTGGTTTCAGCGCTGGTTCTTTCCAGAGCTGATTACTGTAACGGGCTCTTTATTAATCTGCGTAAGAGGTGTCTTTCCAAACTGCAGATTGTGCAAAATGCAGCGGCACGTCTTTTGCTGAATATTCCAAGACATAAACATGTCGCACAGGCACTGAAGGGATTGCATTGGTTACCGGTGAAGAGACAAATTGAGTTTAAGGCTCTTTGCATTGCCTTTAAGGCCAGGCATGACATAGGGCCCAGCTTCTTTAAACAGAATCTAAAACCCTATATTCCGGTTCGCCATCTTCGTTCATCTCAGGCCCATAACCTGGTGGTTCCCAGGTTCAAGAAATGCTCCTGGGGAGGAAGGAGCTTTGTGGTCGGCACAACAAGGCTGTGGAACGCTTTGCCGCTTGGGCTGAAGCAAGAAACTAATCTGCTGGCTTTTAGAAAAGCGTTAAAGACCTGGCTGTTTAATCTTTGATGACTATCTGGACTGTACTCTGATTTATCAATGACGAATTTAGCGCCTTGACGCCTTCGGGTGAAAGTTTTTGCGCTCTATAAATTTCTTTTTCATTTCATTGGTTTAGGAGCTGTTTTAAGTCATTGCATGGGTGGTCTTGAGTGTACCATTGCCTTTGCATCCAGAACGTTAACCACAGCTGAATGTAAATATTCAACCATAGAGAGAGAAGCATTAAGTTGTTCATGTGCGGTTGAACATTTCAAAATATATCTATGGGGAAAATTGTTTCAGATAAGGAATGATCACAAACCTTTGATTTCCTTATTGTCAAAAAATGGGGTAGGTAAAGCTTCATCAAGGTTGATAAGAATTTTGGCTAGACTGTATGAATACAACTTTGATGAAGTTTTCTTACCTGGTTCACAAAATGTTAGAGCTGACTGTTTATCACAATTGTCTAGAGATTGTGTGGATCGTGTGGAACCTATATGTGAAGAGAAGTGTGTGGTGGCATCTATTGATGTTGTTATCTCCTCAGTGAGTCAAGTGCTTTTTAAGGCTGAATGGATTGAAGCCTCCTCAAAAGATGGAATTCTTACTGAAGTTAAAAAACATGTTGTTACAGTGTGGCCTTTAGTAAGGAATTTGACTAAAGATTTACAACTTTTGGAAAGTTAAGGATGAATTGTCTGTAGAAAATGATATTGTGGTAAGGAATCAATGTTTTGTGCCACCCAAGGACATCAGGTGTCACATTATTTCCATTGCTTATTTGGGCCATGTAGGTCAGTCCGGAACCATTAAGAAAACCAGGGATTGTTCATGGTGGCCATGTATGAATGCGGATATTGTACAGTTGTTTGTCTGTGTCACTTTTTCCAGAATTCAGATAAGAGCTTGAAAACTTTGAGATCGGATCTTGTTCATCATACCTTTCCAAAAGAAACTTGGAGGGAATTGGCAATGGATTGATTGGGTCCTTATGAGAGTTTTGCTCAAGGCAAGATGTATGCGTTAGTGGTTATTACCTATTTTTCAAAGTGGGCTGAATTGAAATGGATATCTAAATCTGATACTGATGCTGTTATTGAATTTTTGCAGAAGTGTTTCAGGAGAGAGGGGATTCCTGATTCTATAATGTGTACAATTTACCTCTACTAAATTGGAGTCATATTTTGTGGAATTAGGTACTAAACATATACGTACTGCTTTATATGCGTCCAATACGAATGGTTTAGTTGAGAGGTTTAATAGGATTTTGTTGAAGGAGTTCAATTGGCTATTAAAGTTAGGAGTGATGTCAAAAACGTGTCTGATTTAATTTGGTCATATTATAACACTCCACATGTAACTACGGGGTTTTCTCCATTTGTGATGTTGAAAGGCAGGAAACCAAGACAAGGTTTGAATCCCAGTTAGTTGGTTGAAAAGGCAAGTAATTTCGGTATGAAAACTATTTATGAAAAAGCTAGAGAGGTTGTTCAGTCTAAACAAAAGATGGTGACTGGAGGTGTTCCCACAAGGGTGAGAACTAGTGTTTTACGTATTGGTGATGTTGTAAAAATCAAATTACCAGGTCATGTCATTAAAGGGCATTCCAAATACTGTAAACCATGGAAGGTTGGTTAGAATTGGAAAAACGTCAGTGTTGCTAAATAATGGTTTTTGGTGGAGTTTGACACGATTAGCTAAAGTTGAGAAGAGTGTGTATGATCAAAGTGTGAAATATGTTGTGTTACCTGATTTCAGTTCGGATAATGTTTGCAATACAAAAAACATTGACGACACAAAAACAGGTAATCTTGAACCACCTGTTGCAGAGCAGTCTACTTGAACAGGAGGAAGTGCTTCAACTTTGCAAAGGGCGCATCGCATTATTAGAATGCCCAAAAAGTATGAAGATTTTGTTTTGTTTTAAAACGTAGTAGGGTTTTATGAATAGGTGTTTTTCAACTTTTTATGAAATATTAAGATTATTGGGATTTTTATTATATAAAAGATGGAAGATATGGAGTAATGTGTTTTACTATTGTTGTTGTAATGAAAATGTTCCAATGTTAATGTTCCACTGCATGCACTGGTGTCCTGCTGCATGCGCTTGTTTCTACAGGGTTATGGAGTGTTATCATTCAAGGGGGTTCTAAGTTCTGTATGTTGTTGTACTGGCATTATCTCTTTCCCTTGCCAGTGCGTGGGTGCTAATAAAGATGAGTTAAGAAACTCAACACTGTTTCTCATTTACTTCACTACATATATGTATTATTTGTACTTTTTATTTAACAAAGGGGGAGATGTAGTGTCTTGTGAGTTAGCAATGACAGGAATCTTTTTGGTCCCTGACGGACTCCGTAGAACAGTGACATAAGTGCTTGGCTGCGGGTAATAGAATTCATGATGTCGAATGTCCAAGTTAACGGTTACACGCTGAAGAATAAAGATGTTTCATAGCAAGCTCCGTGTGTGGTGTGATCTTTTGCATGTACCCAGGCTGGGGAGAACGCTACAGGTTTTAACTCCTTATAATTGTTGGTTGATATATAATATATAAAAACCATGGGGAAGCACGAACTGTGATTATCAAAACTTAACAACGTGAAGAACTCCGCCCTAGATGGCTTCATTGCGCGAGTTGTGAGAGTTATTGATAAGGAGATTCAGCTTGCCAAAAGACACCTTTCCCTTATATTTGAGAACCTTGAGCAGCCCTTAACCTCTAGCAACTCTTTTGTTGCAACTCTGGTGTCGTCGACCAGGCCCTAGATAGCCCCCAAAGGACGGCACGTACCACACTGTTTGGTGGTGGTCTCCGACTAGAGCCACACCCGGCGCCCTGGGCTATTCATTTCCTTACACTGGTGTACGCCAGCCATCACTACTTCTCTTATGCGCACAGGTTTTTACAAACATTCCCCCTGTGCACGAATCACTTTATGGTGTTGCCCATGACCCGGCAATACTACATTCCTCCTTTACCAGGAGATACAAAACATATCAAATGGTTAAGAGGAAAACATCAAAACAACAACAATGCTTCACCATAGTCAAGATCCTGACATACAGTTCACATCATACTCTTACTTGGTGTTGTGATAAAGATGCACCTACTCACGAATGTAACACCGCCATCATCCCCTGGTTAGCCGGACACAAAGTCTTTGTACTTATGAGATGGCTTGGGGTGGGGCCGCAGCAGATAGGGTCCTTGGTCACCCCTGGCTGAAAGTTCTAGTGAAGATCCTCCCCGGGATGCCAGAGGCCTTTGGGCTCCTGCTGAGTGCTGCCGGTGGCATACTCTCTGTGTCTTGAGATGGGCTGGGCGGCGACGCTGAGAACAGTTCCTCTGAGAATGCGCCTGGCTCTTGATCCGGATCGTACTCGCCATCGGTGTCCAGGGCCTGCTTGCCGTGGCATACAGGACGGCTAGCATTGACGCGTTGGTGGCTCTCCCCGGGACTTTCTTGAACTGGGAGATGTTCCGTGTAACGCACTCGTGGCCTCTCTTGGCCGTCACTTTTGTGCCTTTGATGTTCATGACAACCCATGGATCCAGTTTGAAGTGTAGTCTGAACTTTCCACCTGGGTGGCGGTCTTTCACAAGTACTTGGTCGCTTAGCTTGATGGGGCTCTCCCAAGTCTGCTGTTTTCAGGAGGCTTACTCATTGGTGTGGGTTCTCCGGAAGTCCAATTGATTCGTGGGATTTGGCACTTCCTCCCACGCAGGGTGATGGGGAATGGTATCCGTCACTGACTGGCCAAAACATAGCTTGCTTGGGGAGATACATGTCGTGCAGTTGGGTGTGAGTCTATACTCCCGTAAGAACTGGTACAAGGCATGTTCAGTGTTGGTGCTTCCCGCCACTGCAATTTGGATCACTTTGGTAAGGGTTCTCATCAGGAGTTCTACCTCCCCGTTGGCTTGGGGCCACCGAGGGGTTATGCGGCTGTGCTTGATATTGTGAGAGATCAGATACTCATCTAGCTCAGAGCTGTTGAAGGGAACCCCTTGCATGCGTCGGACGGCCCCAGGCCATCCGACGTCACAGTGAGTGTGTGCGGAGGACGGCCGGGGGCCGTCCGAACCCCGCCCACTCATTATTTCGCCAGCACCGCAGCGGAATTTGCGCCGCGGTCAAGGGAAGCCCATTGTTTGTGCGGATCTCCCTGAATAAACCATGAGTGGCCATGAGCTTCTCCAGCTTCGGGGTAACCTCTGTGGCAGATGTTGTTGCCACGATTTCTACCTCGGGATAGTGTGAGTAGTCATCTACAATGACCAGCATGTGTTGTCCAATGGGTAGGCTGCGAAAGTCTGCGCTTACTGTCTGTCACGGGGCACTGGGGCCTGCTTCGGTGATAACCAGTGCCGGGCAGTCTGGTGGACTCGTGGCGAGGCAGACTGGACAGCTTTGCACGACAGCCTCCACTTTCTGGTCCAAACCCGGGAACCAGACCTTGCTCTTGAGTCAGTTCTTGGACTTTACGATGCCTTGGTGTGCCCCGTGTGCTATGAGTGCTGCTTTCTGTGTAAGACATTCCTGTAGTAGCAGTCGTGGACCTCTCAGCAGACACCCATCACTGGTTACCAACAGCTCCTGGTGGATGTGATGCAATGCCTTGAGGATTGACTGGGCCGCTTCTGTGCAGAAGAATGTTGGGTTTTGAAGCGGCCGCCAGTGTCCGGTGGCGACTGCCTTGATGGTGATCTGCAAGCAGTCATCGCGTTGGGTGGTGCCTATTACTTCCACTAGGGACATTGGAAGAGGTTTGGAGCGATCCACAATCATCCTCACATACTCTTCGGTTTCCACAGCTTCTGCAGCCTCGGGGAGAGTGGCTGGTCGGGCATGCCTGGACAGGAAATTGGCTGGGTTCCGGGTGGCAGGTCGGTATACAACGGTGAATTGAAACTCTTGCAGCTGCATGATGCCCTTTTCAATCCTCGGGGGGGGGCCTTGATGAGGATCCATAGAAAAGCGGTGTCAGTGGCTTATGGTCCGTGTTGACGGAGAAGGGATGTCCGTATAAGTAGATGTAGAAATGCCTGCAGCCCCATAGAATGGCAATCACTGCATGCTCTATTTGGGAATAGCGCTGCTCCGTGGGTGTGAGTGTGCGGCTGGCGTAGGCCACCGGAGCCCATTCTCCGCATTCCTGTCATTGAGCCTGTACTGCCCCCAGGCCAGTGGGACTAGCATCCACCACTAGCTGTTATTCCCTCTGGAGGTTGAAGTACACCAGAGTGGTATCTGCATTCAAGGCGGCC
The DNA here is from genome assembly GCA_963921515.1 of Calotriton arnoldi. Classification (NCBI taxonomy): domain Eukaryota; kingdom Metazoa; phylum Chordata; class Amphibia; order Caudata; family Salamandridae; genus Calotriton; species Calotriton arnoldi. Next base: position 715,614 of record CAWUFW010002717.1, read on the forward strand.
TTGGTCTGTCGGAATGATTCTTCCTGATTAGGTCCCCATACCCATGGGCTGGATGACTTGGTGAGATTCCTGAGCGGGCCAGTGATGTCTGATAGGTTTTTCATGAAGCGTCCGCAGTATGTCACCATGCCCAGGAAACTGTGGACTCCTGACACGGATTACGGGCTGGGGCCTCCTGAATGTCCTTTACTTTGTCGGGGTCAGGGCCGATGCCGTTGTCTGAAAAGCGGTACCCAAAGAAACTAATGACCCTCCGAGGGAAGTCACACTTTTCTCAGTATAGCATGAGCCCACATTCCTTGAGCCGTGAGAAGACGGCATGGAGACGAGTCAGATGCTCTTCAAGCATGGGGGCGTAAACGAGGATATCGTCACTCACGTTGAGCACGCCAGGCAGGCCATGGAGGATGTTCTTCACGATGTTCTGGAAGATTTCGGCGGCACAGGAGATGCCAAAGTTGAGCCTTGTGTATCTCCAGAAGCCTGTGTGGGTCGAGAAGGTGGTGATGGGACAGGAATCCAGGTGCAGCGGGATTTGGTGGTAGCCGGACCTGAGGTCCATTTTGGAGAACCAATTGGAGCCTGACAGCTTCCCAATGATGTAATCTATGGTTGGTGTAAGATGGCGTTCTCGCTTGATCTATAGGTTCGGGACCCTCATGTCAACACAAATGCAGACTACATCAGGCTTCTTGGGCTTCTATGCCACTACAATGGGGGATACCCACAGTGTGGGGCCTCGTCCCCCTCAATGATGCCTTCCTTCTCCAGTAGCTTCAGTTCGGCCTCTACCTTGGGCCGAAGGTGGAAAGCAATCCTTCAATGCCTGAGGGACACAGGAGCAACAGACTCGTCAATGTGCAGTTGGATGGTCCGACCTGTCAAGCAGCCGATTCCGTCGAACAGCGGTGTGAAATCCTGCAACAGATGGTCTAGATCATACACTTGCACACTAAAGGCAAATTGTATGAGGTTGAGATCTTGAGCTGTGCGGCAACTAAGCAGAAATCCTAACCCTTCTTGCGACACTAGACTTTCGGTCTTCGGTGTGTGGAGTCATGGGACAGATCTGCCTGAAATACGACACGAAGCAGCAGCGCTGAGCGGTTGCCAAAAGCGTATACCTGCACGCTAGTGTTCCGGAGTCCCGGTGGATCAGGTAAGCTGTGGTAGACATCAGCGGCCATAAGGTTATTCAAGGCTCCCGTGTCTATGAGAGCAGAGGCAGGGTGGTTCTGCACTTCGATCCTACACATAGGGGCGGTCTGGTGGGTGGCCTTGAGGGTATCCAACATCATCAACACGTGGACAACTGCGGCGTCATCTTAGTTCATGTCGACGTCCGACAGGCTGTCTGGTTGTGATTCCACTGTGTGCACCACCTTCTGTGGGCCTTTGGGTCATCGTCCTTGCGAAGAGCGGTAGACTTTGGAGAAGTGATTTTGTTTGCCACACGCACTGCACGGCTTTCCGTTGGCGGGCAAGTTCCGGTGTGAGGGTATGGGCCACCGCACCATCCCCAGGTAAGACCTTGTAGTCCTTGTCTGGAAGGGCTTGGAGACGGCTTGGCAGGCTCCGGTTTTCCCCTCGCGCGCTCCTTTTTGGACAGCATTAACTGGTTCTTCCTTGATAGGGGTAGAGCAGCGTGGGTCCATGTGGGCCGCCTGAGCTTTGGAAAGTTCTTTAGAGCACCGTAATGGTGCAATGTCTCTCATGGACATGTTGGGCTCTTGCAAGATATGCTCATGCAGTTTCGAGGAGGCACACCCTTGAATGAACTGTGCCCGGACTTCATCATCTTCATCTGGCAGAGTGCATGTGCTGGCAAGCTCTCTTAACTGCCCATGGAAAACATCCACTGATGCATACGGTAGCTGTCGAGCTTGGCGCAGAAGAAACTTTTCATAGTCTGGGTTGGCGTATGGCTCAAAGTGCGCAGTGATGGCATCCCTGAGGGTGGCATAGTTTTGCGGGGGACCCGCTTCGACTACTGACTTTGATATTGTATGAATGTCGGCTCCTCCTAGGTGTAAAAGCATGGGGTGTCTGCAGCCTGCAGGGACCTCGATAGCTTCAAAGTAATTCTCCAGGCGCTCCACCAATGCTTTCCAGTGAGCGACCTGGGAGGGGGAGGCTCCGTGATCGTGAAAGGATCCAGTGGAGGGATGGATGCCATGTGGCTCAGGGTTGAGGTGCAGCGGAGGTGATTGGGGGTCCCAAGAGGGCACAGTCGGGTCTGAGGGTCTGTGGTGCTGGTTGTTACGTAGGGAACTCCCCAGTTTTCATTTTCTGGTGTGTGCAGAGGGAGGGAGTTCCTTGTAGCAAGGTGGGTTGGGTGTGTCTGCGCAGTTACGATGCACGCTGTGAATAATTGATGCACTGGCCTGTGGAAGCTGCCAGTGGTTGAAATGGTGAGACACTCCTCTAGCCAAGGAGCCTTGAGTTGGTGGCCTTTTCTCACCCTTGTGTAAACTGTGCCTTTTTAATAATGATTTTTTTCCCTTCTTGTGTTTTATTTTATTTTTTCTCTTCCTTGTGCACTGAAGATGCCCCTCAGCCTCGTGGGGGTTTAACTTGGGGTCTGAAGCCCCGCTCAGTCAAGGAGCAGCAGGGGGCTGCCACCGCGTGGCTTAGCCTGTGACGCGATCAGCCTGTGAGGCAGGACGTGCCGATGGGGTAATAGAGCCCCGCCCCTCAGATACAACTGAGCAGGCCCTAGATATCTCACAAAGGACTGCACGTACTACACTATTCGGTGGTGGTCTCGGACTAGAGCCACATCCGGTACCCCAGGCTATTTATTTCCTTACGCTGGCATACGCCAACCATCACCAATGCTTTTACATGTAAAGGGGTTTTACAAACACCCACCCTGAGCTCGGATCACTTTATGGTGTTGCCCATGCCCCGGCAACCTGCACCATCTAGGCGGACTCAAGGTTGTAGCTCTGAGCCTGTTTTGATTAACGTTTCAAATGTGTTTTCTTCTCCCGTGGCTGCTTCGCTTCCTTCTATTAGTCCACCTGCCGTAAAACTCAAAAATCAATGGGAAGCAGCAGAGGCCATCTGAGGTAGTACTGGGTCAATCTGCACCATGATCCCTTTCTGTATCCCAGATTGCAAATCATAGTAACAAACTTGACTCCTTGATTTGTGACGAGTTCAAATGTATTTTGGCTGAATGACTTTGCCCTCACATGAATGATTAGAGGTAATTAAAAGTATGTTGTCATCGTTACTGGGGCATGGAGGAGCGTAAGGACCTTACTAATAGATCCACCATTGGTGCTTCGACACAGACATCCCCAACTGGCAATGAATTGGTTCCAAGCTCACATAGTCTTCTATCCACAGTTAATCATCAACCCTCTATAAATTGGTTTCCCACGGGCAGCTCAGGTGTGCGCCCAGGCTGCCTCTCACTCTGCTGGGCACAAGGCTCGCATATCTGGGATAAAGGAAAGTAACTTTGTGTGCCGTGTGCCATTCAACCCCTGATGTCTGTCCTTATGTTGTTATCCTGGCTAATGTCCGTAGGCTTGAAACCTTGGAACAATTACTGAATTAGGTCACATACCGGTTACACACCAATATCAAGGGCAACACACGATTGTTTCACAACATTTTGTCAGTTCGCAGAGTGGGTTTGGTGGACCGTATGAAAAAGGAATTTGAGAGTGATTGTATAATTAATAATTTTGCCAATCTGTTTGTCACAGGAGAGCTGATTCAATCATCTTATCAGGGTCTCGCCAGACAATTTTTAACCAAAGTTTTTCCACAAGGCTATTACTATAGGGATTTCAGTTTGGAACTAGTGGCTTTTATTTGCTTTCCATTATCATGGCCTTTTCACCATGTGTGTCCTCCCACACCCCCCCTACCCGGGCCTGCTGCCAATAATTTTTCTGATTTATCTGATCAGTACTGTAATGAATGATGAGGGCACCTATTATGTCAACCATGCCTACCTAGATTGTTGGCAACGTTAATACCTTACCTCTAGATGAGCCTGATTTTTGTATGACCAATAAAGGTATGACTGTGCCAGTTCCAAGTTCCACCCCCAACCTTTTTATTTCATTACCTTGTATTCGAAATGTAGTTACATTGTTAAATTACAATATTGCTGGACTAGGAGCCAAAATATGTCTTGAGAAATGAATTTAACTCTTGAGCTCCTACGGCATTGTTATTTTGCAGGAGACATGGGCCACCAGTGAGTTATTCTTGGATGGTTTTATCTGCTTTTCTGTTCCTGCCTCTCCTTCTGTGGTTGGGCATGACCAAACTGGTTTATAAACCTGGTTTAAGACTACCCTAGATAGTGTGATATTGCCAATCTCGACCAACAGTGGATTAATTCAACCATTTATGTCAACTGGTCAAAAAGGTTTAATATTATTATCAATTTTCATAATGACTATTTATCTTCTATGGACAACCTACATTTTTTTCTTCCTTTTGATTTTATTGGTGAACTTGATTCTAAATTTGCTAACTAAGGTTTGGATTTAAATTTCATATTAGCAGGAGACTTTAATGCCAAACTTGGTAACTTGACAGACACCCCAGTGAAACAGATTTTTTAGGCTGGTGCTGCTGCAGGTCTGTGCTAGTGACCACAGGGGTACTCAGCTGTACTCCCATTTGCTTATGCTTGATCTTTGTAATGCATTAGAGCAGGCCGCCTTCTCTTGACTCTCTGTGGCCACTCATACTGGGGATGGTCACACTTCAACAATTGATTATATATATGCTTCTAGGAATTTCTTGAATTGGATCATGAATGGGACAGTTAGCTTGAGTATCTTTAGTGACCATAACCTGCTGATCTTTACCTTAGAGAGACCTGTGGCCAAACCCAGAGCAATAGCTGTAGGGGGGACCAACGATTATACAGCGGATCAAGGCCATAGGTTAGTTTGCAGTACCGCCAATATGTATGATATCCAATGTAAGCTTTGCTCCGGCCACTTGGCTTTAGTGGCCAACTGCCTCACATTTCAGCCAGGCATAGTCAGTGGCGTTAAGACTTTTGTCCAGATGGGGCTCACTATTAGAGCCCTTTATTGAAGCCCCAGAAGCCTATTAATTCGAAACATCAATCCTGGTTTGGCAGCTGGTGCAGGCAGGCTAATAAGCACCTATGTAGTGCTCTCTTTGTAAATCCTAGGAATGGGAAATTAGTTGACATGTGTAGAAGGGAATACAAGGAGCAATATGTAACAGGAAAATGGGCCTGCGTTAGGAGGTCTGGAATGAATCGGTTATCTTCTGTAGTTCAAGAAATACTGGGCTGTTGTGGGCCACCATTAATCATAATAAATTATCCAACTTCCATAATAATAAAGTGTCAACTGCTCCATCAAGACCGCCACCGTTCCCAATGACTGGAAACATGCCGAGATCAACCCCCCGCTGTAAAAACCATCAGCCGACCCGATAGACCTCAAGAACTTCAGAATCCTGCTCCCCTTCCCAGCCAAGGTCATCGAAAAGGCCATCAACACCCAACTCTCCGAGTTCATCAAAGCCAACCATGTCCTTGACTCCTTTCAATCCGGTTTCCGAAGCAACCACAGCACCAAGACCGCCCTCATCTCTGACACCGACAACATCCGCTCCCTCCTCAACAAGGGAGAATCAGCAGCCCTCATCTACCTCTCGGCCGCCTTCGATACCATCTCTCACCGCATCCTAATCACGAGACTCAACAACACCGGCATCCATGACAAAGCCCTGTACTGGATCCGTTCCTTCCTCACCGGTAGAACACAGCGGGTCAGACTTCCCCCGTTCCTCTCGGAACCCACAGAGATCAGCTGCGGAGTGCCTCAGGGCTCCTCCCTGAGCCCCACACTTTTCAACATCTACATGGCCCCACTCACAGCCATCGCCAGGACCCACGGACTCAACATTGTTTCCTAGGCCAATGACTCACAGCTGATTCTCTCCCTCACCAACAAGTCCGCCACCGCCAGAAACAACTTTCACAATGGTGTGAAGGCCGTCCCCACCTGGATGAGAGACAGCTGCCTTAAGCTCAACTCGGACAAGAGCGAACTCCTCTTCTTGGGGCCCAACACCTCAGCTTGGGACGAGTCCTGGTGGCCCGCTGAGCCAAGAACCCCCCCACACCCACAAACCAAGCACAAAACCTCAGCATCATACTGGACTCTTCGCTCACAATGAACTACCAGATCAACGCCAGCACCTCATCATGCTTCTACACTCTTCGCCTGCTTTGGAAAGCCTTCAGATGGATCCCCACTGAGGCCACGAAGACAGTCACCCACACACTCATCAGCAGCAGACTCAACTATGGCAACGTACTCTACGCAGGCACCACCCAGAAACTCCTCAGAAAGCTTCAGAACATGCAGAACGCTGCAGCCAGACTGGTACTCAATCTCCCCCGCCGCAGCCACATCTCCGAACACCTATGAGAACTCCACTGGCTCCCAGTCAACAAAAGAGTCACCTTCAAGCTCCTCACACACACCTACAAAGCCCTCCATGACGTTGTACCAGCATACCTGAACTACCGCCTCTCATTCCATGCACCCACCAGACACCTCCTCTCTGCCCAGCTGGCCCTCGCCACTGTCCCTCGGATCCACAAGACCAGGACCGGAGTAAGATCCTTCTCCTACCTCACTGCCAAATCCTGGAACACCCTGCCTCTCCACCTCAGGCTCTCCCCTTCTCTGACACAATTCAGGAAGGATCTCAAGACATGACTCTTCGAATGAACCACAGCACCCAGTCGGACCTGCAACCCTTCACCCTCCAGTGTCACCCCTCAGTACCTTGAGACCCTCACGGGTGAGTAGCCGCGCTTAACAAGCACTGAATGATTGATTGATTGTTTGCTAAAAAGGGCCCTGACATTTGGGTGGCTCGTTTTACTAAAATATATAGCCAAACTGCATCAACTAATGAAGCCCCAGAGTTGAAGGTGCCAAAATGCCCACTTGACTTTGAATTTTCTTTAGACGAGATGGAAGAAGCCATATGCGCCAGTCCTGTGAATAAAGCCCCTGGCCTAGACAGGGTGCCTATGGATCTTTATAAACTTCAAGTGGGTTTGCGGGCACTATTAATGACTAAGTATGTTCACTCAGCCTGCAAATCGGGTTTGCCCGAGTCTTGGCACTCTTCTATCATTGTCCGTTTTTAAACCTGTTAATTGTATGATTACTATCTGCTATAGGCCGATTTCCTTGGGAGACTCGACCGTGAAGGTCGTACGAAGGGCCATCCTTAATAGTTTAGCTATGTGGGCTACAGAAAATTGCCTTATGCCCTGTGCGAATATGGCTTTATGTCCGGGCTCATTGGAGCAGAGCTTTAATGTGCAGCTCCTGTTAAGTAAGTACACGGTCGCCAAACGCAGCCCTTTCTATTTAGCCTTCATGGATCTTTCTTGTGCCTTTGACAGCGTCGTCCGGTCCAAACTGCGGGCCGTTTTAGTGACTAAAGGGGTTGATAGTCGACTCGTTGCCTTTTTACGAGTCCTTCATGTTGACCTTGAAGCCTCAGTGAGATACTGGGTGAATGGAGACTGCTCAGAGTGCTTCAGTCTGGGTCGAGGAGTTTGTCAGGAACGCGTCCTTGCGCCCATTTTGTTTGTATTATATATGAACGCGCTAGATTCGGTCTTGGTGAATAAGGGCAGGGACAGGCCAACTGTTAAGGGTGGTGCTGTCCCTGTCCTATTAAATGCCAACGATGTTGTTCTTTTTGTCCAGAACATCTAACAGGCTTCAAATTTGACTGGACACATGTGTTTGCTTTATGGATGATTTGGGTTTGGCTACAACCTTAACTAAAAGATTTGGAACAGCCTGTGGTCCTGCGAACCTTAGGTCGCACTGTATTGGGCTACATGGCAAACCAATAGCGAGAACCCACGAGTTTCCTTACCTGAGGGTTACTTTTGATTCTCAGGGGTCTTGGGCACCTTGTTTGCTCAGAGAAGGCTGACGTTTTCCAAGTTTGTTGGTTTCTCATTCAATCTGGCCTCCAAAATCAGGAACAAGGCAATTGCTAAACTTATTAAAGTTTATAAAGAAAATGTTCACCGATTTTAACTTATTGTTCTGGTGTGTGGGGGGTACAAACTGTTAGTTGCCTGCAGGGTGAGGAAAATGAAGTGTGTAGACTTGTTTTAGGTCTTCCTATACATATATAACTCGAGGCTATTTTTCAAAAGGAGATTATAACCGACTGCCTATCCTGTGATATGGGCCTTCAGATCCCTTGACTATGTGATATTGAGGCAGTCTGTACTAGGTTAGGTAGGCCTTCCATCTTTTCAAACCCGAACAAATTAACTGTTAAGGATAAGCACTGGCTAAAAGCTAATTTTATGGATATTAGGCAGGGGTAAAGAGAGATGGAAGAGCTTCAGAAACCCTTATATGTAGATTATTTATTGATCAAAATGGTGTTAGGGTTTGATTCGTACCTTGATATAGTGACCACACGTGGGACAGGAGAATGTATGACGTTACTACGCATACATTTACAACGCGGTATTTTACATCGCGTTGCCGTTACACGCATAGTCGTTACAACGACTTGCGCTGAGGCGTGGACTTAGGAATAGTATGATTTACTATTCCAACTCCAGTCTACGTACAGTAGGGAAGGTGTTGGAATAGTAAATCATACTATTCCTTAGGTTAGAGCGCCATCCAGCGCAAGTCGTTGTAACGACTTGCGTTGTAATGACCGCGATGTAAAGCCATTGCGATGCAATGCCCGCGTTGTAATGGATGTTTCCCGGGACAGGATGCTCATGACTAGGTTTAGGTTAGAAACTGTTAGATGCCAGTTCTGCTTCCCTCTGCGCCAGTGTGATTCATCTTCTGTCCTTATTTGCCCTTGTGATGAACATTATCCGAAAACCCTGTTACATTTCGCCTTTTTTTTGTACATTTTACTGTATTTATACTAAAAGGTTTTTAATTCCACTACTTCGGAGTGCTTTGATGTTTACCTGTAAACCTGCACTATTATATCTACAAATGCTTAGCTCCCTTGAGTTCCGAGCTAGCGTCTCAACCCTTCTTAAATTTTCTTTGCGTCTTAGGCAGTATCTTATGTTTTAAATGCCGGACATTTATAATAGATTATTTATCATATGAACATATTTTATTTAGGGTCTATGTTAGAAATTGGGTTACTGGTTGACTGGTGTATGATCCCTGGTCAAGCAGCAACCACAATCCTAGACAGGGTAAAAGGCAGGCAAACCCTAAATTAACCTGTGCTCACCCTCCGAAAGCTTGGCACAGAGCAGTCAGGCTTAACTTAAAGGTAATGTGTAAAGTGTTTGTGCAATATTTCAAACAGTAAGACATAAAACACAACACAAAAACGATCCCACGCCAGGTTAGAAAAATAGAACTGACTTTAATAAATAAAATAAGACCAAAACAACAAAAAAAACAATTAGTAAAACCTGAGATATTGTTTTTTAAAGTGAAAAATAGCTCCAAAAAGCACAAAGCGCTATTGAGGGATATCTGGTCGTGCCTGACCAGGACAAAGTCAAAAGTTTAGGCCAAACACAATGGAGCATGGGCCAGCTACAGATACCCAGTTAAGCCTGTCGGTGGTGGTCTGAGCAGTGGGAACCCGTAGGTTTACGGGTGGTGCCAGTACCTTGACACAAGTGTGACTACAAGATAGCACCAGGCAGCAGACACGTATAATGCCTAAATAACCCATAGTTAGGGTATGATCCACAGAAGGATTATAATTTCAGGTGAGAGCTATAGGCCTCTTACACGCACAGAGAATGAATGTGTAGCCGCTCATGCACGAATACGACTTTAGCCCTGAAGAAGGCCCCAGATCCTTTATGGACTCGTTTCAAGTCCCAAAACATGTTGGCATTCATTTAAATCAAGGTTAATTGAGTAATAATTCTCACCCATAATCTTGTTATTCTCATATTTTTAACCATACCCCAGTATCCTACTAATAAAACATTTGCTTTGGGATATACTGCGAGGTATTTTTAACTCACTACCCACTTTTTTCTGGATCCCTGCATTAGCCAGTTTCATTTTATCTAAGAACTCCCAGAGACTTTTTTCTGGTTGAGTCCGCCCTGTTGATATCACTTTACCAGGGTGTGGATAAGGGCCGATGATGAAGCATGTCACAATAAGTGAGTGAGGCGTCTACTCCAACATCTCTGGATATCCCTGGAAGACAATTGAGTTTAGGGTGGTACTTGTTTTCTTTCTCTTTTTTCTTCCTGGTCCAGTTGTCCTTTTGTGAGTAAATGTTTAAAATGATCTCACTACCAAAACTATTATATGTATTGCAGTGTACGTTCTATCGGATATCTCCAGAGATCTTTACTAAGATCGAAGTGGACATGCGGTCATTGTTGTGGGGTGGTCAGTCAGCACGCTAGAATAGCCCTAAAAACCCTCCAACGTAATCACTACAATGGTGGTCTTGCTCTACCTTACCAAGAGGCATACTATTGAGCAGCCCAACTCATTAATGTTAATGATTGGCTCTGCGCCCAGTGGAACACTCCACCTTTAGACTTGAGAGGGCGCAATGGGCGACGCGGTCCTGCCTACATTAACTTTATGCAAGTGTGGGGACACAAACTCTTCTCCAGGCCACCCAGGCTGCACTCGCCGCCTGGAATAAAGCCACAAAAACCATAGGTTGGCACCATAGGCCCACGTGGGAAACACCCTTGTGGGGGGACACTGACTCACAGAAATGTGGAAATTGCAGGAATTTGAGGCCTGGGGTTTGATTAGGATAATTAAGGTTGGGGATTTGATGGAGGGAGGACACATTATGCCATTCTCCTCGCTCCAGGTGAATTTGGTATGAATGTTACCAATTCCTAAATTCCGCACAAGTAAGGCATGCATGGCAGACCGAGGGGTTCCCTGGAGAAGTCATACTCGTACGCACCCCATTAGAAAGTCGGCTACTACTAGAGGAGCTGGGGAAGGGTGTGATTTTCTTAACTTATAAAACCCTTAATAATAATATGTTGGACACCCTGCATAAGCTGCTGGGGAAATGGGGAAGAGGACGTAGGCGATATGGACAGAAATAGTTTGGAAGGTTGCTAAGTACAATTCAAAAATACTCCAGAGTGTATTATAACAGACGGAGACTGCATGCCATGGGGAGAGCGCAGACCCTGCAGTGTTTAAGGTGCCACGGGGAAGATGGGTCCTTCTTCCATGCAATTTGGAGTTACCCACGATCCATGGCTATTGGGTTGCAATAACTGAGGAACTTAGTGAGATACTCTCGGCATTAATCCCACTTGACTCTAAAATCATTCTTTTGGGGATCCCTAATGATATCAACCTACCACGAGCTCAGCTCTTGTTTTGTAGCCTCGCCTTGTCATGGCTCAGAGGGACATAGCTAAGTGACGTGAATGTCCAACACTACAGGAGTGGAAAAGGGGCATGGACATGTACATGGTAGCCGAAAAAGCCAATTATACTAGCAGGGGCTAGTGTGGGGGTAGCTGGATGCAATATTATTCCTTAGATATACCAGAAGAAAGTGAGGGACAGAGCCAGGGAATGCTCTGAGGAGCGTATGTGTATTGTGGTTTGATGCTATGCTGTGTAGAATTTTGTGTTCACATCTGAAACTGAAATTGTACTGTCCGACGGCTGTCTGGGGATGGGATGGGGATGGAGGTTTGATGTTTTGGATCGTTGATATTGCATTATTGACAACAAAATAGGTCTCCTAATATTCTGTATGGTGCTTCTCCTTACTATTACTGCAATATCTTAAAAATTAAATAAAAATATATTTACAAAAAAAAAGAAGTTGCAGTAGAGGCAAAGTACCTTCTTAGAACAGCCCATGTTGTAAAATTTAATTTAAAGTTGTTATAAGATTATGACTGAAGATTGGAGACGGAAGTATTTCAGACTTTGGTGGATGGGTTAGGCTCTTTCACCCTAGATCTGTTCATATAGCGACTGAGCGCCCAACTTCCAGTCTTATTCATTTGGAGACTTGAGGCAATGGCAGTCGATGCAGCCCTGAAGAACTTGAGAGATTCTAACATTTATGCCTTTCATCCCTAAATAAGGATTTCAAGGGTGACGGCACAGGCGAGGAGACAGAGTGCTGAGCTGCTCCTAGCGATGCCCATTTAGAAATTTAAAGTTCAGCTCTTCTGGAACTTTCTTGGAGTGTTCCAATCGCTCTATCCTGATTTCTTAACATTCTGGTGAGCCGGAGAGGATCTGCATCCAGTGGTAGCGGGAGGTCTTTTTCACCTCAAGGCTCACAGAATTTAAGTGGACATTGGAAAGCCCCTGGCCTTCAATAACATATGCACTTACATACTATGCTAACGGAGCTTAGACCTGAGCACAGCCTGTGCGTTTTGACCAGTCGGAAGTGTTGTAAATTAAAATATAACTCTGGCAATTGCATTAGGTTTAATTTAGATACTACTTTAAAAAAGTAGTTTTGCATAACTGACTGTAGGAAAGGTGATGACTCCAATGTAGTTGAAGCTGTATCTTTGACTTAACAGCGGAAAGCTGTATGAATTGTAAGGATTGACTACAGTGGTCTGAGCCATCTTGTGGATAAGGAACCACTATTGCTTCATCTATATGTATCAAATCTTACCAGCTCTTTCATATATTCTGCGACTATACTATACCCAGCTATTGCAGATGTATTAGCTTAATGTTACTGTACTGATCAGGCACCTGATGCTTGGAATTGACGTTTGAGCCAAGAACAAATCAGTACAATGTGCATAATAGATTTACTTAAATTCTCAAAGAACAATGGATCTATTCAAAATATGAGATTTCCCTCACAATTTAAATGCCAGGGTGACCAGCCATGGTAAACGTGGCATTCATTTTAAATACTGATACCTTATCCTGTTTTGAAATATTTGTAGTGAATAGTTCCATTGACCAGGCAAGATTTTAGTTCCAAATATTTTATTGGCATTTTAATAAAGCATACAACCAGTCAAGTGTTGCAGAGATCTTGCGAAACATACAGAGGAAGTACCATAAAATATGACTGTTGTAAGGATCACATACATGAATAGATATGGTATACAGCAGACAGTCTGAAGATAAAGATACATAAGTACTGGCATAGGGACTAAAGTTGATGTAACTACTAAATATGTAATTATGATGAGATGAATTCCATTGAGACTGGAGGAAATGGTAAAATGTGAAATCTGCATCTTTTGAGACTGGATTGTGTGAGACAACTGCCACATGGGGATATCACAAGGCAAAAAAAGAATGGAACCAGGGGAGGACTGTGCAGTGCAAAGGAAACAGAGGGGAAGGGGAGAAAGGGCAGTGGGATATGAGTACAGGGCATGAGTCAGTATCTAAGACCCCAAGTTTGGTAGTGGTAGGTGCTCGGGCTTGATTTTCTCTAGATCTCTGAACTTATTGAGGAAACTCCAGACTGCACTAGAGATTTGGGGATATATCTGGCAACTGGATTGAGATCCATGCGCTCCTCCCAAAAAAAGAGACCCAACCCACCAGGTATGGAAAGAGAGGTGATTGAAAGATTTCCATTCTGACAAAATGACTTTCACAGCAATTGCCAGGAGATGAAGCAGGGCCATGTCATTCGCTTTATGGTTCAGATTGGTTTTAGAGGCACAGGGTCCTAAAGCTACCATGGAAAGTCTAAGAAAATCAGAGTACTAAAAATAGCTTAAAGAGGTGGGTCTGAATTTGGTCCAAATAATGAGCAAGGAGTGGACAATGGAAGAGCATATATTTGTATGAGCCAGTCCCCTTGTTGCAATTCCAGCAAGGGTCACTCTCCCGCAATTTTAGTTTATGTAATGTAGCTGGGGTCCAGTGTAGTAGATTCATAGAAAAGAATTTTAATTGGAGGAGAGGAGTTATTTTATTGCTCAAAGATAGATGGCTAATATTTTGCCAGTTTTAATCTGAGATGTGTTCAACACTTCTAGGTGAAGTCTTGAGCCCATTTTGCATTCAGGATCAACGCATGTGGTTGGATCGGTTTGAGAGGGTTTTGTAAATTTTGGAGGCAATATGACCTAAACTAATCCATGAGGTCAAATAATCAGGAAGAGTTGGGTGTATGGCATGCCTGACCTTAGGCAACTTTACTTTTATTTTCAGGAAACTATAGAAGTCTAAGTTAGGGAGGTCATACAATTGTGCTAGACGTGAGAAAGGTGGTGGGCTTTTATCATCGTATAGATCTCAAATTTGTCTAATGCCCTTGGAAGACCATGTGTAGGAAATATTCACAGCAACATCTGCATTTATTTTAGGATTGTGCCATAATGAAGCTAACTTAGAGTTGTGGAAAGATTCTGGCATGTGTTTGTCTAGGAGATTTAGAGCAGCTACAGTATCTGAGAGTATAATCTGAGAATGCTGGGCTTTAAACTTTGACATTTTAATTATGAAGATAGGTTAAAGGGAGAGCAAAGGGCACATGCTATCTCTACCTGTCGCTGGGAATTCAGAAAATTGGGGACAAGCCAGAGAGTGCCTTGCGCTGCTAGGAAGGCTGATAGGCTGATAGGCTGATAGGAAAAGGCTCCAATTTGGGAGATTGCAACCCCCTTGAGCAAAGCTCTTTCTAAGGGCCTTGTATCAAATCCTTGCTGTTTTATCTCTCCACACCAATTTAGAGGTTAGTCTACCAATATCGTGAAAAAAGGAGGAAGACAGCTTCATCGGCAACATAGCGGATACAAAATTCACAATTGGAGTTATCATCATCTTGAGTGTTTGAAGTCTACCCAACCATGTAATATATTTAGGCAACCAAGAGGAAAGCAGGTCTTTAATTTTGGAAGTAGTCTGGGATTCGTTATATTGTGGTGTTTCAGCTAAATCTTTGCAGAACCAAATCCCTAAATACTTAAGGCGTTTGGGCTGCCACATCAGCCCAAAGTCGCCTAAATGCGAGGAGAAGCATAAAGGGTTCAGAGGGAAGACCTTGGTTTTGTCCTATAATTAAGATGTACCTGAATACGCAAACAAACCCCTGAATAGTGTTGGTGATGCTTAGAATCACATTCTTCCTATCTTCAGTAAAAATCAGGATGTCATCAGTGTACGCTGCGGTTTTATAAGATCTGGAGCCAAATTGGAGACCTTTTACATCTGAAGATATGAGTAGAAACAACAGAGGAGAGAGAGGGCACCCCTGTCTTGTGCCTTGGTGAAGGCTAAAGGAGGTAGAGGTGGCGCCGTTAACTCTAATGTTATCTTTGGGGTTAGCATATAGGGCCATTGATTGGGGTTGATGAATAAATTGCAGAGATTATGAGATTCAAGGACTGGATGGAGAAAGGAGCAGGAGACTTTGTCGAAAGCCTTTGCGCGTCAAGAGCGATCGCGGCTGTTGGCTATGAGGAAAGAAGGAAGTGGCGGAGCGTGTCGTTAGCCTCCTTGGCTTAACGACACGCTCCGCCACTTCTGAAACGCTAGGCTGCACCCTATTTACAAGAATGTGGTGCAGCCTTGCGTTTCCCCCTGTGATGGCGCTAAGTTTAGCAACTTAGCGCC
This sequence comes from Calotriton arnoldi, assembly GCA_963921515.1. NCBI lineage: Eukaryota > Metazoa > Chordata > Amphibia > Caudata > Salamandridae > Calotriton > Calotriton arnoldi. The sequence goes on from CAWUFW010002717.1 coordinate 731,201, forward strand.
AACACAGGCACCCTTGCACCAGAGTGCAAGGGTGTCTGCGTGCAGGGGAGGATTGTTTATGTGTAGGAATGTGTCCCTTCCTGCACATAAACAATCCTAAAATGCAATTCTGTCACTTTCATGTGTGCAGCTTCATGCTGCACATATGAAAGTGACGAAATGGCATTTTTTTTTTAAAGGTTTGTTTATGTACAGGAAGGGACACCTTCCTGTACATAAACAAACCATGGCAGTTTGCTTTTTCCATGTGTGCTGCACAAGTCAACACACATGGAAAAAGCAAAAACGAGGAGAAATAATGCATTTCTCCTCGTTTCGCCAACTTAAGACCAGGGTTATCCTGATCTTAATTTTGGCGCAGCCTCCTATGTAAGCCACCCTTGTACATAGGGGGCAGCGTCAAATACAATGGGTGTTGCTGTGGAACGCTCACCACAACACCCACTGCACACCCCTTTCACCCTAACCATAGCGTAAAGGGTGCCTTATGTACAAGGCAGCGTTAAGCCACGTTAAGTGGCTTAACGCTGCCTTGTACATAAGCGCAGCCTTATCGCCACCACAACATCCGTAAAAGTGACGTTGTGGTGGCGATAGGAACTTGTACATATGCCCCTTAGTTTTATCTTGTGTATTATGAGGGGTGTGAAGATTCTACTGGAATTCTCTAAACACCTCGGGGCAGATTTCCAAGCCCCTTGCATCACTTTTACGCTGCCGTTGCGTCACTTTTGTGACGCAGCGACAGCGTAAAAAATGCGGCAAATTTACAACGTGAGGCATCTAGGGAGATGCGTCACGTTGTAAAGCCCTGCATGACAGTATACCTGCCACGCTGCCTGGATGCTGCTCTATGCTTTGGTTGCCAAACAATTCGACAAGGACCACACCCTTGAAACTTCCTTCAGCCAAGCATTTATTTTTATCCAACAACATCATATTGATCCAGCGCAATATTAGCCAACAACATTCATACACCATATACTCACTTGGGCCCATACATTCACACTACACTAATACTTACGCTGGGTGTCAGATGTACTCTTTTATCAAAGTCCCTGCTACCGATTACCTTCTGATTGAAGAGTAATAACTTACCAATGGATCCTTTGCTAATTGGGAAGTTTAAAATGAGTGACATTCATTATAGTACATAATCCTGAAATAATCACTGAGTCAGGAAGTTTTAAAATGTTTATCTAAAGTTTTAGCAGAGTAAAATACAGAAAACACGGTACTTGATTGAAATACCCAGGAAAAAGCATAAAAATGATTTTGCTAATAAATGACGGTGTTTAAGGAAGAGGAGAAGATAGAGACAGCAGCGCAACTAAAGGTTGCAGTATAGTTACCTAAATGCGAGAACCAAGCCCCTTGGCCAAGGAGTTGGAAAAGATAGGACCCAGGAAGGATGAAGAGCAAAGACTTCTTCCAGGATCAGGACAGGACCGGTGACCTCTCTACAACGACGCCTGCGCCGTTCCCCTCTCTGATACTCGACTTCTCTCGATTCTCCCGTGCCTTCCTTCTAATGGACTCCGCCGCCCCCTCCTCAGGACCTCTTCTGGACAGGGATTCAGTCAGCAACCGATCAGCATGGCAGTCTGGAGCTCTTCTGCGTGTTCTGAGAGTCAGCTCTCTCGCAGCATGGACGCCTGTTCTTCGTGAAAGTATGCTCCCATGGAATCTTGCTCTGACTAATTAACTAATGCTATATTCTATTATACCCTTCTACGCCCATATACCTCCCCTTAATGTTGCTAAAATATGGGACCACTACTTCTGATTGGACAGGGACAGGGGGTGGATTCTCGCACCATATCGATTTGGCCTAAATTGTAAAGCCTATTGTCTTTACGTTCCCTCCCCTTCAGATTAATACATTCACTTTATTTCCCACCCGTCTCACGACAAATGTTATACAATTTACAGGGGAAAAGTATCATTTTTGTCCTCCGGAAACATGAAGTACAGCATCTTCGGCCAATGGGTCATGGCCTTGGAAGACGTCCAAGTTGACTTCACTTGGCAGGCACACAGGACACATGCGCAGAACCATCTGTCTCTCGAGTTTCAAGTCACCAACCCAGGCCCAAGTTTACGAATTACTAAAAGTGCAAGAAGAAAATATTAAAATCACAGATAAAAAGTTTCACTGTATACCCACTTTCCCTACTCTATTCCCAATTAATTATAATACTATCCTGGATTAGTAGCATTAAGAAAACGACAATTTAATAATGACATGAGAGCAAGCTGAAGCATGTGAAAACATTTAGCGGCCATTTTAGTGCACACTGCGCAGAATCAGAAGTTTCCCACCAAGCAAAGAAAGACGTCACACCATGTGATCAGGTTGCGACATGCGCATTGAGGTTCCCGCGCGTTAGCGGACATTTTGGATTACAGACAAGCGTTATTCATTAGTAAAACACATAGGCAAGCTTCTGTCCCTCTTGAGTTTGTGAATGCAAAGTTTAGTTTTGACAATACAAGTTTAATAAATTAATACTATGAGGAAGATTGCGTACAAGCAAGTTTCATTTTTGAAACCTTGCTCCATCAATCCCCTCTCTGATGGCGTTTCTGAGCCATCAAAAATACTACCCTCAATCAGATGCCAACTTCTAGCAATTCGTTTCGTTCTCATTTTTACATTTTCTGTTTTTCACATCCCCTTTCAACTTTTTGTATAAATCACTTCTCCATTCTTCAAGTTCTATTTCATCTAGTTTTCTCTTCTTTCCTTTTCCTGTCACTTTATATGTTCCATTCTTTCTACAGCATTTGCACCATATTGTTATTGCCAATATTATTATTGCTATCCCTGCTAGGGGTACTAATATTTGACCTATAAGTCCTTTCCCTATATTAGCAAACCAGGTTCCAATTGACGAGATACTATTTGTCAATCTTTCCCATACACTATCAACTTCCAGTGGTTTAAGTTCTTTCTCAAGTTTAGTTATGTTCTGAATATACATTCCAATTTCTGCACTCTTATCAGGAATATAAGTGCAACAATGTTTCGTCTTCAATAATTTACAGACTCCTCCCTCTTTTGCCAATAGAATGTCAAGAGCAAATCGATTTTGCATCACCATAGATCTAATCGCAACCATCTCCATATTAATCATTAGAAAACCTCCAGCAGTATCCGTTGATAAACGATCAACCACTGTAGACAATTTACATATTTTCCTTGAGTTCAGAATTATTCCCACTGAAGGTATCAATGCACCAAATATATCACCTACAATTTCTGAAAAACTAGCTCTTTTACTACGTATTAATTCATTATTGTTTTCATTGCTTCCAGTGTTTCTTTTTACATGGTATATCTTTGGAAAAACTATTCCAAAATAACAACTTCCATACCACCGTGCAGGAAGCCTAAAGTAAGCCTTATTCCCACATACATAATAGTTTCCTGGAAAAACTGAATCTGTTCCTCCTTTGAGTCCCCAACCTCCAAGAATTAAAAAATTGTGTTCACATTCACTGGTCCCGATGAAAACATTGTTATAATCAGTCTTTAACCTATGAAGACAAATTTTCCCTTTCTTTACGAAATCCAGAGCCATTGCAGCTTGAGCTTTACCAGGTGTATAACTCCCTTCCTTCTCCGCCCAAGGTGGCAACTGAGCCTTATGCTCTGAAGCTTTCTTTTGAAAATCATGTCTTCTATCTTCTACTAAATTCAAAAATATCTTTTCTTCTTCTAGTAAAGAACATGTTAGATTGTGTCTATGTGCATGTGTTATGTCTATCGATTTCATTGTTAAGAAAAATTCTCCCATAAACTGTGCGTCTTGACTACTAAGCACTGGGTTCATACTCTTGCGAATCGGAACCTCTGAAAATATCACATCTAAGTTTGAATAATAATAGTGTAGCCTACCTGTTCTATAAAATAAACTTGTTAATACACTCCATGAGATGCCATATGTCAGTGGTAAATGATGGTATGTTAATCCTTCCGCTACTGATTCAGGCAACTTCATACAGACATAACAATTACTAACTTCCATTGTGTCTACATACTGAAACAATAACTTTGTGAAAACATTTAAACTAGTGTCGTTATCAGCTATTTCATGATGAATTTCTGCCTCATCTTCTGCCATTAATGCTACTCTATTGCCCTTCATGTTTGCTGTCCTCCCTTTAGTTTCATCATTAATCTTCTTATCTATTATCATAAGGTAAGGAACTGCTACAATCAGGACTAACCATACTATAAGCACCAATACTAGACTACATATGCAGATTGCACAGCATCTCCTACATCAATTTCGTTTTGGTCTCCCAGTAACTCTATCGTCAGGCATTTTTCGACAAGGAAGATTGCTCTTCTTATCTCTTCTTCTTTTCTTTAGAGGATTCTTTTGTTTAGTCAGGGTGGTCTTGTTTCTTCTTCGTATGTTAGTTCTGCACTTGTTCCTTCGCCACCACTGTCACTTGACTCTGAGCTTTCAAAATCTTCAAGAATTATATAAGTCCAGTCAGGACCCTTGAATTTGTTATTCACAAGTCTCAGTCTTTTACTTTTTCTTTTTCCTGACTTTTTCTCTTGTTCAGTTTGACTTGTCACTTCAGGTACTTGTTCTGGATCTTCACTTCTGGTTGTTATGTGGTATTTTACTCTTTTAATGACACTTGGCCAATGATCTCCTTTTCTTGTTTTCTTTGTTGGCACTGTTTCTCTGTTTACGTCTTCAAAGATCTCGTTATTTTCACTGCTTAATACTTTTTTTGTTTTCTTTGATTACTGCCTCTTTTGTTTGTTCTTTTTCAGGTCTGATTTGTTTCTCTTCAGTAGCTCCACAATGACTTTCAAGATGTTGACCTTGTTCCTTTTTTATTTCTTTATGTTCATTTGTATCAACCCCTTTTTCTTTAGTGAATTCTTCTTGATCTAACTGCTTCTGATCAGGGCTTATTGCACGGTGAACTTCTGCAGCCTGACCGGATTCTTCTAAACCTGTCTTTCCCTGTTCAAAGTCTATTAAGTCTTAACTGTTTTGAGTCCAATTTTCTTTCCCTATCTGACCTTGCTCAGGTTCTCCTATTGTCTTTTCTTCTGATACCTGAGCTGCTTCTTCTTCCCCTATCTGATCTTCTTCTATTTCTTCCAATTTTGTTTGATTTCTCGTTCTGTAATATACTTCAGGAACTTCTACCACTGGTATCCAATCCTGACTTGAGCTCGGTTGTTCTCCGTCAGCTTCCCTCGAACCTCTAACTTGAGATTCTTCTGCTGGGCAACCTTCAGCTTCTTCAGTGATTGGTGTTGTCTGTGAATTCTCCTCTTCAGGGTCTGGTACTCTCTTTGTGTGGCTTACGTGAATCCAATTAGGAAATCTTGCACACTTCACTGCTGTATTGGTGGTCAATATAACTTGACAAGGTCTGCTCCACCTGGGTGATAAACACGTTTCTCTGGTGTGATTCTTCACCACCACCCAATCACCAGGATTCAGATCATGTTCTAGTTCAGGCTGCCTGGAAACTGCGTCTTCTCCAACCTGATGAGAGACAGAACGCACTAGGTCAGCCAATACTGTGCAATAATCCAGAACCATATCATCAGATATATTTATTAATTTGTTTGTGGGAACATTTGTTTGTCTCATTGCTCTTCCCATCATTATTTCATGGGGGCTCAATCCTGTTGTTCTGTCAGGTATGCTTCTGATTCCCATCAAGACAAGTGGCAATGCGTCTGGCCACTCTAATGATGTTGATGCACACATTTTTCCCAATCTTGACTTTATAGTGCCATTCAATTGTTCAACCACTCCAGAAGCCTCTGGGCGATCTGCACAGTGCAATTTCTGTTTTATTTGAAATGCTTCACAGATTATCTGGATCACTTCGCTATTAAAGTGTTTTCCTCTATCTGATTCCAAAGATACTGGGAAACCAAACCTAGGTATGAGCTCTCGTAACAACAGTTTTGCAACTGTAATACTGTCATTCCTCCTAGTAGGGTAAGCCTCCACCCACTTTGGAAACAGACACACTATGACTAGTACATATTTTAGTCCTCTGCATGGTGGTAACTGTATGAAGTCGAACTGGAGTCTTATAAATGGGCCCTCTGCTTTTCCAATCTTTCCAAACCCAATTATCGTTTTCCTGCCTGGATTATGCATTTGGCAAGTTAGACATCTCTGGCAAAGACTCTCTGCAACAGCCCTGAATTTGGGATTGTACCAATTTTGTCTGAACAGCCTAATCATTGCATCTCTCCCTATGTGTGTGTCTCCATGATGCATTCTGGCCATTTGTGAGAGTAAACAGTCTGGCATGACTGGTCTGCCATCTGCACTGATCCACACTTCATCTTCTCCTCTTTGGGAGCAACCCACTTTGATCCACAAATTTTTCTCCCTTTCATCAACCTCATCTTGCAATTTCTTCACCTCATTCCAAGTTTCAGGTGGCATATACAGCATAAGTTGGCAGCTGATTCCCATTCTTTCCACCCTCTTATTGACTGACGTTCTGGTTTTGGCACAATGTTGAGCCACCAGGTCTGCATATCTGTTGCCGACTACCACCCAGTCATCTCCTGACTGGTGTGCGGCACATTTCACCACAGCCAATTCTTTTGGTGATTGTATTGCTTCTAGCAATTCCCTTACAAATTGTCCATTTTTAATAGGGGATCCAGAAGAAGTCATGAAATCCCTCTGCATCCACAGTTGGCCAAAATCATGCACAACCCCGTAACCATATTGACTATCTGTAAATATGGTCACTCTCTGATTCCTCCCAATTTTGCAAGCTTTTATCAAAGCAATCAATTCAGCTACTTGTGCAGATTTTACTCCTGGTAAATAGGATGCTTCGACTATTCCAGTTAATTCACATACCGCATAGGCAGCAGTTAGTTTACCATCTTCATGTCTTTGACATGAACCATCGACAAATAGCTCCCTGTCTGGCTTTTTAAGAGGCTGTTACTCTATGTCTGGGCGTGGTTTTGTACATAATTCTGTAATTTGTACACAATCATGTTCATCTTCTTCGTCATCTTTATTTGTTTCATGATATGGGTCCGGCAATAAAGTTGCTGGATTTATTATTGTACACCTTACCATGGTCACATTTTCAGCACCCATTATTATCCTCTCATATTTAGTCAGCCGACTAGGAGTAAGATGCTGAGTTCGGGTTCTTGTCAATAGAATCACAACTGCATGTGGAACATACACTTTTACAGGATGTCCCATCACAATTGACTCGCTTTGTTCAATGCTCAAACAAGTTGCTGCCACTGCTTTTAAGCATCCTGGCAACGCGGCTGCTACTGGGTCCAATGTAGCAGAAAAGTATGCTATAGGACGTCTGTCTAGTCCATGTCTCTGAGTTAGGACAGAAAGTGCACAATTTTCTCTCTCTTGACAGAATAATGCGAATTCTCTTTTATAATCAGGCATGCCTAAGGCAGGTGCTGAACAAAGTGCGTTTCACAATTTTACAAAAGCTTCTACACTTTCATCCTCCCACTCAACAGGGTCCTTTGCTTTCTTTTTCGTCATGTTAATTAAGGGCTTAGCTAACATGGAAAAATTTGGTATCCATTGTCGACAGTAGCCTACTATTCCTAGGAACATTCGCACTTGTCTTTGGGTTACAGGCATTTGCATTCTCTTTATTAATTCTACTCTTTCAGAGGTTACTCTTCTTTTTCCCCTCTCAATTTGATGTCCCAGATATTTAACAGCTGTCCTGCAAAACTGTAACTTTTCAGGTGAGACTTTATGCCCTTCCTCAGCCAAAACATTTAATAATGCTATGGAGTCATCAACATAGTCTTCTCTGGTGGGCGACGCCACCAATAAGTCATCGATATATTGGACTAAGACTGAGCTTCCTGGCATCACTAGTTTTTCCAGGCACTTTTTCAGTATCTGGTTGAAGATGGAAGGACTTTCTGTGTACCCCTGAGGAACTCTATTCCACACATAGACTTTGTTCTCAAATTTAAATGAGAAAAGATACTGGCTGTCTGGATGCAATGGTATTGAAAAGAATGCTTGACACAAATCAATTACTGTGAACCATCCTGCATTCCAAGGGATCTGGTATAGAATTACTGCAGGATTTGGTACTATGGGACAACATGGTTCCACAATCTTGTTTATTTTAGGCAGGTCCTGAACAATCCTATATTTTCCACTAGGTTTCTTTAGTCCCATGATTGGTGAATTACATGGGCTACTCATTACTTCTTTTAGGATGTTTTGTTCTACCATTCATTTTATTTCTTCAATGACTCCTGCCTTTACTTCTGCACTCATTTTGTACTTTCTGGTATTTGGGAAAATTGCACCTTCTTTTACCGTAATTTGAACTGGATCTATTTTTGCCATAAGTCCTACTTCTTTTCCGGAGAAATCCCATACTATTGGGTTTACTGTACCGTTTAATTCTTCTGGTAACTCATCTCTTGTTATTAACGAAAACATTTTGTCTATTTCTGTACCTTGTTTTGCAACCATAATTTTATATACATGGTCCTCATCTGGTGTCTGAACTGCCACACCATCTGGCGTGCAGAAAATTGTACAGTTCATTTTACACAATAAATCCCTACCTAATAAATTTACTGGACTAGAGTCGCACACTACAAATTGGTGCATTTCTCTGAAGTTTCCTATTTTGACTTCCATTGGTTCTGTAAGAGGCGTTCTAATTCTTTGATTAGCTACCCCTACTACTTGGATATCTTCACCAGAGAGAGGAAGGTCTGGGATGTCTGCTGATCTCACCGTAGACCTGGTAGCACCAGTGTCCAAAAGGAAAGTAATATCATTACCTTTCACATTTCCTACAACATATGGACCAGACTGATCTACCTGTAAGGATGCGCCAAGTACGCACTCCTTCTTCCCCTCTCCTAGGCACCGTCATCAGTTGAATTCACAGTAATTGTCCTGCAAAAGAAATTGTGATGTCATATAATCATTCTTACCACTCCCTCCTGGGTATCCAATGTCTGTGCCGTGCTTTGCTCTGCTTACATTACCCTGAACAGGTGGAGGTGGTAATTGACTCTGGGGATTTACACCCTGTTGTGAGTCATTCTGCGTCTGTGGATTTAAGTTTTGATTTGGGCCATTATTATTCCGAATCTTTTTACATTCGTCCTTCCAATGCCCCAATTTTCCACATCCATGGCAAGGAAATTTCTTTTTAGCTTCTTCTCTACTCATTCGTCCTCTAAATTTTCCACCATTTCCCGTATCACCACTCGTTCCAGAATCTTTTCCTGGATTTTCACTCGGATTTTCCAAATTAATTCCCTGCTTTTCTGCCATTTTCACCTGAGCCCACATCACCTTTTCTTGTAATTTCTTGTGTCTATCCTCAATATCGTCTCCACAATATTTTGCATACTTCAGAATCTCATCTATGGGCTTTCCCTGCCAACACAGCATGTGTTGTTTAATCATCTGGCAAATCTCTGGCTTCAGACCGTAAACAAATCGATACACAAACTGACTCATGTTTTTGTCTCCAATGTCCTCGAATCCACTATACTGTTTAAACACCTGCAATAAACGCTCATAATAGGAATGTACTGTTTCACTGGCTTCTTGGGTGGTTCGATCTATTTTCACCCAATCTGTTTCTTTCGGTGGTATTTTCCCTTTCAGGTAAGTTATCACCTGCTGATACTTTTTCATTACGTCATTTGACGGGGCACCTGTTTTCGGATCTCTGGGATATTCATCACTAGGCCAATCGACTGTGATTTTACAATCTGTCCATAAATCGGCAGGTACCACTATGTCAAACAACCCATCTAAATCCTTCAACAATACCTTTTACACCTTCACAAACCTTTCAACCTTCTTGTACCATTCAATTGGTTTTTCCCTCAATTTTGGAAAATCATTCGTAAATGATAAAATATCCTGTCTGCTCCATGGGACATGTACATATCCTCCTCCCGCAACTTCTCGCATTGGATACATTTGATCTGCTTTTCCTGCTTCCTTCATCACATATTCAGATGCTGTTCTACTTGTTTGTGCCTCTTCCTTTTTCTTGGCCCACCTGGTTCTCCATTTATCTAGGTCTCCCCATTTTTGTAAAACTAACATTAATTCTCTTATTTGTAATCTTCTTCCAGAGGCATTCATATTTTCTAAGTCTTTATCTGAAAATTCTGCTCTATAGGGTTTCTGTAATACCTTTGATCTCCCTATTTCTATTCCCATCTATAATGCTAAATTGGACAATTTTTCATGAAATAACCTTACATTTCTGGTGATACTCCTGCATAGGAACAATAATTCTTCTTCATCATAGGTATTTAAGCGTTCTAGTCCTACATTTCCTGCTATTATTTCTTCTAATTCGACTTTTAATTTATGAATGTCCATTATTTTCGGAGGTGTGCACTGTTTAACTGACCCTTGCACCCATCTTTCTAGATCTTCAGGTGTTACTATGGTAGCACTTTTTGCTCCTGATGAAGTTACTAAACTTACATCTTTTGAACCTCCAGGTACATCTTTTCTTGGAGTACTATTTACAGAACCTCGAATAGGCAAATCCATAAGTGATATTGTGGATTCACAGTCACTAAATTGATCCTCAATTATAACTGGAGCTTCAGGTTTAGGATTACTCACAGGAGTAGGTGCAAGTATGGGTTGAGGACAATTTCCCTGAGTACCATATAATGGAACTACTGGACCAATTGTTACAGGAATAGTCAATGAATCAGGGTGTACTTTTATCTGAGTTATTTTCTGTATTAATTCTGCTCTGGTCTTTTCTAGGGCTTCCTTTTCTTTGTCATGAAGTATTCTAGTCGGGGTAAATTCATGCATTACTTGTGGTACCATTGGAGTTTTCGGTGGTGCACTTGGGGTGCATCCACTTGTCCCTTCCTGATATGGTGGGGGATTTCTTAACATTTCCTCCATAAATTCGTCTTCAGATTCCTCATTTCTCATTAAATGTTTTGTCTTTTCTGTACATTTGCCTCCTGATTTCTCTCCTTCTGTGAATAATGGATACAGTCCCTCTGTAATCATTGCCCTTCTCCATTGTTTCATCTGACCTTCTCTCGACTCACGTAAATATCTGGGGTAAAATCCTGGGTAACTCCTATTACTTCTAGATCGGTCCCGCTCAAATGCCTCGGTTTCCCATTCCTCTAGTGCTTCGTACTGAGTTAATCTAGGTCATTCATTCTCAATCTCAAGTTCTGAAGAATTCGCCCATTGAACGTGCCATTCTGGGTAAATGCTAATATTCCATCATTTTTGGTGTATTCTATCCAATTCTCCATCCATACACAAGTATGATAACCTCTCTCCATCATCATAAATGATGCTGGCGTTTTAGCTGGTGGAATAATAATGCCTTCTCTATTTTTGATTGGTTTGTCCTTTTTAAAATAATTCTTAATCTTTTGTAAGAATGACATTTTTCTCCTTTCTCCGTACATTCTATCTAATCTTCTGTGTACAAAATTATATTCTGCAAAACCTAAGAATCTCCTATCCGGACGAGTTCCTGTTAAAGTCGGATCGCGTTTTAACATGCAATCCTTATCCACTAAGAATTTTGCTTCTATAATTTCGACCAATCAAAGGTCTGCTATCTTTTATTTCCGAGCCAATCCTTGCGCGGCCTTTTGGTGACGTTTCTCTGTCAACCCCTCCTTTACAATCTGCTCTTTTCTGTCCTCGCTGGTTTAACCAATCCCAGCGCGGCTCCTGTGACATCAGTACTACTCCTGACTACTGACCCCTCCTTTACAAGTGTCTCTCCACACCCGCTGTTTCAACCTACCACAGCGTGGCGTTTTGTGACGTCAGCTCCCTCTCCGGCAACTGACCCTCCCTTTACAAAAATGTACGCAAACTTATTTTCTCTATAAATCTTAATTAAATTTCAGTAACAACATAAAACATTCGCTATCGTGCCAGTTTCCACTAATTTTGAAAAGGATAGTTTCTTCCACACTTTAGTAAAACCTTTCCGTTTACTAAAACATACACTACGAGTAAAACACTTCCGTCTACTCTTCACACAAGCTCCAGAAGTACCTGTTACTTCTCCAATGTTACCCTTACTAGGTGATATAACATCAAATTTTTATCAGCGTACCCTTTTGCTATTACTCACACGCATAGAGTCCCTAACGAGTACTAAAAGTCCTGCTTAACTTCTCAGTACTAATTCTGCCTGACAGATAACCTCACTGCAGTATGGCTTCCACTTGCCACCCACTATTCTTTTTCCTACCCCGGGGTATTCTAGACAACATATAACAAAACTCAAAAATTTAAGTGGATGTTAGTTCATAAAAATACAAATAAAATTCTCATTACCCAATTAACAAAGAGTAACAAAAACCGTCCTCTGCTTACCAGAAAACTGATCCAGCGCAATATTAGCCAACAACATTCATACACCATATACTCACTTGGGCCCATATATTCACACTACACTAATACTTACGCTGGGTGTCAGATGTACTCTTTTATCAAAGTCCCTGCTACCAATTACCTTCTGATTGAAGAGTAATAACTTACCAATGGATCCTTTGCTAATTGGGAAGTTTAAAATGAGTGACATTCATTATAGTACATAATCCTGAAATAATCACTGAGTCAGGAAGTTTTAAAATGTTTATCTAAAGTTTTAGCAGAGTAAAATACAGAAAACACGGTACTTGATTGAAATACCCAGGAAAAAGCATAAAAATGATTTTGCTAATAAATGACGGTGTTTAAGGAAGAGGAGAAGATAGAGACAGCAGCGCAACTAAAGGTTGCAGTATAGTTACCTAAATGCGAGAACCAAGCCCCTTGGCCAAGGAGTTGGAAAAGATAGGACCCAGGAAGGATGAAGAGCAAAGACTTCTTCCAGGATCAGGACAGGACCGGTGACCTCTCTACAACGACGCCTGCGCCGTTCCCCTCTCTGATACTCGACTTCTCTCGATTCTCCCGTGCCTTCCTTCTAATGGACTCCGCCGCCCCCTCCTCAGGACCTCTTCTGGACAGGGATTCAGTCAGCAACCGATATGCAAGGCAGTCTGGAGCTCTTCTGCGTGTTCTGAGAGTCAGCTCTCTCGCAGCATGGACGCCTGTTCTTCGTGAAAGTATGCTCCCATGGAATCTTGCTCTGACTAATTAACTAATGCTATATTCTATTATACCCTTCTAGGCCCATATACCTCCCCTTAATGTTGCTAAAATATGGGACCACTACTTCTGATTGGACAGGGACAGGGGGTGGATTCTCGCACCATATCGATTTGGCCTAAATTGTAAAGCCTATTGTCTTTACGTTCCCTCCCCTTCAGATTAATACATTCACTTTATTTCCCACCCGTCTCACGACAAATGTTATACAATTTACAGGGGAAAAGTATCATTTTTGTCCTCCGGAAACATGAAGTAAAGCATCTTCGGCCAATGGGTCATGGCCTTGGAAGACATCCAAGTTGACTTCACTTGGCAGGCACACAGGACACATGCGCAGAACCATCTGTCTCTCGAGTTTCAAGTCACCAACCCAGGCCCAAGTTTACGAATTACTAAAAGTGCAAGAAGAAAATATTAAAATCACAAATAAAAAGTTTCACTGTATAACCACTTTCCCTACTCTATTCCCAATTAATTATAATACTATCCTGCATTAGTAGCATTAAGAAAACGACAATTTAATAATGACATGAGAGCAAGCTGAAGCATGTGAAAACATTTAGCGGCCATTTTAGTGCACACTGCGCAGAAGCAGAAGTTTCCCACCAAGCAAAGAAAGACGTCACACCATGTGATCAGGTTGCGACATGCGCATTGAGGTTCCCGCGCTTTAGCGGACATTTTGGATTACAGACAAGCGTTATTCATTAGTAAAACACATAGGCAAGCTTCTGTCCCTCTTGTGTTTGTGAATGCAAAGTTTAGTTTTGACAATACAAGTTTAATAAATTAATACTATGAGGAAGATTGCGTACAAGCAAGTTTCATTTTTGAAACCTTGCTCCATCAATATTATTGGATATCACCGGATGCTATAGTGCCCTAGCGCCCCCTGTGATTCCATATATCCCCGTGAGGATTTTTATCAAGCGCAGCATAGCTATTCATTTTTCTGTTTAGCAGAAACTCTGCATGTACAATAATTATGCAGCGGCTTCATTCTACATAAGGACTTGCATTTCAAATTTTATAGGAACCTGACTATGTTTATCCCACATGCAACAATAAGGCTTTCTACTGTTTATACAGTATTTACTGAGATGGAACCCTGAAGAAGGCTTCGCTGAAACGCGCGTCGTTTAATTACACCGCCAGTTCTCTCAATATATATTGTACTGTATTAGGCACAAAAAGAGACATCAGATGTGTGTTTAATCTTACCGCCAGTTCTCTCAATATATAGTGTATTGTACCATGCACCAAAAGAGTAATCAGATTTGTTCTTAGATATAATTACATGTCTAGTATCTGCACCCTTATATTGTGAAACTAAACATGCACTGATAATATGTATTGATGAAAATTCCTTGAATGAATAGGTCATATTAATTGGAAATTGTGAAAGCATTCAGAACCTTACATGAATTGTTGTCATTCTAAGTTAATTTCATACATAAATATAAAAAAAAAAATTATAAAAAGAAATGATCATAAAAAGTATAAAAATATTTTTTTTAATATAATAAACAACATAAAAATCTGACAGTATTTGTGCATGTTTGAATTCAGAACCATTGTTACACGTTGCCTATTGCTGCTCTAGCACTAAACTTTATTGCCCTGTCTAGGCTTTATTTTCCAATTGTGACATTATACCTGCGTCAGGTATAATGTATGCAGGGTAGGCGTTCCCACGCAGGAAAGCCCCGTAAAAGTGACGCAGTGAAATCTACAAGATTTCACTGCGTGACTTTTAGGACGCCACTGCGTCAAAACTTTACGCCTGCTTGAAGCAGGCGTAAGGAGTGACGCAGTGTACTGGGAATAGGCCGCAACACGCATTGCTGGAGTTGCGTCGTGCTTGCGACACAACTCCAACAATGCGTGACTTTTCCGCCAACAGATGCGTCAGAATTTCTGATGCATCTGTCAATCATTGCGCCATAGTGCGCTGTATTGTAAATACGGCGCATCTATAGTGGTGCAAGGGTTTTTCACGCAGGCGCAGGGAAACTGACGCATCTATACAGATGCGTCCGTTTCTTGTAAATCTGCCCCCTCGAGGATCTCCTTGGTTTGAACTTTTTGAGAGCCATCTTGAGCCTTGATATGTGTGATTTGGTTATTTATGTTCTTGAATTTGAGTGTATTGGCAAGGGATTTACCACTCTATTCAGAAAGGAAGATGTTTTGAATTTTTGGCCTGAATAAAAAGATATGCTCTTTTACTAACAATGGTATTATATGTGTACTTTAGTTGCTTAATGTTCCTTCAGTAGGGACTTGTTACTAGAGTGTCTGAAGGCTTCCTCCTTCCTTCTTAGGTTATACCTGCACAGTGCTTGTGAAATCTCTTGTATTTAATGTATCTTAAAAGGGGACTCTTATCAGTTCCCATTGCTGAATTACTGTGTTCTTGCGCTTTTGTGTGGAACTTTTATTTTTGTTACCTTCCCCCTGGCTGCATGCATTTACGATACTTATACTAAAGCTGTTCACACTGTTTAAGCCCGATTCACTGTCAAGATACTATCTCATCCCACTGGAAAAGGGAGACAGCTTCTAACAGTATGCTAGAATGCTTCCTTTTTAGGTCGAGCCTAAACAGTGTTTGCGCTGTTAGGCGATCTGTTGTCTGTACTTTGTGGGTTCTGACTCCTCCCATGCTTTGGATAGGTTTTTGTGTGTGTCGGTTATAAATCATAGCCTGCAAATGGCTAAAGGTGGGTGCATGTCCCACCTTCTCTAGCAAGTTCACTCCCATGGAGTATTGCCGCTGGAGCAAGAAGGGACATGCACGCTGCTTGTTTTAAAAGCAGTGTGGCACGCAGCGCTTTATTTATTTATTTATTTTCAGCCACACATAATGTTTTCATTTCAGCACCACAGCAATCCACATTTTTTTTTTTTCTTTCAGCCGCACATAATGTTTTTATTTCAGCAGCGCTGCACGTCGCAACTGCAAACTCCAGTCCTGCATATCATGATGATGCCCTAGACTTCCATGGAAGCAGCCTCATCGTATCATCGCTTGTGGCCTATGGCAACCTGCCTGCCCTCATTACTTCACTAGGATGCCGGCTGTGTTGTGCTTTTGTGGTTTCCTGCATCTGGTTTCAGCATATCTAACATTCACGATACAGCAGATTCTATGCATTAGAAAGCGCATGCAGTCTGTCCGTCTGGCCTACTCCTTTAGCGCTGACTCAGGCAGGGGAAACCTCCCAATTGAGTTTAAGCCATCTTGGTGAAAGGCCTAGCGGTTAAGAAACACTCATGTCTGATCTGTTCTACTGGAGGCCATAGCGAAGGTATTTGGAGAAACTTCGATCCAGACGTGGGACTACGCACTAGACGCCCAAGGGGGGAGCTTGCCAATCACAGATCGGCTGGACGTGGCAAAATGTGATTACCGACAAAAGCGGAGTTCTGTCCTGCTGCATTTCCAAACAAGCATTAAAAATGCAATAGGTCTCGCCTTTCATTAAGTTAAAGCCATTTGCTTTGCTATACAATACCATTAGCAAAGCAAATGGCTTTAACTTAATCAAAGGCGAGAACTATTGCATTTTCAATGCTTGTTTAATTAGCACACACATTTGCAATGTAAAAGGGTGTATTTATTGATCTATATAGAGTAGAATTTTCCAACTCATGCATTAAGATGAAATGAAACAAGAAAACACTTCAAAATAAAATGCAACCGAGATCATACAGCCTTACATTGTTTTAAGTACCTAGATCTTCTCTTTTAAAAGGGTCAACACAAACAGAAAAAAAGTTGCAGATGTGTATTGTAAACTTACCGGTGTGAGGGTCAAGTATGAAGATCAGCCTGAATTCTGGGGCCCAATGAGTATCCTTCCGAGGTTATAATGTCACACTTGAAGAAGCCGTTTGAAGTCAAAAGTCATCTGGGTGGGAATACTGTTGCCTCTTGGAATGCCTTTATATTGCAGACCATGTAGGACTCTTACACTGCTGAGGCACCTTTCTATTGGTGCCTTATGTGAGATCCTCCTAACTTTGTCTCTGTCAATGCTGAAAATACAGTCATTGTTGAGGAGAAAAACATCAAAGTTGAGGGATGTCTTAATATTAAGGCACCTTCAACACCCAGGCACTTTCAGCATTGAGGTCCACCAACTGAGGTACTTTCAACATCTAGACACTGAGCGTTATAATGGCTGCCGTGAAAATTGTGTTAAAGCCGCTGAGGCACGAAAGAGTATGGAGAGTGTGGGTAGAAAGGAACGAGGATAGAGTAGCTGCCCTGGCTTCTTAACCTCATTGCTCTCCTCCCAGTCGGTAACTTCTTAAAGAAGAAAGAAATTTCGGCAATAGCGTAGTATAGTTTCTTTTCAGTAATTCTCAGTGATGCTCCAAGAAAGCCTTTTCCTGCGCATACACCACTCCCATAGAGAGGAGCAACCAGAGAGGCAACATTTGTGTAGCACATGCACTTCGTGAAAAGTAAAAACTGCAGATGTAAGTTGGTAAAAGAGGGTGGGGGGCATGAGAAGAAAAAACAAAAAACCCTCATATCGGAGGAAAGAAGTTTGAGATCTAGAACAGACACTGATAGCTTGAATGAAGTGAAACAACCCCCACAAGAATACATTTCCCACAATCATAAAGAAGAAATGGCCAGAGCCAGTGTTCTGGGATGTTTAGTCCACAGAGCTGAAAAAGAACCGAGGAAACAAATGCCACTGCTTTGGTTGGTAGAATTGGCGAGGGTGCGAAAAGCAGCAGCACCGTCGTTTTTGCATATGCAAGGTTAAATGTCAGTAGGAACGTTTTCCTTTAATATTTTCTATTTTTTTTAAAAAAAGAACATAAAAAAAGGTTTGGGTCGCAACCTCATTTTCGGCTTGTTAGAATATGTGCGCGTTTTAATTGCATTAAAAACAGGCTTGTTAGAATATGTGCGCGTTTTAATTGCATTAAAAACAAGCTGTCGCCAGTGTGAAAAATATAGTGCGTCCGTCTCACGCCGCGAGTAAAGCATCCAGTCCCCGTGTGCACATCTTCTGTCCGTCCGCGTGCACATCTGGAATCCGTATCGATTCCAAAAGGCCCTCGCATGGCGAGAGCAGCGCATGTGCGCTGCTAACACCAGGCGAGACCTAAAAATACAACTGCCGCCATCTCATATATGTCGAGGACAGTCTGTGTCACACCGGTGAGTCTGACAGCACCTCGCCATGCTCTC
This sequence comes from Calotriton arnoldi, assembly GCA_963921515.1. Lineage (NCBI taxonomy): Eukaryota > Metazoa > Chordata > Amphibia > Caudata > Salamandridae > Calotriton > Calotriton arnoldi. The sequence goes on from CAWUFW010002717.1 coordinate 749,606, forward strand.
ACCCTAGATGACACGACGTCACCTAACGCCTCTGTTGAATTTAAGGTGGCACCATTTTCTGCAATCCGCACTGCAGCCTAAAACAAAATGTCTACTGCCCAGATGAGTGGACAGAAGCCGCCCAAAACTGGTCTTAGGTCTGCAGGTCATTAGAAGCAGGATCGCTCCATGTTGTGCAGAAGCTTTTTAGCAGCTTATCAATTGGAATGAAACGCTTCAGCACGCTGCCAGTATAATTGGCAGCATTTGTGGAGACATGAAAGAGATTATATCACTACCTGCTGTGCCTTGCCATCATTGTATTTTCCTTCAAAACTGTGTACACATGAAATGTGCATTGCACTGCTTATAGATTCATGGTATACACTGCCTGCAAGCTTTTTGCCTACTTTAAGGTTTTGGGCGTTCGGGTGGCTTTAAAGCAATATGAAATAGACTAGCGAGTGAATGTGAGGTAAAGGCTGGAATCAATGGTCTGCAAGATAAATCATTGGGTTAAAAGTCAACAAATATTTAAGCGTGGTGAGTAAGTCCTTTGCAGGACAACGAGAGAGTTGCTATGCACACATTCTGCACCTGCGAACAGGTGCAGAATAGAGATGTGTTCCCATGTTTTAAAGGCTCACGTTAACTACATTCCTTGTACTAATACAGAAAGTGTGGGAGTTAGTGCATGAGCTATAGGGAGTGCGACCTAAAAACACAGAGAAGGATCCACTCTCATTGGGGCATTTTCACAAGGGTTTAACGGTCTTGTCTTCAAATGGTTCGCCTCGTATCTCCAACACAGAACACAACAAATCAAAATCAATGACTGCCTCTCTAACCCTTCACCTGTCGCCCTTGGTGTCCCTCAAGGCTCTATTCTCTCCCCCTCTCTCTTTAACCTCTTTATGGAACCCCTTACCCTAATTCTGAAAAAACTGGGATCAATTATCACCTCTATGCTGATGACACCCAACTTTACTATAAGATTAGGTCACACTCTGATGTACTTCACCTTAACAATACTCTGAGCAAGATCCAATCCTGGTTCCACTCCAATCATCTCAAACTAAACCCTAAAAAAACTGAAGTCATCCTCTTCACTCCAAAAAACAACAGGCTCCCCATTCAATCTTGGATCTCTGACCTAAATACCCTCAACTGCTCGCTCTCCATATCCAATTCAGTGAAATCACTTGGTATCTCCATTGACAAAAACCTAACTCTTAACGACCACATAAAAAACTCAGCTAAAGGAGCTCTCTTCACTCTTCGCCATCTCAAAAAAATCAAACCCTTCATTCCATCTGAAGACTTCAAATTGATTGTCCAGTCACTAGTTCTCTCGAAAATTGACTATGGTAACGCTATCCTCACAGGAACCCCCAAAGTACACCTCGCCCCCCCTCAGATCGGTGCTCCACTTAGCGGCCAGGCTAATCACTAACTACAATCATTTTGACCATATCTCCCCAGCCCTGAAAGCCCTTAATTGGCTGCCGGTTGAAGGTAGATCCTCCTACAAGACAGCATGCATTACGCATAAAGCTCTCCACCGAAATTCCCCTTTGTACCTCACTAACAAACTCAAAATTGCAGGCTGCACCAGACCGATGAAAAGCACTAGCGCTCTCCTCCTCGTCCACCCCTTGTTAAAAAAGAAAACCACACAATCACGCTCCTTCTCCGGAAATGCCCCGAACATCTGGAATGCTCTCCCCAAGGACCTGCGATGTAACCCCTCCTACCTCAGCTTTAAAAAAGACCTTAAACACCACCTTCTCAACAAATATTGGGGTCCATAACCCCTCCTCTGACCCTACACTCTACTTCCCCCGTCATGATTCCCCTTTCTCCTCATTACTATCCCTCACCTCTCCCCCCTTTTTATCTTTCACCCTGTTCTCTCCCTCCCTACCCACCCTCTCTCCCCTCTCTTTCATCTACAACCCTTACCCCTCTCCACCTAAAATCTATCTACATTACCTCCTCTTCCCTAATTTGGTTCTTTCCCACCCATTCGTATCTAATTATCCCTCGCCCGCAGTCCAACCCTGATTTTTTTCTCCCTCCTTCACTCGTTACCGAACCTTACCTGCGCTTTTTGTTACTGTTTTAAATATCCTGCCGTAACAGCTTTTTATGTATATTGCTCTTTGCCCATTTTGTTTAATCAATCTGTTCTAATTTTATCTGTCTTAATGCTTTGATATTGAACAACTGTTTTCTTTGTTCCTGTAATTTTTTTGTTCACATGTAAACTTCTCATGTAGAATGTAAAGTGCTCTGATACCCCCGGGTCGAGCCAGCGCCATATAAAACCTTTCTAATAAATAAATAAAATAAAGTGGCGGAGTGAGGCATTAGCCTTCCTGGCTTAGCGCCTCACTCCGCCACTTCAGAAACGCAGGGCTGCACCATATTTACAAGAATATGGTGCAGCCCTGCATTTTCCCCTGCGCTGGTGCTACACTTAGCAGCCTAACGCCAACGCAGGCACCCTTGCACCATAGTGCAAGGGTGTCTGCATGCAGGTGAAGATTGTTTATGTAGAGAAAGGTCCCCCTTCCTGCACATAAACAATTTTGAAATGCTGTTTTGTATCTTCTATGAATGCTGCTTAATGTGCACACAAAGAAGTTGCAAAATGCCATTTTCAAAAAATGATTGTTTATGTGCAGGAAGGGGGACCTTCCTGTACATAAACAATCATTGGCCTTTTGTTGTTTTCATGTGTGCTGCACAACGCAGCACATATGAAAACAACAAAAACGTGGCGAAATTAATCATTTCTCCTCGTTGCGCCAGGGTAAGACCAGGTTTTCCCTGGTCTTAATTCTGGCGCTGCCTTCTATTTACGCCTCCCTTGTAAATAGGGGACAGAGTCAGAATCAATGGGTGTTGCGGTGGAACTCCCACTGCAACACCCATTGCATAGCGTGCAAGGGAGCCTATTTCATTGAGATCGCCTCATTACAGATTGACAACCGTAATAATGTAATCTGCTCTAATATATGGGTAAAGTCCAGGGTCGGACTGGAACAAATATGTTCAGGCATCCCCCAAAAAAAACTAGCCCACATTTGCAGATCTCAATATTTTTCGATACATTGTTTTGTTAGTATCAGAAGCTTAACGTTGGGGCCAGTAACACTGGTCAAGACTATAAACACCATTATGCCACTATAGCTCATCTGAAGATCTCCTGAACCTCATCTTCAAGTCTAGAAATATGCTTCTCGTGTTCACCCATGAACTTTCTCAAATCCATGAATGCCCTGCCTGCCATCAGGCAGAATATCTCTATCATGCTCTCTCTCCGGCCTGGAGACTTCTGTTCATCATCAAAGACACATGAAGTGCCCTCACACTAAGGCCTTGAGACTTCCTCAAATGTCCAAGTCCCAAGGGCCCTCCACTCGCTCTCATACTCCTAGTAAAGGCCCTACTCAGTTTCTATCCTCAAACTTCTGCCTCACCCTCAAGTCATCACGGCTTTTGCACACCTTCAGTTTTCGTAGGGTACTTCTACTCTCAAGTCTTTGTGGCTCCTACTTACCCTCAGTCCCCCAAGGTTCCTACACAGGCAGCACAGCAGGCAGTGTAAAGCAACTTTGTCCTTGATTACAAATTGGGTGATGAAGGGAGCTGGAATTACCTGTACCTGAATTACTGTTTCTGGAAGGTAATTCCACCCCTGAGTTATTCAATTACAAGCTAAACAGGCCAGATTGGAGCAAATGCAATCCTATTTTTGGGTCAAATTAGGCATGCTCCCAGTTCCAGCCTTTTAAATCCTCCCATTTAGCCTGCATTGACAAGTGGTAAATGGTAGTTGAGGGCCGTTCCAAGTTGTGGGGTCAGCAGGCTTGCGAAGTCTTGGAGAGTGGCTGGGGTGCTGTTGTGCCCCCTTATTGTTTCACTGGTGTCAGTATCTGACACTTACACATCTCTCCCGCCTAACCCATACTACGCAACACTTCTATTCCAGGTCTATGTACGAGCTGCACCACTGTGGCGTGTAAACTACACCCCCATCTCCCTGGACACCGCTCTCAAACCCTGCTTCTGTACCATACACCACTTAATCCTGCCACTACACATGTCACTCCTCCCACTGTCCACCACACTCCATCAGCTTCCTGCTCAATCTACATAATACCAGTGGCTTAACACAAAACAGTGGGTCCCCCTGCAGACAGTCATGAGGGCCCCCCAGACTGCCATCTCTCACCCTTATCCTTAGGCCATAGATTGAATGAGGAGTCCCTGAGAGGAGCCCCCACTGCAATGTATGGGTATGGGTTATGCCCTGCATACTACTATAGCTAATCTTTGCCCTGCGCAAAACCCCTTCCTCCATACCTAAACAGTACACCCCTCTCATACACATTTTTTTCGCAGTTTTCTATATAGCCTAAGCTTGACTGGAAGGTATTGGAGCGCTCTACAAGAGCAACACTTTCATTATACACGTCACGTTCATTTTGTTTTATGCATGAGATTAAGATGACATGCCCAGAATCACAGAGTGTTGATTGAACCAACGCTGGGACTCCAACCCGTTTCACGGTTGCAAATGCAGCAGCTGTATCCCATAAGCCACATCACACCCCACCCTTTTCCTGTTGAGCTCTGTGCACACTACTCTCCCCCTGCTTTCACCTGCACACTTCACTGGCTGAAGGCATTTAATCGCCGCCCTTCTCACAACTGCACAATATGTCTAGTGCAGCATCTCACCTATACATTGCATCCCCTTGCCAGCCTCCCTCCAGTTCTAGGTCCCCATCTGGGTGCCTGGGGTTACTAGGGGAGATAGCAACCTACCCCTAATTTTATTTAAATTAAGAATGTATTATAAAGGCGCTAAAGAGCAACCAGGTTCTTTCCTCCCCTAACACGGTGCTCTCCAGCATTTCTCTGCATCATTCGTGTGAATGAATGTAAGGGGGGGGGCTTGTTTCACTCCTAGTTTGAGAGGTGAATCCATCCATCCTTATCAAAGGTGTTGGGTGGGGGTGGTTGAAATGTATTAAAACAAGGATTTGCAGTGCAATAGGTCTTGCATTGCTGAAAGTTTAAGCTGCTGGCGTTGCAAATAATAATGCAACGTCAAAAGCTTACACTTTCAGCAATGCGAGACTTATTGCATTGCAAATGCTTGTTATTACTTAGTTGTTTAAAGCACCTAATATTGCTATATGTACAACTAAACAGGCAGTCATAAGTGCAGTTATCTAGCTAGCACTAGGGTCATGATTTATATAGTGCAGTGGCATCCTGACCAAAAGCTCTAGGCACCCCACTAAACATCTAATATTGCAATATTTTATTCCTAAACAGGCAGCCACAAGTGCAGTTACCTTGCAGACAACAGGGTCATGATTTGAATGGTGCAGCAAGTGCGCTAGCACCGGGCCCAAAAGTTGTCAGAACTCCTCTAAACACATAATATTGCTTTATTTGACTATATTGCTATATTGCACCAGGACCAAAAGCTCTAGGCACCCAACTAAACACCCCACTAAACACCTAATATTGCTATATTTTACTACTATACAGGCAGTCACAAGTGCAGTTACCTTGCAGATAATAGGGTCATGATTTGAATGGTGTAGCAGATGCAGTGGCACCGGGCCCAAAAGTTGTCAGAACACCTCAAAATACATACTATTGCTGTTACATCAATTAACTCCATTATTTCCCTCTTTCATTTCATTTTTCAAAATTTTACTGTTACTTACCCGCACTATACCACTAGTAACAGCACATTATATTGCCTTTTTGTACATAAACAAGTCATAACACTTTAACAGACTTTCTGTAACTTATATTGTACAACTACTCAGCAAGCTACAACTTACAACAAAAAAACAGCTTATTCTTAATTACATAGGTGAAAACTAAAGCATTTACCAATGCTTATTTCAGCATCTAGAGTTTGTGATGATTCTTTGATTGCACGTTGTTTTTGTCATGTGTTTAATGATTTGAGCTCTCATGACACAATTAAGTGTGTCCCAAAGTGTCAGAAGGTAAGAGACAGAGTTCTCGTTGTCATAAATTGATCATCTGCTTGTGGGGCCTGGGGGTTCTGAATTCGAAGGCGAAGTGTTGAGCCAAAATTAGATCCATTGGCAGATTAAAGTCACCTCCCAGAATTAATTTAGTCTCTTGCGGGATATCATTTAATTTTTATTGAGAGATAGATAGAATACTGGGTTGTCAATGTTGGGAGCGTTTATGTTAATCACATATAAATCCTGTTTGCTGTTGTTTAACCTAGAGAGAAGGAATCATGTTCTGATGCAATGACTGTTAAGCCAGACTTTCTAGATAAAAGGGTGAGCACCCCTTTCTTTTTTTCATGAGCTTCGGAGCAAGTAATATCAGAAACCCAGTCTTACCTCATCAATTGGGCCTCTTTAAAGCCTATCTTTGTTTCTTGGAGGAGTACTATATCACCCGCTAAACCCTTGCAATAAACAAGGATTTTGGATCTCTTTTCTGGGTGGTTTAGCCCTTTGGCGTGGGGGGAGATTATATTTAAGGATGACATTGGTAAATGTGCCAGAATGCTGATAGGCTAACTAGATTATGGAGCCTCGAAGTGTGGGCCGTATAGGAGGTTGTGTAGATCTAGATGTGAAGTTCTTGCAGGAAGTTAATCCCACAGGGACGGGAGCTAGGAAAGAGTGGGGTTGGAAAAAAACTGGGGGAAAAACAAAACACTTGTGATACCCTGCAGATTCCGGGGTAGCCAAAATCTCTGCTATGGTCACTACCCACCAGGGGAAGTCTGTAAGAGACAAAATGCATGGGGTAATCATAGTAGAGCACGGAAGAAGCAACAATAACTGTCAACGCGTTCCAGACGGATATGATAAACATGAATGGAAAGATAACTGGGCGTGTAATAGGGGTACTGAGACACTGTATTGGTATTGATCTTGTGGAAGAGAATGACAAGGTCTTGCAATTGCAAGCAGAAAAACCTAAGTTGAAACATACATCTGATTGTTCGGGTAACATGTATGAAACACAGTGACTGTAGAGAAAACCAAGCAACCTTAAATCCAATAGACATACAACAACAGAAAAAGTGACCACTTATGGCCACCATACGTTATGATATCTTACTGAAATAGCCTTCCCATGTACAGTCAATGTGAGGTGCACAGATAAGTATGGCAAAGCAAAAGCTTGATTGGGCTCAACGTAGTGCGTATCCGAGTCAGAGAGCTACGTAAGGTCCCAGATGTAACGGAGTGTAGGTATCAGGATAGGCCAACTCCTGAGATCTGGCAAAAAGTCATCTGTGGGTGACTATTAGTGTCTGAGAGGGGTTAGAAGGAGAGTTAGGGTATCAAGACAACAACCCTGACGACATATAGTCACCATAAGAGTATAATGAGCGTTATGGAGTGAACCTGCACCCTATCCAAACATGGGAATAAGCTCCTAGAAGGGTAGGTTCATTAGACTAAACTTGTAAGCCCCATGCACATGTGGAAGAGCTACCTTAAGGACTCTGGAGGCTCTTGTGTGTTTGACATTAGAGAGGACAGCATACCCCTGACTGTGGTCGAAAGTACATGATGGGCCAGTAATTAACCAATGCTTAGACATCATGGACAAAGCATTAAAGACACTGTTCCAGAGGTCAGGAGTGGATGAAAATGATCCTAGCGGCTAGCTGCAGGCAATTCCTGTGTGGGGAGACAATCTCAGTAATGACATACAAAACTCGATCAGCTCAGGAACATGGCGTCTACTTAAATTACCACAGTGCAGGGTGGGATGCAAAACAAAGCGACAGACATCGTCCCCAAGAAGTAACTGACATTAACACACACATGGTAATGATAAGCAAAAGGATACCAAAATATTAGTAAGCATGTCCCTCACCATCATCAACATAAACTTGTCGGCTACATATTAACAGCAAGTGCCAGACGTGGTGACAGCACCAACACCAGAACCACCTAAGGCTATAAGCCAGAGGACATGTTCAGAGAAGGACCAGCAAGGCAGTCCGAATCCATTCGCGACTCCGATTTGTTGTCCAGGAAAGTTGCTAGTTCCGAAGGTTCCAAAAAGAATCTCATCTGGGGGCATATTATCAAGCCCTTCATCGCCGCGTTAGCGGCACTTTTCTGCCGCTAATGCGGCGATATTTTTATCACACTATTAACAAGCTGCAGCTAACGGGCCTTAGCGTGAGTTTTGTGGCGATAGCGGCCGTTTTTTTACCTCTAAGCATGTCAGCGATATATATCGCTAATGACATGCAAAGTAGGCGTTCCTGACTAAAACTCCATTGAAACAGTCGCGAACACAACTTCCCCCTATTATCAATGCCCGCGAAGCGATACGAAAAGTTGCGCTAACCGCGCTTATCGCTGGAATTCAACGCCTGAAAAAAACTTGCCTTAACCATCTTGTCAATGGGGGGTGGATTGTTGGGTTAAGTATACACTTGCCTATTAGCAAGCTTTTCATTAGCGCTGTTGATTTAGCGCTGGGATTCTCACGCTATTGCTGGTTTTACACGCTATCGCTGGATTTCCTATCGCCTTTGCGATACGCGTTGATAATACTGCGCTATCACGGCGAGGAAATCCAGCGATAGCTGACGATAAAAAAAACAGCGCTAAGCGCGCTTTGCGATAAATATCGCAGATCCTTGATAATATGCCCCCCGGTCTTTAAACGGGATTCTGAACTTCGAGGGGCCCGAGAATGAAAAGGGGATCTCCATGTCAGTGAGGCTTTGTCGAGAGCAAGAAAGTCTTTACAATGTATGGCGGTGTCCCTCGCATAATCTTGAAAAATCGAGATTTTATTCTCTTGCCATTTAATCATTCTGATCTTCCTCATTTGTGCCATGATTTGTTCCGTGTATGATGACGTAGTGGTTTAAAGATGAGAGGTCCATCAGATGTGGACATTAGGGAATTTGGTAATAAAGGTACGCTGAAAATGAAATGTAAAATGTCATCCCCGCTTAACTGTCTGTCCATCTTTACTGGAGTGTAATTTCCTATAACTGCAACAAATTGTGCAGGCAGCACTGCACATGTACTTAACATCAGAATTCTAGAACATGTACCTGCTATAAAACAATGTCACTGTTTGGTATAGGAAGGCATGGTATAGATGGAGCTTGACAGGTTCACATTTAGCCATTCAGTTGTTAGCCAGGTATATCTCTCAGTCCTGTTGACAGACAAAGGATACTTCGTAAGTTAGAAGCCACATGGATACGTTGGGGCTTATTTACAACCCCCTTGCGCCACTTTTGCGTCATTTTTAACATGGGAAAAGTGACATACGGGTGGTTCAAGGGGCTTGTAAATAAGCCCCGTTGTCTTTCAAGTCTCCTCCGGGAGGGGGGTTGTGCAGGGCCTTAATGAAGGATCTCTATTAATGTTTATCTTGTAAAGGCCTTCCAAAGCCAAGGGGTCCATGGTCTACTTATTAAAATTCAGATATTTTCTTTTGTTCTATATTTGACAAATGTTACTACTAAAAGGAGCCCCTGTTACATAAATTTGAGACTGTTGGCTTAGCTAATGATGATTTAAGTAAAGGGTTACGCATATTAGAGATTAATAATGAATATAGAACCATTTGTAAAAGCTTTGAAGGAACAACTCCGTTTTCAAATATAGATTCCTATGCAATTAGGCTTTTACCTGCTGTATGATTTTAAATAATTGTTCGTGCATTTCTTTTGTTAATCAGTGCGGTGTGCTAAACGCTAACAAATACCAGGGTTTCATGGAAACTGTGAAGCGCATTATGAAAACTAAAACATATTGTGAAGAAATTCTGGCATGATGATTGCAAAAGTGCAAAAAGGAACGATGGACCATGTCGTTTTTAAATCTCTAATCAAGTATTAAGATTTATTAAATAAATTGCATGTAAATGACGCAGTATTTATTTAATGCATTTTTATATAGCGCGGACTTTACCCAAAGGTGTCAGAGCGCTTCACAATAGAACCAAGTACGTTACATGAGGAGAATATTACAAATTTACATGTTACAGAAAGAAACGAGAAACAAGAAAAGGTAAAAATAAAACAATAGATGGCAGTCACACAAAAACACAATAGGATGAAGATTGTACAGGCATAGATTACAAATTTGCAATAATGCAGTACTGTTGGTTACCTAACAACAAAAGTATTCCTTTATCCTCAGCAGAAGCACACTTTTTTAGCACAACTTGATTGATGTTATTTCCTAGGAAGTCTCTGTTTGATGACCTAATCAGGGATGGGAGAGGGGACACTGGAGGAAGGGGGCCACATTTGAGGAGGTGACCACATAAGGGGGAACGTGCTTGGCGTTAAGCTCCGAGCTAGTGCAGGTCAATTGTTAGTAACAGAGCAAACATATATAAGTTTATACCGCACCAATTATTCCCATCTGCTGTATTGTATTGAATAGTAATTGCATTTATATAGTATTTACTACCCCTGGTGAGGTGTTGAACAGTGCTTTAAATGGGCCGGTACTCACCGGTACTGAGTACCGGCACTTCTTCGAATTATCACTCTGAGTGCCGGCACTTCTCTACTGCCGAGGAGAGTACCGGTACTCATGAAAAGGTAGGCTCATTGCCTATGCTGGTGAGCAGGAGTGGAACGTGTCTCCCGCAGCCAAGGCGCCACTTCTGCAGCCCCGATCTGAGCCCCAGCTGAGCTATTCAGCAGGCCTCATTTGAATAATGTCCGGGTGCTCGCCATCACGCTGTGCTTGACAGAGCAGGGTCCGTTCAGGCCCTGTGCTGTCAATCACATTCACACTGTCGTCTGCATTTGTGCAAACAGAGGAATCATGGCAGTGGCAATCAGGCTACGGCCAGTCCGGCCCTGGTGGCAATTAAGAAAGCCATGGTAGGTGAAGAGAAAACATGGCTTTTATCATACCTGAGTCTTTTGTGTGCCTTTTATGTTTGTGTGTTTGCCTGCATTCGTATGCCTGTTTTTTATAAGAAAAAAGTGAGAGAAAGAGAGAGAGAGAATCAAAACACTCTCAGGAGGTATTTTAAAGAAAATGTGTGGCACTTTGTGTGTACATGTCTGCTCGGCGACAAAGATTCATAAATAACGTAAAAGGGAGGGTTGGTGTGTGAGTGAGTGGATGGATGAGTGAGCAAGGGTGGATGTATAGATGGATGGATGAATAGAAGGATGGATGAGTGAAAACATGCATGGGTGAAAGAGGGTGGATGATTGGATAAAAGGGCGGATGATGGGTGAATAAGTGAAAGATTGGATGGATGAATGAAAGGTAGGGATGATGGATGAGTGAAAGGAGGGATTGAGTGAAAGGGTGGATGAAATAAGAGTGAAAGGGTTGATGGATGGATGAGCGAAAGGATTGATGGATGAGGGAAAGGGTGGATAAAGAGATGGATGAGTGAAAGGATGAATGGATAGGTTTGGAGATGCATGGATAGGTTTGGATATGAAGGGTGAATAGACGGAATGGTGAAAAACTGAATGATGGATGAAAGACTGAATAGACGATAGAATGTAAAGGTTAAATGGTGGACATCAGCAGGTAAATGGTAGGATAAAAGGATGAATGGATAGATCGAAGGAAGAGACAAGAGATTTCTTCTGGGGAGGGTCATGATTGTTTGCTTCATTTGCTTGGTACAATAAGAGCTTTGGTTCGAAGTGGGGGTATTTTCAGTTTCTTCTTACTCTCGTGCTCAAAAATATATAGTATTGTGCCAAACAGCAATTAACAGTATGACATTAAGAAGGTGCAACTATTGCAAAAAAAAAGGAAATGTTAACCTATTATCGCATTTCTCTTTCATTTTGTGTAATGAGTTAAGCTGCTTTGTTTATATAAACACATTTCTCATGTGTTCTGGTATGTGCTGCAACTAATATAGAAGTCGTTAAGTATCATCATGTCTTGCCCTTAGCCCCGCCCCTAGCCCCGCCCCTCACTACACCTCTAGCTAATTTTAATGAGTACCTGCACTTATTTTTTCCCATTTAAAGCACTGGTGTTGAAGCATTTTACTCCAGGTGGAATGTGGCTTCGGAACCCAAGATTAGGGTTAGTGGTCGATTAGTCCTGTTCTCTCAAGGAGATCACGTCATGCATTTGATCCAGTTTCTGAGTGGTAGATTAAATTGATAGGGTTTAGATGTGATCTTTAGTTGGGGCTGTGTGATTTCATGCAAATGATCAGTGGGATATATTTTGTTAGATTACAGGGGTGTGTTTTATTTCACACTTGTCGGAAACCTGTTGTGCCAGTAGACTTTTGAAATCAGTATTTATTTATCTGTTGTTCGTGGCTTGCAATATTCTAGTGGCTAAACAAGATCACATTTTGAACAGAACTGTGATTGTGTGAGTGAAAGGTATTAAAGAAAACGAAGGACCAAAGCTTGTTTAAATTTCCGTTGGATTCCTTTTCGTGCAACGGTTGAAGTGCTCAGTTTGAAGGTGAACTTCGCAGTTCACAGTTTAGTGATAATAACACTGAATAAAGGCATAGACTTTGGAAGATTTAGGCTTAGAGCTAGATTTAGCCTACTACAGCAGTGTTTCTTAATCTTTTGACTTCTCTGGACCACCACTGAATCACTGTTGGAAGGCGGGGACCCCAACCTGAGACATTTCTATGATTTGAACTTCAACACAACTCACATAAATACATAAACAAGTATACATTAAACAAATGCACAAATTATGAATGATGTTATTAGATTGACAAAAAATACGCAAAAATCGAGATTTGAATTGTAATAGAAAGGTTGAAGCATTTCCAAATTTGGTTTCATTTCTAAAAGACAATGTGATATGCTAGACACTATCATGTCACTTTCTCCTTGTTTTGTTCCTAGAGCATGCTCTCTTTTTGTTGGCCCGCACAAATGCTTCAATTGAGGCCATCAATTATTCATACTAGTTTGTTATATTTGTGCTGCTCCTACAATCAAGCTAAGGACACCAACTTAATTTTTAACTTCCAGTTTCAAATTCCTTCACATTTACAGAGCATTTTAAACTTTTCAGTTTTCAGTTTTGCTTTTTTATGTATACATCCTTTATTGATCTGTTATTACTATTTGATTTTCTAAATAGTCCCAGACCCCTGAGTATGTGTTGTGGACGCTGAGGGGTCCGAAGACCCTAAGTGAAAAAGTGCTGATATAGTGCATAACAAGACAGGTGCTAAACCTGTAGCTTTGGGCTGATAAATAAGCAAGTGTCACTGATAAACAATCTGTGGCATAGAAGAAGCAATTTGACCCATATGCCACAAATTGTTAAGTGTGAATGCTGGGGAAGAATGGAGGGCTTAGGATGGTGACAATTGCCTCTGGCACAGGAAGGTTAAGGAGCAATATCTTCATGGCACAATAAATGTATATTTATTATCAACATCAGGATGGTTCCTCCTGTGCCAAGTGGACACAAACAGTTGAGCCAAGTGGCTAAGGTACGTGTCACTGGAAGATCTGAAAATCAGATCTTGGTGCCCTCACACACCTGTTAGGGTGTCATGCTTCATCATTGGGTGCTCCTCGTCTGGCCGGCGCTGCAATGCCTGAAGGGCCTGGGGGCTTCTTTATCAGAGATCTTTTGATCTAGAGATGTCGTAAAGATGAATGCAGGTGAGGGAGTTAAGTGAGTTTAGTGAGTGAGTAGTGACTAAAATAGGCTCTGGTAACCTCAAAGGAGGCTGGGTAGTGCTCCCTAGGCAATCCAGGTCGGATGGAGGAGGGTTTGTTAGATGGCATTGTCTGGATCAACCATCAAGTGTCCCTTACTGTGGTCGGGACCCTCCATTTTGCCTGACCGGCACCCTTGTAGGGGATACCGGCAAACACTAAGAGGTGTCCCTCTACTTTAGAGGAGACCATCAGCCCCAGATAGGGGATTAACTGACTTTTGGTCCTGACGAAGTGCCGCCCGAAGATTGGGCTCTCATGGCACAAAACATGTTGACCACACCATACTAGTGACCACTTTCGACTAGTAGCTATCCTGGTAACTGAAGACCTCAAGATAGCACCACTGTTTTTACTTAGTCCTGGTACCCTTTTTTCCCCCAAAATTTTTTGAGGTTACCAGAGCCTATTTTTGTCACTACTCACTCACTAAACTCACTTAACTCCCTCACCTGCATTCATCTTTACGCCATCTCCAGATCAAAAGATCTCCGATAAAGAAGCCCCCAGGCCCGTCAGGCATTGCAGCGCCAGCCAGATGAGGAGCGCCCAATGATGAAGCATGACACCCTAACAGGTGTGTGAGTGCACCAAGATCTGACTTACAGATCTTCCAGCGACATGTACCTTAGCCACCTGTCTCATCTGTTTGCGTCCACTTGGCAGAGGAGGAACAACCCTGAGGTTGATAATAAATGTACTGTTTCCTGGGAGGAGCTATAGTGTAGGACCTCAATAAAATATCTCACTCTTCCTTCCCCCATTGATTTAGAGAAACAATAAATGTATAGACAATTATTTTCTGGGTGTTACACGGACAGTCAATGTGTGTGTGGCAAAGCAACTTTGGAGGGCACAATTTATGGCGCTGGAACTTTTGGAAGCACATACTCTTTGGCACCATACTTTTACAATGCAATGGTACAATCGAGCAATAGTATTCAATTAATGTTGCTGTTCCATATAATAAATGTATAGTAATATGACAGACGGTGTCAGAATGAGTTCTTTACAGTTTCTGTACAGCGAATAATGTTTCTTGAACTATAGTTCTTATAATTTTAAAAGGCAATTATTTTTCAATCATGTCACTTCCTGGAATGTCACAGTGCTAATGGTGGTGTGAGGTCACTCCCTGTGATGTCATGAAGTGGTGGGTTCAAATGTGTGATGTCGATTCCCTTGGCATTTTAGTGAATGGACGTCCATGGTTATTCTTCCTCAAAACAGTTGTGCACTCTGTGTCTCACAGGAAGGTGCTGGCAATCTAAAGTTTCTTTCTTTCAATACCTAATTGGATTGCATTCAGATCTGTTAGATTATATGCTCCCCTTCTACACTGGCCAGCATGTATGCCCACAGTTTTGTGAACCATAAGAGGGAAAAGGAACTTGCCACAGTCTTTACCTTTTGAAATTCAAACAGCCTTTATTGGCACAAAACGTTATACCAGTGTTGCCAAAGTTGATATGAGATATAAGAAAAATGACAGCATGATATGCGTATTATTAAAATCCAGTTTTTGTGTGAATGTATACATATATAGTGTTCTTACAAAGAACTAGAGTGCTAACTTTCAGTATAGCTAACAGAAGAAACAAACATTGGCAAAGCTAATAGATCTAGCTTTAATGTGCTGACACATGCAAACACATTAAACAAATTGAAACAAACATATTTGGCTTTGCGGCTGCTTTTTCTTGATTGTGGCCAGAATAGGTCTCTAATCTCTATGTGCATAAAATCTAAAGCTCTATTTCAGCAGAGCTCAGAGATGTGTTTTGTGTAAGGGGTTACAGTATTACAGAGGACTGAATAATGTATGGATATTTGAGATGCTGACAAAAAAATAAGGACACATTAGATGCACTGTGCAGCAGATGTCAGCAAAGGAATTATGAGATATTTGCTGGAGAAGGAGACAATGGGGAATATAGGAGATCAGCAGAATGACTACAGGTGAGGAGCATAGAAAAGGGACAACAGAAGGGCAAAAGATGGCAATAAAAGTTACATAGGTGATGTGAAAGGAAATTATTTAACAAGTTTGAAAGACTATAAAATAACAAGGGAAGCATATTGACAATCAAATCAGCTGGAGTTAGAGAGGGAGAGAGTAAAGTATGAGAGAGACAGAGCTAGTGCCCATTTAGTGGGTATGGACAGCTTCTACTGCATCTAGAATTTACCATTTGTAGAATGAATTGTTTTTCATACTATTATAAGTGCGTGCTCCTCACCTACCAGTGAGCAAGCTGTAAGTGACAAAGATGTGTGCTCCACACGTCCCAAACAGAGAGATGCTAAAACTAAAAGCCCCTGATTTCCCAGGATGTCCCAGGTACAAAGAGCTACCTCTGTGTACCATGTTGCTTACTCTTGCTTTTAGGGCAGCCTCATCTATAGTCTGATTGGCTGATGGCAGGTTTGAACCATGAAGGATCCAATGGACTATTTATTATGCATGAGCAACAGATCTTCTGATGTTATGGCTCACAAACAGCCATCTATGAGCAGGCACCATGTCAGTAAAGGAGAGAAAAGAGGGGAATGAGGGGGGAGAGGAAAGCAAGAAACAGGGTGACAGGGATCGAGAGATAGAGGAAGAGGTGGAGCTGTGGCACCTCAAAGAAGGACATGGCAGAGTTACTGGACCTCATTTTTAGTATTATATTTCCTATTTAGCAAAAATGTAGGTGTCAAAAGAAACAACCATTAAAACATGCATTGGCAAAGCCAATATGTCTATTCTTTGGGACTTATTGGCTTTGCAAAAATGCCTTTTAACGATGTTGTACAAGATCGGCAAGATGAGACATTGTTCTAAAAGTAAAACTAAAAAAGCAAATAAAAGGTGCAATGACACAGCCACCATGTCATTTTGTAGGCATGCTCATACATAATGACTATGTGCCTACAAAATGATGCAGGCGCCAATTTTTTTATTTACTGACCCAAGATGGATCAGTAAAAATATAAAAATGAAAATAAGTTTCATGAAAGGTGTAGGGCTGGCATACATTTTCTGCCTGGTCCTCCCCTGCCTGACCCCCACGCTCTAAACAAATTTACAAAAAAAAGATGCAATGTGTGGGGAAGGGAAAAGCTAAATAAAAGGGAGAGCAATACTGGGGGCGAGAAAGTAGCTTGGAGGCAGGGTATTTTACAAGGGGAGAAGCACAGTAGAAAGAGTTTGTTACTCGAGGGAACGCAACACGAAGCATGGGCGCGGGTATTTGGCGGGGAGAAGCACACAATGGTGAGGGCTGGAAAACATATCCACTCACATGGAGTGCTTAGGCAAAAACGTAGTTCCCTAAAAGTGAGAAGTGAAAGGATAGAAGCCATCCAATCAGAATGATCGTACAGGGCTCCAGTTGAAGGACAAACACTAGTTTTTATTTTATTTTTTATTTAAGAAGTTTTCTATAGCGCTGGCCTGACCCTAGGGCAGAGGTCTTCAAACTTTTTTAGGCCAGGGCCCCCCATCTAAACTTTTTGGGACGTCGAGCCCCCCCCTCTCCCATTACCACTTGACAACAAATTCTGAAGCTGGTACTCTGCATCATCTCTAGCCATTCCCACCTGCAGAGTTCAGGTCGTATATGGCAAATAATATTAAAGTGAGAGTGTTTAGTAAGCTGAAGTTTTTATACTGCCTGTGGTTAAGTGACAGATGCTTATTACAAACTTCAAATGAAAAGTCTCCAAGAAAAGTTTGCACAAAAAAACTACAATGGCGCTTTCTTTTTCACATAAAACAAAATTTTGCATAGATCAATAAACAAAATTTCAAAACTGTGACAGGTGTGCCTGCTTTTCTCCATAGAGACAGTCAATGTGTGGATGGATTCTTGCTACTGCAATCCTGAGGTTGTGCTCCACTTCCAGGGGCTTATTTAAAAGCCCCTTGCTACGCCAGTGCGTCACTTTTTGTGACGCACCGGTGGCGCATTTTAGTGCTCCATAGTTACAAGGACGGGAAAAGCCACCCTGCGTGGCTTTTCCTGTCCTTGTAAATACAGCCCCTTTACACGCAGCACTTTGCGTGAAAGGGGCATTGCATGGGCGTTGCTGTGGGTGTTCCGGCGCAACACCCATGGAACCTGACACAGTTCCAGATTTACGAGAAACCGTAAACCTGGAAATGTGTCTGAATGCTACTCCTCCCCAGGGGAGGCGTAACGAGGAGAAATGTATTTATTTCTCCTAGTTTTTTCCCTCTTTCTATGCATGCTGCATTTTGCAGCACACAAAGAACGAGGAAATCACCTCTGGTGATTGTTTATGTGCAGGAAGGTGTCCCTTCCTGCACATAAACAATCAAAAAAATTACGGTTTGCAAGTTCTATGTGTGCTAATGCAGCACACATAGAAGTTGAAAAATGCCATTTCAGATTGTTTATGTGCAGGAAGGGACACCTTCCTGCACATAAATAATCATCCCCGTGACGCAGGCATCCTTGCACCATGGTACAAGTGTGCCTGTATCGGTGCATGGCAGTAAAATGTGCGCCACTGCAGGAGAGAGCAAAGGGATCCGTCATATCCTTGTAGATATGACACATCCCGGTGCTTTCAAAGTGCCACAGCGTGGCGCAGCCAAAGGGCTTGCAGTGCCACGCTGCAGCACTTCCTTGTAAATGAGGACCCCAGTTTTGAGTGGTACTTAGAAACCAGAGCGCTCACAACATTTTGTAATATATTTTTTGCAATTTTATATAGCACAAACATGACCCAAAGGTATTGGAGCGCTTTACAGGAGCATCTTTCACATTACACAAGGACACATTCATTTTTTGAAAGCATGGGGAGATTAAGTGATTTGCCCAGAATCACAGGACGTTGAGCAGATGCTGAGAACTGAACCTGGTTCCCCAGCTCCAAAGTCAGTAGCTCTGGCTGTTGCGCCACAACATTGCCCCTAGATAAGATATCAGGAAAAGGGGTCCCGTAAAACATGTTTATGACACAATTGAAAAATCAGTGATTATGTGGAGTATGGCCAGGTGTCGCCAGTAGAAGGCATCCACAGTTTTTCAAAAAGGCCTAGGGGACATCTACCTCACACCCATATGCGATATCAGTGATTCAAGAGGATATATACCTTTCTTCTCTAGCAGCATTAAGAGCCATTCAGTTGTTAACATAACTGGCTTATAAAGAAGATAGGTTTCCAAAGAAGCAGAAACATGTCATAAGAAAGCATTTATATTTGCCCTACGAAAGACAGATGGCATATTTAATGATATTTGCTATTTCAGGCTTGTGTACTCAGCTCTAAAGTATTTGAACACTTTAAATGAGCACCAGCGACTTTAATCAAGGTCACATTTATTTTCCATATGTCACGGGTAAATCAAGGGATTTTGCCGAGGATCACATGATGTAGAGCTGATGGCAGGACTCAAACCTGGGTCCCCAAAACCAAAGTCATCAGCTCTGGCATTAATGACGCATCCTCTTCTCTTCAAAACACCCAACGTTCCCACTAGTGTTGGGAAAAAAGGCACAGGAGGGAGACTTTCAAAAAATAAAAAAACTCTTCACACTTACCTGCTAGTGAAGGGAATCCTCGGGAAGAATGCATCCGTTGTCAAATCCTTGGAGCAAAAGGCAGTCGCTGCGAGGTTACATGATAACCTCGAGGGGAAGGCTTTCAAAGGCGAGGCGAAGGTCAGCAACCCGATATGAAAGTAAGCAATCAGGAGGCTAAAGGCAGCAGTGATGAAGCGCTGCTTTATCAGCAAAGTAGAAGTATTTTGCAGCTTTATGTATGCAAAATTCGCGGCACTTCCTGGCATCTGTACTGCTGTCCCTTTCTATGGAGGAACGTCAGTGTCGACGTCAGGGCTTCAGGAACTACATGCTGATTGGCTGTTTTGGATGCTCCAATCAGAGCGAGCCCTAACTCGAGATGGGGTCTGCACACAGGCAGGAAACTAACTTCCAACGTGGGAAGCAACAACGGAAGGTGAAATGGTGGAGTGGAGTGCGCGCCCCCCCTGAGGTGATACCGCGCCCCCCCTGGGGGGCGCGCCCCACACTTTGAAGACCTATGCCCCAGGGTATCGGAGCGCTTTACAGCAGGTACATATCAGATAATCACCAGATACAAAATAGAAGAGCGACATATTAACAGAAGAACGCAAAATAAAAGAGCGACACATTATAGTGCAGGACAGTGTTAGTCTTCAGGATTCTTCGGAGTCTTAGAGCTGGAGCAGAGCGCGATGTCCGCTAGCTGTCCCGAGTGATCCTATCCACTCCCTAGGGAGCGGTTGAGGGACAGGGTTTTGAGTTGGCTTTTGAATTCTACAAAGGAGGGAATTGTTCTGATGTGAGGGGGAATAGAGTTCCAGATTTTAGGAGTGCTTCCGGCGAAGGATCGGTCCGCAGTTTTTTTTCTTCTAGTTTTTGGTGGGATGAGAAGGAGGGAGTTTGAGCTTCTCAGGTTCCTGGTCTGGCCGGCTTTTTTGAGTTTTTTCACCAGATATTCGGGTTTGCCGGTGTGAAGGGCTTTATGTGTGAGGCAGGCTGTTCTGAAGCTAATCCGCATTTCGACTGGAAGCCACTTAAGTTCCCTGAGTGCAGGGGAGATATGTTCGAATTTCTTGATACCGGTGATCATTCTGGCAGCCGCATGCAGCGTTGTTTTGATGGGAGCCAGATGCGATTTTGGAATTCCTGAGAGGACTGCGTTCCCATAGTCCAGTCTTGACAGTACCAGAGATTGGGTGGCCTGTTTGAGATCACTGGGCGGAATGAAGGGTTTTATTTTGTTCAGTAGTCTGAGGTTAAGGAAAGCACTTTTGGCCGAATTCTTAATGTGTCTCGTCATGTTCAGTTTTGGTTCTAGAGTGATGCCTAGTGATTTGACAGAGTCTGCTAGAGTGAGATTCCCGTTGAGCGCATCGACGGCCTTTAACCATTCGGCAATTTGGGGGTTATCTTCCTTATTCGAGATGAGGAGTGTCTCAGTCTTGTCAGGGTTTAGTTTAAGGTGGTTGCATGTCAACCAGTGTTGGACATCTCTCAGTACATCATTGAGTCTGTGAATGTCTTTGACAGAGGTAGTTTCCAAATAAATCTGAGTATCATCAGCGTAGAGATGGAAGCGGATGTTGGCTTTTCTGAGTAGTTTGGAGAGAGGTTCCATGTAGATGTTAAAGAGTTGCGGTGATAGCACCGAGCCTTGAGGGACGCCCTTGTTGACTTGTTGGAGGTCGGAAGTGAAGTTTTTTATTTTTATTTTTTGTGTGCGATTGTGTAGAAAGGAGGAGAACCATTGGAGGACTACCTCGCCAAGACCAGCTCTTTCTTGGAGAGCCCTTATGAGGAGTTTGTGATCTACCGTATCAAATGCTGCCGAGAGGTCAAGGAGAATGAGGAGGCAGCATTGGTCAGAGTCTAGTGATCCGTGGATATCGTCGATGATGTTGAGGATCGCGGTTTCTGTGCTACAGCCTTTTCTGAAGCCAGACTGGTGGGGGTCCAGGGGGTTGATGTTGTCCAGGTGTTGGGTTAGTTGTTGTAATACGCATCTTTCTAGGGTTTTTGATAGAAGTGGGAGGTTCGACACAGGTCTAAAGTTGTTCAGCTCCGTACCGTCTAGGCCGGGTTTTTTCAGCAGGGGTGTGACTTGTCCCATTTTAAGGTAGTCTGGAACGACTCCATTTTTCAGGGAGCTATTTATGATCGTGCACCAGAGCGGAGCTAAGGCGCGCTTCAGTTTTTGGTCAGTAGGGGAGGAATGGGGTCTAGGACATGAGCTGAGGGTTTGGAGGTGGAGATCAACGTGACTATCTCAGTTTCTTGAATGGGGCGGAAACTTAGCTAGGAATTGGAAGAGGTACCAGGAGAAAGATCAAGCGTCCCAGCCGCGATGCTCTTCATGGGGTGCGTGTTGTTGACGTCCAGTGAGTGTTCGATTTTAGTGATCTTATCATTGAAGAAGTTGGTGAAGTTGTCGCAGAGTTCTTTGGACGCCTGTATAGAGGAGGACACGGGCTTGGAGGTTTGTTGTCTGATGATGCTATAGAGCTCCTTGGGTCTGTTTTTTGCACTGTCCAGCGCCGAACGGAAAAAGCTGGATTTCTTGTTTTTGATGTGATTGTTGTACTTCCTACGGGCTGATTTGAGTTGATCACGGAGGATGGAGGTAGGGTTATTTCTCCACTTTCTTTCTTTGGCTCTTAGTTTTCTCCTTTCAGAATTGAGGTCGGAGTTGAACCATGATCTGGATGGAATGGCTTGGCTTTTTTTCAGCTTTAGGGGAGCTAGTTGGTCAAGCATGGACACTAGCTTTGCGTTGTAACACTCAGTGAGTTCATTTGTGGAGAGGTGGTCGTTGGTGTCGGGAAGAAGCGAGCTTATCCGTTCTTCAAGGACTCCCATGGGAATCTGAGAGAAGTTTCTCAACCATTTGGGGGGGTCTTGCATAGGCGTTTGAAAGAGAGTTAGTTGGTTGATATGAAATAAGATCATGTGGTGGTCTGACCAGTCCACGGGGAGTATGTGGTTGATTGTGATTGTGTTTCTTTGAGCGATGATGGCATCCAAGGTGGCTCCTTTGTAGTGCGTCTCATCCGTGCAGTATTGGGTTAAATTGTTGTCACAGAGGAGACTGGATAGCGATTGGATTAGCGGGTTGTTAGTTTCATTCCACCGCAGGTTAAGGTCGCCAAGAATTAGATTATTGGCATCTCCGAGTGCACCATGAGCTATCAGGTCAGATAAGTGATCCCCGAATGTGGAGGTGTTGCCTGGTGGATGATAGAGAAGGTGGCAGAGCAAAGTTCCATTATCTTTGGTCTTAATGTTGGTTGAGAGACATTCAAATGTGTTGTAATTGCATGAATCTATTTCCGTGATGACCATGTTGTCTTTATGGATGATAGCTACCCCTCCCCCTCGCTGGTCTTTTCTGTCTTTGTTAATGATGGAAAAACCTGGGGGTACAAGCATGTCTAAGCATGGTGAGGAGAGCTCGTTGAGCCAGGTCTCCGTGATGAACGCAATGTCGATGTCATGCGAGAGGATGGCCTCTGCAAGTTCAGTTGCATGCAAAGAGGCCGACCTGCAGTTGATGAGCAAGCAGTTGGTGAAAAGCTCTTTGTTGCTGAGGGTCTTTCCTTTGGGCGCCCTAGGTAGGGTGGTGAGGAAGGGCGGTCGCGGGGGTTTTGTGCAGGGAAGGTCTTTTCGGAGACCCGTGATCACTTGGATTTTGGATTTAGGGGAGTCAAAGGGAGGTGTGTCATATGAGGAGGCTAGATCGGCTGCTTCATTGTCAGACATAGCTGCTTCTGTCCTAGTGGGTCTTGAGGTCAAGGGTTTGATATCGGTATTTGAGCATCTCTGAGCCCTAGTGGGAAGGGCTGAGTTTCTTAAGGATTTTTGTGGCCAGGGTTCCGTGTCCAATCTTGGGAGTCTCTGAAGCTGAGTTTCATGGGTTTCTGAGGGCCAGGAAGGGCTCTTGTGGCTGTTGGTGTTGGAAGTAGAGGGAACCCAGGGAGGGGATTGGTGGGGTCTGCGCGCCTTATCTAGGTTGGTGAGGATTTCAGACAGGCCCCGGGAGATCGAGTCTATCTGGTTTTCTAGTGACGCGAGACGCTGCACCACGGAGTCGTGGGAGGGGCATCTTGGGGGGATTCGCCTTGTGTGGTGCGGGTCGGGTTTATGGAGTGTTGTCTATTGCTCATTATGTAGGACAAGTTGTCACCTTTTGGAATCCTGGGAGGGGGGTGAGTAGGGTCATGATATGAATTCGAGTTTCTGAGATCTGTGCGGGAACTAGTGAGGTTAGGGGTCACTGTCGCCGGAGCTCGTTCGTGGGGTTGCGGTGGGTGGGTCCAATTAGGGAGTGGATTTGTGTTTTCCTTAGAGAGTTGTAGAGCATGCTTAGTAGGGGTACTGTAGTGTGAGGTGACTCGGGGGAGGCGGACAGCGGGGGCGTGGGGTGAGGTGGATTGTGTTTCCTGTTGGGGCCGATTAGCTGTCGGTGGGAGCTGGGTTAAGGCGGGTCGAGGCAGGTGGGGGAGAGCGGATCGTAGTGTGGGGAAGAGGGAGTCGAAAGCCTCTAGGTTCTCGTTGTTTGCCTGAATGAGGACAGTGCTGTTAGTGTAGATGGTCACGGATGTGATCCCTCTTCTTGAAGAGCGATTAGGGAGCAAGGATGTTAATTTGCAGCTGTGTGGTGTGGATGTGGTTTTGGCGATGTAAAGTTGTGCTCTGAGAGTGGAGATCCAGTCTTCTGGTCTCTCCGTGTGGAAAATTAGGTCCATCTTAATCAGACCTTTGGAAGAGGAGTGGTAGATGTCTGTAAATAGGGTTTCTCTGTGTTGTCTGATTAGTTTCTGTTTGAAATTTCGTCTCATTTTAGCAGAAAGGTGGGGGGGAAGTTAATAGTGTATGAGTTCAGGCTGTGAGGTTTCAGATGGGTAGGTAGGGATTGGATGGGGTGAGTTGGCGTGTCAAGAGCCATAGTGTGAATTCTGCACGATGGGGGATCAAGCCTCTGAAAGGGAGTTTAAGGGAGTTGGTGAGATAGGCAGATCAGCAGTGAGTGAGTTAGATGTTGAGTTAAAGGTTGTCGCCGGTGTCAGTCCTGGGGTACTGACTTCGGGAGTCCACCCTTTTATGGACCTCTGGGTCAAGAGTGGATAGGTCAGCCACTATTGATATGGGCGCAATAGTTCTAAGCTTATGGGAAAGGGCTGGACAACTTCCTCTTGCTTGGTGGCCCTTAAGGCGGATTGGTTTCAGAGCCTGTTTTGAATTAGACTCGGGACTCCGATGGTCGGGTGTCGGCCATCTTAAGGCCAGGCAAGGACCTGAGAGGGGTAGTAGCTCCGTGTAGGGCTTATGCTCTAATTTCAAAAATCTTCTTTTGATCGTGGTGGAGGCCGATGATATCTCCTTATGTAGAGCCCTTGCCTCTGTTATTAGGTTATTGGGTCTTGTCTGTTGGTAGGCTGTGGCTCTTTGTGCTCTAGGGGGCGGCCATCATGAGGCCAGGCAGCCTCGGCTGGGGGCATGGGGCTCCCTGAGTGGCTGAGAGCTCTTGAAAAGGTTCCTACTTCGTTAGGGGCAGAAGGGATCCTGTCACATGGCGTCCTGTGCCATAAAGGTATAAAGAGCCAGTTTTAGAGGACGAAGCAGCACAGCAAGGGTTAGGGATCTGCCATCTTAGAGTCAGGCGGAATCGAAGGGAGAAGTTGCGCTTCTTTTGGGACTTGGACGTGCTGCAGCGCCAATCTGGGTCATTTCTGGACAGATTCCTAGGGGTGTGAGGCCTCTGATTTTGAGGCTGTGGGCCTTGATGCTCGGCGGGCCCTATTTCTTGATGATATGGTCACGCGTGGCGGCCATTTTGAGGCCAGTCGTTCTATACGTGGATCCTTCTGAATTCAGTATCTGCAGCCCTTGCTCAGGCAGGAGCACTCGTCTGGTCTGAGGTGCCCTTCTAGGTTAATAGGGGTGTGTGGCCTCTGATTATGTGGTTGGGGGCTTTGTTGCTCGGCGGGCCCTATTCCTCAATGGAGTGGTCGCGCGTGGCGGCCATTTTGAGGCCAGTCGTCTTATACGTGAATCTTTCTGAGTTCAGGATCTGTAGCCCTTGCGCAAGCATGAGCACTCGTCTGGTCTGAGGTTTCCTTTTAGATTGCTAGGGGTGTGTGGCCTCTGATTATGTGGTTGGGGGCCTTGGCGCTCGGCGGGCCCTATTCCTCGATGGAATGGTCGCGCGTGGCGGCCATATTGAGGCCAGTCGTCCTACCTTAGACGCTGCTCCAAGGCAGATCGGGACGGGAATCCTTCCAAATTCAAGACCTGCAGCCCTTGCTCAGGCATGAGCACTCGTCTGGACTGAGGTTTCGTTCAGTGGTTTCTCGTGTGTCCGACGCGGATCCGGGCGTGCTTGCTGGTTTCCTACACGGAGTCCTGTCAGGGCTGCTGGCAGTTCTAGGGGATCGGCGAGGGACGAATTTTGCCAGGCACTGCGATCTACGTCGTTGTCATCTTCAGGCTTCTTCGCTCCGGTGAGTCACGTTTTGATGGGTGGCGGGGAGAGTGGGGTTCAGGAGGGGGATTCAGGTGGGAAATCACTGATGTAGTGAACCCGATCCCGGGAGCCAGGTTTCAGAGCTCCCTCCCCGCGGCCATCTTGACGCATCACTAGGTGGACAAGCTCGATCATGGAAAGCCATTGAATATGAAGCAAACAAACAAGAGTGATAATAAAGCCAGTAAATTGTAAGCAATGGACAGGCAGTAAGCCCTGTAAGTTCTTGATAAACCCCTGAAGAGTTATTTTACATATTAAATGTTTTTGCATTATACTAACATTAACATGTACACACGCAAATGCAATTAATTCTATTATCTACGTTTAGATTGACCATAGTTAATGTAGGCCTGTGTTTGAGATGGCTGACATTGGTTGCCATCTTGCTTCATGACACATTAATTTTTATTTCTACATGAGCTGAATTTCAGTGCTGTCGAACAGTGTTCTGTGTCTTACTTTCTCATTAGAAGAAATGTTTTCTTTTGTTGTGATCATTGCAGAATGCTCAAAGTCGTATAAAATCTGAGAAAGCACCTGCAGAGTACAGGCTGGTCCACTGTATCTTGTTTTTTTGGAGCTAAATGTAAGTTTGAAGGCCGCAGAGAGAAGATGTATTGTGAGGGATCCTGAGACACTAATGAACTCAAGATTGTATATTTTTACTCTAACCGTATTGGATCACTTTATAGGAACTATGAGTAGGTGTAGCAAATGTTAGAATTGTGTGTTTTAAGCTGGTGCAGAGTAAATTTCAGTTCAGAGATGCTTTGTCCACTTTCGAGACAACTTAGAGCAGTGTAGGAGATTTAAGGTATTCCATTATGGGACAACTAATTGTACCTAACTGTTCCTTTGAGGCAACTTCATTACAGTTCGTCCTCTTACTTATATTACTTTGATTGAACTGAACTTCGTTTTAACTAATGCATTCAAATGTTGATTGCTGATTGACACTAACTTGATGATTTTGTTTTCTGTAAACATTTGAACCTTTAATAAACTTTTATGGTTTGAAACTTAACCACTCTGTCTTCTTTGTGGTGCCTAATGTGCTTCATGTTATTTAAATGTATTGGTTTATTGACTAGCCTCAGTTGCAAACTTCGATTCAGTAGATATCGCTTTTTTGGGCTGGGCCCCACATTTGCACAAAGAAAAGAGCTAACCACCCAATAGGTCTTTTGCAACTAGACAGCTTGTGCTGTCTGGTAGGCTCGACCTAAAAAACCCACCAAACTCTGAAAACTAGATCTGAAGACAAAAAGTTCTTCACAAGTAGCTGCGTTTGTAAACAATTAGAAATACTTGACTCCAACTTGGACACAAAATTCAGTTTTCAAAACTGTTTGCTGTTTCTATTTGAGATTGTAATTAAATCTGGCATTTCTTCGGAAGACCATCTTTGAATTAGCCCATCCTGATGTGCAAACAGAAATGTCCGGAGACATACATAAAATATTAATAAATCAAAAAATCACTGAATCAATGAAGCCACCATTTAAAGTCTGTTTTCTGTAGTGTAAGCACTACAATCAGCATAATAATAAACATAAGTCAACTTGCTTACTTGAAATCTGAGCACGGGTGATAGTGCGCTTTACAAATACACATAACATACCATAATATAGCCTTATAGCCCGCCGTAGCGGGCTATACCGGCTATTAAAAGCCCGCTCCAGCGTTAAAGGCCTTTAACAAGGGAGCGGGACTTTAATAGCCGGTATAGCCCAGCTACGAAGGGCTATAAGACTATTAGAACATTCTGCCACTAGAGGGCAGAATGTTCTAACAAATAAAACAAAGGCCTCTCGGAGCCGAGGGGTTTAAATCCCCTCGAGCTCCGAGAGGCCTTTGTTCACAGCAATAGCTGTGAACAAAAGCAACATTGGAATGTTGCTCTGCGGGCCTTTACCGGCCCGTAGAAGCATGGAGCACTCCATTGTATTCAATGGAGTGCTCCACATTCCAATGTAATAATAGTTGGTAAGTATTTGTTTTTAAATAAAAAAGTTAATGTGTCTTATTTTAAGACACAACAAAAAATATTGAAAAACAACGTAAATTATTATAGGGCATTTAAATCTCTGGGTGGCGGAATAATGCACATAACTGCTTATAGCAGGGCAGTGAGAGAGATATACTACTGTGGGCTGATTAAAGTACTCATTGACGACCTCTTAAAGCTGAGGTTTAAAGGATCTGACTCAAATAAGCAAATAGCTGGAGAGAGATGACCCAGAGCCCACTCTCTGCATATTCGATCAGATCGATCAGATAGCTTACTGTGTCAAGTCAGACCATATGACGTTTTCATGGACAAATACTGTGCCACTGGAAATGAAACTTTTATATTAACAGCATTTACTCTATAGAACGTAGTAGTAAATGATCTAAGCTTAGTTATGGTATCATAAAGTTCTAAATGACCGCAATAACTAAATACCTATTTCTCAACAAATATACTCACAGTACATTTTTCACAAAAATATATATTTCCATCACACACCCTAAATTTTAATTTAGGGAAATGCTAATCTTTTGAAAGTCAAGTAGGACCTGTTCAACCTTTTATTTTAATACTTCGGAATGGAACTTAGAAAGGCATATGTGGCATGTACTGTTAGATAGCAGGTTTAAAATAAGCAGTTGAGATCCCAAATGAGTGTACAGATCCTCCTAATAGGAACACGTTGGTTGGTCTTTCTCATTCCCTCATTAAAAGGTTTTTTATGCTTTGCATTATTTCTTCCTGTGAGGCCCCCACAAAAAAAGTATATTTGCTTGATAGGGTCTATGCTGCCTAAAGCTTCACATATATTTTATGATACTGCTATGTACTAGTTTATTTATGTGCACTTGCAATACAACAACGTTTCAGTACTCTTTGTGGTATATTTCTAACTCATAATATATATTCATTAATTGGGAGACATACAGAAAAGCACAGTGACACTGACGAATGTGCTAGGGAATTTACATGTTATTTGTCTCACCATACATGACAGATCACAGGGCTAGTTTTTTCCAAAGTAAGGTTGACAAAATTATATACAGCTTGTGCAAGAATCTCTCGGAGAGAAAGGGGCTTCACACATTCCAGAACAAGTATCTATGACAAACAGTTGTGCCAAGGCCACATTTTCTCACTTGCTATCAGGCCCTTGTGAGCATTAACAAAACAGAACTGAAGATTTCTAGTCTGTCGTCTGCCTATGGCATGATTGTGGTGCTAATGTAGACTTTAGGTAGGACCAGAAAGAAGGGACTTCAAAGTCTGCAGCAAAGATTGTCATCTCTTACATTCTTAATTTTTATATTATTTACATGTATTGCTTCATTTTGCTCACCATAATGGTTATATCTGTAGTTACTCTTTTAGTACATTCTGCACTAAAAATGGCTATAACATTTAAAAAAAATAAAAGTGAGGATTTCTTATTTGTGTATCGTTTGAGAAAAAGTGTTCCATTAACCACTAAAATAAAATGTATTCATGACAGTGTCTGACAGGATTTGATAGTTGCCCAATATGCATTACCTCCGAGAAAGTTGTGGAATATGTATGGGACACAGCTTGCCTGTTTCTCCCCCTCAAGGTGGTAATTTGCTACCAACCTGTGCTTGCCTAATGGCAAATGAGAATCTAACAAGCTGCCATTACAAAGGGACTTGCAAAAATGTGGATCACTGACAGAATATCGGAACCAAAAATATTATGTGGACAGAATATCGTGTCAAAAATATCTAGGACCAAAATATTGAGAAGGTAAGTGTGATTAGGTAAGTATAGATTTACTATTCTTAACTCCACATATATGTATCTTGAAGATGTATATATTGTCATTGTACGCGTATGTGGAGTTATATATAGTAAAACTTGAATTACCTATAGAAACTTACTTGACAATATTTTTGTCCTCTATATTCTTGACATAATATTTTGTCCCACAATATTCTGATGAGAGTGGATTGATCACACATTTGTCAAACAGTGTTATAAAGGATTGTTCTGTACAAGATTAGCACTGGATAGATTTGTGTCTTTTGCTTGTTTTGTACTCCTTGTCAATGATTAAGCCATCATCTATGATTATAAAGTGCATGAATTGAATAAAATGTCATCACACATGTACACTGTTTCTTTTTGTGCTTTGTTTTATCTTTATAACCTTTTTGTTTGATTTACTCTAATTGATTGATTCAAAGCGTCATCTTGAGTAGACACATATATATCATAAATAACCAAATACAAACTCTATAATTGATCCCCTTGATGGCCATTTATTACATTTTATACTGATACCCCAGCCTGTAAGGAGTTATTGGGTCGCCCTTCTTTCTTTCTAATATGGCCACAATGTGGCAGCAATACAAAAATGTGAATAAATTCAAGTGTTTAAAACAATGTTTACAGCACTAGAAAGAAAAAAATTAAAATGTTGTATGACTAATCCATAACAGTGTGGGAGCTGAACCCCAATTTATTACTGCGCCCCAATATTTTGATCACCCCAAAATTTACTTCCGTCAGTTCGGCTCCTGCACCCTTGATCTTGCTATAATAAATCACCACCCTCCTCAACATCAGGCCCAACAAATAAACTTGGCAGAGTAATAAAAATAGTGACTGGGTCCATTCAACTGAGTTTTAGATCAATAAAATGTTACAGAATTTTCTTACAAAAATCTCAAAATAGGAATTACAGAGAAATGCAAAATAAATGCCATGAAAGCTTAGACACTGGTTACATAGTCAGAAATCAGAATTAGTTTAAGTCCCAATAGACAGCAAAAATTATAAAGAGAGCATCTCTAATAGAATCGGAAGTCTCTCAATAAATGGACAGCGTCTCTAGTAGATCAGGAAAAGTCTCTGGCCCACCCCCAAAACAGGCGCTTTTATACACATTTTATGAATCGGTAATAAGCAAAAACTGCAAATTCATCATGGCATGATTAACAATAACATATATTGAGCAAACCAGAATAGTGATCGTCACAATATAAATTATAACACTAACCCATTTCTGAGGTAAAGGAAAACTTTCATCAGCTTCCACAGCAAGAACACAGTCCGGAATTGTACAACACAATATCAAACATTTTTAGACAAAGACTCACACACTAGTGTATGCTAGCGAGCCTACATCAGAACTTCTAGCGCAAGTGTCTGTTGCGTCCTCACCAGCCTGGGTACTTGCCAGTGACTACGCCACACATGGAGCTTAGTATAACACGTCTTTATTCTTCTGCGTGTAACCGCAAACCCTACATTCTAAACCTGCATTCACTTCACTACGGTCTAACGCTTATGTCACAGTTCTACGGAGTCCATCAGGAACACAAGTGTTCGTTCATTGTTAACTCATACGACCCTACATCTCTCCCTCTGTTAAATAAAATTTTTTTTTTTACAACTATATACAAAACCATAGTTCTACAATGAGTCTTCGTAGTGCTTTGTTCACACGTCCCGACCGTGTCTTCGTAAACTGGGGACAGTCAGTAGAAGTGTCCATGACCTGCGTTGGTGATGTAGGAACAACAGCAGTCAGGGGGATTTCACTTGTCCGTTCAGACCTTTCAGACCCAGTCTCTGCGAGGAATCTTGCGTAATGGACTTCCCAGGGCGTTGGGCAGTCACCATGTGTCCTTTGCTGGTCAGCACATGAAAAGGCTCAGCATCAAAGGGCGCATCAGATTTTTGTTTTCTAGATTGAGGCACAAGCACTCGATCTCCTCTAGTGAAAATCACGTCCTTTGCATGTCGGCACTTGTCTGCATAGGCCTTCATTCTCCTTTTACGATCCAAGGCTTTTACACTGATTTCTTCCTCACTACTTGATCTTCTGGTGTTCCACTGAGGTAACTTGGTCGTCATGGCTCTCCAGAACATCAAGGTTTCAGGGCTTTTACCTGTGGTTGAGTGAGGGGTCGAGCGGTAAGCTCAAAGAGTACAATTCAAGACAGTTTTAAGGTCACGCTTTTCCAGTACAGAACACTGAATTGTTTTCTTAAGAGTATTCATGAACCGTTCGACAAGACCATTGGCCGTTGGCCAAAGAGGTGGGCTCTTCTGATGCTTCACATTAAGATGACTGAGAAAGTCTCTGAATTCTCGACTGTTGAAAGGTGGGTAGTTGTCAGACTTTAAGATCGCAGGAACACCCCATGTCGCGAAAATGCCGTCTAATCTCTCAATTACTCTTTCTTGAATGATGGATGAGAGATCTTCTTTCAAGGGAAAACAGGAGTATTCGTCAACACTCACCATTAGGTAATGTCCGTTGTCAAGAGGACTGAAGAAGTCAACAGCAATTATTTCTTATGCATGCTTTGGCAACTCTGACATGTTTAAGGTGTGTTGAGTTGTTTTCGTTGAAAGGCAGTTGTATAGATGACAGTCCTTCAATACTCTTTCAACTCTCTCACTGAGATGTGGAAACTAGACTTGGTATAAGAGAGCTTGTTTTGTAGCCACAATGTCCTTTACTGGGCACTTCAATTATCTGTTGTAGCAGACTCTCCGGAGTAACAATTCTCGAACCTCTTAGGATAATGTGTTCCAGAGTAAAGGACGTTCATCTTTGGCATTTTTGAACTTCATGTACTCACTGTCACTGGTAATGGTTGAAGGAGCTGGTGCCAAGACTGATGTGTAATAATGTTTTTTAGTTTTAATGTGTAACTATCTTGACTCGTGGCAGCTGGTGTGCTTGGAAGAGATGCCAGGACACAGCACAGACACTCTTGAAAAATAGAGTCAAGAACGACCTTGATATGAAGCTTTGGATCAAAGTATGCCATTCAGTAGCGTTCTCTATAGCTTGTTTGATTTTCTTGAAGCTTTGCTCGTATTCATGTGACCAATGAAATGAAACAACTTTTTTCGTCAAGTCTCTTATTGGCGCACTTATTGTGGCAAACTCTAGAACAGTAGCTGGCCATGCCAAGGAATGAACTCAAAATGGAAACATTTTGTGGGGGACTGGCAGTTGACAACGCTTGTACTTTAGCTATATCTGGTGTCATGCCCCCATCAGGAAAGATGAGGCCAAAGAATTTTAGCTTTGTCTTATGGAACTCACATTTCTCAGCATTCAAAGTTAAACAGGTATCAGCGAGCAAACAACACACTTGTGTGAGAGCTTTATCATGTTCCTTCTGTGTAGTTCCAAAAACTAATATGTCATCACTATAGTTGAAACCATTCATGACAGGCTGTATGATACACTGAATGACATCTTGAAAAAGCTCTGCAGCTGATGTCACACCAAAACTCAGTCTTTTATAACAAAACAGACCAATATGTGTAGAAAAGGTTGTAATGTACCTTCAATTCTCCTTGAGTTCCAACTGATGATATCCTTCATGCAAATCAAGGAGAAAGAATATCTTCACACCATTCAATTGAGTTATCATGTCAGCAATGTGCGGACCTGGATGTCGTTCTCTTTCAATCGTCATATTCGTTTGATGCATTTCCACGCAGATGATACAGCTCCTTCACTGTCCTTTTTGGGTACTACCACTATGGGAGAAACCCATGGCATTGGCCCAGTGGAACGCTCAATAATATCATGTTTAAGTAAGGATTTACGTTTTTTTATTTTTAACAGCTTCCTGTAGATTAAATGGAATCTATTTATGTCTTTGAGCATTAGGACGAATGTCCTCATTAATATGTAATTGCACTTTCATAGTCTAAGATTTTCCCAACCCATGAAACAGCTAAGGTAATTGACTTACTATTTTGTGATGAGCATTCATGTAATAGTTCACTGATGTCAGTCCCATATCAGCAGCTGTGCTGAAGCTGAGCAAACAGGCACTTGATACCGTACCTTGAAGTACATGAAATGGTGCTTGTACTTTAGTTTTTTTGTGCTTTATCGTTGCTACAAATGAACCTTGACTTTTTAAAGGTATTGATGCAGCACTTGTATAAACTTTAGTTTTCAATGACGTAAATCGGGGCAAGGGAGCTAGTTCATTGTATTTCTTCTCATGCATATTGTTTATCGATGCACCATTGTCAATAATAAAAGGTATTGAGCTACCATTGACTTTAAGTGTATTTTTCGGACAATGTTTGAAAGACTTTGGTGCTTTGTCATGTCAATTTTTCTTTAACCTTATTTTTCTTCACATGCAGCCAGTCCAACATGCGCATGTTTCTCTGAGGTAAACATCAACATGGCACAACCATCTTCTTCACTTTCACTTGATATTGATACTGAAGAACTTTTTGACTATGTTTTAGAAGACGATCGACTTTGTTTGGTGTCGACTTGCCTCAGCTGGTGCTGCCGCTTGACCTTGTGGGCGTACGTCGACTATCGCTTCAGGAACGTTTGGGCGGCCATTTTATCTTCGCGCTGTGACGCACTTACTTTTCCCTTCACCTTGCAGACCACTACAAAATGGCTCTCCTTCCCACAGCTTTGAGTATTTATCCAATGGCTGGACATTTACCTTCACGTGGAAACAAAAATCCTCACCTGAAGCATGACTTCTTTTTCTGAGACAGCACTCTGTGTCCTTCGGCCTTGTGCTTTGGCTTACTTTTCATGTTCATGACAGAGTCACTCTGGGCACCTCAGGCCTCCATGTCAGCAGCTTGTCGTTCAGCATGCTCCTCAGCTCTGGCAGCCATGAGAACTTGCTCCAGACTAAGAGTTTCTCTCAGCCTTTGTCATCAGAATGAATCTGACAGGCATCCGTCAACCACTCATCATTAAATTAATTGAACTTACAGTGTTTGATGAGCACATCCAGTCTCTCAACAAATTCATCGATGGTTTCATCAACTTTCCGTCATTCTTGACCGAAAAAGTATCTTTCGTAATATAAATTTGGCATTGGATTGAACTTGAGATTCAAAGCTGTTTTGATTTGACAGTATGCAATTTTGTCAGCTTGCAGCATTTTCTTTATGACTTCTTTTACACCTTCACCAGCAAGATTCTTAAGGTATTTGATAATCTTCTTGTTAACACGTTTCCTCTATCGCATCAATGAAATCATCAAATGTCTCTATCCAGGCAGTCCATTTGTTGCCAATATTTTGCTTTTTGGTGGTATCAAATGGTGGTAGTCGTTTCAAGAAGGCAACAGCATTGTAACCATTTACGAGATTGGATGACACTAAGGGTGGAGTTCTCTCTGACACTGTCTGCTGACCACTAGGAGCTGCTTCATCCATACCATCTCTAAGGCCTTGTTGTGTGTTGGCCTCTGGGTCATCTTGGACAGTCTGTGGAACCTTGACTTCCTTATTGGTCTTCATTGCAGCTCTTCACTGTTATGGAGATCTTTGGAGCTGTTCTGAGCCACCACCTGGTAGCTTTGGTGGTTTGCCGCTTCGGGTATGGACTGCTCTTTCAACACAACCCTGGGCACTTCTTCCCCAACAATGTGATATGATGACTATCAATAAACAGTTCTGGTAAGCAGATGACCGCTTCGTTTATTTGTATCGCTATGCTTTTAGGCCTTTTTTTGTACTGTCTGACACCTGGTTGAGCTCTGCCTCGCAGCGCTTCTGTTCACAGCGTTATCTTGCCAGTACAAGATGTTGACTCACGCATACAAAGCCCTGCACAATGAAGGATCAGCATACATCAACAAACGCATGAGTTTCCACCAACCAAACAGATGCCTCCCTCTTCCTCGTATGCACCCCCCAGATCTGCCGATGCATCTGCAGATGACGCTTCTTCTCACACCTGGCAGCCAAAGCTTGGAACCACCTTCCCCTGCACCTCAGGGCTGCCTCATCGCTCCAGGAATTCAGGAAAGGACTCAAGACCTGGCTGTTCAAATGAACAAGAGCACCACGAAGCAGCTCGCAACTCCAGCGCCTTGAGACCCTCACAGGTGATTTGCCATGCTTTATAAATCCTTGATTGATTGATTGATTGATCTTGCAATTTGCTGTTGCTATTTGCTGCTCTTCCAAAACCTGGTTGGATCCGCCTTTAGAGCTATCTCTCTGTATGATGTATAGATTTAAGTTGCGTAGTAGTGCAGTACCTCTCTTTACAGCCTTCACAGCAGGTTCTTGGCCCACGATATGTGGACTTCTCAGTGTAGCTTTCGTTATCTTCAAATGGACTGAGGCTGCGCTTTGACTCCACATACCCCAAATGTCGATTCTGAAATTCTGTGAAGACACACTTGGCACGCACAAGCAGTTTGCGGGACCATGGCAAACTCTCTGGAAGAGCACTGTTGATCTTCAGGTTACTTATCCCCTATCTCGTTCCCAGTTTATTTATTTGAAAGTTTTATTTAGCGCGAACAAGACCCTTGCGGGTATCAGAGCGCTTTACAAGGTAAATATCTTACATACATAGGTACATGGTAAATAACATATAGTTTCCTGTCAGTCAATGATAGTGTAATCACCATATCGTAGATACATAGGTATATGGTGCATAACATAATGTTCCATATAGATAAAGCATAATATGGACACAATATCTGGGATACATAGAGAGAAAATAAATAATATATAGTTCCATGTAGATCACGTGTTGAGTCGAGTAATAACGGTAGCCCATGCTCAAGTGAACTTAGCCATGAGAAGAGATTTCACTTCTTTTTTGAAAGATGCAGTAGAGAGATTAAGTCTAGTTTCTGGGGGCAAAGCATTCCAAATTCTGGGCGCCATCCCTGAAAAGGTTCGGTTGTATGTTTTCTTCTTGTTGAATCTTTGCGGTTTCAGTAGGAGGTTTTTGGCACTTCTGGAAGATCTGTTCCCACATGAGGGCGCCAGTTTCAGTGCCAGATAGCTGGGTGCGTTGTGATGAATGGCTTTATGTGTCATACATGCTATTTTTAGTTGAATTCTGGCTTCAAAAGGTAGCCAATTAAGGGATCTTAGGTCCGGGGATATGTGGGAGCTTCTTTTGGAGCCAGTAATAAGTCTAGCTGCGGCATTGATTGAGGCTCTTAGAGGGGCCGTTGAAGATCTGGGAAGGCCACAGAGAGAGACACTCCCATATTCCACTCTTGGGATGACTAGAGCTTGTACTGCCAGATTGAAGTCCTTTTCAGGCAGGAAAGGTTTCAGTTTTCTCAAAGTATTTATCTGAAAGTTTGCTCCTTTTGTTGCGTTGCTGATGTGTTTCTGCATATTGAGATTTCTGTCCAGCGTTACTCCCAGCGATTTCGCTGAGTCAACGATAAGAGGTTGGCAGTTGAGTGCAGTTAGGTGTTTGATCCAGTCTTGCATTATGGGTACTTGGGTGGGAGGAGCGATTAGGAGGAATTCGGTTTTGAGGGTATTCAGTTTTAGATGGTTTTCCGCCAGCCAGGTCTGAGTTTTTCCGAGAGTTGTGTTGAGCGATTTGATGTCTTCTAGAGAATGGATCTTTAGGTATAGTTGTGTGTCGTCTGCGTACATGTGATATTGTACGTTAGACGAGTATAGAATTTCAGTGAGTGGTTCCATGAATAGATTGAACAGTGTCGGAGATAGGGAAGATCCTTGTGGGACTCCTAAAGTGACTGGGACGGGTTTGGACAGGGAGTGGTTGACCTTGAATCGTTGCGATCTGATTTGGAGGAATGAAGTAAACCAGTTTAGAACTGATCCAGATAGTCCCATTCTGTGTTGCAGCAGGTCTAGCATGTTGTCGTGTTTGACGGTATCAAAGGCCGAGGAAAGGTCGAGCAAGATGAGTAAGCAGGCTTCGTTCTGGTCTAGGATTTGTAGTGCATCATCAATTATATGGGTCATGGCTGATTCAGTGTTGGGACCTGCACGGAAACCTGATTGGTATTTGTTGAGTAGGTTGAAATGGTCTATATGTCTTACAAGCTGGAGGTGTACACATTTTTCTAAGAGTTTGGCCAGGGTAGGGATGTTGGATATTGGGCGGTAGTTGTTTAAGTCCGCGGCGTCAGCCGTAGGTTTCTTTAGGATGGGGGATACCTGCCCGGATTTGAGGATGTCAGGGATGGATCCTTGGCGTAAAGAGTTATTTATGATCATGGTCCAAAGAGGCAGCAGCAGCGGGGTGAAGTCTTTTATGAAGTTTGCTGGGAGAGGGTCAGTGAAGTGATTGGTAGGGTTCAGAGCAGTAAGCATTTTGAGCATAGTTTCTTCATTGTAGGTATTGAAGGATGACCAGGATGCATTATTTTTTAGGTCGAACTTTGGTGGATTTCGATGTGGGGCTCCTAGAAGGGATGATGAGGAGTCCGTGTGTGTGACAGTATGTGTGATTAGATCGTTGAGTAGGTCCTTCTTTATGTTATCGGTCTTCAGAGTGAAGAAGGAGG
Source organism: Calotriton arnoldi (assembly GCA_963921515.1). NCBI lineage: Eukaryota > Metazoa > Chordata > Amphibia > Caudata > Salamandridae > Calotriton > Calotriton arnoldi. Next base: position 787,672 of record CAWUFW010002717.1, read on the forward strand.
CAAATTCTTCGCAATTGGGTCGTGAGCCTAAGTTAGCTTGGGGGCGGTGAGGTGCATCCTTAGATTGAGTTTTGATTGCTCGAAAAGTTTTTTGGGACGATTTTTGGCCTGGTCTAATTGATGACTGAAAAAGTCTGCTTTAGTGCGCTTGATCTTTCTGTAGTAGCCGTTTCTCTTCTTTCTTAGAATCTTGAGGTGATTGGCAGATGGAGCCGATCTCCATCTACGTTCAGTTATTCTTAAGGATCGTCTGTCCTCGTTGAGTCTTCCATCGTACCAAGGCTTAGAGTCTTTTGTGGAAACTCTCTTTAGTTGAAGGGGGGCGACCTCGTTTAATAACATGTTCATGGAATTGAAGTAGTGGTTGGTGAGATCATGAACATCGGATATCCCTTCAGGGGGAAGAAGGAAGTTGGAGCTGGAGGTTGTGATTGTGTTAGGAACAATGTTTTTCAGATCCCTCTTCCATACTTTAGGTCTTGTGGGTTGAGCCGAATTAAGTTTCACTGTTTCATTGATGAAGAAGGCGATGATATGATGATCGGACCAATCACATGGATGGATCGTATCTAGCTGGATGGAATCAACTTTAGAGATTACTAAATCAAGGATTGCTCCTTTATCATGTGTAGAGCTGTTACAAATTTGGGTGAGGTCGAGGTCAGAGAGGAAGTTTTTGAGACTATTGACCGCTGCATCATTGGGGTCATTCCAGTGGAGATTGAGGTCTCCGAGAAATATTTGGGTATTTTGATGTCCGGCATTAGTAGAGGCTATGTCCATGAAATGTTCAGTAAAGGTGAGGTTATCACCTGGTGGATGATATAGGGTGTGTAGAGAGCATACTGGTTTGCCATTGCTAGTGATGTCGAGGCATATGTATTCACAAGAGGGGAATACTGGAGATTGGGATCGGTTTACTGAGAGATTATTCCGGAATATGCAGGCGATGCCACCCCCTGGCTTAACAATTCTGTCCAGTCTGATGATGTCGTGGTTTGGGGGTACCAGTAAGTCGATGATGGGTGTAGAGGATTCCTTTAACCAAGTTTCGGTCAAAATGAGCAAATCCGGTTCTTGTGTAAGTATGAGGTCAGCTATGTCGGCTGCATGTCTTGAGACCGATCTACAATTTAGTAGTATACACTTAAGACGGGGCGTGATGAGGGATGTATTGGGTTCCTGAATAAGGGGAACTTGTCTAAGGTTGTTTTCGATTATATCTCTAGGATTGTGTTTAGTGGGCCTGTGAGTGTTGGCAGGAATAGTTGGAATTAGAGCCTTTTTGGGGGGGGTTATCTGGAGGCATAGTGTTGTGATTCGGATGTGGGAGCTCATAGGAGTGGAGTAGAGAGAGTAAGTCTTTCTCCGATAGCGGATTGGTCCTGCGGATTGGGCGGGTTGAAGTATTGTGAAAAGGAACTGATCTCCACCTAGGGGGCGAATGTTTCGAGGTGACTACTGAGTGGGTCATGTGGAAGTTTGCTTTGGTCTGTCGTGCCAATCTAGTATTCCCGGGTTGGCGCAGAAGAACCTCAGCTAAAGCTTGTAGTTCTTCTTTGATTTGCCGTAATGAGAATAGAATCTCGTCAAGTCTAGGGTCTGGTGAAGGTGGAAGATTGGTGAATGTATTATGGGCGTGGGAGGTGTGCTTACGTCCCGTGGGTGGTAAGAAGGAAGCACGTATTCTAGGTTGTTGTGAGGCGTCCTATCTGGTTCCCTATCCGGATCGGGGGGGGGTGGACTGGAGTGGGGTGTCGATATAGGAGGCGCAGAGGTGTGCGGTGAGTGTGTGGTCGTGGGAGTGATGGTTTTGCAGGAGGTAGTGTTGGCAATGGGGGGGAAATATGTTCATTCCAGGGGAGAGTGCTGAGTCTGGAATGGGTGTAAATGCTGGTAGAGTAATAAGGGGGAGTGTCTTATAGGGGAGTCGAGCGGGGAGGGGGGGTAGCACTGAGCTCGGGTGTAAATATTGATTGTGATATCAGTGGAGCGTGGCTAGAGGTAGAATTTGGCGGGATGAAAGGCTGTGTGCTGGTGGTGGGAGCCGCCTGGGGGGAGGGTTGGGGTTTTATAACTTCTTCTCTGATGATGGGGAAGATGTTATCCAGCAGGTTTAAGCTGCGGTCTGTTGATTGCATGAGAATGATTCCGTTATGATAGATGGTGATGGTTGCTGCAGCTTTGAAGACTGGGGAGGGGGAGATAGAGATTGTGAGACCATGTGCAGTTTTCCTGGTGGAGGAGATCGAGAATATAACTAGGAAGGCTTTCCTTCATTGTGCTCTTCTTTTGGTGTAGAAAATGATGTCAGTGGTTATGTGCCCTTTGTTTGTTGAGAAGTAGGGATCCGAGATGGGTGTTTCAGGGTGTAGTTTTAACAAATTGTGTTTAAAGCGTTTGGCTGCTTTTTTTGAGAGGTTGGGGGGGTAATTGATGGTGTAGGTATGTACCCCTGTGCGCTCCATAGTGGGGTTGGCGCTAGTTAGTATGGTTTAGGGTGTAATGGGGCGTTATGCGTGTTTGTGGATAGTAACGGGGGCCTGTGCTGTGAAGGGGGGATGGGCTTGGGAAGGAGGGGGTAGACGTGCGAAGGGAGGTGATGGAGCAGCGGGGGTGGTGGCGTCGGTTTGGGGCAGAGGGAAAGAAGGGGGAGGGAGGAGTAGGGGTTGATTCAGGTAAGGTGGTAAGTGCACCGTAGCAGGCGAATGAAAAATGTGGGGGTGAGGCAGGAGCAGTAAAGAATAAGATAAAAATAAATTAAAAATTGAAATTCTGACCTGTATATGTAGATAGGGAGATCGATGGGTGTTAACTAGCAACGTACAGGGGCTAGTCCACTGTAAGGGAGTCAGTCCAAGATGGCCACATCTTTAGGAGTGGAAGTCATAGCCAGCGAGATAGTCCTGTGTCTCTTTCCATTAGCTGGGCTAAACCAGTAGTAGTCCTATTTCAATTTCTGCCGCTCCATTAGCTGGGCTAAACCAGAAGTAGTCCTATTTCAGTTTCTGTGGCTCTATGGGTGTTTTGTCCTTTCTCAGTTCTTATGTCGTCTGCTTCATTGGAGGGTCGAAGTCTCTTCCTGCCTAGAACAACAAGCTAGAGGCGGACCCCAAAATATTGGTAAAGCTGATTTGTGTGGGCCGCCATTTTGCCGGACTAGAGGTAGATGCTGCCCGTTAGTTCAGCATTTCTTACTCTTGAGATTGTGCAAATGTGGTAAAAATAATGCGAACTCCGCTCCCATGTGAAGGAAATCACGCCGCTAGAAACATACAGTATACACGAACATAGACGTTGTCAATCGTGCCTGAGGGGGGCGGAGTTGGGCTGAGGGCTTCGTCCGGGGAAGCCCTCGTGAGGGAGGCTTGTTCAGTGAAGCTCCGTTCCCGAGTGTCGCACTCGTTGTAGATGGATGACCTTGCAGGGTGCTCACCATGCAGGCAAGCTCCGTTCCTCCTCTCCTTCCCGATCGCAGTTGCGATCAAGTGTGGTGAATGTAATGGGCCCCCTTATGGATAATAGTATGCACAGTGAGGGATGGCTCCATTGCTCCCGCTATTCCCGAGCTGTTTTCAAAAGGGGGCCCCGTGAGCTGGGTCCCGACAATTCAACCGAGGGCTCACCGAGCTCCTCCGTTCCTTATGTCCATTCCCAGACTGCCTTAGAGAGAAGCCCCAGTGCGCCGGACCACGAAGCAGCTGGTCTGTATAGGGTGCTTCTCAATGAGTCAGACCTATGCAGCCGTTGCGGGTCAATCCCATGAAAAGGGGGCCATTATGGGAGATTAATTTGCTCTGCCATGGCTCAGTTACGGTGGGTCCAGCGGGACTCGAATCTTTCCATTCGTCCAGCAGATGAATAGGGGGCCCAGGTCCACTGACCCAGCTGAGCCCTTCCTCTACCGTCGCAAGGCGCAGAGATGGGCTATCGATGATGCGATCAAGGCTCCACTCCGTTGCCGGTGATCCACGTCGCGGAAACTTTAGTTGTAGTGTCCTCCCCAGCCTGGGTACTCGCCAATGATTACACAACACACGGAGCTTAGTATAACTTGTCTTTATTCTTCTGCGTCTAACCCAAAATTCTAAACCTGCATTCACTTCACTACGCTCTAACGCTTACGTCACAGTTGTTGCAGCGCAAGCGTGGTAAACTTTTTATTATACGCTTACTCTCCTTACTACCCTAACTGTACTGAGCCCTTTACGATTAGACCATTTCCATTTACCACAGAGGTAATGATCCTCTGACGAATCTTTCTCCGTCGATAGGAGGGTGGAAATTAGAGTAGTCAAAACACTACATTAGCCGTCCAATGAGAAACATTAATTGACAGCTATCTCACAAGTTTGAGATCAGATTTAGGTACACCACTTTCAAAACCATGCTGTAGAAATAAAGAATAGCAACAGGGAGACCCAACCTCCTGAAGAAGTTAAGTTGGACTAGAATTATGCAGACCAACAGCTCTGCAACAGCAAAACAGAACCAAAGAAGTAATACTTGATGTTCTTCCAGAGCTCGCTGATTCTCCCTACAATACATTTAAGACATCAGTAAAATAGCACAGTTTAAATGGAAGAACCAACAGGACTCAATAGTAGACTCAGACAGATATTAGATTCATTTGGTTATTGTATTAAAGATTCAAAATTCATAGTAATAAGCAGTCTTTTAAGAATTTTGGTTAAGACTATCACAGCTTGCATTTCGGCACCAAACATTTAGGGAAGACTTTATCAGATGGTTATTATAAAATTCAGTTTACAGAGTGTAGGAAGCTGGCTCTGTATATACTATACCAAAGTATTGTATAGTGTGCACAGAGTCCAGTGGATCCCCAGAGGTATAGCAGAGGCTAAAGTAGATAATACCTTACTCTTCTTTGTGGTAGTGTGGTTGAGCAGTCAGGCTTATCAGAGGGTAGTGTTAAGCATTTGTCGTACACACTTGGGCAAGAAATGATGTCACACACTCAAAGACTGAATCCAGACCAATTGTTTGCATAAAAAGCTGTTACTTAGTCATTTTTATTACTAGAACCAAGATTTACTCAGTAGCAGGTAAGTGATACTTTCAATACAATGATACTTTTCAAGATACAGTGTGTACTGATTTTGTAGAAGCATACAAATTACTTTGAGTCAAGAAAATATGTTGTAAGCTCCTTGGAGTACTGGTAATTACTTAAGATTACGTTTCAGTTACTTTTCTACTTTTGCACTAAACAAACTAAGCACACATTTTGGGCATTGTAATACATTAGCAAGCAGGTTAACTTATGTGAAGACTCTAATTTACTTTGTTACAGTACAAGATAGGATCAACACAGAACAATTTTTAGAGAAAAACCCACCATGCAATCCTATGGAGGAAAAAGCAGTGTTAGGTTTTCAAGTAAGTAAACTGTTTTGGTAACTGAATTTTTGGGAGGTAGAACCAAGGTTTCCCAAGGTTCAGTTCAGCACTCGAGGTGCACCACCAGCGGCACTAGGGTGGCCAGGTGCAGAGTGCAAGGGTGCCAATGGGGCTAAGGGGCACCTCGGTTGGAGGCTGCTCATGGGCAGGCCACGTGGTTTTGGGAGGCAAGCTCCTTGGGAGTCCCAGGTCCGCCCCAAGTCTACACCACCAGCGGCTCAGGGGTAGCAGGGTGCAGGGTTCTTAGGCGGTGTCGGGAGCCCAATGCTTTCCTATGGAGGTTGCCGGTCGAGGAAAAAGACTGCAGGCTAGAGCCAGAAGACTGGACGAAGGGAAACAATGACTGGAGGTGAAGTTGGAGAGTTGCTGGACACCAGGACACCATTGGTTGGGCTCTCCATGGCTCAGGGGCTTCGGATGCAGCGGTGTTTTTTCGTGTCAGGTTCTTCTCACAGGTTCCAGTGGCAGTCGGGGAGACCCTTCAGGATGAGGCTGCAGGCGTCGAGGAGGAGGCTGGAGGAGGTTGTCTAACACTGGATACCGGGTCAGGATCCCCAGGGGGGCCTCACTGGGGTGTTGGGCCACTTGGACTCGAGCCGTGGGCTTCGGGTGCAGAGTGGTGAGGACTAGTAGTTGCAGCTGGATCTGGAGTCCTGGCTTGGGTACCTGTTGGACAATTCTGGTGTCCACAGGAGATCATAGTCTTTTTGGAAGGCAGGGCAGGCCCTCGGGGTTCTTTGAGGCTGCTGGCTGCAGGACACGCCGGTTTCAGGTTGCAGGGGTTCCGAAGCAGGAGACAGGCCAGTAGGGCTGGGGCCAAAGCAGTTGTCGTCGTCGCCTTCTCTGCAGCACTGCTCTTCGGTCTTTCTTCTTCTAGTTGAGTTGAAACTGAATTCTGAGTTCAGGGCTGTCCCCTAAATACTGTATTTAGCGGGTATTTTAGGGGTCTCGAGGTAGTAGCCAATGGGCTACTGCCATTAGGGTGTCTACACCCTTACTGTGCTCACCCCACGTGGGGGAGTGGGTACAATCCCTAACCCTGATTGGAGGGAGCCTGACATCTGCAAGATGGCGGGCAATGAAGAGTGGGCTTCACCTCGCCTCCCCTACCTGCGGGGTGGGGTTAGCAGAGGTGGGCACACACCTTCTGAGCTGGTCTGATTTTTCCCACCTGTTTTCCCACTGAAAAGAGGATGAGACAGGAAGGGGGCCTGCTCCTGATAGCAGGAGAGGGTGGGGGGTCACGTTGCAAAGGCAGCAAGGCCTTTGAAGCTCCCCTGCCACAGATGGCTCTTCCTGACCCGGGGGAGGTGTGAACACCTCCGCCCAGGGAAGGCTTTGTTTCTGGGCCCAGGGAGTGAAGGCTTCCACCCTAGGGGTCCAGAAACTTGTCTCATGGTGGCAGGCTGGTGTTTATCAATCAGGAACCCACCTGAGGTTGGTTTGTGTCAGGGGTCCCCTCTAGAAGGGACCCCTGAGTGCATGGATTAATAAATCTGACACTGGAATAAGTGCAGGTTTATTTTTCTGAAATGTTTGATACCAAACATCCCAGGATTCAGTTAAGCCATTATGGTGCTAGAAAACTCGTAATGACCAGTTTCTAGACTGTATACTCAGGATGACTTTACTGGGCACTTATAATGTCTGAAAAATGGCCTTAGTTATTATAGGGATCTGTCAGCTCATGCAGGTAGGTCCTCACATGAGGCACCCTGCCCTATGGGTGACTTACCTAGGCCTCATGCAGTGCTGAGCAGGCATGGCACCCAGGGATGGGGGCCATGTCGACTCTTCACTTTTAGCTGCACCAAAATACGCAAGCTGCAATGGCAGTGGTGCATGTTTGTGGTGAAAGGTATCTGAGGGTGGCATAATACATGCTTCAGCCCTCAGAGGCCGTTCCCTGGCTACAAGGCCCTTGGTACCATAGGTACCCCTTACAAGGGACTTACATGTCGGCCATAGTTGTACTAATTGTGGAAACAATGGGACAGGTTAGCGAAAGAACACAGGCCCTGGGAACTTGATTGGCAGGGACCCAGGGCACACTCAGTCAAATTGCATCAAGTATCCGGCAAAAAGTAAGTGGGCAACCATGCAGAAAGGGCACTTTCCTACACAGAGTTACATAATCCCACTACCTTTAAGGCAGTAGGATAATTTGTTTGCCTAACAACTCAAATTCTACGAAGAAGGGGAAAGGGTTCAGATTTAAAGTCCATTAAGGGTGAGCCCATTAGCATAGAACAAGGGAAATAAAAGAAAATGAATTGGGGAGAGGATGTGGCCTTACGGCTAGAGCGGCCGACCTCGACGCTGGGGAACCGGATTCGAGTCTCGGCAGGGACGCTCAACATCCTGTGATTCTGGGCAAATCACTTAATCTCTCCATGCCTAACAACAACAAAAAATTAATTTGTCCATCTGTAACGCAACCGGACTGGTGCTCATGTAAAGCCCTCTGATACCTTCGGGTCAAGTTCGTGCTATATAAAACAAACAAAAAAATAATAATAATTCAATGGTTCAGCAAAGAAGGTTTCAGTCCATCAGCTACAGACTGTAGCCTCAGCAAAGCAGTCCAAAAGTAAAAGCATAGTTGTCAAAAATCAATCAGCATAGTGTCCTCTCACAAGGAGAAAAGGTAAAGTATGGCATTGCCTCAATATAGGAAAAATCAGAATGCCTTTCGTTTAGAAGCAAAAATCGATGGCGTTGCCCCTCCTTTGGGGTTTTCTTCTTTTATAAAGTCTCTAACAACATCCCGGTGATGTAGCATCACACCACCATCGAAAGACTGTCATATGTTCAGATTCACATAATGTCACCTAGGACACTAGCAACAGTAAGATGCTTTCCCATGCTAATCATGAGAAACAAAAGATTCAGGAGTCCACATAGGCCTAGCAAAAGCTGAAATCCTGTTCTCACAGGAATATTTGACTGTGAACGTTGAAGAATCATTTAGGAGTGTCAAAATGTATACATGTACAGAACAAATAAAGCAACATTTCACTAGTTGTAAATGGACCATTGTATTAGGGCAGTGGAAAGATCAGCATTAGAGAAAAAGCATTTTCAAAAGAGGGTTTAAGTTGGCATTAAACATTTGAATGACATAAACTCTAAATCAATATCAAATATAATGTAATAAAATCAATTCAAATAAGGAATATATGGCACTTTACCAAACATTATTACATAAAAATAGCTAATGTTCACAATACCCTACAACCACAAATTTTCTCAACATTGATATGTGTATACTTTTTTAAGGTCACACTACAAAATTTGTTTTTCCCTTTTCATAAACTATAAAAATTTCTAGTATTGTAATGCAAACCTAGCCTAACCTAGTTTCTACACATTTTTGCACCGACTTTTCTAAATGGCACCTTCTAACAGAAAGCATTAGAAACACTAGGCCACTTTATTAACAGCACAATTTCATCAGTAAACGTTAACAAACAACATGTTCATAAGAAATTCATAAGTGCAACTCATTTATATGTATCAGTATTACTTTGTATGTATGTTTTCTGCATCTCACATTTTAAAGCATGCTTTTATGGTGCTTCTACTACACTTGTCTCAATTTCATATTTCACAGTATCTATCATGTGCAAAGTGTACTTTCAGCTTTTCGTGTCTTCAATCAGTAAATATATCTTGTATTATGATTTTCAAAATCTTGCATCATCACAGTTCTACGGAGTTCATCACAATGGTTCCGCCATTGCTAACTCACATAACACACTACAGTATCCTTTAGAATGATACATTCGGTACATGAAGAAATTTTTATTCACAATACATGCTCTCTAAGGAAAATAACCAATTGTGTCACAGTGCCCTGTGCTCTGCAATGACGCTGGGGAGAGAAAACACGCAGGGGGACATTGATTTGGTGGGGTAATGAGCAGCAGCAAGATGAACAGAACAACAAAGCAGCAGCCATAACATTAAAATGGTGTCTCTACAGAAACTGTGACATAACTATCCTACATTAATAAACACACTTCTAAAACTCTAAATAAAATAATTTGAAGTGCAACATTAATAATTCATCTGTTACATCTATAGTCATCATAGTAAATCATTAATATTCACAAATTATTTGCTACCCAAAATTGCACATTTAGTAAACTCTTTGACAGTTTTTGCAGTTTATAATGATACCCCTGCCTGCAAGAGGTTATTGTGTTGCCCTTCTTTATTTCTAATATGGTATCAATGTGGCAGGTATACAAAAATGTGAATAAATTCAAGAGATTAAAACAAAGTTTACAGCACTAGAAAGAAAAAAATTAAAATGTTTTATGAATAATCCATAACAGGATACATAGTAGTCCTGGAACACAAGTTTAAGTTACATGTGTCAATGGCATGATTTACAAATGTAAAGTCACTTCTGTATTCTAAAAATGTGAGTTTACACTCTTAAATGTATTTACTCATACATAAAAATACCCAAATATGGTGAAACATTTCAAGGTAGTAAACCTGGTACAATGCTTAGGGGTGGGATTTTGCACACCCACAAGCTAGTGAGTAGTCATAAGCGTTTCTAAGCCATCACCATTCTTGAAAGAGAGCTCTCAAGTTTTCCAGTTCCATGCATGAAAAACAATCCATTGCATGTATTCTCTTTGAATTCTGGAACTTGTAGTCCTAGTTTTGTAATGGGTCAAATAAAACTAAAAATCCTGGATGAGAAACTCAAGTATGGAACTTATAGTTCTGTTGAAACGATTGGACACGTACCCCTTTCAATTGAAGCAGTAAATCTGTTTCCAGACTGGGAATGGGCAGGGCCGGACTGGGAACCAAAACCGGCCCTGGGGCAGGGGGGGGTGACGACAGTTGGCGTACTAGTGGAAATCTTTGTGCTATTTTGTTGAAGGGGGCCGATATTGCAGCTATGCTGCAAAACCGGTCCACAGTAACAAAAACGGCCCCACAGGGGTCTAAAACTGGCCTCCACCCTGGCGGTCCACCGGGGAAACACCCAGTGCCCGCTATGGCCAGTATGGCCCTGGGAATGGGGAAGCAACACATCCACAAGCTGAAGGGTGTGCGAGCGGGTTGTGGGTGGCAGAGCTGTCAATTTGTCCAGGTCCATGCATGTTGTGTTGCTCCAGACCGGATTTTTAATTCTGGGACGTGTAGTCTGGTTTTTTAATGGAATAAACAAGACTTCAAATCCCATATTTTAAAGAAAACGCCCTGATCGGGAGCATCATATCACACATGGATCTGGAAAAATTGGCAGGGCTGGGTTGGAGTATTTCGGGTAAAAAAATTACAAATGGCATTCACTGATGCTACAAGACATTTTTACATAAATGCACTGGGTACATTATGCATAGTTGCCAAGTTTCCCAGATCTGTGTGTGATGTGCTGATTGCAGTCTAGCTTTTTTCTTTGAATTCTGAGATTGTAGTCTTGTTTGATAAAGAAATGAATAAGACTACAAGTCCCACAAATTAAAGAAAAAAAACTGTTCTGAGCAGCACAGAATGCATGGACCTGGGAAATTCGACAGGGCTAATAGTAGCAGAAGTGGAAATCCTGAAATGTTTTCCACCAATACTTCAGGGAACCTCAAACTATCGTTTCTTTTCAAAAGTACTTCCGTCATCCTTTGAGATTTCCAAGATTTGTAATCTACATCCAAATATATATGTAAACTTACTAATATAAAATCACGAACTTCTTGAGAATCGGGCTCAGTGCGTTTTGGGACGTTTCCAACTTTTGAAAACTATTTTCAGTTATAAATTATGCCTGCTGCATAGGAACCCAAAGGAATCTTAAATTGACTTGTCCAACATGGCGCCTAGTACCGGCGGATTTTGACGCCTGCTTTCTTGTAAATTAGCATTCTAGTTTAATAATGGAACTCCGTGACATAGCTATGCACTGCTGCTGCCATCTTTGAACTGGAGTTGTCTTCAGGGAAAGCACACTGCATGGTTCTGCCATTTACTGGCCGATTCAGTAAAAGGTGTGCATTATTTTCAGGGACTATGTTCATGTAGTGAAAGCTGTTTACGAAGAATGTTTTTTTATTTTAAAAAAGTTGCTGCGTACGGTACTTTTGTGCGTGTATATTACATTTTTCGTCTGACGTAATAATCTCTCCGTGCCGTAAATAAAAGTGTTGTCTTTTGCTGCTTTTGTTCATGGGTGTGTTTTTGATGGTTTCGGTGGAGAGGAAGCTGAAAGCACGTGTGAGACGCGTCATTGGAATTCACTTTGCTAGTCAGAATCATGTGTCACCAATCTGAAAGTACAAATATTGTCTTGTCCGGAAGGGAGAAGTAAACAGCGCTTAGAATTGATTTGCTTACATTCGGTGTTGATCAGACTCTTGCGGGGACTAACTGTGAAGCTATAGCTCTCTATGAGCTTTTGGTATTGCTGAACTACCACAATCCCTATGGTGGGCTGCTGATAAATAATGTTCCGCATCCGAGGAAGCAGCAGCAGGAATGGCTTTGGCAACTTGGAGTTTGCGCTGGTGCTCGCCGGTGCTGCTGGCCCTGTGCTGGTGGTGCGAGCTGCTGCAGGGCCGGCATCATACCCCAGCCCCCGAAGTGTACCGCCTGCAGGGCAGGTGGGGACTGTGCAACGCGAATGGCTCATTGGTGCTGGAGGGAGACGTGCCTGGGTGCGTGCACAGCGCGTTACTGCAGCAAGGGCTCATCGAGGTACAGTTTGCAGACAGATATTTCTTCCCACTCCTAAACCTAAGCTGTTCGCTGGAACGTGCAACTTCCCTTTGGTATCTGCTGTAAGAGCACATCGCCATCCTTTCACCTACAGTACATCCTAATGTGAATTTGAATTAATGCAATATGTGCCAGTGTTATAGACAGAATAAGGTTAAGCATAACTCTTTCAGCCGAGTCCCAACAAGCACCTCATATCAGTCTTTAAAAGGGGTGTGGCCAAAGAAGTGTAATTAAGAATCCTTTACAAAAAGCTTGTCTTAAAACATTTAAATGAAACTCCTTTGTTTCACCAGTGTGTCATCTGACTAGTATTTGGTTTCTGTTATTGAATTCAGGCACACAACGGACCTATGCCCAAAGCATGCCAAACGTATTGGTTTCCCCGGACTTTTAAACAGTATCAAATACATGAGTAACAATGATTTTGTTTTGATTCTTGTAATTGACAATGTTAACATTCTAAAAATGTGACAATGTGAATTAAGCTTAACTAACGTAAACGGAAGGGGTAGTGGTATTCGGAATGTCTCAATGTATACCTTTCTCCCCCACGCACCACTTTCCTCTGCAGTCTTTCACTGTTAAACACTTAAAACCCTTTTTCTCCCCACATCCTTTTCTTTTTTTAAAATCCTCATTCTGCATAGCTCAACTTTTATCTCTTTCCTTTTCAGCACTGTTTTCACTGCCTCTTTCTGCATGCACTTTCTTTCATCGCTTTCACTTTACCTCCCACCCACTCACAACCCACCCACTATTTCGACAGCTCTGTACTTCCATTACAAACTTTCCCATAATTACAACTGGCATATATGTGACCATAGCACTCTGCGCTCTGCATAGTGGTCAAGGATTGTTTGAGCATATAGCCTTAACACCTTTATGACCCACTGACTGGCACTCTGAAGAACTGGCACTGTCTTCAGTCTCAACTCCAGAGGTATCAATCATGCTCCGTTAAAAATCCGCCCACAATCTGAACTCATCCAGACACCTAGAGGCAACTCTGTTCACAGTATGCACAATTCAAGAGATATGTTGCATGAAAAAACTACTGAAACACATTTGCAAAAAGCTAATACTTTTAGGGAATGCAAGATGAAGTGAAATATGTGAAATGTAAACAGGGACTGCATCACTCAAATTTTGTTTTATAATTTGTGTTGAGATATTGATCAGTGACTTTGCCTGTAAACTTAAAGGAATGAGTATAGGGGCCAATAGGGACACGTTTTAAGTCTGTCAAGGGATCTTTATTCGCTACAATTCTGTAGCATAAAAGCACAGATAAAATATAAAAATACATCCATTAGCCTTTACCGACAATAAATACCTTGAAATAAAATAACATGAGTAAGAATTCCACTTGCAGTACATTGCTATAGACCAAACCATTTCAGCTCATAAAATCTTTAAGTACTATCTGCAGCCACACAGCCTTTCAACATATTGCACTTCTCCTAATTTTTAAAACCTGCCATATAAAAAGCACCATAGAATAACAAACCAGAGGGCAGTGCAATTGTTGCAGAAACAACGGCGCTCGCCTACATTGTCTAAACTTAAAAAGTGGCAAAATAAAATCTCTTCTATGGTCATTATAAAAAGGGCAAAAGAAGAGAATGATCAAATTGATCTGAGTAGATACACCATCACATGGGCAGGGACCTAAATCTGATAATGAACAACTGTTCGCTGGGTAGCTCACTACAAGGGGTAGGGAGTTAAAACTAAATCTAGTTAAAACAAAACAGTGTCATTGGTTATGAATTGGAGATAAGTAGAATTGAATGCCTTGTATATGTATCAAGTTGTAGGAGGTCACCGATGTTTTATCTCTATCAGCCACCAATCTTTTTGCTGCATCATTAGTTAAGAACAGTTGCTTTTACTTGGCCTTATTACATCCCATATGTTTATATAAACAGTGGTGCACAAGGAAATAAATCTCTTTGGTAGTTTCACAGCCAGGAAACATGAGTAGCATACGCAATACTTTTACATGTACATTAAGAGCATGTAAAATGTTTTGCATATGCTACTCATGTTCCCCGGCTGGAAAACTACTAAAGAGATTATTTTTTTCTCCCAACTCATGCCTGGGATGTAATAAGTTTATGAGAACAAGGGTAACCCCATAAATTAGAGAACCTCGGGTAAAGTAATATGTTTATATAAACAGTGGTTCTCTAATTTATGGGGTTACCCTTGTTCTCATAAACGTATTACAACCCAGGCATGAGTTGGGAGAAGAAAATAAATTAGGAAACCCAATCTCCTCACATACCAGTTCACATACGCTAGCCAAGGTATGTCGAGGGCTCCATGCAGTTTCAGGCAATCTTTTAGGACAAGCTGATTCAGTAACACACTCTCCCAAGTCCAAATAGAGTGGCAAAGCAAAAGTGGCACTAGTTTGATTTTATCCACAATATAGGGAAGGCCTAATTCATCATGACAAATGGCGTTCGGGCAACTACGGGGGACCGTTAAAAGTTTTTTTTAAGTATAACATTTTCAGCCAGTTGTAAAACGCTGTTAGAAATGGGATCTCTAGTTGGCAAGGGCTTGCACCTTTGTCCAAGTAGGGACCCTTCTTCCTAGCCAGGGTAAGGGTGTTACACTCGTGAAGTAACCCCTGCTCACCCTCGTGGTAGCTTGGCACGAGCAGTCAGGCTTAATTCAGAGGCAGTGTGTAAAGCATTTGCACATAACCAACAGTAATACAGTGTAAGCACTACAAACGGACACCACACCAGTTTAGAAAAATAACCAATTTTTATATACTCAAGACAAGACCAATTACGACAAAAATCCACAATACTATACTTTAAAAACGAATACTTGATAAGGTAACTTCTTCTTTGCAGGAATAGTCCAAAAACAAAGTTCGTACGAGTCGGTAGCTCCGTCCGAGCCTACCGCGATGTTGAAAACCACAGAGTCTACCAGTTCCAGCCGGCCGCGTCGATACGGGCCAGCAGAGTCGTGAACAGACTCGGTCACAGTACCTTTCTCGTTGTGGCTGGTACGGAGTGTACGAGCCGGTCGGCGTTCGTCGCGGTTGCGGGGCAAGACGGAGCGATGCAAGGTGCGGTGTCCCTCGATGCGGTGCAGGCAGCGGCTCGATGAGCGTCGTGCAGACGGAGTCAGTGAGTCCAAGGCGTGCGATGCAGGGTGAGACGATGCTCGATGCGGTGCTTACAGGTTGCGATGCAGGCGACCAAGCCGGGGTGCGGGAGCTGGCGTCGGACAGCGGTGCGAGTCGGAGCGGTGCGTCGCAGATGTGCGAGCGGTGCCCCAAATGCGATGCGGTCACGACTCTTGAGCCAGTTGCAGCGACCGCGTCGGTCGGGTCCGGCTGGTTCAGTGAAGCGATGCGAAGCGATGCGAAGCGAACTGCGGTGCCCACAGGTCACGGTGCAAGCAGCGGCTCGGTGTTGGCGGCGTCGGACGTCGCCCACGGTGAGACCAGGGTTGTGATGCGAAGCGGGGCGATGCGGTCTGCGGTGCAAACAGGTCACCGGCCAGGGATGGATTCGGTTGACGGAGTCGGTTGCAGTTCCCTTCCTCTGTGGCAACTGAAACGGCGTTCCAGAAGCGGTACCCAGAGGTTTGTGAAGTCTTTGTAGTCCCTGAGACTTCTTAACAGGAGGCCAGCTCGGTTCCAGGCCCTTGGAGATACTCAGCACTAGTTTGTAGAAAGTTCAGTCCTTTCACTGCCCAAGGCAGAAGCAGCAGCTGCAGGCCAACCCAACAAAGCAACAACACAGCAAAGGGGCAGTACTCCTCCTGGCAGCTCTTCCAGCTCTTCGTCTTGGCAGGTTCCTTGATTCCAGCGAGATCTAAATTCATGGGGTCAGGGCCCCAATATTTATATCCCAAATTCCTTTGTTCTCTGAAGGCAGAGAGGCCTTTGCCTAGTCCAAACCAGTTCTGGAGCACTTTGTTGACAAGTCTCCGTCCCTTCTTTCAGTGAGTAGGCCAGGGACATCAGACGCACCACAGGAGGTGGAGCCAGCATTGTGGAGGGAAGGCACTGTCCTATTCAGGGCCCAGGTGCAACCCCTCCCACCCATCTACATGTAGATCTTGCTATTCAGCCCTGTGCTGACTCACCCTGTCTCCTGGCATTTCCCAGCCCCTGTCACTCACACTCCAGACAAGGAATACACAACCTCGCAGAGGCAGGCTTGGATGGTTAGACAAGAAAATACCCACTTTCTAAAAGTGGTATTTTCAAACACAGAATGTTAAAACCAACTTCACTAAAAGATGCATTTTATCATTCTGAGTCCAGGCATACTAAACTAAAATTTCTACCATGTTCCCGGGGTCAGTTAGGATTATAAGCTGTCATAATCCAAACTGCCCGTTCTGGCCTAGGGGGAACAGGTAGCCTTGCAATAGTGAAAAACGAACTAGGCTGTAATTCACTATCAGGACATGCCACACACACCAGGGCATGTCCTACCTTTCGCCTACAACGCACCCTGCCCACAGGGGTACCTTGGGCCTACCTTAGGGGTGACTAACATGTAGAAAAGGGAAGGTTTAGGGACTTGCAAGTGTGTGCACTTGCCAAATCGACATGGCAGCCCCAGGCTGCGCACAGGCTCTGCGATGGCAGGCCCGAGTTACACTTTACGGGCTGTTTGCGTGGGTGGCACAATCCAGTGCTGCAGCCCACCAACAGCATTTGGTCTATAGGCCCTGGCACTCACAGTGCACTTTACAAGGGACTGACACATAAATCAAATAGGCCAATCATGGAAACGCCAATCCATAACACATTTTATACAGGAGCACTTGCACTTTCCCACTGGACAGCAGTGAGGAAAGTGCGCAGAATCATTACACCAGCAAAAACAGAGTCAAAACCGGGAGGTCAGAAAGCAAAAAGTAAGGGGAAACACGCCAAAAGATGCCAAGTCTAACACATGTCCCCTCCAGCTGAAAGTAGGGAGAACTACCCAACCCCATTGGAGTTCTCTTCACTAAGGCGGAAGAACCTGGACAGACCATCTGCGTTGGCGTGTTCTGTACCAGGACGGTGTTCCACCGTAAAGTCCATTCCCTGTAGGGAGATGGACCACCTCAGCAGTTTTGGATTCTCACCCCTCATTTGCATCAACCATCTGAGGGGCCTGTGGTCTGTCTGAACCCGGAAGTGAGTCCCAAACAGGTATGGTCTCAACTTCTTCAGCGCCCAGACCACAGCAAAAGCTTTCCTTTCTATGGCACTCCACCTCTGTTCCCTGGGAAGTAGTCTCCTGCTAAGGAAGACTACAGGCTGATCCAGGCCCTCTTCGTTCAGTTGTGAGAGCACCGCTCCCACACCATGCTCTGAAACGTCAGTCTGCACGACGAATTCCTTGGAGAAGTCGGGTGCCGGCATTGAGCTCACGGTAGTCCACACAAAACCGGAGTTCTGGAGTGGCACCGGGCGCAGCAGCCTTTGGGACCAAGACCACTGGGCTGGCCCAAGGACTGTGGGAGGGCTCAATCACCCCTAAAGCCAACATCTTAGAGACCTCCTCCTTGATGCTGGCTCTGACCCGGTCAGTCAACCTGTAAATCTTGTGCTTCACAGGAGGGCTGTCACCAGTGTCCACGTCATGGGTACACCAGTGAGTAACACCGGGAGTCAGAGAGAACAGTGGGGCGAACTGTCCCAACAACTGGCGACAGTCCCCCTGCTGCTCCTGAGTCAGAGTAGGGGAGAGGATCACACCCTCTACTGACCCATCATGCTCCTTGGTAGACAGGAGGTCAGGGAGAGGCTCACTCTCCTCTTCCACCCCATCATCTGTCGCCAAGAGCATACTCACTTCGGACCTCTCGAAGTGGGGCTTGAGGCGGTTCACGTGAAGGACCCTCAAAGGGTTCCTTGGAGCCTGCAAATCCACCAGGTAGGTGACGTCACTTTTGTGCTCCTTTACCTCATATGGCCCAGTCCACTTGTCCTGCAAAGCACAAGGTGCCACTGGGGCCATGACCCACACTTTTTGCCCAGGTTGAAATTCGACCAGAGTGGCATTCTGGTCATACCATCTCTTCATTTCTTCCTGGCTTGCTTCTAGGTTTGCCTGAGCGAGTTTCCTGAAGCGGGCAGTTTGGTTTCTAAAGGCCAGCATGTAGCTAAATACATCCTGGGGAGTTTTCCTGGGAGCTGCCTCCCAGCCTTCCTTTACCAAACTCAGAGGTCCTCTGACAGGGTGGCCATACAGGAGCTCAAAGGGGCTGTACCCAAGAGACTTCTGAGGCACCTCCCTGTATGCAAAGAGTAGGCATGGCAAGAGGACGTCCCACTTACGCCTCATGGGTTCTGTTAGACCCTTGATCATGCCTTTCAAGGTCTGGTTGAATCTCTCCACCAGACCGTTTCCTTGTGGGTGGTAAGGAGTGGTGAACTTGTAGGTTACACCACACTCCTTCCACAGGGATGTCATATACTTGGATATGAAATTGGTCCCCCTATCAGTAACCACCTCTCTGGGGAATCCCACACGGGAAAAGATCCCCATTAACGCCCGGCCCACCACTGGCGCCGTCGTTGTCCTGAGAGGGATTGCCTCCGGGTACCGGGTGGCATGGTCCACCAAGACCAGGATGTACCTATTGCCCATGGCTGTCTTGGGATCCAGTGGCCCCACAATATCCATCCCTACCCTTTCAAAGGGTGTTCCAACAACAGGAAAAGGTTGGAGAGGAGCTTTGACCTTCCTCCCACTCTTACCACTTGCCTGGCAAGTTTGGCAAGACCTACAGTGTGCATCTGACTGCCTTCGCATTTGGGGCCAAAAGAAGTGGGTGACAAGCCTGTCAAAGGTCTTGTCCTGCCCCAAATGTCCTGCCAAAGGCACGTCATGAGCCAGACCCAGTAGGAAGGTCCTGAAGCGCTGGGGTACCACCAGCACACGGGCTGACCCAGGCTCAGCAACCTTAGGCTCACTGTATAGGAGACCACTCTCCCAGTAGATCAGATGTGACCCGGACTGATTACCAGCTGCCTGGTCTGCAGCCTGCCGCCGCAGACCCTCCAGAGTAGGGCACTCGTTCTGCTCCCTGCAGAACTCCTCCCTGGTGGGACCCCCTTCTTGCTGCCAATGGGTCAGCTCAGAGATGTCTCCCAGTTCGGCTACCTGCTCCCCTGTAGGCACCGGGCGTCCCCTCGAGGTCCGCCTCCTCCCGGTCCGTGGGAACTTCGGGGCCGGTTTCCCGCGCCCCTGCCCTTTCTTCTTGGCAGGGACTTGGGCCACTGTTCCAGGCTCCAAGTCCTCTTGATCACCCTTTCTGGCTGCCATTGACCGAGTAGACACGCATGCCCACTCTGGCAACCCAAGCATCTCCAAGTGGGACCTGAGCTCAACATCCTTCCATAAGGACTGCTCCAGGTCGTTTCCTAGCAGACAATCTACAGGCATGGTAGGGCTCACAACCACCCTCAAGGGACCTGAGACCCCCCCCATTCAAAGGGAACCTGCGCCACCATACATTGGTGCTCTGAGTTGTCTACAGCAACTACTTGGTGGAATGCCCCGGGGACTACTTGCTTCTCAGACACCAGGTGACACCGGACTGAGGTCACACTGGCTCCAGTGTCTCTGAGAGCCTCTGCCCTGTTCCCATTGATGGTCACCCAGGTGCTATATTTCTTTGTGTTAGGGGGCACCTGGTTTCCTGGGACCATCTCACTGTCCCCTAGTGAGACAAGGGTAATTTCTGCGGGATCCCCACCCTCCTGTGGGCACCCCTCCTCCCCAAGCGCTACACTAGCCAACACTTTGGACTGTCCACCGGTGGGTGGCTGTGTCCCCTTCGGGCACTTGGGGTCCCCCTTAAAGTGACCTACCTGGTCACATGCATAACACTTGCGGGGGCCGGTCTCAACAGGCTTCCCTGTAGAGACCCCTTTCTTCTTATCACCGGGGGCTGGGAACCTTTACCCTGGGTACTAGTTTGGGGCCCTTTAGAGAACTCCTGTGCTTTACCCTTGTCCCCCCCACCTTTCTGCTGGGGACCCTGCCCACCTTTGGCTGAGTCTCCCCAAACGCTTTCTTGTGGACCCTGGTACTCACCCAGCGGTCCGCTTCCATAGCAAGCTTCCTGGGGTCAGTTAGCTTACTATCAACTAGGTGCTGGCGCAGATCTGCAAAACATAGACTAGACAAGTGCTCCCATGCAATCAAGTTGTAGAGCCCCTGAAAATCTGTTACACTACTGCCCTTTACCCAACCATCCAGAGACCTGCAGAACACATCCACACATTCCAACCAAGTGTTGGCATCAGACTTCTTACTGGACCTGAACTGATCCCTGTACTTTTCAGGAGTAAGACCATACTTCGTGAGAAGGGCATCCTTCATGTCAGCATAGGTGAGGTGATACCCCTACCCAAAGCTATCAGAGCATCCCTTGCTTCTTCCGGGAAAAGTGGCCACAATCCTGCTCCCCAATTCTCCTCAGGGACCCCATTCATGTGTATGGCTGCCTCATAACCCTGAAACCACCTTTGTATGTCATCCCCCTTCTTGAACTCCTTGCCTACATTCTTGGGAATGTGCACAATCCTGTCTGCCTTTCTGGACGAATTGCTGCCACCATCTGAGCCTGACTTACTCCTAAGTTCTAGCTCCTTCAGTTCTCTCTCATGCTCTAAGAGCATCTTCCTCTCCTCTATGGCCAATCTCTTCTCCTCCCGCTCACTCTCCAGCCTGAGCTTCTGCAGCTCAAACTGCCTTGCCTCCCGCCTGTCCTCCAGCTCCTCTGGGGACAGACTGCTGCTGCCTGACCTGGCGGGTTCCCCCTACCCAAAAGCATATCCACCCTGGCAATAGGCTCCTCCACCTCCTCACTGAGATTACCAGGCTGCCCACTGGCATGTCTGGCTGCTACCCAGGCCCTCAGCGCCTTCTGTAGCTCCTCCTTCCTTGTGAGGCCTTTAATTTGGACTTTCAGGTTTTTACAAATTGCTCATAGTTCCTTTACGGCGTAGGTTTCCAACCTATCCTCCTCAAAGATAATTTCCAGAGATGCAACGGATGATGCAGCTGTGTCAGGCATGACAAAAGTAGTGAGTTGAAAACTGTCAAGATCAAAAATAGGTCAAAAGAAAAAGAACCAGTATGTGGTACGTAATGGTCTGCGATATGGTAGTAGTGCACACCAATCACTGTAAGTCAAGTGCAAACACAAGTCCTATCCTCACCGCTGACAACCAATGTTAGAAATGGGATCTCTAGTTGACAAGGGCTTGCATCTTTGTCCAAGTAGGGACCCTTCTTCCTAGTCAGGGTAAGGGTGTTACACTCGTGTAGTAACCCCTGCTCACCCTCGTGGTAGCTTGGCACGAGCAGTCAGGCTTAATTCAGAGGCAGTGTGTAAAGCATTTGCACATAACCAACAGTAATACGGTGTAAGCACTACAAACGGACACCACACCAGTTTAGAAAAATAACCAATTTTTATATACTCAAGATAAGACCAATTACGACAAAAATCCACAATACTATACTTTAAAAACGAATACTTGATAAGCTAACTTCTTCTTTGCAGGAATAGTCCAAAAACAAAGTTCGTACGAGTCGGTAGCTCCGTCCGAGCCTACCGCGATGCTGAAAACCACAGAGTCTACCAGTTCCAGCCGGCCGCGTCGATACGGGCCAGCAGAGTCGTGAACAGACTTGGTCACAGTACCTTTCTCGTTGTGGCTGGTACGGAGTGTACGAGCCGGTCGGCGTTCGTCGCGGTTGCGGGGCAAGACTGAGCGATGCAAGGTGCGGTGTCCCTCGATGCGGTGCAGGCAGCGGCTTGATGAGCGTCGTGCAGACGGAGTCGGTGAGTCCAAGGCGTGCGATGCAGGGTGAGACGATGCTCGATGCGGTGCTGACAGGTTGCGATGCAGGCGACCAAGCCGGGGTGCGGGAGCTGGCGTCGGACAGCGGTGCGTCGCAGACATGCGAGCGGTGCCCCAAATGCGATGCGGTCACGACTCTTGAGCCAGTTGCAGCGACCGCGTCGGTCGGGTCCGGCTGGTTCAGTGAAGCGATGCGATGCGATGCGAACTGCGGTGCCCACAGGTCACGGTGCAAGCAGCGGCTCGGTGTTGGCGGCGTCGGACGTCGCCCACGGTGAGACCAGTGTTGCGATGCGGGGCGATGCGGTCTGCGGTGCAAACAGGTCACCGGCCAGGGATGGATTCGGTTGACGGAGTCGGTTGCAGTTCCCTTCCTCTGTGGCAACTGAAACAGCGTTCCAGAAGCGGTACCCAGAGGTTTGTGAAGTCTTTGTAGTCCCTGAGACTTCTTAACAGGAGGCCAGCTTGGTTCCAGGCCCTTGGAGATACTCAGCACAAGTTTGTAGAAAGTTCAGTCCTTTCACTGCCCAAGGCAGAAGCAGCAGCTGCAGGCCAACCCAACAAAGCAACAACACAGCAAAGGGGCAGTACTCCTCCTGGCAGCTCTTCCAGCTCTTCGTCTTGGCAGGTTCCTTGATTCCAGCGAGATCTAAATTCATGGGGTCAGGGCCCCAATATTTATATCCCAAATTCCTTTGTTCTCTGAAGGCAGAGAGGCCTTTGCCTAGTCCAAACCAGTTCTGGAGCACTTTGTTGACAAGTCTCCGTCCCTTCTTTCAGTGAGTAGGCCAGGGACATCAGACGCACCACAGGAGGTGGAGCCAGCATTGTGGAGGGAAGGCACTGTCCTATTCAGGGCCCAGGTGCAACCCCTCCCACCCATCTACATGTAGATCTTGCTATTCAGTCCTGTGCTGACTCACCCTGTCTCCTGGCATCCCCCAGCCCCTGTCACTCACACTCCAGACAAGGAATACACAACCCCGCAGAGGCAGGCTTGGATGGTTAGACAAGAAAATACCCACTTTCTAAAAGTGGTATTTTCAAACACAGAATGTTAAAACCAACTTCACTAAAAGATGCATTTTATCATTCTGAGTCCAGGCATACTAAACTCAAATTTCTACCATGTTCCCGGGGTCAGTTAGGATTATAAGCTGTCATAATCCAAACTGCCCGTTCTGGCCTAGGGGGAACAGGTAGCCTTGCAATAGTGAAAAACGAACTAGGCTGTAATTCACTAACAGGACATGCCACACACACCAGGGCATGTCCTACCTTTCGCCTACAACACACCCTGCCCACAGGGGTACCTTGGGCCTACCTTAGGGGTGACTAACATGTAGAAAAGGGAAGGTTTAGGGACTTGCAAGTGTGTGCACTTGCCAAGTCGACATGGCAGCCCCAGGCTGCGCACAGGCTCTGCGATGGCAGGCCCGAGTTACACTTTACGGGCTGTTTGCGTGGGTGGCACAATCCAGTGCTGCAGCCCACCAACAGCATTTGGTCTATAGGCCCTGGCACTCACAGTGCACTTTACAAGGGACTGACACATAAACCAAATAGGCCAATCATGGAAACGCCAATCCATAACACATTTTATACAGGAGCACTTGCACTTTCCCACTGGACAGCAGTGAGGAAAGTGCGCAGAATCATTACACCAGCAAAAACAGAGTCAAAACCGGGAGGTCAGAAAGCAAAAAGTAAGGGGAAACACGCCAAAAGATGCCAAGTCTAACAAACGCATATATCGGTCATGCCCCATATGTATCTATCGCCACAGATTTAACTGCAGAGATGGTTAGAAGCTTTCTCACTGGTTTGGAACCTATTTCTTTTTACAAAAGCTATGTAACCCCAAAATGGTGTTTTCCAACATGGCAGTCCTATTAGATACCATTGGTTTCCAGAGATATTTACTATCAAAGAGGATACCCATATATGAGAAAAGCAGCTTCACTCACCCCCTAGTCTTATTACTAATGTGCACCTGACTTTTCTTGGGCCTCATCCCATATATCATAGTTAAGGTTTTACTTTTGTTAATCTGTAGGTCCAACTCCAGCATGAAAGCAATATAATCAGCAATTAACCCTTGCAGCGCTCTCCCAGTTCTTGCCAGTAAGACTGCATCATCCACATAAAGGAGCATTGAAAGGGGGCGTGTTACTATGTAGGGAATATCCTTAGCTCTCACTAATAATGCAAAATCCACTCTGTTCTTATAGAGGGAAAATATGAGGGGGGCAAGGACACACCGTTGCCTCACTCCTGATTTATCTTAAAGGATTCTGAACATTCACCATTTCTTCCGTTACATACACACGCACTCTCCTCTGCATACAGCTGTCTTATGAAATTAATAATGCCCTCCTCTAAGCCCATCGTGGACATAATTGACCAAAGTTTGGAATGTGAGACACAGCCGAATGCTGCAGGTAAGTGCATGAATGCAAGGAAGATGGATCCTTTCTTAGCAACAGTATACTTGCCTATTAGCATGCTCAGATTCAGACACTGGTCAATAGTACCTAGCCCTTTCTTAAACCCATATTGAGTGTCTGCCAGGATTTTTTTTGTAGTAGGCCCAATTCTCCAGTCTGTGCCCCATAATTTTAACTGTAGCGTCAATGAAGGATATTGGCCTATAATTCTTGGGCAATGATTTCTCCCCTTTTTTTATAAATTGGGACTATGACTGAGCTTTTCAAAAAAGGAGGTGGACCTATCCTCGCAACGGCATTAAAAACATTCATAATCAGAGGACCCCCACAAACCTGGCAGTCTAAATAAACATCAACAGAAACCCCGTCTGGACCAGGAGCCTTTCCTTTGCTGCCTTCCATTACTGCCCTTTGCACCTATTCTTCTAATTCAAACACTTGAGGATTTGGGTCACCTTGTAACTCAACTTCAAAAACTGTCAGTGACTTATTTGAATAAATGGTAGAGAAATGTTTATAGGAAAGTAGTATCTGCTTCTTATGGTTACCCCCACTTTTTGCTGCTGTCACACTGTTTTGGACTAGTCTGACTGGGATCCTGCTATCCAGGACCCCAGTCTATCTGCTTTCTCCCTTAAATTGTTATGTATGTACTTTAGGTACACTCCAGATTGGATACTGGGGTACCCTTATCAGTCCCTAGTATATGGTACACCATGTACCCAGGGCATAGGTACCCCAGAGGCCTCCCATGGGCTGCAGCATGTATTATGTATTATGTATCCATGAGAGGCTGTAGGAGAGTAGGATCTGCTTCACAGGGGTACCCCCACTTTTTGCTGATACTTCACTGGTTTTCGACATTAGTCTGGCTGGGGCCCTGCTATTCAGAACCCCAGCCTAGCTGTTTCCTCTTTAAAAGGGTATCCATGTGCCTTAGGCACATCTCTGATTGGGATCTGGAGTGCCCTTGTAAGTCCCTAGTATATGGTATACTATGTACCAAGGGCATAGGTACCTCAGAGGCCTGCCAGGGGCTGCAGCATATATTATGCCACCCCTGGTAGGCCATCCAAACTGACACCACAGGTCTGCTACTGCAGCCTGGGTAAGGTGGTGCATGCACCCCTTGCTGTGGTATAGGTTACCTATATCACTAAATGCATACACACATATAAACCTATAAGTCACTCCTAAGGCAGGCCTTATCAATCTTAAAGGCAGAGTGCATGGTTTCTATGTGAGAGGGTGCCCCTGCATGAGCAGGGCCCCTCTGCAGCGTTCGGAGACCATCTCTGATGCTGTTTGTAGTGCAGCCTGACCATATACTCTTAAACGCATTATATCCTCGCGGTAAAATGCTAACTATGGACTGGCTGCACCGAAACATGTCGTGTTTGGTGTCAAACATCTTGGAATACTACCCCCCGCCAATTCTGGCGGCGGGGGTAGCATTCCACCCTTCTAGAGGGAAAGGCATGTTAACTCTGACGAGTCCGGTAACTTCTTTCCAGAGCCTGGCATCACAAAATGGATGCTACTGCCACAGACACGAGTCTGGCCTCCTGCTGCTGGACGAAACTCCGGCAGGGGAGGCCTGGACAATAGGTTTCCTGTCCCAGGGAGGTGTGACCACCTCCCCAGACAGGACAAAGTGTATTGGGGCTGGGCGGGAGCACTTTCGGGTGCTTTGAAGTCCTGCACTGGGGGCACATTTGGTGTCCCTGTGCATACCCCAGTTCAAACCGGATCAGGGGCTTGCAGCCCCTGCTTTGGCGCGAACTGGACAAAGGGAAAGGGTGTAGCCACCCCTCTGCCCTGACCCACCCATAGGTGGGGCCACAGAGTAGTCCATCCCCTATTTTTGGAATAAAGGTAGGAACCCAGTCCTTAGGACTTTAGATTATACCTGGACGAAACTCTGAAACAGAATCCTGGACCTTCGACGCTCTACTCACGATTAGAGGACTGAAGAATCTCCCTTGGGGTCAAGGAGTGACTCCCCTGCTTGGCAGGCACCAAAGAAGCATCTGTCCGGTTCGCATCACTGAAGCTCCCGTCGGACGCCGAAGTCATCGCATCACCAGAGGTGGATTCTCAGACTTCCCCGAGGCTACCCTGAGTCCCCAGCAAAGCTGAGGCCCGTGGCTATCGTGGGTAACGTGAGACCGTGACCCCTGGACACCGAGCACACTTGCAAGTGCACCATCTTCTGGGTCTCCCAAGAAGTCGTGCTTTGGGCTCCGAGTAGCCCTAGCCTCCAGCACCACCTGCACCGAAGATCACTGGCCCCCACTCCACGAGTGTCCCGTAAGCCAGCTCCACGTGCGGCGTCACGAGGCTCCTTCGCGGTCGCTAGCCCGTTGGCTAGTAGCCCTTACCGAAGGCCAATCTTTTCTTTACTTGGCAGTCTGGTTGCTCCAGGCCTGCCCTCACTTACCCTTGCTGGGTGAGTTCCGCAGACCTTGCTGGTCTGCACCATCGACGATCTTCAGCTACATCGAGACTTGCCGTTGCCAAGGCTTGTTGGGTCCAATCTGGTCGCCGACACCGCAGCACTCGACAGACATCGTGTACCAGCCCGAATCCTGCTCCTGGTCGCCGACAACGCCTCCTGGACCTCGTGGCTGCAGAAACGAGACGACCGTCAACGCACCTGAAGCACTCGACATCGGTGGGCATCCGTCCATCACCTCCCTGGTCACTGGCTAGTGACCCAGACTCTGTCCCCTCTGCTTTCAGGTTCTTCAGAACTCCGATCCACTCTTGGATCCACCCGGACACTTTTCTCCTGGTCGCCAGCAGCACTTTGCAGCAGATCGCCATAAGAACCGACGACGAAACCCGACCCCGAAAGGCACCTATGCACCCGGCTTCCCTGGGTGAGGTAACACGAGTACTCCGGTGCTCCCGTGGGTAGAGACTCTTCAAAGTCCTAGATCTCAAAGGGTTTTGTCCTAGTCCTCTTTAAAGTGTCCCTTTCCTCTATTTTCCCGATCCCGACTTTCTCCATAGAAGTTAACGGCGTATCGCGGTTGTGTATTTACACTGCACGCGTCTCCCGTGGGTCCCCTGTGTCACTACCTTGGGTGGTTCCTTGTGGTCCAAGCACTTCTAGAGGCTCTAGGCCTAGTGTCTAGTTCAGTCGTGGTTCGCATACCACTTTATTGGTATATGGTTTGGTACGCCCCTAGGGCCCAAACGTGTATTTGTGCTATTACTGTGATTTAAGATCTTATAACCTATGTACTTCGAACTCTAGCCTCATAAAGAGACTAGAGGGGTGTGTTTAGTAATAAATACATATATTTTGAATATATACCTGGTGTGGTGCTCTTTCATTTGGTCACTCAAGAGATTATAGACTGGTAAAACAAGCTGCTTTACATTCCTTCAAGACTTAGCCTGAAGGCTGCTCTCCATAGCTACCACTAGGATAGCTTTCAATAAGGTTGTCTTTAACCTACCTACCATAAGAGTCGATTTGGACTGGTGCAAGGTGCCCACTATAATTAGTGGACAGCATATGCCAGGCCAACTTCTCACATTGGTGTGCAGCGTGTGGGATTCCAGCTTGCTATTGTTTTACCAGATAATCTCAATTGAATTGATCAACTGAAAACCACTAAAGGTACCTAAGGTACATATAATTTAAGCTTAGAATATCAGTAAGTTCTACTGAACTTAGAGTTGTGTGTTAAGGGATAGCACAACCCTTTCTACAACTCAAGAGAGTTTAGTAGGCCACACTAGAGTAGGTAGTGCATACACCACACCACACTAGTAATGTCTTTAAAAGCAGGATCCAAAGATACCCTGCAGGAAGCCATTGAGCTTCCCCCTCCAAGTATGACACACTCCCATTCTTGGAACTGAGAGCTTTGTGTAACGTGAGGAAATTAAGGACAGGCCAAAGTCCCACCACCCAACACCTCCAGGAGTTGTTGGTGGCTTATGATCTTAGTAAGTCTTCAGAGACTGAAGGGGTAGGAGCAGAGGGTGGGCCAGCAGATGAGGAAGGGACCAGGGGTACTACTACCCCCAGTCCCCCTCTGAAACTGACCAGGAGGGTGACAATGACCCTGACCTGGAAAACCCAATCCCTTCTGGGGAAGATGAGGATGAGGATCTGGAGAACCACACCTTTGTCCCCTCAGGAAGGATTATGAGTGTGCTCAGGAAGTCTAGGTCTCCTTCTCAGGAGTCTAACCACTCTGGCACCTCAATAGGGAGCTCTGTTTCTTCTCACAGGAGGGAATCCTCTCATGAGAGAAGAAAGAGACTGGTCCAGTATGAGGAAACTCAACTGGAGATCAGGAAGAAGCAATTGGCTTTAGATAGAGAGTCCCTAGATCTCCTTAAAGAGAGAAGAAAGTTGGGACTAGAGTCCCATGGTGGCAGCCATATCCCTAGAGATAGGGAAAGGTCCTATGACCATAGGAACCTGAGCAAGATTGTCCCTCCCTACCAGAGTGGGGATGATATCCACAAATGGATAACTGCTTTAGAGAGGGCCTGTAAGGTACAGAAGGTCCCTCAGGAGCAGTGGGCAGCAATCTTGTGGCTCTCCTTTGCTGACAAAGGTAGAGACAAGCTCCTCACTGTTAGAGAGGAGGATGCTGACAATTACAAGGTCTTGAAGAGTGCTCTTATTGATGGGTTTGGCCTAACCACTGAACAGTACAGGTTGAAGTTCAGAGACACCCAAAAGGCACAGACTCAAGACTGGGTAGACTATGTGGATTGTTCTGCCAAGGCTCTGGAAGGCTGGTTGATGGGCAGTAAGGTGTGTGACTTCTCAGGATTGTATAATCTGATAATGAGGGAGCAGATTCTTAATAACTGTCAAAACCAGCTGTTGCATCAGTACCTGGTTGACTCTGATCTGACCTCTCCCCAAGAATTGGGAAAGAAGGCAGACAAATGGGTCAGAACCAGGGTGAAGCAGAAGGTACAGAACCAAGGTGGGGAAACCAAGAAGCAAGATGCTAAGAACTCTGACAAGGGTGGGGAGAAGGGTAAAGACCAAAAGTCTTCATCAGGCCCCCAAAAATCTTCTTCTGGTGGGGATTCCCAGTCTACCAAGGGTAAAGGCCAAAGAAAACCATGGTGCAAGGTCTGTAAGCAAAAGACCCACTGGACCAGTGATTGCACCAAGTCCAAAGACTCCAGTCCAGCATCCACCAATGCCCCTAAGGCACCTGTTCCCCCTAGTACAGTTGGTGGAAGTGCTCCAGCAAAGGGTTTAGTAGGGTTCACCCTGGGAACTGAGTTGGGCTCTGACTTAGTCAGGGAGCTGACTCAGGCTGTGTTAGTCTGTGATGGAGGCATGGATGTGACCTCCAATGTGAGTCCCAGTAATCTGGGCAAGTACAGACAACAGCCTTTAATCAATGGACGAGAGGCTTTGGCATTTAGGGACACAGGGGCAAGTGTCACCATGGTGACACAAGACCTTGTGCTACCTGGGCAAGTTATACTTGGTGAAATGTACCAAGTGACCAATGCTAGCAATGTCAGAACAGACCATACTCTGGCAGTTGTTAACTTCTCCTGGGGAGGGGTAACTGGCCTTAAGAAGGTTGTGGTAAGTGCAAACCTACCAGTCGAATGCTTGCTTGGCAATGACTTAGAGACTTCTGCTTGGGCAGAAGTGGAGCTCAGGACCCATGCAGAAATGCTGGGGATCCCTGCAGATGTGTTTGCTGTGACCAGGTCACAAGCTAAACTGTCTAAAACTGAACAGGCCTTGGATTCTGAAAGAATGGACCAAGTGCCTTCCAAGAGGAGGAGTAGTAGGGTTAAGGCAGTGCCTTCCCCCTTGGCTCAGGAAGAAGATCAGTCCCTTGAGGGGGATGATCTCAGCCCTGAAGAAGGAACTGTCCCAGAGGAACTTGAGCCTGACCAGGTTGAGTTCTTGGGGACAGGGGGACCTTCTAGGGCAGATCTGAGCCAGGAGCAGCAGAGCTGCCCCTCCCTTGAACCCCTCAGACAGCAAGCTGCTGCTGAGGCTGCTGGGAAAGCTAGTGGTCCCCATACAGTGTATTGGGATGATGGACTCCTGTACTCAGAGAGTAGAGACCCCAAGCCTGGTGCTACCAGGAGGTTGGTAATACCTTTGAAGTTCAGGGGCTTCCTATTGACCCTAGCCCATGATATTCCCTTAGCAGGACACCTGGGCCAGAACAAGACTTGGGACAGAATTGTCCCTCACTTTCACTGGCCCCACATGTCTGAAGACAGTAAGGAGTTTTGTCGCTCCTGTGTAACCTGCCAAGCCAGTGGCAAAGCAGGTGGCACTACAAAGGCCCCCTGATACCACTACCTGTGGTGGGGGTGCCCTTTGAGAGGGTAGGGATTGACATTGTTGGTCCCATGGATCCCCAAACAGCATCTGGGCACAGATTTATACTGGTGGTAGTGGATCATGCCACCAGGTATCCAGAGGCTATACCCCTTAGGACCACTACAGCACCTGTGGTGGCAAGGGCCCTCCTGGGAATTTTCTCAAGAGTGGGCTTTCCTAAGGAGGTGGTATCAGACAGGGGTGCAAACTTCATGTCTGGGTACTTAAAGGCAATGTGGAAGGAGTGTGGGGTTACTTATAAGTTCACCACACCCTATCACCCACAATGCAATGGTTTAGTTGAGAGATTCAACAAAACCTTGAAGGGCATGATTAAAGGGCTCCCAGAAAAGCTTAGGCGTAGATGGGACATACTCTTGCCCTGCCTTTTATTCGCATATAGGGAGGTGCCTCAGAAGGGGTTGGTTACAGCCCTTTTGAACTTCTGTTTGGCCACCCTGTGAGGGGTCCACTGTGCTTGGTGAAGGAAGGATGGGAGTTACCTCTCAAGCCCCCAAAGCAAGATATAGTGGACTATGTACTTGGTCTCCGCTCCAGGATGGCTGAGTACATGAAAAAGGCAACCAAAAACCTTGAGGCTAGCCAGGAACTTCAAAAGGCCTGGCATGACCAAAAGGCTGTCCTAACTGTTTACCAGCCAGGACAGAAGGTGTGGGTGTTGGAGCCAGTGGCCCCAGCAGCTCTCCAAGACAAATGGAGTGGACCCCACACTATTGTTGAGCAGAAGGGTGAGGTCACTTACTTAGTAGACCTGGGAACACCCAGGAGTCCCCACAGGGTTCTCCATGTCAACAGACTTAAGCCATATGTGGACAGGGCAGACATGGGCTTGCTCATGGCTACTGATGAAGGGCAGGAGGAAGAGAGTGACCCACTCCCTGACCTGCTCTCACAGAACCCTGACGATGGGTCAGTAGATGGTGTAGCCTTGGCAGGCAGCCTCACTACCCAGCAACAAACTGATTGCAGGCAAGTCCTCAATCAGTTTAGACATATGTTTTCTCTGACACCCAGTCAGACCACCTGGTGCACTCATGAAGTGGACACTGGGGACAGTCTGCCTATTAAAAACAAGATTTATAGGCAACCTGACCATGTCAGGGACTGTATTAGGACTGAAGTCCAGAAGATGTTGGAATTGGGAGTGATTGAGCCCTCAGATAGCCCTTGGGCTAGTCCAGTAGTCCTAGTACCTAAACCTCACACCAGTGGTGGGAAAAGAGAGATGAGGTTTTGTGTAGACTACAGGGGCCTCAATGCAGTCACTAGGACTGATGCCCATCCAATACCCAGGGCAGATGAGCTCATAGATACTTTGGCCTCTGCCAAATATCTCAGCACATTTGACCTAACAGCTGGCTACTGGCAGATCAGACTAGCTGATGCTGCAAAGCCCAAAACAGCATTTTCAACCCCTAGTGGGCATTATCAATTTGTGGTGATGCCCTTTGGTCTGAAAAATGCACCTGCCACTTTCCAGAGGTTGGTGAACACAGTTCTCACAGGACTGGAGGCCTATAGTGCAGCTTATCTAGATGATATTGCTGTCTTTAGCTCCACCTGGGAGGATCACCTGGTCCACCTCAGGAATGTTTTACAGGCCCTGCAAAAGGCAGGCCTGACTATCAAGGCCACTAAGTGCCAGATAGGGCAGAGTCAGGTTGTGTACCTGGGCCACCTTGTGGGTGGAGGCCAGGTTCAACCTTTGCAGAGCAAGATCCAGACCATCATGGACTGGACTGCTCCCACTACCCAGACTCAGGTGAGAGCCTTCTTAGGCCTGACTGGGTACTATAGGAGATTTGTCAAGGGGTATGGATCAATAGTGACACCCTTGAATGACTTAACTTCTAAAAAAATGCCCAAAAAGGTTCAGTGGACAGTTAGCTGTCAAAAGGCATTTGATGACCTCAAGCAGGCCATGTGCACTGCTCCAATTCTGCAGAGTCCTGATTACTCCAAGAAGTTCATTGTTCAAACTGATGCATCTGAATTGGGGATAGGGGCTGTACTGTCACAATTGAATGAAGAAGGTCAGGATCAGCCAGTAGCTTTTATTAGCAGAAGGCTGACCCCTAGAGAGAAACGTTGGTCAGCCATAGAGAGGGAGGCCTTTGCTGTGGTCTGGGCTCTGAAGAAGTTGAGGCCATACTTGTTTGGTACACACTTCCTGGTTCAGACAGACCATAAGCCCCTCTTATGGCTAAAACAAATGAAGGGTGAAAACCCCAAACTGCTTAGGTGGTCCATTTCCCTACAGGGGATGGACTTTACAGTGGAACATAGGCCTGGGAGTAACCATGCGAATGCAGATGGACTCTCTAGGTATTTCCACTTAGAACATGAAGACTTAACTGGGCAAGGTTAGTTTAATGTCCCTACGTTTGGGGGGGTTGTGTAGGAGAGTAGGATCTGCTTCACAGGGGTACCCCCACTTTTTGCTGATACTTCACTGGTTTTCGACATTAGTCTGGCTGGGGCCCTGCTATTCAGAACCCCAGCCTAGCTGTTTCCTCTTTAAAAGGGTATCCATGTGCCTTAGGCACATCTCTGATTGGGATCTGGAGTGCCCTTGTAAGTCCCTAGTATATGGTATACTATGTACCAAGGGCATAGGTACCTCAGAGGCCTGCCAGGGGCTGCAGCATATATTATGCCACCCCTGGTAGGCCATCCAAACTGACACCACAGGTCTGCTACTGCAGCCTGGGTAAGGTGGTGCATGCACCCCTTGCTGTGGTATAGGTTACCTATATCACTAAATGCATACACACATATAAACCTATAAGTCACTCCTAAGGCAGGCCTTATCAATCTTAAAGGCAGAGTGCATGGTTTCTATGTGAGAGGGTGCCCCTGCATGAGCAGGGCCCCTCTGCAGCGTTCGGAGACCATCTCTGATGCTGTTTGTAGTGCAGCCTGACCATATACTCTTAAACGCATTATATCCTCGCGGTAAAATGCTAACTATGGACTGGCTGCACCGAAACATGTCGTGTTTGGTGTCAAACATCTTGGAATACTACCCCCCGCCAATTCTGGCGGCGGGGGTAGCATTCCACCCTTCTAGAGGGAAAGGCATGTTAACTCTGACGAGTCCGGTAACTTCTTTCCAGAGCCTGGCATCACAAAATGGATGCTACTGCCACAGACACGAGTCTGGCCTCCTGCTGCTGGACGAAACTCC
This sequence comes from Calotriton arnoldi, assembly GCA_963921515.1. Lineage (NCBI taxonomy): Eukaryota > Metazoa > Chordata > Amphibia > Caudata > Salamandridae > Calotriton > Calotriton arnoldi. Next base: position 821,694 of record CAWUFW010002717.1, read on the forward strand.
GGCAGGGGAGGCCTGGACAATAGGTTTCCTGTCCCAGGGAGGTGTGACCACCTCCCCAGACAGGACAAAGTGTATTGGGGCTGGGCGGGAGCACTTTCGGGTGCTTTGAAGTCCTGCACTGGGGGCACATTTGGTGTCCCTGTGCATACCCCAGTTCAAACCGGATCAGGGGCTTGCAGCCCCTGCTTTGGCGCGAACTGGACAAAGGGAAAGGGGTGTAGCCACCCCTCTGCCCTGACCCACCCATAGGTGGGGCCACAGAGTAGTCCATCCCCTATTTTTGGAATAAAGGTAGGAACCCAGTCCTTAGGACTTTAGATTATACCTGGACGAAACTCTGAAACAGAATCCTGGACCTTCGACGCTCTACTCACGATTAGAGGACTGAAGAATCTCCCTTGGGGTCAAGGAGTGACTCCCCTGCTTGGCAGGCACCAAAGAAGCATCTGTCCGGTTCGCATCACTGAAGCTCCCGTCGGACGCCGAAGTCATCGCATCACCAGAGGTGGATTCTCAGACTTCCCCGAGGCTACCCTGAGTCCCCAGCAAAGCTGAGGCCCGTGGCTATCGTGGGTAACGTGAGACCGTGACCCCTGGACACCGAGCACACTTGCAAGTGCACCATCTTCTGGGTCTCCCAAGAAGTCGTGCTTTGGGCTCCGAGTAGCCCTAGCCTCCAGCACCACCTGCACCGAAGATCACTGGCCCCCACTCCACGAGTGTCCCGTAAGCCAGCTCCACGTGCGGCGTCACGAGGCTCCTTCGCGGTCGCTAGCCCGTTGGCTAGTAGCCCTTACCGAAGGCCAATCTTTTCTTTACTTGGCAGTCTGGTTGCTCCAGGCCTGCCCTCACTTACCCTTGCTGGGTGAGTTCCGCAGACCTTGCTGGTCTGCACCATCGACGATCTTCAGCTACATCGAGACTTGCCGTTGCCAAGGCTTGTTGGGTCCAATCTGGTCGCCGACACCGCAGCACTCGACAGACATCGTGTACCAGCCCGAATCCTGCTCCTGGTCGCCGACAACGCCTCCTGGACCTCGTGGCTGCAGAAACGAGACGACCGTCAACGCACCTGAAGCACTCGACATCGGTGGGCATCCGTCCATCACCTCCCTGGTCACTGGCTAGTGACCCAGACTCTGTCCCCTCTGCTTTCAGGTTCTTCAGAACTCCGATCCACTCTTGGATCCACCCGGACACTTTTCTCCTGGTCGCCAGCAGCACTTTGCAGCAGATCGCCATAAGAACCGACGACGAAACCCGACCCCGAAAGGCACCTATGCACCCGGCTTCCCTGGGTGAGGTAACACGAGTACTCCGGTGCTCCCGTGGGTAGAGACTCTTCAAAGTCCTAGATCTCAAAGGGTTTTGTCCTAGTCCTCTTTAAAGTGTCCCTTTCCTCTATTTTCCCGATCCCGACTTTCTCCATAGAAGTTAACGGCGTATCGCGGTTGTGTATTTACACTGCACGCGTCTCCCGTGGGTCCCCTGTGTCACTACCTTGGGTGGTTCCTTGTGGTCCAAGCACTTCTAGAGGCTCTAGGCCTAGTGTCTAGTTCAGTCGTGGTTCGCATACCACTTTATTGGTATATGGTTTGGTACGCCCCTAGGGCCCAAACGTGTATTTGTGCTATTACTGTGATTTAAGATCTTATAACCTATGTACTTCGAACTCTAGCCTCATAAAGAGACTAGAGGGGTGTGTTTAGTAATAAATACATATATTTTGAATATATACCTGGTGTGGTGCTCTTTCATTTGGTCACTCAAGAGATTATAGACTGGTAAAACAAGCTGCTTTACATTCCTTCAAGACTTAGCCTGAAGGCTGCTCTCCATAGCTACCACTAGGATAGCTTTCAATAAGGTTGTCTTTAACCTACCTACCATAAGAGTCGATTTGGACTGGTGCACGGTGCCCACTTTAATTAGTGGACAGCATATGCCAGGCCAACTTCTCACAGAGGCCATTCAAAATGACACGACAGGCCTGCTACAGCAGACTGTGTAAGCTGGTGCTTGCACCACTTACTTAGATATAGGTTCACTATATCTATCTAAATCACTACACTTAAAAACCTATCAGTCACCCCTATGGCAGGCCTTATCAATCCTGAAGGCAGGGTGCTGGGTTTTACGTGAGAGGGTGCCCCTGCATGAGTAGGGCCCCTCTGCAGCTTTCGGAGACCCTTCTCCGGGTTTGTTTGTGATGCAGCCAGACATATAGGTCTAAGTGCATTATAACCTCGCGGTAAATGCTTACTTTAAAACGGCTGCTTAGAAACATGTCGTGTTTGGTGTCAAACACCTTGGAATCATACCTCCACACCAGTAACTGGTGTGGGAGGTATGATTCCACCCTTCTGAAACCACTACTGTGAGTCACCGGTCTACCCTGTACCAGCTTTCTCGGCCTGGGCAGCACAAAATGGACGCTGCCAGCCACAGACACGATTCTGCTCTCCTGCTGCTGAGCCAAGCTTGAGCCGAGGAAGGCATGACAATAGGCATCCTGTCACGGGGAGGTGTGACCACCTCACAGACAGGATTTAGTGTATTGGGGCTGGGTGGGTGCACTCTGAGAGTGCCAGAAAGTCTGCACTGGGGGCACATTTGGTGTCCCTGTGCATAGTCCAGCTCAAACCAGTTCTGGGAGCCATTGGCTCCTGCTCTGGCGCGAAACTGGACAAAGGACATGGGTGTAGCCACCCCTCTGTCCTGCCCCTCCCCTAGGAGGGTCCCTAGAATCTTTCCAACCCCTTCCCATGGGTATAAAGTAGGCTACCTGGCTACAGGACTTTAGATTTTACCTGGACAAGATTCTGCTAAGAAGAGACCAAGTACTTCGACTGCCTGCACAACACTGGACGACTGAAGAATCTCCCTTAGAGTAAAGGAGTTACTCCCCTGCAGAAGCAGGCACCAAAGACTCATCTGACCGATTTGCTTCTCCCGAGCTCCTGAGGACTCTGAAGATTTCAGCAACACAGGAGGTGGGTTCCCGAAGGTCCCTGAGGTCGATCTGCCCTCTCAGCGATTCTGAGACCAGTATCCCTCGTGGGGACCGTGCAACTCGAACCCCTGTGCACCGCGTACATTTGCAAGTGCATATACTTGTTGGCGATCCCTGAGCTTGTGCATTGGACTCTGTGTAGTCCTGACCCCGAGCAGCATTTGCACCGAAGATTTTCGGCCTCCACTCACCGAGTGTCCTGTGGGCTGGTACTTTGCAAACTTGCTTGAGGTCTCCTCGCGATCCCTGGTCCGTTGGCCTGTGGGTCCTGGCGAGGGTCACCTTGTTTGTTCTTGGGCTTTCCTGGTTGCTCCAGACGTTCCCTGACTCCCCATTGCTTGGAGAGTCCCCTGGACATTGCTGGTCTACACCGTAACCTGTTTCCTCTGACCGCGTGGGTTGCATTTGCCATGGCTTGTTGGTGCTCCAGCCGGACATCGAACCCTCAGCACTCAACATCCTTTGTGGGACAGCTCACCTCTGGAACCTGGTCGTCCTCGACGTCTCCTGGTCCCCGTGGCTGCAGTGTCAAGCAACCCCTCTTCTCACCTGAAGCACGCGACATCGGTGGGCATTCAACTACTGAGCCCCTGGTCACCTGAAGTGACCCAGACTCTGTCCCCTCTGTTTTCAGGTTCCTCTCATCTCGGATCCAGGCTTGGATTCCACCAGACACTCTTCGCCCTCCTGGCAGCAGGACTTCTTTGCACTCCTCCATTGAAAACGACGAAGGTTTCCAACACCACTTGACCCCTATGCACCTGGCTCCTCTGGGATAGGTAACACGGGTACCTCGCTACTCACTGGTGGGTTGGCCTTAAAACCTCCTTTGTTCCAAAGGGTTTGCTCGAAGTCCTCGTAGAAGTGTCCTTAACTTGTAATTTTGCAACCGCGACTTTCCCATAGAGTTGCACGGAACACGCAGTCGTGTTCCCACACTGCACCCGTCCTCCGTGGGCTCCCTGTGTCACTCCTCTGGGTGGTTCCTTGGGGTCCCAGCGATTCTACGTGCTCTAGGCACTGTGTCTAGTCAAGTCGTGATTGTTATACCATTTTTTTTTAGTATATGGTTCGGTCTCCCCCTGGAGCCCGCTGTGTATTTTGCTACTTACGAATGTTCTATTGATTCAGTATTGTGTGCTTTGTGCCCTAATCTTGTGTAGAGACTAGTAGAGAGTGTTATATTAATAAATACATATTTTTATATAACTACTGTGTGGTTCTCCTTTCATTTAGTCATTCAGGAGGGGATATTCTGGTAAAACAAGCTGCTTTACATTCCTTCAAGATTAAGCCTGAAGGCTGCTCTCCACAGCTACCACTAGGATAGCTTTCTAAAGGTTATCTTTGACCTCATACATCATAAGGGTCGTGTGGACTGGTACAAGGTGCCCACTTTAATTAGTGGACAGCATATACCAGGCCACCTTCTCACATTGGTGTGCAGCGGTTGGGATTCAAGCTTGCTATTGTTTTACCAGATAAATCTCATTGAATGATTAACTGAAAATCACTAAGTATTAGGCACATATAATACATCAAGATTGGAATAAGTAAGTTCTACTGAACTTGGGGTTGGGCAAGCCAAGGGTCTAGCACACCCTTTCTCCAACTCAAGAGAGTTTAGTCTCCACTAGGTTAGGTAGGTTCCAACACCACACAACACTAGTATGTCTTCTAGAGGAGAAGCCAGTGGCTCTCTGCCAACTAGATACAATGGCCTCTCATTTCCTGAATTGAGAGGCATGTGTGCATCTAGGAAGCTGAGGACAGGGAGAACAGCAAACGCCCAACGTCTCATTGAGATTTTGCTCTTAGATGACCTTAGAAAGACCCCAGGATCTGATGAGGTAGAGTGGGTGGGGCAGGGAATGAGGAAAGGCCAGGAAGTGAAACCTTCTTTGACCTGGACTCAAACCCTCAAAATCAAGAAGATTCTAACCTGGACAACATAGATCTTCCTTTAGGTGGGGGAGAAGGCCCCAGTGGCCCTCTTTTTACTCCACCAGGAAGAGTGCAGAGTTTACCTAGGAGATCCAGATCTCCCTCTGCAGAATCTCATCACTCAGGAACTTCTGTAGGGACTTCCATATCAAATAAGAGGGAATCCTCTTATGATAGACAGTGCCAACTTCTGGAGCTTGAGAAAATCAAGCTTAGGCTCAAGAAGGAGCAGTTGGCCCTAGACAGGGAATCCCTAGAGCTCCAGAGAGCAACAAAGAGATTGGGACTAGAGTCCCATGGTGGCAGCAACATTGTCCCTAGGGTTAAGGAGTATACTCATGAGCATAGGAACCTGAACAAGATAGTCCCTCCCTATCAGAGTGGGGATGACATCCACAAATGGATAACTGCACTAGAGAGGGCCTGTAAGGTACAGAGGGTCCCTCAAGAGCAGTGGGCAGCTATCTTGTGGCTCTTCTTTGCTGACAAAGGTAGAGATAAGCTCCTCACTGTTAGAGAAGAGGCTGCTGACAATTATTCAGTCCCGAAGAGTGCTCTCATTGATCGGTTTGGCTTAACCACTGAACAATATAGGATTAAGTTCAGAGACACCCAGAAGACACAGACTCAGGACTGGGTAGACTTTGTAGATTGTGCTACTAAGGCTCTGGAAGGCTGGTTATTTGGCAGTAAAGTGAATGATTTTAAAGGATTGTACAATTTAATTATGAGGGAGCAGATCCTTAATAATTGCCAAAACCAGTTGTTGCATCAGTACTTGGTTGATTCTGATCTGACCTCTCCCCAAGAATTGGGAAAGAAGGCAGACAAATGGGTCAGAACCAGGGTGAAGCAGAAAACTCAGAATCAAGGTGGTGACCAAAAGAAGCAAGATGCTAAAACTTCAGATAAGGGTGGGGAGAAGGGTAAAGACCAGAAGTCTTCACAAGGGCCCCAAAAACCTGCATCTGGAGGGGAGTCACAATCCAACAAGGGAAAAGGCAAAAAGAAACCTTGGTGTCATATCTGTAGAGAGAAGACACATTGGACAAAGGATGCCAATTGTCCAAGGGCCAAGGAATCTACTCCAACCACCACTGCCCCTAAGGCAACTGTTCCCCCTAGCTCAGTTCCAAGTGGTGGTGTACAGAACACGGGTATAGTAGGGTTAACCCTGGGATCTGAGATGGATTCTGGCCTAGTCAGAATTCCAACTCAGGCTGTTTTGGTCTGTGATGGAGGCATGGATATTGCCTCCTTATTTGTCAGTCCCAGTAATCTGGGCAAATACAGGCAACAGCCTTTGATTAATGGTAAGGAGGCCATGGCATACAGGGACACAGGTGCAAGTGTCACAATGGTGACAAAAGATCTTGTGGCCCCTGAACAGATCATACTTGGTGAGATGTACCAAGTGACCAATGCAAGCAATGTCAGGACAGACCATTTCTTGGCAGTTGTGAATTTCACCTGGGGAGGGGTAACTGGCCCTAAGAAGGTTGTGGTTAGCTCAGACCTCCCTGTAGAGTGCTTGTTTGGCAATGATTTGGAGACTTCAGCTTGGGCTGAAGTGGAACTCAGGACACATGCAGAAATGCTGGGCATCCCTGCAGATGTGTTTGCCATGACCCGGTCACAGGCACAAATGTCTTCCACTGAACAGGCCCTGGATCCTGGAATAATTCACCAGGTGCCTTCCAAGACAAGGAGCAGTAGGGGTAAGGCAGTGTCTTCCCCCCCCCCTGCCTCAGAGTGAGGATCAGTCTCCTGAAGGAGATGATCTCAGTCCCTGTGAAGGAACTGTCTCAGAGGAACTTGAACCTGACCAGGTTTAGTTAATGGGAACAGGGGGCCCTTCCAGGGCAGATCTGAGCCAGGAGCAGCTGAGCTGCCCCTCTCTTGAACCCCTCAGACAGCAAGCTGCTGCTGAGGCTGCTGGGAGTGCCAGTGGGTCCCACAGGATCTACTGGGATGATGGACTTCTGTATTCAGAGGGTAGAGACCCCAAGCCTGGTGCTACCAGGAGGTTGGTTAATCCGCTGAAGTTTAGAGGCTTCCTATTAACACTGGCACATGACATCCCATTAGCAGGACACTTAGGCCAAAGTAAGACCTGGGACAGGCTTGTCCCTCACTTTCACTGGCCTCACATGTCAGAAGACACAAAGGAGTTTTGTCGCTCCTGTATCACTTGCCAAGCCAGTGGTAAGGCAGGTGGTACTACAAAGGCCCCCCTGATACCACTACCTGTGGTGGGGGTTCCCTTTGAGAGGGTTGGGATTGACATTGTTGGTCCCATGGATCCTCCAACTGCATATGGGCACAGATTCATACTAGTGGTGGTGGACCATGCCACTAGGTATCCAGAGGCAATACCCCTTAGGACTACCACAGCTCCTGCTGTGGCTAGAACCCTCCTGGGAATCTTTTCCAGAGTGGGTTTCCCTAAGGAGGTAGTATCAGACAGAGATGCAAACTTTATGTCTGGTTATCTTACTGCCATGTGGAAGGAGTGTGGAGTGAATTACAAATTCACCACACCCTATCACCCACAATGCAATGGGTTAGTTGAGAGATTCAACAAAACCCTCAAGGGCATGATAAAAGGGCTCCCTGAAAAGCTTAGGCGTAGATGGGACATCCTTTTGCCCTGCCTTCTCTTTGCCTACAGAGAGGTTCCTCAGAAGGGGGTTGGCTACAGCCCTTTTGAACTTCTGTTTGGACATCCAGTTAGGGGTCCCTTATGTTTGGTTAAGGAGGGATAGGAGTTGGCTCTCAAACCACCTAAACAGGACATAGTGGACTATGTACTTGGTCTCCGCTTCAGGATGGCTGAGTACATGAAGAAGGCATCTAAAAACCTTGAGGCTAGCCAGGAATTACAGAAAGCCTGACATGACCAAAAGGCTGTTTTGACTGTGTATCAGCCAGGACAGAAGGTATGGGTGTTGGAGCCTGTGGCCCCAGCAGCTCTCCAAGACAAGTGGAGTGGGCCCCATACCATTCTTGAGCAAAAGGGAGAGGTTACCTACCTGGTGGACCTTGGAACTCCCAGGAGCCCCTCAGGGTGCTCCATGTGAACAGGCTCAAGCCATATGTGGACAGGGCAGACATGGGCTTGCTCATGGCTACTGATGAGGGACAGGAGGAAGAGAGTGATCCACTCCCTGACCTGCTCTCTCAGAACCCTGATGATGGTTCAGTTGATGGAGTAGCCTTGGCAGGCAGCCTCACTGAACAGCAACAGACTGATTGTATGAAGGTCCTCAATCAGTACAGACACATGTTTTCACTGACTCCAAGTCAGACTACCTGGTGTACACATGAGGTGGACACAGGTGATAGTCTGCCTGTTAAAAATAAGATTTATAGGCAACCTGATCATGTCAGGGACTGTATCAGGACTGAAGTCCAGAAGATGTTGGAACTGGGAGTGATTGAGCCCTCAGATAGCCCTTGGGCTAGTCCAGTAGTCTTGGTACCAAAACCTCACACCCAGGGTGGTAAGAGAGAGATGAGGTTCTGTGTTGACTACAGGGGACTCAATGCAGTCACTAGGACTGATGCTCATCCAATTCCAAGGGCAGATGAACTAATTGATACTTTGGCCTCAGCCAAGTTCTTAAGTACATTTGACCTGACAGCTGGTTACTGGCAAATCAGATTAGCTGAGGATGCTAAACCAAAAACAGCATTTTCAACCCCTAGTGGGCACTACCAATTTGTGGTGATGCCTTTTGGCTTGAAGAATGCACCTGCCACATTTCAAAGGCTGGTGAATAAAGTTCTCACAGGTCTGGAGGCCTATAGTGCAGCATATCTAGATGATATTGCTGTCTTTAGCTCCACCTGGGAGGATCACCTGGTCCACCTGAGAAATGTTCTGGAGGCCCTGCAAAAGGCAGGCCTCACTATCAAGGCCACCAAGTGCCAGATAGGGCAGAGTAAGGTTGTGTACCTGGGTGACCTTGTGGGTGGAGGCCAGGTTCAACCATTGCAGAGCAAAATCCAAACCATCATGGAATGGGTTGCTCCAACTACCCAGACTCAGGTCAGAGCTTTCTTGGGCCTGACTGGGTACTACAGGAGGTTTGTCAAAAGATATGGCTCCATAGTGACCCCTTTGAATGACTTAACTTCCAAAAGAATGCCTAAGAAAGTTCAGTGGACAGTTAGCTGTCAAAAGCCATTTAATGACCTGAAGCAGGCCATGTGCACTGCTCCCATTCTGCAAAGTCCTGATTATTCCAAACAATTCATTGTTCAAACAGATGCATCTGAATTGGGGGTAGGGGCTGTGTTATCACAATTGAATGAAGAGGGTCAGGATCAGCCAGTAGCTTTCATAAGCAGAAGTCTGACCCCCCAGAGAGAAATGTTGGTCAGCTATTGAGAGGGAGGCCTTTGCTGTGGTTTGGGCTCTGAAGAAGTTGAGGCCATATCTGTTTGGCACTCACTTCATTGTTCAGACAGACCATAAGCCCCGCTTATGGCTAAAACAGATGAAGGGTGAAAACCCCAAACTCTTGAGGTGGTCCATTTCCCTACAGGGGATGGACTATACAGTGGAACATAGATCTGGGAGTAACCATGCCAATGCAGATGGACTCTTCAGATATTTCCACTTAGAACATGAAGACTCAACTGGTCAAGGTTAGTTTAATGTCCTTGCGTTTGGGGGGGGGGTTGTGTAGGAAAGTAGTATCTGCTTCTTATGGTTAGCCCCACGTTTTGCTGATGCCTCACTGTTTTTGACTACTCTGACTGGGATCCTGCTATCCAGGACCCCAGTCTATCTGCTTTCTCCCTTAGATTGCTATGTATGTACTTTAGGTACACTCCAGATTGGATACTGGGGTACCCTTATCAGTCCCTAGTATATGGTACACCATGTACCCAGGGCATAGGTACCCCAGAGGCCTCCCATGGGCTGCAGCATGTATTATGCCACCCATGAGAGGCCATTCAAAATGACACGACAGGCCTGCTACAGCAGACTGTGTAAGCTGGTGCTTGCACCACTTACTTAGATATAGGTTCACTATATCTATCTAAATCACTACACTTAAAAACCTATCAGTCACCCCTATGGCAGGCTTTATCAATCCTGAAGGCAGGGTGCTGGGTTTTACGTGAGAGGGTGCCCCTGCATGAGTAGGGCCCCTCTGCAGCTTTCAGAGACCCTTCTCCGGGGTTGTCTGTGATGCAGCCAGACATATAGGTCTAAGTGCATTATAACCTCGCGGTAAATGCTAACTTTAAAACCGCTGCTTAGAAACATGTTGTGTTTGGAGTCAAACACCTTGGAATCATACCTCCACACCAGTAACTGGTGTGGGAGGTATGATTCCACCCTTCTGAAACCACTACTGTGGGTCACCGGTCTACCCGGTACCAGCTTTCTCGACCTGGGCAGCACAAAATGGACGTTGCCAGCCCCAGACACGATTCAGCTCTCCTGCTGCTGAGCCAAGCTTGAGCAGAGGAAGGCATGACAATAGGTATCCTGTCACGGGGAGGTGTGACCTCCTCCCAGACAGGATTTAGTGTATTGGGGCTGGGTGGGTACACTCTGAGAGTGCCAGAAAGTCTGCACTGGGGGCACAATTGGTGTCCCTGTGCATAGTCCAGATCAAACCAGTTCTGGGAGCCATTGGCTCCTGCTCTGGCGCCAAAGTGGACAAAGGACATGGGTGTAGCCACCCCTCTGTCCTGCCCCTCCCCTAGGAGGGTCCCTAGAATCTTTTCAACCCCTTTCCATGGGTATAAAGTGGGCTACTTGGATACAGGACTTTAGATTTTACCTGGACAAGATTCTGCTAAGAAGAAACCAAGTACTTCGACTGCGTGCACAACGCTGGACGACTGAAGAATCTCCCTTGGAGTAAAGGAGTTACTCCCCTGCAGAAGCAGGCACCAAAGACGCATCTGACCGGTTTGCTTCTCCCGAGCTCCTGAGGACTCCGAAGATTTCAGCAACACAGGAGGTGGGTTCCTGAAGGTCCCTGAGGTCGATCTGCCCTCTCAGCGATTCTGAGACCAGTATCCCTCGTGGGGACCGTGCAACCCGAACCCCTGTGCACCGCATACATTTGCAAGTGCATATGCTTGTTGGCGATCCCTGAGCTTGTGCATTGGACTCCGTGTAGTCCTGACCCTGAGCAGCATTTCCACCGAAGATTTCCGGCCTCCACTCACCGAGTGTCCTGTGGGCTGGTACTTTGCAAACTTGCTTGAGGTCTCCTCGCGATTCCTGGTCCGTTGGCCTGTGGGTCCTGGCGAGGGTCACCTTGTTTGTTCTTGGGCTTTCCTGGTTGCTCCAGACGTGCCCTGACTCCCCATTGCTTGGAGAGTCCCCTGGACCTTGCTGGTCCACACCGTAACCTGTTTCCTCTGACCGCGTGGGTTGCATTTGCCAAGGCTTGTTGGTGCTCCAGCCGGACACCGACCCCTCAGCACTCGACATCCTTCGTGGGACAGCTCACCTCCGGAACCTGGTCGTCCTCGACGTCTCCTGGTCCCCGTGGCTGCAGAGTCCAGCAACCCCTCTTCGCACCTGAAGCATGCGACATCGGTGGGCATTCGACTACTGAGCCCCTAGTCACCTGAAGTGACCCAGACTCTGTCCCCTCTGCTTTCAGGTTCCTCTCATCTCGAATCCAGGCTTGGATTCCACTGTACACTCTTCGCCCTCCTGGCAGCAGGCCTTCTTTGCACTCCTCTATTGAAAACGACGAAGGTTTCCGACACCACTTGACCCCTATGCACCCGGCTCCTCTGGGATAGGTAACACGGGTACCTCGGTACTCACTGGTGGGTTGGCCTTAGAACCTCCTATGTTCCAAAGGGTTTGCTCGAAGTCCTCGTAGAAGTGTCCTTAATTTGTAATTTTGCAACCGCGACTTTCCCATAGAGTTGCACGGAACACGCGGTCGTGTTCCCACACTGCACCCGTCCTCCGTGGGCTCCCTGTGTCACTCCTCTGGGTGGTTCCTTGTGGTCCCAGCGATTCTACGTGCTCTAGGCACTGTGTCTAGTCAAGTCGTGATTGTTATACCATTTTTTTAGTATATGGTTCGTTCTCCCCCTGGAGCCCGCTCTGTATTTTGCTACTTACGAATGTTCTATTGATTCAGCATTGTGTGCTTTGTGCCCTAGTCTCGTGTAGAGACTAGTAGAGAGTGTTATATTAATAAATACATATTTTTATATAACTACTGTGTGGTTCTCCTTTCATTTAGTCATTCAGGAGGGGATATTCTGGTAAAACAAGCTGCTTTACATTCCTTCAAGATTAAGCCTGAAGGCTGCTCTCCACAGCTACCACTAGGATAGCTTTCTAAAGGTTACCTTTGACCTCATACATCATAAGGGTCGTGTGGACTGGTACAAGGTGCCCACTTTAATTAGTGGACAGCATATACCAGGCCACCTTCTCACAATGTTCAACCCATTTTACTTCATGAATATGGACATCCGTTGTTGGGTCTTCAGCTCCCTGAAATAAGGAGCATTTACCACTCTCCAAAAGGCTATACTGTCTTTCTGTAAGCTAGTTGTCTAGAAGGCCTCCCACGCATCCTCCTTGATCTGCTTTATCCTTGTCTCTCTTATACTGCCCGCGCAATTCTGATGAGGACTGTATCTCTCGACTTAGTGCGTAAGGCCATATGCAACATCACGAGGGCTTTAGTGCATGTCGAGTCAAACCAGCCCTGGGAATGTAACTTTGCAGAGCGGGTTTCTCATGTTAGGGCCTGCCTTATCCTCGCATATCGGAGAAAGCTGACTTAATCAATACAGACTCAGCTGCCGGGTCCAAACACAAGGAAATCTCTGCCTGACTATAATGAAGGACGCTAGAAAGAAAATTCACCCGGTCTGCCTTGTCCCATTTAATAGTAAACCCAATTTTCCGTGTCAAAACTGGCATTAATCCAACTCCGCCACAAGGGTTAGTCACACCCTCGAACTCCATCCTACAGCACAGCTTAGCATGGTCACTATGGTCCGTGAATTCGGGCTCAAACTCTGCCACCAATGTGCTCAGGTCTTCAGTAATTAGAATATAATCTATTGTAGATTGCAGAACGCAGCGGGTCAGACTCCCTCCTTTCCTCTCGGAACCCACACTGACCACCTGCGGAGTTGCCCAAGGATCCTCTATCAGCCCCACCCTGTTCAACGTCTAAATGGCCAGCTCGCATCCATCATCAGATCACTCGGACTCAACATTGTATTGTACGTAGACGACACCCAACTCATCCTCTCCCTATCCAACGAACCCAACGTCTCCAAACACAACTTTCAGGAAGGAATGGAAGCAGTCGCCAGGTGGATGAAGAACAGCTGCCTACAACTCAACAAGGACAAAACCAAAGTACTCATCATGAGCCCACACCCCGACGCCTGGAATGACACCTGTTGGCCCCCCGCCCTCAGGAACCCTACATCCCCCACGGACCACGCACGCAACCTCGATATCATCCTGGACTCTGAACTCAAAATGGACCGCCAGATCAACGCTGTCACCTCTTCCTGCTACCACACCCTCAATCAATCAATCAATCAGGGAATTATTAAGCGCGCTACTCACCCGTGAGGGTCTCAAGGCGCTGGGAGAGGGGGGAGCAGCTCCGGCCAGTCGAAGAGCCAAGTCTTGAGGGTCTTCCTGAAGATGTGCAGGGTGAGGGCGCATCTGATGTCGATTGGCAGCTCGTTCCAGGTCTTGGCTGCGATGTAGTAGAAGGTTCTTCCACCTGTTCTTGCTCTGTGGATGCGCAGGGGTTCTGCGTGGGCGAGGTCGGCAGATCGGAGGTTCCTCTTGGGTACGTGGAAGGAGATTCTGTTGTTGAGATTTTGAGGTCCGGTGTTGTGGAGGCATTTGTAGGCGTGGGTGAGTATCTTGAAAGTTACTCTCTTCTCAACGGGGTGCCAGTGGAGGTTACGTAGGTGTTGGGTGATGTGTTCGTGTCGAGGGATGCCGAGGACGAGTCTGGCTGTGGTGTTCTGTATGTTCTGGAGTTTGCGGAGCAGAGACTTGTTGATCCCGGCATAGAGGGCGTTTCTGTAGTCCAGTCTGCTGGTTATGAGTGCGTGGGTGACAGTCTTCCTTGATTCGGGGGGATCCATTTGAAGGTCTTGGGGAGGATGCAGAGGGTGTTGAAGCAGGTGCAGGAGACGGCGTTGACCTGTCGGGCCATGGAGAGGGAGGAGTCGAGTATGATGCCGAGGTTCCGGGCGTGGTCCGTGGGGGTGGGGGGGCTGCCGAGGGCAGTGGGCCACCAGGTGTTGTCCCATGCAGAGGGGGAGGGTCCGAGAACGAGGACCTCTGTCTTCTCCGAGTTGAGCTTCAGGCAGCTACTGCTCATCCAGGATGCGACGTCTTTCATTCCTTCCTGGAAGTTGAGTCTGGTGGTGATGGGGTCCTTGGTGAGGAAAAGGATGAGCTGGGTGTCGTCGGCGTAGGATACTATGCTGAGTCCATGTTGTCTGACAATGGTGGCGAGGGGGGGGCCATGTAGATGTTGAAGAGCGTGGGGCTGAGCGACGATCCTTTGGGTACTCCGCAGTTGATTTCCGTGGGTTCGGAGAGGAAGGGCAGCAGTCTGATTCTTTGGGTTCTGCCGGTGATGAAGGAGCGAAGCCAGTCGAGGGCGGTTCCCTGTATGCCGGTGTCTTGGAGTCTGGTGGTGAGTGTGCGGTGGGAGACGGTGCTGAACGCTGCAGAGAGGTCGAGTAGGATCAGGGCTGCAATGTGTCCTTGGTCGAGGAGGGTGCAGATGTCGTCTGTGGCGGCGAGTAGAGCGGGCTCGGTGCTGTGGTTGCTGCGGAATCCGTATTGGGAGGGGTCGAGGATGGAGTTTTCTTCGATGAATTTTGTTAGTTGGGCGTTGACGGTCTTCTCTGTGACTTTGGCTGCGAAGGGGAGGAGGGAGATGGGCCAGTAGTTCTTGAGGTCCGTGGGGTCTGCTGAGGGCTTCTTGAGTAGGAGTCTGACCTCAGCGCGTTTCCAATCGTCGGGAAAGATGCCGGTTTCGAAGGTGGCGTTGATGGTGCGTCGCAGTTCATGAGCGATGGTGGTTGCTCTGTGGAAGACGTGCGGGGGCAGGGGTCCATGGGGGCTCCTGAGTAGATGCCTTTCATGGTCAATGCGGTGTCTTCGGTGGTGACTGGGTTCCAGTAGGAGATGGTGGGCTGGCTGGCGTTGCTGGAGGAGGGAGTGGTTTCGGAGTCAGGTGTCTGGTCTTTGAAGTTGCCGTAGAGGCCCTTGATTTTCAGATGGAAGTAAGAGCGAGCTTTTTGCAGAGGTCCTGGGAGGGGATGATGTCCGTGGATTCGCTGGGGGGTTTGGTGAATTCCTGGATGACGCTCCTGGTACTGGTCTTCCTACTCTCCGCCAATAATTTGGTTTCTGACTCTCCCTGAGTTGCCTGGATTATCTCATCCATCAACATGGAAGTAGCGGGGAGGGCAAGCTGCAATGCATTAGCCATGCGGCGCCCACTAGGGGAGGCTACAGTAGTAATTTCCAATGTCTCAGAAATCTGCTGATCTCCGCCCCCCCCCTTGTTGCTATAAAGCTCTGCCTCAGGAGCATAGACCAGTCAGTCACACCCCTCCATCCCTTCCAGTGGCGTAAATTTATTACTAAGAGTTACCCCAGAGGAACTATCCATCCTATACAAAGCATTATGCCCCATCAGGGGCCTTGAAACTGGGTTGGGGGGGCTAAAAATACAAGGCTTATGAAAGAACCCCAAAGGCAAAACAGATATCTGGGAAGACCCTGGGAGACGGCTACTTTGATAGAGTTAAAAGACTTAAGACAATACTTGGATCTTTAAAGTTTACAACTAAGCAGTCACCAGAAATTGCCTTTGGTGATGGCCCCACCCAGTCAATCGTTCTAGCCATGAGGATTTGAGCTGATCGAGAGAGATTGCAGCACACATAGAAAGAGCAAAATTGAGGAGAAATAAAAGTATTTCTCAATGTTGCGCCAATCTAACGCCAACTTTTGCATGGCGTTAGTTTTTGGCGCTGCCTCAGATTTACACATCCTTGTA
The DNA here is from genome assembly GCA_963921515.1 of Calotriton arnoldi. Lineage (NCBI taxonomy): Eukaryota > Metazoa > Chordata > Amphibia > Caudata > Salamandridae > Calotriton > Calotriton arnoldi. The sequence continues at coordinate 837,720 of CAWUFW010002717.1, forward strand.
AATCTGGGGCAGCGTCATAAAGCAATGGGTGTTGCGGTGCGACGCCCACAGCAACACCCAGTGCACACCCCTTTCACGCAGGTATCTGCGTGAAAGGCCACCATATTTACAAAGCGCTGTTAAGCCATGCAAAGTGGCTTAATGCCGCTTTGTAAATATGATGCAGGGCATTGCGCCACCGGAACGTAAAAAAAGGTAACGTTCTAGTGGCACAATCTCCTTGGAAATATGCCCCTGAGTATCTTTAAAATGGCGCCAGAAAATAAATGGGAGGACAAAGTTCCTACGGGCAGGTGCAAAAAGTCACCCGAGCCCTTAAAAAAGAGAAATAGAGAGTGAAAGAATTCCTAGTTTGGAGACCCACTCAGGTAAGTGGAAGACCACTCTATGTCCTCTGTTGCCCTCACACACCCCGAAGAGTGTCATGCTTCATCATCGGGCGGTTGCTCCTCGTAGGGCCGGCGCTGCAATTCCCTACCGGCCCCCGAAGGGTCACTATGACGGAGATCTTTTAAGGACCACCGGATGGTGCATGTGGGTGTGTGGGGAGTGGGTTCTATGTAGAGGGTGAAAAAGGTTGCGTGCAAGTTAGTGAAAACATGGAGGGTCATCATGCAGCGAATTGTATAGTTGTACCCTGAGCAGGATTAGACTGCTAAAAAAGTTGTAACCCTGAAGGCACACTATGCCCAGGGGTCATGGGTCAAAGGCCAACATGTTTCGCGCCTCTTTCGCCTCAAAGGTCGGTGGCGCTCGTCAGGACCAAATTCTTAAAATAAAGTGCACGTGAAGATGAGTGAAACAAATTAAAATACCCTCAATATCGGTCTGGGCAATCACCTGTGCACCCTCAATAAGGTTACAGGTCAACGATGAAAAAATCGCTCCAGGTCAATATCTAGGAAAAAGGAAGAAGAAAAAGAAACCACAGGGATGTGTATCAGTAAAACTTAATACAACATAAGTGTGCCACAATCGTGTGCACATCAACCCCAAGCCAAAGTAGGGACACGAGTCAAGAATATATATGAGGGCACTACAACCGTGCATGGCATCTAACAGAATTCCCCACCCAACAGTAGCCGCATAATGGCATGTCAAAAATGGTATCTGTGTTCCATATATTGGGCCAAGGCAAAATAATCTCACCCAATACATCAAAACCCTTGCACCAATAGGGAAACCTCACCCCTAATAACAATAATAGAAGCTCCATAAGCAGGGTAATTGGTTGTAACAGGATCTTTTGACATGCCATTATGCGGCTACTGTTGGGTGGGGAATTCTGTTAGATGCCATGCACGGTTGTGGTGCCCTCATATATATTCTTGACTCGTTGTGCAGTCGCTGAAAGTGAAGGGAGCGAGGGGCATAGAGTGTTGACCCATTGCCCCATGTGGTATGCTGTAGTGGCTGTAAGCAAAATGTGACCGACAATTTAGCAAAGCATGGATGAAGCCTTTGGACTAAAAACAACTTTACATATGCATATTATGTATGCATATTAAGTATGATTTTTTTGTAAAAACAATAGCCTGGTGAGACGGCTTTAGTTCAAAGACCACACTTAAAGCACACAGGGGCGGCTTCTCCTGTATGGCGGAGGAGCATCGCCCCCCTGCTGAAAGGCAGCAGACAGAAGAAAAATAAAATGACATTTTATATTTCACTTCCAGTCCGCCGAGTCTAGGGCGGGGCCATGTCGCAGCGTCCGCAGCAAGGGGAGGCGGAGTGGTAGCCACTGAAAGTGTGCATGTCGGTTTGGCCGGCTGTCTTAGGATGGCAAACTGACATGCGCACTTGGATATCTCCAGTCTATTCCTTGGAGATATCAGCAGTGCTCAGGAGCACAGGCTCCCAGTCCCTGCTGGAGCATGAAACATGCCCGCTCTGCCCAATCCCAGCGCTTCTCTCATGCTGGGTAATAGCATGAGAGCAGGGTTAGGATTGCGTGGGGAGTATGGGAGCCTGTGCTCCTAGGGATTGCATTGCAAGGAGCAGAGGAGCAGCGAGGTGCGGGAGCAGAAGCTCACGGAGGCGGCGGCTGGCAGCAAAAGGTAAGTGTACATTTTTTTTTAATTACTATTATTTCCACGTACTCCCCCCCCCCCCCCACACGTCGGATTGGCAGCAGCAGCTGCTGAAAACACATTGCATTAGGCGATACTGCCACATTTCAACATAACCGCAATGGATTCAATGATACATTACCAACAATTGTTCTTAAATGGACAATGCCAGCACTTCTCAGCGGGGCTGCTGTATTTGTAACTGTGCCAGCGCTACGCACAAGAGCTACTATATCACTAGTGACCCATATCCGATCTTCTTAGTAGAACTCCTATACTTCTAATGGGACGGTGCCACTACTTCTCTGCAGGAAGCAGATATTTAGGGATTACTTCCATGCATCCGTGCCCCATACTTTCTTGGAAACATACTTGCATGTTACAAATATTTCAGTAGTGCAGGTCACATTTGTGCATTCTGCTGCTTCTCATCGCAGCAGGTATGCATTTAATGTTACTTTACAGACACCTCTTGTAAGGGCTCTAGGTATATCAATGGTAACAGTAATTCTCAGTGGGACTTCTCTACTTGTAGTAAACAGCACTTTTCAGCATGGCTGCTGTATAAATGGTGGGCAGTACCAATACTTCTCAGCAAGACTGTTGTACTCTTAGTAGAAAAGTACCAGCCCCCTCGCCCCCCCGTGTGGCTGCTAGACTTGTAAGCATAGAAGTCCTGCTAAGGCTAATGTATCAGCAGGACAGCTATGCTTAAAATGGACAAAACCAACATTTCTCAGCAGGGCCAATATTATTTTAGTGGGACAGAACCAGCATCTCCCAGCAGGCTTTGCAGGTTTTCTTTGGACAGTGCCAGCAGATTTTAGTAAGTCAGCTGTTCTATTTGTGGGACAATATTACCACTCTTCTGCAGGAATGTGATACTTATGATGGAAAGTACTTCTCATGAACTCTGTTAGATTTAGTAAAATAGTGCTGGGAATGTTTATTCGGGTTGCTACACCAGAAATTAGCAGCACCAGCGCTCATACACTAAGCAGGAGCCACATATCTCATGTGCTGCTGTAATTAAATTGGACAGTACTTGCAGCTCCTAGTAGGACTGCTTTGCTTATAATGGACAGTGCCATCATTTCTCAGTTGGACTGCTACCCTGTCATTGGACAGTATTGCACTTCTCAGCAGTGTGACTATGCCTTTAGTGGGAAGGTACCAGCTCTACATGGCAGGGTTGCCGTATGCTTATAATGAACAGTACAAGCACTTCTCAGGAGGGTTCTATGCCAGTAGTGTTTAGTACCTCCACTTCTCAGAAGGGCAGATTTATTTTTATTTGGGCAGTACCAACACTTCTGAGCAGCCCAGCTTTAAAATTAGTGGAACAGTTTCAGAACTTTTCATTAGCGCTAGAGTATATTTTCATACTGCAAAAGTTATCTGTCTTCTTCGGCGCAAGAGTTTACAATACCAGAACACTTTTTCCACTGTCCTGGGTACTTCATCCAGAATGGGTTTGTCCACAAGCTTTGAGAAATGTCAATAGTTTCCCTCTCTTCTTTTATTATTTTCAAAATCATGGAATGATTAAAAAATAATAAACAAGAGAATATATTACGGTTTTACAAGCCCTAGTTTCTGTTTTGATTGTAAAAGAAAATTTGCTAAGTATTTTTTGTTACTTATGTGTGAATGTCCAGCCTTGCTATAGATTTGTCCACTGCGATGATGAAATCAAAGAACTCCAACATCTTGTGTTAAAAGTTAATCTTGACATAAAAGATAGGAAAGATGTGATGCGTTCAAAAATATGTTTTAAATGGTCCCATTACAGCTATATTTTGCTCACACTTTTAAAAAAACTGCAGACGAAAACTGAACAGTATTTTAAAAGTGGTGCCCTTTGCATAATCCTGTATCGGTATAATTGGATGTTGCTTTACCCAATAATAAAGTTTCTGTTTATTCTAACACCATCATTGGAGGGTTGTAAAGAAGTTCTAAAAGGGTTCTGTTTTTTTTTTATAGGATCCTTATTTCCGATTTAATGACATGGCCTATCGGTGGATTTCTTTGGATAATTGGACCTACAGTAGGACATTTACGCTCCCCAAAGATATCAGGTATGCAAGTTGAAACAGCTCGGGGGTTTTAGATCTTAAGTTTGTGGCTCAAAAGATGCAAGCCTATGTCTGTTATTGTATATTTTGAAAACAATTATTTAGTGTAATTTTTTAAACAAAAAACAGAATTTGGATAGAGCGGAGTCCATACCAACCAATGGGGAATAGCACCTAACAGTAAAAATACAGTAGCAATATGAAACTAAGTACACAAGTGCAAAACCAGAGCAAGTTTCAAATAGGAATAGAAAGTGAAGGGGTGTGCATGGAGTCCTGTGAATACAAAGACTGAGGTTATGGATAACATAAAAAATAGAGGAAGATGGTGGAATAGGAGAAGGCGAGGGAGGGATAAGAGCACAGGGTGGCTGCAACAAGAAGACAACTAATGAACTATATAAATGAAGCCAACAGTAGCTCCGAATAACAATACGTTCGCAAAAGCAACACATAGATCCAATCCTGCATGCTGTTTAGAACATAAAGCAACTTTAACAGTGGTCACAGATACCGCACTTCAGAAGAAAAGGCCTCATAATAAAAGACAAGAAAGAAATTTTCAATTTATGGATCAACTGTTTATGAATAACCACGGTTAGCAATTCTTTCAGCCACTCACCTCGTCAGGGATAGTGGGGGTTTTGCACCTAAAATGACGCAGAGTTTAACCACTACCAAGTCAGTGGAGAACCAACTTCTCCAGTAGAGCTGTATTGTGAGCCAAAAGCAGTCATGGAAAACGTTTTCAAGCCAGCTTTACTTCCAGAGGGAGGAAGTAAGGCTGGCTTGAAAACTTTTTCCACTCACCTCTCTCTTTCTATCCATCCATTGTATGTCTCTTTCTCCTCTCTCTGTTCTTCCTCTGGCCGCTGTCTCCATCCTCTCTTTCCATCTCCTCTCTTTTCATCACTTCTCTATCTTTTTCTCTCTTACTCTTTTTATTCCACTTCTGCAGCTGCTACGATAAACCATGGGATGCTGGAGAGAGTGGCAAAGGTGCAAATGGTGGATGTTGGTCTTAAAAACCAGTGTTCAGTGACTTTAGCCCCAGAAGGAAATACCAGACGAGTAAATGGGCAGTCTAGCCCTGGTCTCCAGTATCACACCTGGCCTGAAATTTTATATACATCATGGATTAACACTAGCAATTCTTTGAATACATGAGCGTGTTCACGTTTGTATGTATTTCCTGGCTGAAGTTCATTGGCAGTGGACACACAGTCACCCACCCGCATTGACCGCTGACTATAAGCGTATAACGTGACCACAGATGTAGTTCTACAGGCATGTGCCCGTTTAGTTTGAAGTTTTTTATTTTGTTTCATGACTTCAATTTTTTGTCATTTGCGTGGTTTTCCTTTGGCTCATACCCAATAAAGAAATGTAAACAAAAAATGGAGTAACACTAGCATTGCTGGAGTAATAGTCATAGCTATGTGAGTCTCATGTGGGGAACCAAACATGTGGTGGTAGTTTGGTACAAGACTACACTATATTCACAGTGGTATATCCAGAATGTCAACACCACCAACAAGAGTGAATTGAGACAGACTTGCTATATGGAGATGCAAGTGAGCCCACTGGTATTCAAGCACGATTTTGAAATATCTGAATTTCAGCTATCCGACTCTCTCATACCTTTGCTGTGTATCAGTAGCAAGGCTGGCCAGTCTTATTCTGTGCATGTGATACAGCTGTGCCCTTGCCAACGGGTTTGCAGAAGCAATTCAGTAAAAAAGCTCACTCAACAAAAAGCATTAGAAGCCAGAGACTACTACTCTGTACTGACCCCAAGAAAATAAAGTAATCCAAGGTATACGAAGAAGGCAGCGACAGAGATCAGTATTGCGGACCTACTCTGGCTCAAAGGCAGTGTCAAAGTTGCTGAGGGGTGAAGTGGTAGTCTTCCTACAAGTTGGCACCTTCATGTAGCAGTGGCAGAACAAGTCTGGAATGTAGGAGAGGGATGCCCAGATCAGACAGCACACTCGGATGAGGAGGTAGGCATTAAGCCAAATAGACCACATTAATATGGATGAATGAAAAGGTCTTCAGACTTCTATGAATTGAGTACCATGTGCAAAGTAGGGATAGCACCATTGGGTTGAAGTGCTGCAGTATCCCTGTTTTAAGCCATTGATGAGGTACAAGACACCCAGTCTGTGTAATAAATCCTTTTCTAACACAAGTCAGAAAAGGTCTCTTTCTGGAACCTTGAAAAAAATCACCCTTGAGAAAATCTGTACAGAAATTAACACTTAATCCATTTCAATGCTTCTCGAAATTGTGAACACATCCTTGAATCTTGAGGTTTTTCTCCATGCACTAGAATCGGCCCAACCCCCCTTTTCTACTAAAAAGCCTTACCTGAACCACCTAGACCCATCACACACATTTATTTGCTAGCAAAGATATTTAAAAAATCAGTGAACTTGCAATTGCAAATCCATACTTATGCATCCTACTGTTATGTTATCAATCTGTCTTCAGACCTTGTAATTTAGAGGTATGGAGCCTGCACGCGTTGAATGCCAGAGGATTGAGCTAGCAACCTGCTTGGATGTTTTGACCTTACTAACTGCAGCATTTGATATGGTTGACCAAAGAGTACTTTTCTAAGGTCTTCCAATGGAAATCAAAAAGAGTGGGATGGGTCTAAGTTGATTCTTCTCATTCCACTCTGAAAACTCTCAATCATTTCAAATGGAGTCTCCTAGATAGTCTGCAGTATTTTGCATCTTGTGGGGGTGCCCTTGGAGTCCCTCACATCTTCCCCAGGTATTGATCTCTCTCTCTCTCCCTCTCTCTCTCTCGCGCTCTCGCTCTCCCTCTCTCTCGCTCTCTCTCTCACACACTTTATTTTCAGAGTACAGCTTATCCTTCTACCAATAACTTGACAACACCCTTTTCAAAAGACATCAGTCGTCTGAAAAACCCATTTGACTTCGTTAAATATTGGATGCCCAACTTCTGCTTTAAAACTCAGTCCTTCAAAAACATTGTTCCTGCTTTTTGTACTGCTGCAGTTCTTCCTTATCTCACACCTGGCTTCCCTTACTAGCACTATTGGTATCGCACCTACTGCAATGCCCACTCAAATCCCAGTGCTCTTGTTCATGGCACCCAGCTCTCTTTACGTTTCCATATTGCCAAATTATTTGACTCAGACTCTTATTGATTTTTCACCCACTTGCTAAAATAAAACAAACAACACATAATTGTCTCAGTGACCTATGATGTAGTGTAATCCTCAGTCGTTTCTTTGCTGGCCTCGCAAAAAACAACTAAAGCCTACTTTGATCTGTTTTACATCCACATCTTTCTTCATTTCTGGAGCAGAAATGTCAGAGTACATTGTTCCTCTAACTCATTTTTCTGCACTTCTTACCCACTGCAGGCTGAATTGCCTTGCCATCTCTGGTGAGGATCACAATACTTAAGCAATTATCGCTCTACCGTTCAAATCTACATTTCCAACTTTGGCTACAATATTTTTAAATGCCTGCCCAGTTAGCTATGGCTTGCAACTGCCTCCTGCCCTTCCTCCAAACTACTTGTCAGGCCAGTTCTCCAGGGCGTGTCACTCCAGGGTAATTAGGCAAAGGTTGTGACAGGTTTGGAAGCTGTCCTTGTAAACACAGGAACTGCAAGGCAGGTGTCAGTTGTGAGGGTCCTAAGATGATGGATGTGTGCTGACTTTGCTCTATGCCTCCTGGGCTGTCTTCTGGCATGGTCAGAGCCTGGGGGGGGGGGGGGGAGGGCCCTTCAGGGGTTAGTTGAGGAAGTATCGGGCGAACAAGGAGTTGGGGCCACACAGTGAGAGACTGCCTGACCCCGGATGCGAGAGGCCTTGAGCCGCTGCTCCCTAGAAGCAGCACAGCCTGATACTTGCTACCTGCCCCTTGTGACTGCCCTGGCAGAGGTGAGTAATTCCTGATAATGGGGTTGAGATGATTAAGGTAACCTACAGCAGCTTGATTTCTTTTCGTTCTCGGGGATGAGTAGTGTGGCTCCAGTGGCCCCTACGCTAACTCAGACGCAGTCAGAGCAAAGGGCCAGGCAAGACGAGACAATTCTTGACACGGGAGTAGGCCTCAAACTACCCAGCCCCTTAGATTTGCCTTAGACACCCAAGTGAAGGGAGCCCTTTTAAATAAGAATAGTGCTGGGGCATTGCAGGTGTTCATAGGAGTTTGGTTCCCCCTCCCCCCTCCTCATTGCCTCTTTCCTTCATGCTGACATGATCCTCGCTGTCACACCAGCAGATTTCAACCAGTATTGAGTACTCCTGGTTTCAGATGGGTGGGTGCGTTATTTGGCCCCTCGTGTCTGCCCTTTTAAGATGAAACACAACCCATGCAGGACATGCAGGTATACGGCGAGCTGATAGCATTTTACTATCCCTCTTTACAGAGCTACCCTCCAAGACCATTAACTCTATGGTCCAAAGCCCTGGGCATCAGAAGATTTGACGTGCTGCTGGTTTGCTTATCGTCCAAAGGCTGACTAGATCCGCACTGTGGAGACTCGAAACCGGCACTTGCTTACAGTTGTATCCATTCATCCAGCTGGCATTGATCCCGGTGCACGTCTTTCTGCTTGAACCTACACCTCTCTGCGACCCATGGGTAGAATCAGAGGCACGAACAACGAGACCCCAAATACTAAAATGAAGCCCTCAATGTCTGCGGCGATTGATTGTGCAGTGGATGAGCAAGTACTGCATGATCCTCTAGACTTCGCTAGCGGCACCCAAACAAACTGAATGAGATCCTGGGGGCCATTACAGGTCTACCCTAGAGGATGAAATTGATGAAGGGGCCCCAGATTCGGGTCTTTTGAGAGAGGCCCAATGCAGACTGTGCGTAAAAGTGCAACACAATAAAAGTGAGCTGCAAGAGCTGCTCCCCTGGGCAGCAGATATGTCTTGGCAGATGCAAGAACTCACTGACCTTATTCGATGTCTTGAGGGGAGTAGACACGGAAGGACCGGCCAGATGGATTAACTTTGAAAAATTTGGCCTCCTTGTGAATTCTGAAGGACCAAGCACAATGGACTTTATCAAAACCTGGTTCAAAACTGAGGTCTCACCTTATTTTGTACTAAAGCGAGTACATAGGATCCTGGCCTGCAGACCACCACCCAGGCTCACTGTTGTGAAACTCTTGGGTTATCGAGACTGCAACACGGTCCTCCAAGCTGCCAGGACGAAAGGGCTCCTACTCTTTTGATGCTGCCAATGTAATGATTTTTACAGATTACACTTTGGCAGTGCAACATCAACAAGTGTCCTTTAGGTCTGTCAAAAAAACTGCAAGAGTTAGGAATTAGGTATGCCCTCATTTTTCCTGCCAAACAAAAGATCATTGCTGGCCAGCGTGCCTATTTTTCATCGACCCTCAAGATGCTTGGAAATGGGTCGAGCAGTGGCTCAATATTAATGCAGGGCGAACTGACCACTGACCCTGTGTGCACCGCACGAGTGGTCACCACAGGGGCAACCGGATGACCAGCAACACTGCACCCCATTGGAAACCATGCTCTCAAGTTTTGGAAGGACATTATTTTGTGGGTCATTGCCCGCTATCATTCTTTCCGCTTTCAAAATACACTTTATTGCACTAAACAAATATCTCATTATCTTCCTGTATGTTTAAAAACTCAATAAAGTTTGATTAAAAAAAAAAAAAACGGAACTGGAAATTCATTCAGTTTCGTAGTACGTCCTTTGACTTTTAGTGGGTAGCGAAGATGAGCAATCAAGGTTTACTCTTGGAGCATCTTGTGCAGACCACATCTAGTTTAGGTTGGCCATGTCTCCCTCACAATGACTGTTTTATTCAAGCAATGTTTTCTAATATATATTACGTGCAATAATTTAAATAAGTTTTATGGCATTAACAATACTTCTGAATGTGCATCTATTTACTATGTAACTCGCCTGTACCATCTGTTGACCTTATATGCATTTCACAAGACACACACTTGCGGTTTACCAATCAAGTAGTCAAATGCAATGTCTGTTTTCCGGTGTTCTTAATGCACAAACTGCCTGGTTAATTTCTTTGGTGTACCCTGTTTCCTTTGGGTGACGCACCATGGCCAGCTTGGTTGGCAACCAAGAGGTCGTGCTGAGCAGCTGCTTGGCAGGGGAGTTCTCAGCAACAAGGCTGGGATTGCAACACTGTTGCTGATCACAGATGTCAAAGTTGCTCAAAGAATATCGCACTCTATGGATGTATGCACATGGGTTTCACCAGGGCAACAAAGCTGAAAAAGAATGCACAGTGATAGAGGGGGTGCAGGCATACCTGCATCTCATTGGCATAGCTGCAGATAGGATGCATGACAATCCATAGGTGCAGGCACATAGTCCTCATTTGGATGTTAACATAGTCACAGACAGGATGTATGGCAATTTAAGTGTGCAGGCACAAAGTCATCAGCCTAATAGTAGGGTACATGGTAATGCGGAGTGGAGGCACAAGGGCCTGGCAGGAACATTGATATATCTGAAGATGAATGATACATACTGCAGCAGGGGTGGTGGCCTGCCGGGCCGCATACTTTAGCTGAATTCATCAGGGGCTGCAGCGATGGGCTGAGGCACATAGCTTCTCTCGCTGTCCTTAGGTCGCTTACTCAGGAAATCTTTGATCGGGCTGTGCATTGCTTGCAGGCCTCCGATCTTACCAGGTGCATTCCTCCTCATGGCAACGCTGGACTTTGGCGCTTGCTTAAGAAGACCAGCTTGCATCCAGAACAGTGATGATTCTCCAGCTAACTCACCTCTCCGATTCAAAGTTACGCCTAAATATTAAGGCGGAACCATCACTACAAAGTGTGTTTTCTTATCGCAATCAGCCAAAAGGGAGATGTAATACTCCGATATATGCTGGCTTCCAGATTTCCTCTGGTCAATCAGGTGTTGTTGGTATGGTATTTTTGTTCCCCAGTAGAAAAGAGCAGAGCATGTGGGCTGTGGGTGGGTAGTGCATCTTTTTGTGCAAAGTGTCAGTCCTTGGCTTGACCTTTTTGTTATCAATCAATTAATCAATCAGCATTTGTAGAGCCCAGCACTGTCACCCCTGGGGATATCTGGGAGCTGGGGTGCGAGATCTCCGTCAAAAAGCCATGTCTTTAGGAAACGGCGGGAAGAGGTAAGAAACAAGCAGAAAAGACAAAACGGAGAGCAGAAAAACAAGCAGAAAAGGCAAAACAGGGCAGAAAAGCGAACAGAAAAAGGCCAAACAAAGAGCAGAAAAATGAGCAGAAAAGGCAAAACAGAGGGCAGAAAAACGAGCAGAGGTATTGCCATTATTTAGGTGTCCATCTTGCCAGGCACCAGCTGACCTACTCGAACTGGTTTCGTTCAGGCCCAGTGTGCACAAATATTAACAGGTCAAGATTTCAAAGCTAGAAGCATGCATTACTTGGTACGTTTTATATACTCTCAGCCAAAAAATACATTACTACAGCAAGTGAGAACTTATTATATGCATTACTGTATTGAAAATCATTATTACTGAAATTAAAAGTAATCACTAGCTGTTTTCACTGTTTAGTGATATAGCCCAAAAACAAGTTGATGAAGCACAATCGGCTTTAGATCTTCACTAGTAGAAATTGCAATAATTTCAATATTATCACATTGCTCTTTTTTTAGTCAATGGCAGAAAGTGAATTTGATTTGTGAAGGAATAGACACTGTATCAGAAATACTCCTCAATAACGTGACTGTTGGGAAAACAGACAACATGTTCATCAGATATGTAAGTAATCCTGAATTTAAATATGCATTGTGTGTAATTAGTGTTGTGCAAAAGTGCTTTTGAAACAGAAGCAGGAATGATATGTCTATTAAGCTCAAGATGGAAGCATCCATACGACAAATAGGATCATCCAACAACTGTCAGTCACTCACATCCAGCGTCCCAAATGATGCAATGGCACAGCACGTGACATGACAAGTGCTCGATGGAGATATGTACAAAGTGCCTGTAACCCTATGAAATACTGCACATCTCCCTGATACAAAACTAAAACCCAACAGCAAAACAGGCATGTACACTAGACCGCAACAACCATAGACCAGCCTCACCTCATATAGTTGAAAATAATCTGTACTCTGCACAGCAGAATACAAATATCCTACCACAAAATCTTGCACCCAAATAAGCATTTTGCTCTACTTCTTCAGCACTTCAACTCCAAAACCAGAGGCTTTACCTTCCTGCTGTGCTCCACTTGCGTGCACTTCTTCAACAGCCATCCAGGCACATGCAACACTTTTGATGAATTTCATACATTCCAGTCAGATGACTCCACTACTCCCTTGATACAATCAACACTTGCAATGGGATGGAGAAATTAGACAGTCCCCCCCCAATAACCTTACTCGTCAATCTGACCCAGAATTCTTGTGTCAATGTACTTCCGTCTTTCTCTCCATGTGGCACACAGCCTTCATCTCCACTAATTTCCAGCTCTGTTTTGAACTTTGAATAGAACCTCCTTGCCCATGTCATCTTTTAAAGGGTTGCTGCTCTTGCCATGCTTTTCATAGTGCGGTAGACCAAACTAATATCCTTATCACCACTTTACAATCTGTCCTATCACACAATGCTAATTGAAGACTTTCTTTGAATAGTAGATTCCACCTTTCTACTAACCCATTGGTCTATGGGTAGTAAATAGATGTCCTTATGTATTGAATACCCCAGTTCAACAAAATGCTTTTATCTCTTTGCATGCCAGCAGCACTCTATTGTCCACCACCACCTCAACCTCAAACGTTTCTTGTTTCAAGAGGTTTGATCACAACACTCATATCCACTCGACCCATAGATTCACTTGTGGCCAGTGGGAATGATAATCCACAACCACCAAGGCGATTCTGGGACTTTCTCTTAACATGCTGCATAGTCCTGAACAAGCAAGGGCAATTTTCTCCCATCGTCTGCAGAGCATGTTCACTATCTTAGCTGAAAATACAACTTCTCTTTTGATTTATCACGCCAAGTGCACTCCATGCACTTATGCATCTTACTCTCAATTTTCTATCCAGGCCAGGCAACCAAGTATCATCCGTTCACATCTCTTCCTTGTACCCATACCCATCTGACCCTCCTGTTCCTTCCATGGCAAGAACTCTTCCACGCAAACCCCCTGGCACCACCAACACTTCTTTGCAATATAGTACTCATTTGTGCCATGATAACTCCAAAGCGACACTTAAATATGACAGAATGTGCCCTTGCTCTCCCATCCATACTCCAGCATTTTCCCTATCATCACATCCTTGTTGGTGATCATGTCCCTTGTTGGAGTATCAGCACTTGACACCACATTGCCACCTTCATCTCCTTCATGCTCCACTGACAAATTTGGTAAGCTCGATAAACAGTCTTTTGTCACTTTCTTAATTCCCAGTGCATATTCTGCTCTGAACATATACACTTGTAGCTTCAGTAACCATTTAGCAATTCTCTGTCTTGCACTGCCCGACCCTTTGTTGGTAACAAATGCACCAGCAGATTGTGGTCCTTGCGCACTATGACCTCAGTACCCCTTAACCCACCAACTCCTTATAAACCTCTTAGGTTTTTTCATTAAGTTGCATAAATTTCATTTTATCAGCAACATTTGCTATGAGTTTAACGTAATAATCTGCCACTCCCAAGAAAGAATGTACATGGTCTTTATTACCTGGAGTCAGGGCATCTGTAACTGCCGTTACAAGGCACTCTTTAGATCTTACTCCATCACAGCTAATCCCTCTTGTTACACCTAAGTTAAATTTACCTCACTTGATGGTCAACCAAATCTGCAACAGAACTCCCAGAACTTTTTCTAGCATGGCATCAAGCTCCGCTCACTTCCTCCTGTGTACAAGTATTTCACCCTGGAAATAGGCCACATTATGGATGATTTTGAATAACTGATGTATTGCCCTTTGAATTACCACAGATGCAGACACTAATCTAAAGGGGCACATGCTTAAATGTATAAGATCCTTCTATTGTAATAAACGCAATTAATGGTCTAGAGTGCCAATTAATTGCTATTTGGTAATGCACAGAGGAGAGGTTCAAGGTATGAAAAACAAAAACACATTAATGTTTGGCAAGGAATACGGTCCACCCAGATGTTGGCAATCAGCTCCCATCCTAAATTTTCCATTGCCCTTCATTGCCAAACCACAATAGTCAGTCACTCAGAAGCCCCCCTTTCATCTATATTCTCTTCCCTACATGGCTTTTCAAGTTCAACCTTCAGTTCATCTCAGTGTCATTGGTGCTCCCTCCAGTTTGTGTACCTTGGCAGTTGCACCATTCTTCAGAAGTACCTCTTGTTTAAATCCCTTCAACATACCTAACTTGTCACTAAACGTTTCTGGGATTTTTTCTTTCCCTAACGCCGTTCTTCTGTATTGTTTACACTTAAATTTGAGAGGTCAGTGTGGCAGTTGCAAATATGGCAGAGAAGTATGCAGAACGGGTGCCGTTGTGGTTTAGACCACGTTCAGAACCATTTTTGTTTTTCAAAACCAACCCCCTGGAGCAGGGTTTCTTAAAAACAAAAATGCAAATGGCTCTGACACGCCTATGTTTTTCCAGTGCTTGGAAACCATTTGTATTGCTTCTTGTTCAAGATCGCGAGGCTTTTCCTGAACAGGGAAAATGTACATTGGAAAGACTGTCCTAACAGAGCTGGTCCTTCTGACATGCTTTGACTGATGGCCATGTGGTGGACTGGCTAAAAGTCAAAGGTTTACAGAGGTGTAGCCACCTGAGGTTCTGCTGTGGAAATACTAGATCTTACCCATTACTCCTGCACTGTCAAACTCTCAATGAGAACCTTATCTGGATGATTGGGGACAAATTTGAATCTTAAAGCTCATTGTTGCAGCAAAACCATCAACCACCGTCCTTTGCCACATGTACCTTGGCCCTGGTTTTCCTACCTTCAAACATAATGCCAATTGCAAAAAATCCTACTGCGGCAATATTTTTCCTTCTGTTTGCCATGAACCATGTATCAGGTTTATCAAGCACTTCATACTAATACACATGCCATTTCTTTTCCCAAAACACCTCATTTTGATTCTGAATCAGCCTCATCTTGTATATCCTCCTGTCTTCACCTTCTAGTAGGAATTCTGTTTCTTCATCACAGTCCTCATGCTCCACTATGTTCACCCCTGGTCTTTAATAAGATTTGTCCCCTCTTTGTTTGTACATTCAAGCAAAATGGGTGTTTTGAATATACCTCTTGTATGTCTGAAAGGTAGCTGGATATCGCTTATCAGTGCCAGGTGTCCCTTAAGCCCACATCTATAGCAAAAACATTTCTGGTTCACAGTAGGTACCCCCCCTCCCCCCCATTTTCTGACCAGTGCTATCAACTTATTTTTGTTTCTGCTATTTACCTCATGAACACCTCCACACTCTTGACTCCCAACTGATAATTCTTTGATGTTATGAGCGATTTCTTCTATTTGTCGATCAGTCCCTACGGCCCTATTCAAGGATGCTAGTTAACGCCAATTTATCCTGCACCTTTTAGTGTATCTTTTTGCATTATGCTATCATGCTCACCGTCCATACCCCGCTAGGCACCGCGCCGGGACACTCATGAGTAGCTGTGCGCGTTATAAACTCATATAACATAACATGCTTCATATCTTCACTGAACATGTAGTAGTTACATGTGGCTGCCAATGCACGTAGGGTCGCCATAAAACTATGGATGAGTTCACATGGGGGTTAGTGCTCTATCTAGGAATGCATGTATATATTCACCTTAGTTTTCTTTTTTCCGTAAGTATCATTTAGTCTTATGTCAATGTCAAATTCTTCCAGTGCTTCTGCATTGTGATGTTAAAAAGGGGGAGGAAGGTGCTTAGAAAATGTTTTTCCTTCTGCGCCAAAACAATGTTTAAGTATAATAGGTTTGCTCTTCCCTGCAAAATGATTATTGGCAACAGCATCAACGTAGTAGGTGTTGAAGTTTTCTTTCCTTTATTCCCACAACAAAGTAGGCTGTCAAGGCAACTGCGAGAACACAGGTGGAGTTGATACAACTTTAGTTGTCTTTTAGGCCACTTGAACCATTCCATGTTGGTTGGAATCATGTTGGTCGGAGTGTACCTGTCCTGGTTCCGGCAGTGCCTGCTCATTGTAGAAGTTCCTTCACCTCACTCAGAAAATTAAAACCAGGAAAAGAAGAGGAAAAACTCATCCACATTGCGGCTTTTACCTTTAGAAACCTCAGGAACACCAGGATAGTACACGCAATGTGATGTGAACATAAAAAAGGTTTTCTAATGTAATCAATTATCTCGGCTGCGTTCACCTAAAATGTACCAACTATAAATGTAGTGAGTAAATGTGCCCACAAGGGAGAAATAATAAGGCGCCATCTCTGGATGTTCAATGGATAGTCCTCATAAAACAACTGATTGAAATCAAGAAGGCTACAGTTCCCTTAATTTGTTGGACGTCCTAGCACTGAGGCCATGAAAGCTCACTATTTAGCGGTTGCACAACCGTATCGCTGGATGACATGATTTCTTTGACGCGCTCTCAGTAGAATTGCAGGCTCTGGTTGCCAGCTTGCTGCAGACCTGCAATAGTCACTAGGCACCCTCCTACCCATCACTTGTGTTTTAAGGGATGCATCTTTTCTGTTCTTGCAAATCCCCATTGCTTGTTATTTTCATTTTGCTGGCATTGCTAGGGACGTCTCCACTCCGAGGGGTTGCATCCACTTAGCGAAGACAGTCCTTCTACAAGGCACAGTCTGCGTCACACAGAGTATGCTGCTCCCAGGGTCGGACTGGGACACAGAATAGGACCATTTGCCAGTCAGATCACTGGCGGCCCTCAGCTTTCTGAACAGGTGCAGCACCAAGGGTGGGATTGCACACAGCCTGATGCACATGCATTCAAAACCTTTTCAAAGCGATCAACATTGGCATTCCTCTCCAGAGCATAGTTACTTGGGCTGTGTTGACGCTGATCCAAAAAACAATGACCTACTAGGTCACTGCAGTTTCACAATAGGTAGAAAAACAGACTCGATAAAAACAGACCTCAGAGTGACAGCAGTAGGATTTTCAGAGGGCTGACGTGGAATATCAGCTTGTATATTTACTCACTCATCCACCTATACATTCCTCTGTGTGTTAAGCAGCTGTTTCAGACATTTGTCTGTAACCTACATCTCACTCATGCCTTAACCCTGCATGTTCTTTCAGTGATGGAAGCTTGAACAACTCTGTGATACTGGCTCTGGTCTGAAGAATCGAAAGATTGCACTTATTACCTTCTGTGAGCAAGTGAATCCTGCTTTGCCATTGCCATGTTGTTCCTCTTCTATCAGGAACTAAAGCTTGCACTGTTGTTGCCCAATTGCTTGTTTATGCTGATGCTACCCTAGCTGAACCTGTCTTCTGAAGGAGGGAAGCTTGCACTGTTTCTGCCCAAGATATAGCTATTCAGTGAAGAGGGGTGTCTCCACTACTGTTTCCCCATCGCATAAAAACACAAAGGATAATTTGGATGCCCTTGCATAATGTGTACTATGCAGGCTATAATTGGACTCAGGTCAAAACTAATTGTGGTGCCCTGACCCAGAGACCCTATCCAAACTGTGTGACCCAGGGCAATTCATTTTCTTCACTCTGCTTCCTTTTCAGTGATTATCACACTTGAGAGCAACTTGAAATAACTTAGTTCAGAATGCTCACTTACAAAAAACTTTCTTGTTTGTGTTTTAGTAGTCCATAATATTGCTCCATCTATGACAACAGTAAGGGCACTGTATAGGGAGCATAAAACAACTGACTTGCCTCTTGGGTCGCTAACAAAATTTTCATCAGGGCAGAAGTGGGAAAGAATTTAATATCCATCAAGGATCTGAATTGCACAATGTGTAATCAGGAAACTGGATTTTAATCCCAGCTCCAAGCTTGACCAAACAGTGTGACCCCAGGATATTACTTTTCTCCACTGTGCCTCCTTTTCCACGATCACCACATTTGAGAGCACCGTGAAATAGTTCAGAATGCACACTGTACAACATCCACCTCTCTTGTTTATGGTTTAATAGAGCACAATGTTGATCCATCTATAAACATAAAAGGCTTATATAGGCAGAAACAAGACCACTCTCTTGCTTCTTGAGTTATTAATAAAATTGTCACAGCATAAAGTGCGTGGTTTATTAAGTTTATTAAACGCCATTTAGAGCAATGATATAATCTAAGGTGCTAAAATTAAACAATATAAAATGCTCTTTTTTTAATGTAAAAGTTAGTACATCAGCTAAAAATAAGGCCACAGCCAGCCAAGAGCTGTTCCCTGAAAACCCCATGGCACTGCTTTTTCAGACCGGAGACAAAAAACAGATGGGCTGCAGAGAATTATGGGTCCTGACTGGCACTGTCCTCACTATCACTGTTCACTCACTCTTTAGTGCGTTAGCTACCTGTGTTGTACATGTCCTGTATATATGAGAGAATCGTGTGATGTTCTTTCTGCTGTTACCATCTGTCCTTAACTTACTATTTGGGCTAGGGAAGGTTGTACTGCGACTGTCCGTGTTGTACCTTTTATTGTGTTGTGAAGCTAGGTATAAAACTTTCTACTTCACATAAGAAAAATATCCACATTGTCAATGCTTGTGTTAATGCATCATGTGAGTAAAAGAGTGAACCTTCTTAAAATATGTGGGCAGAGTTTACTTTTCGTTTTACAATGAAACAAGCATTTTTTTAAATGGAGTAAGCAACTTTGTAAAATTTAAAAAGATAGCTTGACATGTGGCTCCATTTTATATATGACACCTGCAACCAATTTTGACATTTTAGCCATCAACAATTTGCATGCTGGGATTTTTTATTCCATAATGAAGCTGTTAAAAGCATAACTACAAGTCCCACAATGAAACATGCTGCTGGCTGAAAAAAATAGATATTAACCTTCATTGTAGTGCCGAGGTGCAGAGTTGTGAAATACAAAATAAAATTTAGTTCCTGGTTTTCTGCATTTTTTTTCTTGTAGACAATCAAGGGTTAAACAGCCCAGTGAGGGAGAGGGTAGAGACAGAGATAGCCTTTCAGATACAAATGGCAGCATCATAGAGGGGTTTAATCAAGAAAACAAAAGTGTGTTTGTTTGTTACATATATATATCCATCAGAAAGGTGCTCCAAAATTTGAGGCGCCACACACAGCGTACTTTTTCTCCTTTTATTGGCAGGTTTTAAAGGGTTCCAGCTCTGCCCTCCAAGCATAAATTCAGCATTGTCCATCAAATACTTCCAAACGCGTTTCGGGCTTTCATTAGCCCTTGTTCACTGGCACTGGACATAGGCGACAGCAAAAGTTTAACGCCTCAAATTTTGGAGCACCTTTCTGATGGATATATATATATATATTCACTGAAAAAACCATAGGTTTCAGGTACGTTATAGTTAGAAATTAGCATTTAAAAAACCTTTGAAATTCACTGAAAAACCATAGGTTTAGGGACAGTTATAGTTAGTTGGACATTTCACTCGTACAAAACCCGTGAAATTCCCTCGTTATAGTTAGTTCAGCTAACTATAACTCGCGCCCCGCAATGCACTGCTGATGACGTCACATATTACATCACTCATGACATGGTCAGTGACATCACTGATGACATCACTGATGACATCTCAAATGACATCACTGATGACATCACTGATGACATCATCCAGTGACTGTGTGTTTCTGTAAAGTTTAAATATGTTTAATATATATGCAAAGGTGTATTGAATAATGAGTGGGTGTATAAGTGTCTGGATAGATGATATAGTAGGTGCATGACTGACTATTAGTGAGTGATTAAACGTATCTTACTAAATGCATGGGTTAGTTACTAAACTATGTGAATGTCTTTATCCGTCTGTCTGTTGGTGTGTAAGTGGCTGCATGGGTTTGTAAATAGCTACATGAGTGTCTATAGGAGTTATTGATTGGTTGTCTGAGTATCTGTATGGGTGCCTGAGTGTTTGTGTGGATGGGGTGTGTGTGACTGCACATAGATGTATCAGTGGGTGATTCACTGGGTGCATGGTTTCAAGAGTGCATCTGTGATGGACTGTAGGGGTGGGTGAGTGTGTGTATGGGTGTGTTAGTGAGTGAATGTATATCTCAGTGGTACATGTGTGAGTAACTACATATGTGAAAGGCAGTATATATGTGTGTTGTAGTATATAAATGGGTATAAGTGAGAGTGTGTGATTGTGAGAGTGGCTGTATGGATGAGTGTGTACTTGTATTAGTGATTGTATAAGAGCGTAAGAATGTGCTAGTATTTGTATGAGTAAGTGAGCTGGTGTGCGTATAACTGTATAGGTGAGTAAATGGCAGTGTGATTAATTATTTCCATGACTGACTAGGTGTGTGAGTACCTCTATGGATGAGTGGCGGTGTGTGAGTGTCTATGTAGGTGTATTAGTGCATATGATAGTCCTGTACTGAGTGACCGTAAGTATGAGTGACTGTACAGGTGAGTGAGTGGATGTGTGTGTAGACCTAAGAATCAGTGAGTGGGTATGTAGTTATTGGTGTTGGAGTGTCTATGGTTTTGAGAATGGCAGTCTGTAATTTAGAGTGGGTGTATCAAAGGTTATATTAGGGTGTGAGAGGATGCATGAAATTATCACATGGATGATGTCATCAGTGATGTCATTTGAGATGTCATCAGTGATGTCATTTGAGATGTCATCAGTGATGTCATCAGTGATGTCACTGACCATGTCATGAGTGATGTAATATGTGACGTCATCAGCAGTGCATTGCGGGGCGCGAGTTATAGTTAGCTGAACTAACTATAACGGGGAATTTCACGGGTTTTGTACGAGTGAAATGTCCAACTAACTATAACTGTCCCTAAAACCTATGGTTTTTTCAGTGAATTTCAAAGGTTTTTTAAATGCTAATTTCTAAGTATAACGTGTCTGAAACCTATTGTTTTTTCAGTGAATTTCAAAGGTTTTGTAAATGTCAATTTTTAAATGTATTAATTGTTATATTTATTTTTTTGATACTAATTTACTACATTTTTTAAAACTATTTATTTTTAGATATTTTATTTATTAAATTACATTGTAATTACATTATACATTACATTACAAAATATACTTTCTCAGAATGAATTACTTTAGTTTAAATAGTTTGCAAATAGGCAATAGAGTTTTAAGTACAGTAGTTACAGTTGTTGCAATGGGCAACACAATTTCAAACACAATGCAACATTGAGCTCAATGTGATTTTCTAGTTAAATGCAATTAGTTACTTTATGGATTACTTTTCTAACCACAGGACTGGATCCTAGATTCAGTCCTGGGACATCTCCTGTAAACAGTTGAGTAAAAGCGTTTTGGTTACAGTAGTGATTTTTAAGGAATATTATTGTATTTTAAAAGTGGGCACTTAGAAACTTTTTCACATAGAATCACCAATGTTATCCTATGGGAGGAAATTCACTTAGCAGGTAAGTAGTGTTATCGTTATTTTTTCTTACTCAGTGTTGGATCCTGGATCCAGCACTGGTGCATCTCCTGTAAACAGTTGAAAGAATGCATTTAAGTCATACAGGCGATTTTTAAGGAATATTTGTAATTTGTGAAAATCGACACTTTGAAACTTTTCTGCTGAAAACCAGTCAATGTTAGCCTATGGAAGGAAATTCAAGTTACTGGTAAGTACGGTTAAAATTACTTTTCAGGATCAGTACTGGGCTGAAAGATGCAGCACTGAGGTCTCTCCTGATAACAGGTGAGTAAATTGGAATTCGTATTTCGGCTGATTTTAGATGAATATTTGTATGTTTCAAAAATCGACACTTAGAAACTTTTTCAGCAAAAAGCAGGCAATGATATCCTATGGAAGGAAATTCAAGTTACTGGTAAGTGCGGTTAAAATTACTTTTCAGGATCAGTACTGGGCTGAAAGATGCAGCACTGAGGTCTCTCCTGATAACAGGTGAGTAAATTGGAATTCGTATTTCGGCTGATTTTAGATGAATATTTATATGTTTCAAAAATCGACACTTAGAAACTTTTTCAGCAAAAAGCAGGCAATGATATCCTATGGAAGGAAATTCAAGTTACTGGTAAGTACGGTTAAAATTACTTTTCAGGATCAGTACTGGGCTGAAAGATGCAGCACTGAGGTCTCTCCTGATAACAGGTGAGTAAATCGGAATTCGTATTTCGGCAGATTTTAGAGGAATATTTGCACAATGGTGAAGGGAGGGGGTGGGGTCTGAGGTGACATCTGTGCAAACGCGCCCCGTGGCGCGTTTTAAGTTGGGGGATTAAGTTCCCTTGAATCATGAGGGCCCTGGGGCCAACTAGCCCACCAGGAACCTCCAGTATGCGCCAGGGGCTGCGTTGCAGAGACGTGTACAGAGGCCACGCCCCTTTTACACCTCTCTGCAACGCAGCTCTGTGGCGCTTTTAGAAGTACATGGTGGGCTAGTTGGCCCCCAGGGACCCTCAGGATTGAAGGGGATTTAATTCCCCATCTTAAAACGCGCCACGGGGCCTGTTTGCACACATGTCACCTGAAGCCCCGCCCCCTCCCTTCACCACTGTGCAAACGCGCCCCGTGGCGCGTTTTAAGTTGGGGGATTAAGTCCCCTTGAATCCTGAGGGTCCCTGGAGTCCAACTAGCCCACCATGTACTTCTAAAAAGCGCCACAGAGCTGCGTTGCAGAGAGGTGTAAAAAGGGGCGTGGCCTCTGTACACCTCTCTGCAACGCAGCCCCTGGCGCATACTGGAGGTTCCTGGTGGGCTAGTTGGCCTCAGGGACCCCTAGTATTCAAGGGGAATTACTTCCTTTCTTAAAACGCGCCAGGGGGCGCGTTTGCAGAGTACTGCAGGGAGGGGGCGGGCCTCCGGCACGATGCCGGTCGTTTTTTTTTTTTTTTTTTTTTTAATAGGAAGGGGGCTGCGTGGCCCCCCTTCCCTTGCCCACTTTTGGCCCCGGGGACCCCATCCCCCGGGGCCTGAGCATTTTATTTTATTTTTTAATCTAAAAAAAAAACGGGAAGGGGGCCGCGTGGCCCCCCTTCCCTGGGCCTGTATTAGCCCCGGGGACCCCATCCCCCGGGGCATGGCCTCGATTTTTTTTTTTATTTGGAGGGGGGCTGCGTGGCCCCCCTCCTCAGGCCATTTAAGGCCCCGGGGACCCCATCCCCCGGGGCCGGCCTTGCACTTTTAAAAAAAAAAATTTTATTTATTTTTTTTATTTGGGGAGGGGGGCTGCGTGGCCCCCCTCCCTGGCCACTTATGGCCCCGGGGACCCCATATCCCCCGGGGCCTGGCCTCTCGTTGGGGACTGTGGGGTGTCCCCAAACCCCCCACAGTCCCGCCGGCTCCCCGTGTCCTATGGGAGCCGGCATTGCTTTTCCACATGGGGAGCAGCTAACATGCTGCTCCCCATGTGGAAAGCAATCAGCTTTGAATATTGAAGCGAGAGCAGGTTTCCTGCTCTCTCTTCCAATATCCAAAGCAAGTTTGCAATGACAGGACGGGAGCCGCGAGGCTCCCGTCCTGTCATTGCAAACAGCAGTGTCCCGGGGTAGGCACCCGGGACACTGCAGGAGCCGGCCCTGGGGGGTGGTGGTCCCCAGGGCCATCAAGGGCTCCAGGAGGGGGCCGCGCGGCCCCCTCCCAACTATTTCACAGCCCCGGGAGGTGGTGGTCCCTCGGGCTCTGGGGTCCGTAACGGACCCCCATATTCAAATGTTTAGTGCCCCGGGAGGTGGCGGTCCCAGGGCGTGTGGGGGCTGGAGCCCCCCACACAGGTTAAATTAACAAATAAAGAAGCCCCGGGGGTGGCGGTCCTCGGGGCTGCGGAGGGCCAAGAGCCCTCCCGCACCCTTTTTTCTAAAGCCCCAGGGGTGGCGGTCCCCGGGGCTTGGGGGGGCCTTAGAGGCCCCCCCCTACATAAATTAAAACCCCCCCACCATGCCCCCGGGACTTGGGCCACCCGGGGGCAAATTACCATCAAAGCGCGGGAGACAAGATGATAATTCAGAGACCATAAGATTTATAACAACGTTCTCATCCCAGGCACCAGAAATCCGTAAAATCTTAAACAAACACTGGCATGTCCTCAGAACAGATGATAACTTAAACAAATGTTTGAAGAACAATCCCCAGATCACTTTTAAGAAAAGTCGATCTTTAAGGGATGAGCTCAGCTACAACTTGATAACACGTGATGAAAGCAGTAGGAATACCAGTATATCTGCTTTTCGGTTTTGCAAGAATTGTAAAGCTTGCAGAAACAGTAAAGATTGTGTCAGCTTTGGTATACCCAATTCACAGCGTGAATTTGTGATTAGAAAACCCTTTACATGTAACACTACTTATTGTGTTTATGCTCTCTTTGTCCCTGCAATAAAATATATATAGGGAGCACGATACATCGTGCGAAAAAGAGTTTTAGAGCATGTACGTGCTATTAGACATAATAACAAACTGTATCCAGTAGCACGCCACTTTCATGACTGTCATTTCCAGGATGAAAGATTATTACAGATGGTTGTGATTGATGGTATATCAATGAGTATCAGGGAGGCAACAGAGAGTTGGAACTTCGCAAACTGGAGTCAAAATACATTATTGACTTCGGTACACTGGTCTCGCAAGGGTTGAACTCCAGTGAAGAACTGGCAGTTCATTTACATCATTAGGGATTGTTTGTGGTTTCTTTTCAAGAGGCATTGATTTTAACTTTTAACTTTTCATATTTTTACACAGATGCTGGTTCTCTATGTTATGGTTGTGCAGAACTTTGGGTCGTTGAGCTAAGCAAGACATCTATTGTGTCAATTTGAGACAGAGGAAGATTGTTTGGACACTGGTGGAATATTGCTAGTTGATTGGGGTATTCACATATTTGTGGTACTGTGATTAGCCCACTAGGGCTTTGCTTCACCTTTTCGGGATATTGGCTACATTACATACTCTCTGTTACAACTAGTTATGTGTACTATTTGCAATTGACTATTAGTTGTATATCAGCTATTTAGTTAGAGAGATAACGCCCACTGGGGCGGTATCCGTAATAATTTGGATATGTGAATATTTACATTTGTCTGACACCTCCTATGTTCCTTTATTGTTTTTTATTCTTGCAATTAATGTGATAATAATATGTATTTAATCTATAAAGGTTACAAGCACTATAGATTACTGTGCTTTAAAACACTAGTCCAAAATGGCCGCCATGTTCGTGACAACAAACACACTGGTTGAGGTTTAGTCTGTTTTCACTGTTTTTGTAATTGTTTATAATGAAATTGATGCTGAATGCATTCATGACCGTGATCAAGGCGGAATGCCGAAACGTGTCTTTATGTGTCATTAAAGCTTGTTATTCAAGTCTGTTGGAGTGTCCGTGAATTTTCTACGTACTTGTGGAGATTGGAGGATATTACGAGGGCTACCCGGTAACCCATCGCGGACCGCCCATTTGACAGCGCCGGGTGTAACCGGGACTGGTGGTAAAGAATATATATATATATATATATATATATATATATATATATATATATATATATATATTATCTACTGGCGGTCGCCAGTAGATAGTTATAGTTAGGACCTATTTTCCATAGGAAATCCGCAACATTCTATTTGAAATAACGTTGGCGCCGGTTGACGAATCTTCGCGAAAGCTTCCAACTTGTTGGGGCGCTCCGGTCCGCTCCTATCCTGAGAGTCTCGGGGTGATTCGTCAAGCGGGGGCCGAGAAAAAAGGGGGGTCCCAAAACGTGTTTTCCCCATTCATTTTTCCATAGGAACCGTTCATCGCGGCTACAGCCCGAACTGCTGAACGGAATTACACCAAATTTGGCAAAGAGGTAGCCCTTGGTTCAGTGTCGTGCCTTTTGCTTAAATGGTGTAAATCCGTTCAGTAGTTCCTGAGAAAATCAAAAGTAAAGTCACATATATATCTATGGCCGAGTAGGGTCCGCGTACCCTCCCGATCACGAGCTGCATGCTAATTGGCTGTGAAGTGGCTGTCAACACTCCAAATCAGGAAGTGTTGGCAGCCATTTTGTCCCTCGGTAGAACCGAGGGACAGAAACAAGTGCGCAAAGTGCAAAAAGGGGGCAGGGTAGAAACACCCTGACCCCCTAGGTCTGCTCAGGGGGTCCCACAAGGACCCCCTGGGCAGAAAAAAGCATTTTTTTTTTTAAAATCGGCGGGATGCGCTTGGGGTGCGTGGATCCCGCCGAGGAAAACGAGCGCGGTCTCCCGCGCTTCGTTGCTAATTGGCCCCGGGTGGGCCAAGTCCCGGGGGCATGCGGGGGTTTATTTATAATATGTGGGGGCCTCTAGGCCTCCTAAGCCCCGGGGACCGCCAACCCCGGGGCTTTAAAAGAAATGGTGCGGGAGGGCTCTTGGCCCTCCCGCAGCCCCGGGGACCACCACCCCCCGGGGCTTCTTTTTTTATAATTAATAGTCATTGTGTGGGGGGCTCGAGCCCCCCCCACACGCCCCGGGGACCGCCACCTCCCCGGGGCACTAACAAAATAAATGTGGGGGTCCGTTTTGGACGCCCGAAGCCCCGGGGACCACCACCTCCCCGGGGCTGTGCACAGGATGGGAGGGTTGCCGCGCGGCCCCCCTCCTGGAGCCTGTGGTGGCCCTGGGGACCGCCGCCCCCCAGGGCCGGCTCCTGCAGTGTCCCGGGGTGCCTACCCCTGGGACACTGCTGTTTGCAATCACAGGACGGGAGCCTCGCGGCTCCCGTCCTGTGATTGCAAACTTGCTTTGCTTCATTGAAGCGAGAGCAGGAAACCTGCTCTCGCTTCAATGAAGCAAAGCAGAATTGCTTTTCCATAAGGGGAGCTGCATGTCAGCAGCTCCCCTTATGGAAAGCAATGCCGGCTCCCGCAGGACGCGGGAGCCGGCGGGACCGTGGGGGGATTGGGGACCCCCCCACGGTCCCCAACTAGTGGCCAGGCCCCGGGGGATGGGGTCCCCGGGGCTATTAGTGGCCTGGGAGGGGGGCCACGCAGCCCCCCTCCCCAAAAATAAAACAATTTAAAAAAAAAAAAAAAAAGTTAAGGCCGGCCCCGGGGATGGGGTCCCCGGGGCCTTAAATGGCCTGAGGAGGGGGGCCACGCAGCCCCCCTCCAAAGATTCTAATTATAAAAAAAGAGGGCATGTCCCGGGGGTTAGGGTCCCCGGGGCCAAAAGTGGGCAAGGGAAGGGGGGCCACGCAGCCCCCCTCCCATAAAATAAAATAAAAAAGACTGGCATCGTGCCGGAGGCCCCGCCCCCTCTCTGCACCAGTCTGCAAATGCGCCCCCTGGCGCATTTGCAGATGGGGAACGAATTCCCCTTGAATACTGGGGGTCCCTGGGGGCCAACTAGCCCACCTGGAACCTCCAGTATGCGCCAGGGGGCTGCGTTGCAGAGAGGTGTACAGAGGCCACGCCCCTTTTTACACCTCTCTGCAACGCAGCTCTGTGGCGCTTTTTGGAGGTACATGGTGGGCTAGTTGGACTCCAGGGACCCTCAGGATTCAAGGGGACTTAATCCCTCAACTTAAAACGCGCCACGGGCGCGTTTGCACAGTGGTGAAGGGAGGGCGGGGCTTCAGGTGACATGTGTGCAAACAGGCCCCGTGGCGTGTTTTAAGATGGGGAATTAAATCCTCTTCAATCCTGAGGGTCCCTGGGGCCAACTAGCCCACCAGGTACCTCCAGTAGCGCCACGGAGCTGCGCTGCAGAGTGTTGTAAAAAGGGGCGTGGCCTCTGTACACCTCTCTGCAACGCAGCCCCCTGGCGCATACTGGAGGTTCCTGGTGGGCTAGTTGGCCCCTAGGGACCCTCGGGATTGAGGAGGAATTAATTCACCAACTTAAAACGCGCCACAGGGCGTGTTTGCAGACATGTCACCTCATGCCCCACCCCCTTCCTCACCATTGTGCAAATATTCCTCTAAAATCAGCCTAACTACGAATTCCGATTTACTCACCTGTTATTAAAAGAGAACCCAGTGCTGCATCTATTAGCCCAGCACTGACCCTGAAAAGTAATTCTAACCGTATTTACCAGTAACTTGTATTTCCTTCCATAGGAATCCATTGTCTGGTTTTCAGCAGAAAAGTTTGTGTCGATTTTCACAAACTACAAATATTCCTTAAAAATCGCCTGTATGACTTAAACGCATTCTTTCAACTGTTTACAGGAGATGCACCAGTGCTGGATCCAGGATCCACCAATGAGTAAGAAAAAGTAACGATAACACTACTTACCTGCTAAGTGAATTTTCTCCCATAGGATAACATTGGTGATTCTATGTGAAAAAGTTTCTAAGTGTCAACTTTTAAAATACAATAATATTCCTTAAAAATCACTACTGTAACCAAAACGCTTTTACTCAACTGTTTACAGGAGATGTCCCAGGACTGAATCTAGGATCCAGTCCTGTGGTTGGAAAAGTAATCCATAAAGTAACTAATTGCATTTAACTTGAAATTCACATTGAGCTCAATGTTGCATTGTGTTTGAATTTGTGTTGCCCATTGCAACAACTGTAACTACAGTACTTAAAAGTCTATTGCCTATTTGCAAAGTATTTAAACTAAAGTAATTCATTCTGAGAAAGTATATTTTGTAATGTAATGTATAATATAATTATAATGTAATTTAAAAAATAAAATGTCTAAAAATAGTTTAAAAAATGTAGTAAATCAGTATCAAATAAATAAATATAACAATTAATACATTTAAAAATTGTCATTTACAAAACCTTTGAAATTCACTGAAAAAAACCATAGGTTTCAGACATGTTATAGTTAGGAATTAGCATTTAAAAACCTTTGAAATTCACTGAAAAAACCATAGGTTTCAGGCACGTTATAGTTATAAATTGGCATTTAAAAACCTTACAAATTCACTGAAAAAACCATAGGTTTTAGGGACAGTTATAGTTAGTTGGACATTGCACTCGTACAAAACACGTGAAATTCCCCCGTTATAGTTAGTTCAGGTAACTATAACTCGCGCCCCCGCAATGCACTGCTGATGACGTCACATATTACATCACTCATTACATGGTCAGTGACATCACTGATATCTCAAATGACCTCACTGATGACATCACTGATGACATCATCCAGTGATAATCAGATGCACCTCCTCACACCCTAATATAACCTTTGATACACCCACTCTAAATTACAGACTGCCATTCGCAAAACCATAGACACTCCAACACCAATAACTACATACCCACTCACTGATTCTTAGGTCTACACACACATCCACTCACTCACCCGTACAGTCACTCATACTTACGGTCATTCAGTACAGGACTATCATATGCACTCATACTCCTATATAGACACTCAAACACCGCCACTCATCCATAGAGGTACTCACACACCTAGTCAGTCATGCAAATAATTAAACACACTGCCATTTACTCACCTATACAGTTATACACACACCAGCTCACTTACTCATACAAATACTAGCACATTCTTACGCTCTTATACAATCACTGATACAAGCACACACTCTCGCTTATAGCTATTTATATACTCCAACACACATATATACTGCCTTTCACATATGTAGTTACTCACACATGTACCACTGGGACATACCTTTACTCACTAACACACTCTTACACACACACACTAACCCACCCATACAGTCTATCACAGATGCACTCTTGAAACCATCCACCCAGTGAATCACCCACTCACACATCTATGCACAGAGTCGCGCACACACCCCACCCACACAAACACTCAGGCACCCATACAGACACTTATACACCCACTCATTCTTCAATACTCCTTTCCCTATATATATTAAACATATTTAAACTTTACAGAAACACACAGTCCCTGGATGATGTCATCAGTGATGTCATTTGAGATGTCATCAGTGATGTCATCAGTGATGTCACTGACCATGTAATGAGTGATGTAATATGTGACGTCATCAGCAGTGCATTGCGGGGGCGCGAGTTATAGTTACCTGAACTAACTATAACGGGGGAATTTCACGGGTTTTGTACGAGTGCAATATCCAACTAACTAGAACTGTCCCTAAAACCTATGGTTTTTTCAGTGAAATATATATATATATATATATATATATAATTATCTACTGGCAGTCGCCAGTAGATAGTTATAGTTAGGACCTATTTTCCTTAGGAAATTCACAACATTCTATTTCCAATAACTTTGGTGCCGGTTGACGAATGTTCGCGAAATTTTCAAAACTCGTGGGGGGCTCCGGTCCGCTCGTATCCTGAAAGTTTCGGGGTGATTCGGTAAGCGGAGGCCGAGTAAAAAGGGGGGTCCCAAAACGTGTTTTCTCCATGTTAATTCCCATAGGAAATTTTAGACACGGCTACAGCCCGAACTGCTGAATGGAATTACACCAAATTTGGCAAAAAGGTAGCGCTTGGTTCAGAAAGCGACCTTTTTTTTAAATGGTGTAAATCCGTTCAGTAGTTTTTTAAATATTAAAGGAAAAAGAACTATATATATCTGGGCGGAGCCTAACCACACATGTCATCGTGAGATCTGATTGGCTGTCAGCACTTCATCCAAGAAGTGTTGGCAGCCATCTTGGGACCAATATACATGATAGCACCCCAATGAAATGCATTGTAGTGAATAGAAGATTTTGAGGGTCACCAAAAGGAGAACTATAAAGGGTGTTAACAGAATTTAGTTACATTAGAATTCATTTGTTGATGGTACCATACTAATTTTAGGAATTGTGGTGTGTTCTAGGGTGATTTTACCCTGTGAAAAACCTTCTGCTGGGATTTCATGAATCATGTTTGAGAGAAAACAATTTTCTCATGCTTGTCCCACAGAGGTTTGGAAGGTGCTCCAGAAGCTAAAATGAGAGCATATTTTCTGTAAATTCACATTATCTTTCTCAGTCATGTGAGAATGAAGTCTGACATTCTCAGTAAAACATGTACATCCAACAAGGGCAGAGACTGTCAGTTGATTCCTTTGTGTTCTACTGCAGCTTCCCAGAGTGTTCTAAAGAACAACTAGAGTGCTAACAGCCTTACTTATGACAAAAGTATGGCACACCTGAAGCCATCTTGATTGGAATAAACTGGTAACACTTAAAACATTTAATTTAAAAAGGAACAAAATGATGGGGTTCATTTTGTCATAGAAATTATGGTTAGTGCTATAGAAAGAAAAATTAGGACATGTTTCAAGTGAGATCTCAAATATCTTCCTGTTATATTTCAACAGGAGCAGCCTGCCAGTTGATGCCTTTGTGTTCTACTGCAGCTTCCCAGAGTGTTCTAAAGAACAACTAGAGCGCTAACAGCCTTACTTATGACAAAAGTATGGCACACCGGAAGCCATCTTGATTGGAATAAACCGTTAATACTTAAAACATTTAATTTAAAAAGGAACAAAATGAGGGGGTTCTTTTTTAAATAGAAATTATGGTTAGTGCTGCAGAAAGAAAAATGAGGGCATGTTTTAAGTGAGATCTCAAATCCTCTTCTATTTCATTAGAAAATTCTGACATGCAGACTGAAACAATCACTTTCAATACCAGCAGCAGACTTCCAGTTAACTCCCTGGTGAGCAGTAGCTTTAGTACAGTGATCTAATGAGCAACTAGAGTGCTAACATTCTGAATTTATGGCAAATGTGAGACACATCTGAATGCCTTCTTGATGGAATCAAAGTAAAAAACTGAAGGCATTTCCTACTGAGGAGACTGCAGTAAATGAGGAAATTAGGAAACTTCATAACAAAGAAGTCTTCCAAGATGGCCACCAGAGAAAAAAGAGCCCAAATGTAGCACAAATATTACCCAGATGTAGCCCACATATAGCTCAATGACAAAAGTGTGCAAAACACTTTTTATTTTTAGTTTTTTTGCAGTTTTATGTAGTGCAGACTGGTCAGGTATTGGAGCGTTGCATCTTAAAACATGACCCCCTACACTACAAAAACACTACTGCACTACTCTAAACCCTAAAACACTACCCCAGCACGACTCCCTACACTACACAAGCACCACTGCACTATCCTAAACCCTAAAACACTACCCCCAGCATGACCCCCTACACTACACAAGCACCACTGCACTACCCTAAAACACTACCCCCAGCAAGACCCCCTACACTACACAAGCACCACTGCACTACCCTAAACCCTAAAACACTACCCCCAGAACGACCCCCTACACTGCCCGAACACCACTGCACTACCCTAAACCTTGAAACACCAGCCCCTGCACGACCCCCTACACTGTTCGAACACCACTGCACTGCCCTAAACCCTGAAACACCACCCCCAGCACGACCCCCTACACTGCCGAACACCACTGCACTGCCCTAAACCCTGAAACACCACCCCCTTCACGACCCCCTACACTGCCCGAACACCACTGCACTGCCCTAAACCCTGAACCACCACCCCCAGCACGGCCCCCTACACTGCCCAAACACCACTACACTGCCCTAAACCCTGAAACACTATCCCCAGCAAGACCCCCTACACTGCCCAAACACCACTCCACTGCCCTAAACCCTGAAACATCACCCCCAGCAAGACCCCCTACACTGCCCGAACACCACTGCCCTAAACCCTAAAACACCACCCCCAGCACGACCCCCTACACTGCCCGAACACCACTGCACTGCCCTAAACCCTAAAACACCACCCCCAGCACGACCCCCTACACTACCCGAACACCACTGCTCTGCCCAAAACCCTGAAACACAAGCCCCAGCACGACCCCCTACACTGCCCGAACACCACTGCACTGCCCTAAACCCTGAAACACCAGCCCCAGCACGACCCCCTACACTGCCCGAACACCACTGCACTACCCTAAACCCATAAACACCCCCCCAGCACGACCCCCTACACTGCCTGAGCACCTCTGCACTGCCCTAAACCCTGAAACGCCAGCCCCAGCATGACCCCCTACACTGCCCGAACACCACTGCACTGCCCTAAACCCTGAAACACCAGCCCCAGCACGACCACCTACACTGCACGAACACCACTGCACTGCCCTAAACCCTGAAACACCAGCCCCAGCATGACCCCCTACACTGCCCAAACACCACTGCACTGCCCTAAACCGTGAAACACTAGCCCCAGCACGACCCCCTACACTGCCAGAACACCATTGCACTGCCCTAAACCCTGAAACACCAGCCCCAGCACAACCCCCTACACTGCCCGAACACCACTGCACTGCCCTAAACCCTGAAACACCACCCCGTGCACGACCCCTACACTGCCCGAACACCACTGCACTGCCCTAACCCCTGAAACACCACCCACAGCACGACACCCTACACTGCCCGAACACCACTGCACTGCCCTAAACCCTGAAACATCACCCCCAGCAAGACCCCTACACTGCCCGAACACCACTGCCCTAAACCCTGAAACACCACCCCCAGCAAGACCCCCTACACTGCCCGAACACCACTGCACTGCCCTAAACCCTGAAACACCAGCCCCAGCACGACCCCCTACATTGCCCGAACACCACTGCACTGCCCTAAACCCTGAAACACCACCCCCTGCATGACCCACTACACTGCCCGAACACCATTGCACTGCCCTAAACCCTGAAACACCATTCCCCCTGCACGACCCCCTACTCTGCCCGAACACTACTGCACTGGCCTAAACCCTGAAACACCATCCCCAGCACGACCCCCTACACTGCACGAACACCCCTGCACTGCCCTAAACCCTGAAACACTACCCCCGGCAAGACCCCCTACACTGCCCGAACACCACTGCACTGCCCTAAACCCTGAAACATCACCCCCAGCAAGACCCCTACACTGCCCGAACACCACTGCCCTAAACCCTGAAACACCACCCCCAGCAAGACCCCTACACTGCCCGAACACCACCGCACTGCCCTAAACCCTGAAACACCATCCCCAGCACGACCCCCTACATTGCCCGAACACCACTGCACTGCCCTAAACCCTGAAACACCACCCCCTGCATGACCCACTACACTGCCCGAACACCACTGCACTGCCCTAAACCCTGAAACACCACCCCAGCACGACCCCCTACACTGCCCGAACACCATTGCACTGCCCTAAACCCTGAAACACCACCCCTGCACGACCCCTTACACTGCCCGAACACTACTGCACTGCCCTAAACCCTGAAACACCGCCCCCAGCATGACCCCCTACACTGCACGAACACTACTGCACTGCCCTAAACCTTGAAACACCAGCCCCAGCAAGACCCCATACACTGCCCGAACACCACTGCACTGCCCTAAACCCTGAAACATCACCCCCAGCAAGACCCCCTACACTGCCCGAACACCACTGCCCTAAACCCTGAAACACCACCCCCAGCAACACCCCCTACACTGCCCAAACAACACTGCAGTGCCCTAAACCCTAAAACACCACCCCCAGCACGACCCCCTACACTGCCCGAACACCACTGCTCTGCCCAAAACCCTGAAACACCAGCCCCAGCACGACCCCCTACACTGCCCGAACACCACTGCCCTAAACCCTGAAACACCACCCCCAGCACGACCCCCTACACTGCCCGAACACCACTGCACTGCCCTAAACCCTGAAACACCACCCCCAGCACGACCGCCTACACTGCCTGAAAACCACTGCACTGCCCTAAACCCTGAAACACCAGCCCCAGCACGACCCCCTACACTGCCCGAACACCACTGCACTGCCCTAAACCCTCAAACACCAGCCCGACCCCCTACACTGCCCGAACACCACTGCACTACCCTAAACCCTGAAACACCAGCCCCAGCAAGACCCCCTACACTGCCCGAACACCACTGCACTGCCCTAAACCCTGAAACACCAGCCCCAGCAAGACCCCCTACACTGCCCGAACACCACTGCACTGCCCTAAACCCTGAAACACCACCCCCAGCAAGACCCCCTACA
Source organism: Calotriton arnoldi (assembly GCA_963921515.1). NCBI lineage: Eukaryota > Metazoa > Chordata > Amphibia > Caudata > Salamandridae > Calotriton > Calotriton arnoldi. The sequence goes on from CAWUFW010002717.1 coordinate 872,875, forward strand.
CTGCCCGAACACCACTGCGCTGCCCTAAACGCTAAAACATCAGCCCCAGCAAGACCCCCTACACTGCGCGAACACCATTGCACTGCCCTAAACCCTGAAACACCACCCCCAGCAAGACCCCCTACACTGCCCGAACACCACTGCACTAAACCCGGAAACACCAGCCCCAGCAAGACCACCTACACTGCCCGAACACCACTGCACTGCCCAAAACCCTGAAACACCACCCCCAGCACGACACCCTACACTGCCCGAACACCACTGCACTGCCCTAAACCCTGAAACACCACCCCCAGCACGACCCCTACACTGCCCGAACACCACTGCACTGCCTTAAACCCTGAAACACCACCCCCTGCACGACCCCCTACACTGCCCGAACACCACTGCACTGCCCTAAACCCTAAAACTCTACCCCCGGCAGGGCCCCCTACACTGCCCGAACACCACTGCACTGCCCTAAACCCTGACTCGCCACCCCCCTGCACGACCCCCTACACTGCCCGAACACCACTACACTGCCCTAAACCCAGAAACACCACCCCCAGCACGACCCCCTACACTGCCCGAACACCACTGCACTAAACCCTGAAACACCACCCCCAGCACGACCCCCTACACTGCCCGAACACCACTGCACTGCCGTAAATCCTGAAACACCACCGCCAGCACGACCCCCTACACTGCCCGAACACCACTGCACTGCCCTAAACCCTGAAACACCACCCCCAGCACGACCCCCTGCACTGCCCGAACACCACTGCACTGCCCTAAACCCTGAAACACCACCCCCTGCACGACCCCTACACTGCCCGATCACCACTGCACTAAACCCTGAAACACCACCCCCAGCACGACCCCCTACACTGCCCGGACACCACTGCACTGCCCTAAACCACCAGCCCCAGCAAGACCCCCTACACTGCCCGAACATTACTGCACTGCCCTAAACCCTGAAACACCAGCCCCAGCAAGACCCCCTACACTGCCCGAACATTACTGCACTGCCCTAAACCCTGAAACACCAGCCCCAGCAAGACCCCCTACACTGCCCGAACATTACTGCACTGCCCTAAACCCTGAAACACCAGCCCCAGCAAGACCCCCCTACACTGCCCGAACATTACTGCACTGCCCTAAACCCTGAACCACTACCCCCAGCACAACCCCCTACACTACACCAACACCACTGCACTACCCTAAACCCTAAAACACTACCCCAGCACGACCCCCTACACTACCGAAACACCACTGCACTGCCCTAAACCCTAAAACACTACCCCCAGCACGACCCCCTACACTACACAAACACCACTGCACTACCCTAAACCCTAAATCTACCCCAAGTATGACCACCTACACTACACAAATATCACTGCACTACCCTAAACCCTAAAACACTACCACCAGCACTACCCCCTAAACTACACAAACACCACTGCACTACCCTAAACCCTAAAACACTACCCCCAACACGACCCCCTACACTACACAAACACCACTGCGCTACCCTAAACCCTAAAACACTACCCTCAGCACGACCCCCTACACTACCCAAACACCACTGCACTACCCTAAACCCTAGAAAAGTAACCACCACCCCATGCCCAATCCCCTTACCTCTCACTCCTCGTGGTTCCTCTCTCCTCGTGGTTCCTGCTTCATGTCGTCTCTGAGGGGCGGTGCACGTCGTTGTGAGGAAACGGAACAGCCTCTGTTTCCTTACAACGACGTGGATCGTCTACATTTTTTTAGAACTCATGGTCATTTACCATACATACCTTTACAACAAAATTTGTTGTAAAGGCATGCGTGGTAAATGACCATGCGTTCTAAAAAAAATGCGTAGTAATGACTTCGCGATGTACAATGCATGCGTTGTAATGGTATCGCGAAGTAAAAAAGTCGTTGTAACGGCTGTTTACCGATCGAAGCTGGCCCCTGTTCTTCAGTGAGTCGTTTATTTGATAAATTAGGAGGAAGGAATGTGTTTTTTTTTACCGAAAAGTGCATTCCCGGCTGTTGTATTGTGAAAGTGTCCGCGTGGCCTGGTTTCACTTCCGGCGAGAGAGTGGAAGAGTCTGTTTGGATCTAAAGGGGTTCTGCTGTTGGACGGGGCCGGCGCGACACGTCATCAGAAAACACAGCTAATGGAAAGTGTTGTCCCCGAAGTGTGGAGCAGTGCCATGAGAGGTCAACGAGTGTGCGTCCCACCGCAGTATTACCGTACCGCGTGACCCATGTGCCGTCTCCAGTGTACGGAAGGCAGAAGCGGCATCCATCGCAGGTCCTCTTGAAGACCGTTGTAGCACTAATTCTACATTTTGGAACTAGGGCGTTTTAACCTTGTTGTTCCTGCCAGATACAAAGAGAAGATCCTGTGTTATTCAGTGCCCTCGTTACCTTTTCTGTGGGTAGTGGTGCTTGTCACTTCGCTGCCCCGCCGGTGCACACGACTGGGCTCCCCACCTCGTGTGCCATCTGCAGGGCCTCTGGCCTCGGATCACTGGTTTCGGTTTCTGGAGTGGCAACATAAACAGTTGCTCCCAAAGTACTAGCCTGAACACTTGGGTGAATATCCCCTGCGCCAGCATTCCGCGGAAATTCTTTCCTAGCTCTCCCACGTCGACGACGATGTCATAATAGCACGGCTCCGCTCGCTACACCGTATGACGTCATAGGAGCCATAAGAGGACCTCGTCGGCGTGCTGACGTCAGTTCCACCCATTTTTTCCGTGCCACCGAGGTAAACAGGTGGACCGACACATTTTCACATGTATACATAGTATACTAAATATATATATATTCACTGAAAAAACCATAGGTTTCAGACACGTTATAGTTAGAAATTTGCATTTAAAAAACCTTACAAATTCACTGAAAAAACCATAGGTTTTAGGGACAGTTATAGTTAGTTGGACATTGCACTCGTACAAAACCCGTGAAATTCCCCCGTTATAGTTAGTTCAGCTAACTATAACTCGCGCCCCCGCAATGCACTGCTGATGACGTCACATATTACATCACTCATGACATGGTCAGTGACATCACTGATGACATCATCCAGTGACTGTGTGTTTCTGTAAAGTTTAAATATTTTTAATATATATAGGGAAAGGCGTATTGAAGAATGAGTGGGTGTATAAGTGTCTGTATGGATGATTTAGTAGGTGCGTGACTAATATAAGTGAGTGATTAAACGTATCTTACTGGATGCATGGGTGAGTGACTAAACTGGGTGAATGTCTGTATCCGTCTGTCTGTTGCTGTGTATGTGGCTGCATGGGTTTGTGAATAGCTACATGAGTGTCTATATGAGTTATTGATTGGTTGTCTGAGTATCTGTATGGGTGCCTGAGTGTTTGTGTGGGTGGGGTGGGTGCGACTCTGTGCATAGATGTGTGAGTGGGTGATTCACTGGGTGGATGGTTTCAAGAGTGCATCTGTGATAGACTGTATGGGTGGGTAAGTGTGTGTAAGAGTGTGTTAGTGAGTGAATGTATGTCCCAGTGGTACATGTGTGAGTAACTACATATGTGAAAGGCAGTATATATGTGTGTTGGAGTATATAAATAGCTATAAGCGAGAGTGTGTGATTGTGAGAGTGACTGTATGGATGAGTGTGTGCTTGCATCAGTGATTGTATAAGAGCGTAAGAATGTGCTAGTATTTGTATGAGTAAGTGAGCTGGTGTGTGTATAACTGTATAGGTGAGTAAATGGCAGTGTGTTTAATTATTTGCATGACTGACTAGGTGTGTGAGTACCTCTATGGATGAGTGGCGGTGTTTGAGTGTCTATATAGGAGTATGAGTGCATATGATAGTCCTGTACTGAGTGACCGTAAGTATGAATGACTGTACAGGTGAGTGAGTGGATGTGTGTGTAGACCTAAGAATCAATGAGTGGGTATGTAGTTATTGGTGTTGGAGTGTCTATGGTTTTGCGAATGGCAGTCTGTAATTTAGAGTGGGTGTATCAAAGGTTATATTAGTGTGTGAGGAGGTACATCAGATTATCACGTGGATGATGTCATCAGTGATGTCATCAGTGATGTCACTGACCATGTCATGAGTGATGTAATATGTGACGTCATCAGCAGTGCATTGCGGGGGCGCGAGTTATAGTTAGCTGAACTAACTATAACGGGGGAATTTCACGGGTTTTGTACGAGTGCAATGTCCAACTAACTATAACTGTCCCTAAAACCTATGGTTTTTTCAGTGAATTTCAAAGGTTTTTTAAATGCTAATTTCTAACTATAACGTGCCTGAAACCTATGGTTTTTTCAGTGAATTTCAAAGGTTTTTTAAATGCTAATTCCTAACTATAACATGTCTGAAACCTATGGTTTTTTCCAGTGAATTTCAAAGGTTTTGTAAATGACAATTTTTAAATGTATTAATTGTTATATTTATTTTTTTGATACAGATTTACTACATTTTTTTAAACTATTTATTTTTAGATATTTTATTTTTTAAATTACATTGTAATTACATTATACATTACATTACAAAATATACTTTCTCAGAATGAATTACTTTAGTTTAAATACTTTGCAAATAGGCAATAGACTTTTAAGTACAGTAGTTACAGTTGTTGCAATGGGCAACACAATTTCAAACACAATGCAACATTGAGCTCAATGTGAATTTCTAGTTAAATGCAATTAGTTACTTTATGGATTACTTTTTCTAACCACAGGACTGGATCCTAGATTCAGTCCTGGGACATCTCCTGTAAACAGTTGAGTAAAAGAGTTTTGGTTACAGTAGTGATTTTTAAGGAATATTATTGTATTTTAAAAGTTGACACTTAGAAACTTTTTCACATAGAATCACCAATGTTATCCTATGGGAGGAAATTCACTTAGCAGGTAAGTAGTGTTATCGTTACTTTTTCTACTCAGTGGTAGATCCTGGATCCAGCACTGGTGCATCTCCTGTAAACAGTTGAAAGAATGCGTTTAAGTCATACAGGCGATTTTTAAGGAATATTTGTAGTTTGTGAAAAACGGCACTTTGAAACTTTTCTACGGAAAACCAGACAATGGATTCCAATGGAAGGAAATACAAGTTACTGGTAAGTACGGTTAGAATTACTTATCAGGGTCAGTGCTGGGTTAAAAGATGCAGCACTGGGTTCTCTCCTGATAACAGGTGAGTAAATCGGAATTCGTAGTTCGGCTGATTTTAGAGGAATATTATAAAGTTCCAAAACTCCACACTTAGAAGAATTTCCAAGTGAAACCAGTCAATGTTAGCCTATGGAAGGAAATTCAAGTTACTGGTAAGTACGGTTAGAATTACTTTTCAGGGTCAGTGCTGGGCTAAAAGATGCAGTACTGGGTTCTCTCCTGATAACAGGTGAGTAAATCGGAATTCAGTAGTTCAGCTGATTTTAGAGGAATATTATAAAGTTCCAAATCTCAACACTTAGAAGAATTTCCAAGTGAAACCAGTCAATGTTAGCCTATGGAAGGAAATTCAAGTTACTGGTAAGTACGGTTAGAATTACTTTTCAGGATCTGTACTGGGCTGAAAGATGCAGCACTGAGGTCTCTCCTGATAACAGGTGAGTAAATCGGAATTCGTAGTTAGGCTGATTTTAGAGGAATATTTGCACAATGGTGAAGGAAGGGGGTGGGGCCTGAGGTGACATGTCTGCAAACACGCCCTGTGGCGCGTTTTAAGTTGGAGAATTAATTCCTCCTCAATCCCGAGGGTCCCTACGGGCCAACTGGCCCACCAGATACCTCCAGTATGCGCCAGAGAGCTGCGTTGCAGAGAGGTGTTCAGAGGCCACGCCCCTTTTTACAACACTCTGCAACGCAGCTCCGTGGCGCTTACTGGAGGTACCTGGTGGGCTAGTTGGCCCCCAGGGACCCTCAGGATTGAAGGGGATTTAATTCCCCATCTTAAAACGCGCCACGGGGCCTGTTTGCACACATGTCACCTGAAGCCCCGCCCCCTCCCTTCACCACTGTGCAAACGCGCCCCGTGGCGCGTTTTAAGTTGGTGGATTAAGTCCCCTTGAATCCTGAGGGTCCCGGGGTCCAACTAGCCCACCAGGTACCTCCAGTAAGCGCCACAGAGCTGCGTTGCAGAGAGGTGTAAAAAGGGGCGTGGCCTCTGTACACCTCTCTGCAACGCAGCCCCTGGCGCATACTGGAGGTTCCTGGTGGGCTAGTTGGCCCCCAGGGACCCCCAGTATTCAAGGGGAATTGTTCCTCTCTGCAAACGCGCCAGGGGGCGCGTTTGCAGAGTGGTAAAGGAGGGGCGGGGCCTGCGGCCCGATCAATTTCTTTTTTTTTCTCCCCGAAGGGGGGCTGTGTGGCCCCCCTTCCTTTTTCCTTTTTGGGCCCTGGGGACCTCATCCCCCAGGGCCTTACTCCCTTTTTTCTTTAAAAAAACGGGAAGGGGTCCGCGTGGCCCCCTCCCGTGGCCGATTCCGGCCCCGGGGACCCCATCCCCTGGGGCATGGCCACTCTCTTTTTATTTTTTTTAAGGAGGGGGGCTGCGTGGCCCCCCTCCTCAGGCCTCCTTTTGCCCCGGGGACCCCATCCCCCGCAGCAGGCCTTTATTTATTTATTTATTTTTCTTGTTGTTTTTTTGGGGGGAGGGGGGCCGCGTGGCCCCCCTCCCGGGCCACTACTTGCCCTGGGGAACCCATCCCCCGGGGCTGGCCCTCTCCGTTGGGGACCGTGGGGGGGTCCCCAATCCCCTCACGGTCCCAGCCGGCTCCCCGCGTCCCTCGGGAGCCGGCATTGCTATTCCACATGGGGAGCTGCTGACATGCAGCTCCCCATGTGGAAAAGCAATCTGCTTTGCTTCATTGAAGCGAGAGCAGGTTTCCCTGCTCTCGCTTCAATGAAGCAAAGCAGTTTGCAATGACAGGACGGGAGCCGCTAGGCTCCCGCCCTGTCATTGCAAACTACAGTGTTCCGGGGGTGAGCACCCCGGGACACTGCAGGAGCCGGCCCTGGGGGGTGGAGGTCCCCAGGGCCATCACTGGCTCCAGGAGGGGGCCGCGCGGCCCCCCTCCCCACATCTGCAAAGCCCCGGGAAGTGGTGGTCCCCGGGCTTCGAGGGTCCAAAACGGACCCCCATTTTAAATTTGTTAGTGCCCCGGGAGGTGGCGGTCTCGGGCGTGTGGGGGGGCTGGAGCCCCCCACACAGGTGATTTAATTTAAAAAAAGAAGCCCCGGAGGGTGGCGGTCCCCGGGGCTGCGGGAGGGCTCAGAGCCCTCCCGCACCATTTTGTTTAAAGCCCCGGGGGATGGCGGTCCCTGGGGCTTGGGGGGGGCCTTAGAGGCCCCCCTATATAATTAATAATAAAGCCCCGCATGCCCCCGGGACTTGGCCCACCCGGGAGCCAATTAACCACGAAGCACGGGAGTCCGCGCTTCGTTTTTTTTTTTTTTCGGCAGGATCCGCGCACCCAGCGCGTTTTCTGCCGATTTTTAAAAAAAAATAAAAAAAATGTTTTGGCCCTGGGGGTCCTTGTAGGACCCCCTGAGCAGGGCTAGGGGTCAGGGTGTTTCTACCCTGCCCCTTTTGCGTTTTGCGCCCTTGTTTTTGTCTTTTCTTGTCCCTCGGTTCGGTGCGCGGATCCTGCCGGAAAAAAAAAAATCGAAGCGCGGTCTCCGGCGCCTCGATGGTATTTTGCCCCCGGGTGGCCCAAGCCCCGGGGACCGCCACCCCCCGGGGCTTTATTAAAAAAATGGTGCGGGAGGGCTCTTTGCCCTCCCGCTGCCCCGGGGACCGCCACCCCCCGGGGCTTCTTTATTTTTATTTTTTTTAACCTGTGTGGGGGGCTCGGGACCGCCACCTCCCCGGGGCACTAAAGATTTAAATATGGGGGTCCGTTACGGACCCCCAGAGCCCCGGGGACCACCACCTCCCCGGGGCTTTGAACAAGTTGGGAGGGGGGCCGCGCGGCCTCCCTCCTGGAGCCAGTGATGGCCCTGGGGACCACCACCACCCCCCCCAGGATCGGCTCCTGCAGTGTCCTGGGGTGCCTACCCCCGGGACACTGTAGTTTGCTATGACAGGACGGGAGCATCGCAGCTCCCGTCCTGTCATAGCAAACTTGGTTTGCATTTTGAAAGAGAGAGCAGGAAACCTGCTCTCTCTTTCAAAATGCAATCAACTGCTTTTCCACACGGGGAGCAGCATGTTAGCTGCTCCCCATGTGGAAAGCAATGCCGGCTCCCTAGGACGCGGGGAGCCGGCTGGGACTGTGGGGGGATTGGGGACCCCCCCACAGTCTCCAACGAGAGGCCAGGCCCCGGGGGATGGGGTCCCCGGGGCCTTAAATGGCCTGAGGAGGGGGGCCACGCAGCCCCCCTCCAAATATATATATTTTTTAAATTAAAAAAGAGGGCATACCCCGGGGGATTGGGTCCCCGGGGCAAAAAGAGGCCGAGGGAAGGGGGGCCATGCAGCCCCCCTCCCATTAAAAAAAAAAAAACGGCATCGTGCCGGAGGCCTCGCCCCCTCCCTGCAGCAGTGTGCAAACGCGCCCCCTGGCGCGTTTTAAGAAGGGGAAGTAATTCCCCTTGAATACTGGGGGTCCGTGTGGGCCAACTAGCCCACCAGGAACCTCCAGTATGCGCCAGGGGGCTGTGTTGCAGAGAGGTGTACAGAGGCCACGCCCCTTTATACACCACTCTGCAACGCAGCTCTGTGGCGCTTTTTGGAGGTACATGGTGGGCTAGTTCGACTCCAGGGACCCTCAGGATTCAAGGGGATTTAATCCCCCAACTTAAAGTTTGCACAGTGGTGAAGGGAGGGGCGGGCTTCAGGTGACATGTGTGCAAACAGGCCCCGTGGCGCATTTTAAGATGGGGAACTAAATCCCCTTCAATCCTGAGGGTCCCTGGGGCCAACTAGCCCACCAGGTACGTCCAGAAAGCGCCACAGAGCTGCGTTGCAGAGAGGTGTAAAAGGGGCGTGGCCTCTGAACACCTCTCTGCAACGCAGCTCCTGGCGCATACTGGAGGTACAGGGTGGGCTAGTTGGACCTCAGGGCCCTCATGATTCAAGGGGACTTAATCCCCCAACTTAAAACGCGCCACGGGGCGTGTTTGCAGACATGTCACCTCAGGCCCCACCCCCTTCCTTCACCATTGCGCAAATAATCCTCTAAAATCAGCCGAACTACGAATTCCGATTTACTCACCTGTTATCAGGAGAGACCTCAGTGCTGCATCTTTGAGCCCAGTACTGATCCTGAAAAGTAATTCTAACCGTACTTACCAGTAACTTGAATTTCCTTCCATAGGCTAACATTGACTGGTTTCACTTGGAAATTCTTCTAAGTGTGGAGTTTTGGAACTTTATAATATTCCTCTAAAATCAGCTGAACTACGAATTCCGATTTACTCACCTGTTATCAGGAGAGACCTCAGTGCTGCATCTTTGAGCCCAGTACAGATCCTGAAAAGTAATTCTAACCGTACTTACCAGTAACTTGTATTTCCTTCCTTAGGATATCATTGCCTGCTTTTTGCTGAAAAAGTTTCAAAGTGTCGATTTTTGAAACATACAAATATTCCTCTAAAATCATCAGAACTACGAATTCTGATTTACTCACCTGTTATCAGGAGAGACCTCAGTGCTGCATCTTTGAGCCCAGTACAGATCCTGAAAAGTAATTCTAACCGTACTTACCAGTAACTTATATTTCCTTCCATAGGAATCCATTGTCTGGTTTTCAGCAGAAAAGTTTCAAAGTGTCGATTTTCACAAACTACAAATATTCCTTAAAAATCGCCTGTATGACTTAAACGCATTCTTTCAACTGTTTACAGGAGATGCACCAGTGCTGGATCCAGGATCCAACACTGAGTAAGAAAAAGTAACGATAACACTACTTACCTGCTAAGTAAATTTCCTCCCATAGGATAACATTGGTGATTCTATGTGAAAAAGTTTCTGTCAACTTTTAAAATACAATAATATTCCTTAAAAATCACTACTGTAACCAAAACGCTTTTACTCAACTGTTTACAGGAGATGTCCCAGGACTGAATCTAGGATCCAGTCCTGTGGTTAGAAAAGTAATCCATAAAGTAACTAATTGCATTTAACTTGAAATTCACATTGAGCTCATTGTTGCATTGTGTTTGAAATTGTGTTGCCCATTGCAACAACTGTAACTACTGTACTTAAAAGTCTATTGCCTATTTGCAAAGTATTTAAACTAAAGTAATTCATTCAGTGAAAGTATATTTTGCAATGTATAATGTAATTAAAATGTAATTTAAAAAATAAAATATGTAAAAATAAATAGTTTTAAAAAATGTAGTAAATCAGTATCAAAAAAATAAATATAACAATTAATACATTTAAAAATTGACATTTACAAAACCTTTGAAATTCACTGAAAAAAACCATAGGTTTCAGACATGTTATAGTGAGGAATTAGCATTTAAAAAACCTTTGAAATTCACTGAAAAAACCATAGGTTTCAGACATGTTATAGTGAGGAATTAGCATTTAAAAAACCTTTGAAATTCACTGAAAAAACCATAGGTTTCAGGCACATTATAGTTAGAAATTAGCATTTAAAAAACCTTACAAATTCACTGAAAAAACCATAGGTTTTAGGGACAGTTATAGTTAGTTGGACATTGCACTCGTACAAAACCCGTGAAATTCCCCCGTTATAGTTAGTTCAGTTAACTATAACTCGCGCCCCCGCAATGCACTGCTGATGACGTCACATATTACATCACTCATGACATGGTCAGTGACATCACTGATGACATCACTGATGACATCTCAAATGACATCACTGATGACATCATCCACGTGATAATCTGATGCACCTCCTCACACCCTACTATAACCTTTGATACACTCACTCTAAATTACAGACTGCCATTCGCAAAACCATAGACACTCCAACACCAATAACTACATACCCACTCACTGATTCTTAGGTCTACACACACATCCACTCACTCACCCGTACAGTCACTCATACTTACGGTCACTCAGTACAGGACTATCATATGCACTCATACTCCTATATAGACCCTCAAACACCGCCACTCATCCATAGAGGTACTCACACACCTAGTCACTCATGCAAATAATTAAACACACTGCCATTTACTCACCTATACAGTTATACACACACCAGCTCACTTACTCATACAAATACTAGCACATTCTTACACTCTTATACAATCACTGATACAAGCACACACTCATCCATACAGTCACTCTCACAATCACAATCACACACTCTCGCTTATAGCTATTTATATACTCCAACACACATATATACTGCCTTTCACATATGTAGTTACTCACACATGTACCACTGGGACATACATTCACTCACTAACACACTCTTACACACACTTACCCACCCATACAGTCTATCACAGATGCACTCTTGAAACCATCCACCCAGTGAATCACCCACTCACACATCTATGCACAGAGTCGCACATACCCCACCCACACAAACACTCAGGCACCCATACAGATACTCAGACAACCAATCAATAACTCATATAGACACTCATGTAGCTATTCACAAACCCATGCAGCCACTTACACAGCAATAGACAGACGGATACAGACATTCACCCAGTTTAGTCACTAACCCATGCATTCAGTAAGATACGTTTAATCACTCACTTATAGAGTTAGTCACGCACCTACTAAATCATCCATACAGACACTTATACACCCACTCATTCTTCAATACGCCTTTCCCTATATATATTAAAAATATTTAAACTTTACAGAAACACACAGTCACTGGATGATGTCATCAGTGATGTCATTTGAGATGTCATCAGTGATGTCATCAGTGATGTCACTGACCATGTCATGAGTGATGTAATATGTGACGTCATCAGCAGTGCATTGTGGGGCGCGAGTTATAGTTAACTGAACTAACTATAACGGGGGAATTTCACGGGTTTTGTACGAGTGCAATGTCCAACTAACTATAACTGTCCCTAAAACCTATTGTTTTTTCAGTGAATATATATATATATATATATATATATATATATATCATCCAGTATCCGTAATAAGGCGCGCTCTCAGAAATTGATAAACCAGCAGTAGTTTATTTTCTCAATATTACGCGTTTCGAAAGTTTGCACTCTCTTGATCACATATCGAGAGAAAGTGACGTTGTGCTTTACATATACGTGTGTGGTACTAGACATAGAGAGTGGACTTGAAATGCTTAGTCACTCTGACAGATACCTTTCGTGTCGGCCATCTTAGAACAGGCTTAAGACATATTATATGATATTCTCTGTAATGCCTATGGACAATTATATACATTCTCCACACAAACCAGAACACAAAATTGACTTTGCAAATGCACAGTATTCCAGAAATCATCCGTTTTTTGCCATTACTGAATAATTGACTCATACACAATGTGTGCATATACGTAAATACAAGCGCCACAGTGGCCTTATACCCTTGCAATTATTAGCAGCAAATGTGAGTTAGGAGTATACCAAACAAAAAATTGCTGATACTTAAATATTGTATCAATGCATGCGCCAATAGTGGCTTACACTACCTTCCTACATGAAGAGTTGGCATATTATACGCCCTATGGTTTAACTCCATACTTACAATGTGTATAACAAAACATAAATACGCCCAAGTGGCCAAATACATTATGCTGAGCTTGCGAGGGTATCTATATCCCTATCTAACATGGCTACATTAAAAACGGTATGTACCCTGTTGAACTATATTACATCCGTACCACTAGTTCAATGAACAAAACAAAGAAAGTGATATTAAGTGAAAAAGTCTTATCTATACATCCTTAAGTGCATTCCAGTTGGAGATGAAGAAAAGGGTAAGCGACCCGTGAATTGTCGGTGAAAATACGATGGGCCCCTTCCTTTCCTCCTGAAAAAGAATAAAACATAAAGAAAAGGGGATTAAGAACGTTACATATTAAAATTACACACATGAAAATACTGGTACAGTTTATACATTACAGAACAGAACGAGCAAAATAAAAGCAATAACATACTCTAATCTTCATAAAGATGTGTTGCTAATTCCTCGTCTTGATTGTGTCCACCAGGGTATTTCGTTTCGAGGTCGAGAATCCATTTAGATTCTCGTTTTCTGAGGTTAAGTTCTCGGTTACCTCCTCTCCTGCCCATATGTACCTGTTCTATAGCAAAGTAGTGTAACAAACTGCTATTAGACAGGTGAAAGTCAGCAAAGTGGCGCGCTATGGGGTAGTGGGGATCTCTATTGGTTATGGCTCTGAGATGCTCCAGAACTCTTTTTTCACCATCAAGGTTGTGCTACCCACATACCATTTCTTACACGGACATTCTAAAACATAGATGACATATGTCGTACTACACGTGATAAATTGAGTTATCGTTTTTTGTTCTTCCATGAGGGTATGTTAAATTCCTGTACCATCTTGCTATTTTTACAAGCCTTACAATGGCCACAGGGATAAAATCCTTTCAAATTGTGTTGGCTATTGTTCTCTCGATCTGTAACATCACCCCTTACCAGTAAGTCTCTGAAACTTTTACTCTTACGATACGTGATTCTTGGTCTATCACTGATTGAAGGACCTATAATGGAATCATTTTTTAGGATGTTCCAATTCTCAGTAAGAATCTTTTGTATTTTCTTAGAATCTTTATTGTAAGTCAGAATCACTCTTGTGCTTGAGATCTCAGTAGTATCTTCTTCACTGGTCTGTTGTAATGTTATCTCTCTAGTTACATTACGAATTTTAGAGATAGCTCTGTTAAGAACCCACTCGGGTAACCACGTTCCCTGAATCTCGATATCATGATACTTTCTTCTGCTTGATAACCTTCCTCATCACTACAATTACGTCTCGCTCTTAACAGTTCTCCATACGGTATACTCCATTTCAGAGTATCTGGATGGCTGCTGCGAGCATGAAGGAGACTGTTTCCTGCCGTGTCTTTCCTAAAGAGTCTAGTTTTTATAGTATTCTCTCTAGCTGTGACCTTCACATCCAGGAATTCTATTTCTTTCTTCTGAACATTATGAGTCAAGACCATGTTGTATACATTATCGTTGAGATGATTGATAAAACTCATTGCTTCTTGTTCACTACCTTTCCAAATAATGAAAAGGTCATCGATATAGCGTAGCCATGTGACCACATTCTCCCCGAAGGCATTGTATCTTACATCTTTTTGTACTTCCTCCTCCCATAGTCCTAGGAACAGGTTCGCGAAACTCGGCGATTGTCTCATCTATAGGAAGTGTATTTGAAAATATTTCAAAGTATGTTGACCATTTTTTTACAGGACTATGTGTTAAAATTACCATCTCATGTCAGAGACACTAAAGACTTCCTATGCAAAATTGATAATATTGTATGGGAAGAAGGCTACATGTTTTTAACTTTAGATGTATGCTCTCTGTATACCATCATTGAACACAACCAAGGCATTAGAGCTTGCATACACTATTTAAATGCAAGACATATAATGTATTTGGAAGACACTCAAATGTTGATTGAAATGATGAAAATGTGTCTCGAAAACAATATATTTATGTTTAATGGTGACCTATTCAAACAAATAACAGGTACATCTATGGGAACATGTTTTGCGCCGAGTTTCGCGAACCTGTTCCCTCTGTCTGGATCCCATTTTTGCCCAGCATTATACGTACACCCAGTCTTTCATGATTTTCTTCCAGGGGTTTCGAGGCTAAATATTTGCGCTTCCTTCTCTCTGTGTTTTGTTCTATAGGTCTTTCAATTTCAAGCAAATCAGTTTTCGAAGAGGTAAAGTCATGTATACCTCCACCCTTCTTTACAGAACATTTTGTACTGCGCTTGGATGAGTACAAACTCCACAGTGGGCCCTAGGCACTGTTCTTTCAGCTTACAGGGAAAAGGGCATCTCCTTGTGGCCCTGAGGTGGATGAAGGGGGAAAATCAGCAGGGGAGTTAATGCCTTTGAGCAGCCGCAATATTCGGTTTTGCTGAGTAACCAGCAGCATTGATATGTTAATGTCCATTGAGTCAAGATGAGCTTCTAGTTCAGGCGGCCTTTTCAGTTGCTTGCTACCATGCCTGATTTGAGAAATATTTTAAAGAAATTTGCTTCAGTGTTCCTAAATGTATTTTGGAAATAAAAATGTATTTGCAACACAACTCCTCTTACTGTATTAAATGGCATATATGTTTTCTTGTTCTACACTTTTTCATCACTATTACAATGATGCCATTGGCTTAATATTTCAAATAATATTTAATAAATTGCTTCTGATTTTGGACATTTTGAAGATTTTCAAGACTAATGTTCACAATTTATCCCCATCTGTTTTTCTGTAAAAATAAATCTTATATAAATTTTGGAAAATCAGTGTGTGTGTTTTCTTTTTTCAATGCAGAACATTGATGTTACCAATGTGATAAAGGAAATCAACATTATAGAGGTTCGGCTCTTCTCAGCAGTCTGGTATGCGGCACAACAAAGTGAGGCTCACTCTGCTTACAGTGTTCCCCCGGAGTGCCCCCCACCAGTACAGAAAGGGGAATGCCACGGTAATTTCATCAGAAAGGTAATTGTAAAAATCTTGCTGTCTGGTTTATTACAATGAGAATTAGGGCGTGGTTACGAAATTGGCGGATAGGATTACTCCATTACAAACATGACGGATATCCCGTCCTCCTTATCACAAGTCTGTTATATCCTATGGAACTTGTAATATGGCGGACCAGATACTAGTCACGTTTGTGATGGAGTATCCCATCCGCCAAGATCGTAGTCAGTCCCTTAGTCTATGCAGACACCAGGAATACACAATCAAGCCCAGTGTAAATGTTTTACATAGTTTTTTCACCATAGTTTTTTTAATCAAAAGCTTTTTTATTATATTATGTGTAAATATTAATATTTGAAATGTTTATTGTTAATATTAATATTTGAAATATAAGGCGCTTAGATATTTTACAGTATAATCCACATCTAAACAGTACTCAAAAGCAATAGTCTATAGAGAAAACAGAAGTCTGCGATTATTTTTATAGCTGGACTAGGTCGGAGAACCATCAAACAAATGCAAGAAAAGCTACCCTTTAGCTGACTGTCAAGGTGTGCATGCCTTTAAATTATTCTTCTGTTTGTTCAGTTGCGTTCACAATCGGGCACCACAATACTAGACTGACTGACTGACTGGATTAGCCTTTAGCAACCAGTGAAGAAACTCAGAAACTAATGTCAACATCTGTGTCCACGAGTTAACCTAAAATCAAAAGGGGGTAGCGTGGTCTCAATGAAGGGTCATACTTTTTAGAATACTCTCCATCAACATCAATCCTACTTTACTGACTTTAGGCAAAAATTAGAAATGTGTGAGAGGCCCTGGGGTTAGTGTGCAAATTATAAAAGTAATAAATTAATCAGATTCCAGAACACCTTAAAACAGTACACTGGAGCACACCCAAAAATTGCATAATTAACAATGGATCAACATCAATCCTATTTAACTGACTATGGGCAAAAATTGAACTGTGGGTAAGGCCCTGGGGTTAGTGTGCACTATATAAAAGTAATACATTAATCAGATTACAGAACACCTTAAAACAGTATACTGGAGCACTCCAACAATTTACATAATTAACAATGGTTGAGGGCAAATAATGAAAAAACTCAGTCCATTGGTCCAAGATCATGTGATATATTTTTGTCGTCTTTATTGTGCTTAAACCTCCCAACCATGTACATGTTCATCAGCCGACATATGTTTTGTCCCCAATTGGACTTTTTCAAGGCGTGTGATTACAAACTGTATTCCTTATTCTTTTACCAATAATTCATGAAGTTAGATGATATAGATGCCGGAGTAAAAGTTTTTAAAGATAATCTTTCCGGTGGCCTATACGACTGTTAGATTCTTCCTAGTAACAAATGTAGTTGTCCTCATCGGGGTTTATCTTGGCTCTCTATGCCGATGTCGCCCATGGCTGAATAGCTACACCACTTCACTGTGAGCTTGAAAAATATTTAAGTCACCAGTGAGTAACAGAAGTCTTCAGAAGGCCTGGAATGTTATAAACATTTTTATAATTCGTGGTGTCTGTGGGAGTTGTTCTAAAGGAAATTGATCTTCAGTTGAGAATCTTCTACATCTCTTAGATTGTAGATTACATGCATTCTGAGTGAAAAGATGATTTTTGTGAGTGCAAACGGTTGGTGCATACTGAAATTGTATCTTTATGATCGTGTCAGCAATTAATGTTTGTGGCATTAATTACCAAGCATAGAATTTCAGATATTATCACGGTCACCCTGTGAAACTTACTAAGAGCCGGAGAAGCTTGATTCGTTCTCTTGACCATAAGCAGTTTAACTATTGAATTCTAGGCCACCATCCTCTAGGCGGTTTTTTAGCTAGATCTAGTGACATACATTTAATTTTGCATTTGTTAAATCTTTTGCATTGCATCAATGGCTGGATAACTGCCACCGCCTCGGGAAGTTGAGCCACAGTCTGAATCTTTGGAAATATCTTTGTGCAGTTGTGTGCCACCCATATACATTATACATAGAAGCTCCCTAACAAGAGACCCCAAGATCCACACAAGTAGAAAGATGAATATATGCGTATTTCCTTTATTCAGTAACACTTACTGCATTTCTGAAATGGTTCCAAACAAGCACTAAGGATACTATCATAATCTAAACCAGTGTCCATTTAAACCTAGTTTTGTATTTCCATCTATATTTCACAGATCCTGAGAGCTTTTGGAGATTGTAAGTGATATGCTGTGAACATTCTTCAGAAGTAATGAAGCTTGTCTGGGAGTTAACACAGATAAACCCCAGTGAGATGATGAGTAAAATAAATATGGAAGAAACTCCCTATGTCCTTAATCCATGATGCCTTGTCAGAATCAAGTCACAGAAAGAAACTCTCGGACCGAGGAGAATCACTGTCACTTATACATGCTTTGGCAATGGGACCTGCTGGAAGGAATTGTACGTCTAAAGTCAGCTGTTCACGACACTCCTTGATAGTAGCAATTCAGCTGAGTTGAAAGTGCATTAAATTGTATTTGCATTTCCTACGTTTCGATGGAAGTGCATTATACCATTTTCCTGTGGGTAGACCAGCACAATCTGGTTTTTGGGTAGCACACCTTATGGGTGTACTTACTGCTAAATGTGTCTACTTTAAATCAATGGGTAAATCAGCAGTGAACTACACATCTGAAAATTATAATCATTCTTTCCTGCATGGAATACCTAATTTAGAAGGTGTACAACATCAGCTCTTTAGTGTAATTCCTTTGAAGGAGATTTTTGTGTGGTAAGACCTTATCTAGGTCCTTGCTTTTTTCTTTAATACTGGAGAATTAAAAAGACTGACTGGTGGGTAATTTAAAGGATTTGTCCGTTTCTACTTGCTATTTATATCTGAAGATGATTGCCATTGATTTTGGTGATGCTGACTTTCTTGTATCTGGTCACCTAATATTACTCTTGCTCACTGCTTATGGGTGAAATATATTCACATTGGTGTATACCTTTCTGATGTGTTGCAAGGCCTGAGGGATATATGCTGCTCCCTAAAAGGACTGCATACTCTAACAAGGACTCTTTGAGACGTAATACACATTTATTTGCAAGATCATTTCAGGTTTTTGCCTCAGTCAGGCAGTTGTTCTGTCAGTTTTCTTTCTATAAAGCCTCGTAAAGCCATCTTTAGGATAACCTTCTGTACTGGAATGTTGACATCTGTATTAAGAAGTTTCATGATGGATCCAGAACATATTTCACCAGAGCCAAGGCAATGCCCATGACTAAACATGCATCTGTTAGATAAATCTACATGTTCTACAAGAGTTAGTTTTCTGCCATAATTTCTCTTTGGATGCTACCTCTAGGAAGATTTAACATAGTAGAGATATTTTGTAACATAACAAAATATCTCTGCCATTCTAACTCTAGTGAATACTTCTCTCGTAAGTAGATTATTCAACCATGTGCAGACAATTAGTTTGGGACCTTAAAATTGATAGGGCCTGGAGCTTTGCAAGCAATCTGCAAAGCATATCTCCAGCTTCCTACCAATGTATCTTGTTATGTTATGTGTATTTGTAAAGCGTACTATCATCAGAGAGGGTATCCTGGTGCTGTCTATAACAGTGAATGCTTCATCTCCAGCCTTCACCTTTGACCTGAGACTGGCAATGGGTTAGTTATCAAGGCAGATATATTGAAATTATAGTACCAAATTTGTGAAAGTGATTAATTTGAATTGCTAATTTTACTGACATGCTCAAAAGCTCAGCACAGCCTATTTTAAAGAACGTATACTGCATTTGTGCTGCAGCTTCATCTTCACATAAAATTATTCATGAGACATTATTGTGGTATTTCAGGAACAGTGTTCGTTTAGTTGGGATTGGGGTCCTTCTTTTCCAACTCAAGGCATTTGGAAGGATATTCGAATTGAAGCGTATAATGGTCTTCGCTTGGATTACCTCACCTTCACTCCTTATTATCGTAAGTCTGGAAGCTGCTCTTTTTTATTATTTTTGAAGTGGGTTTTGAATGTTACTATAAATTTGCATTTTAATACACAGAGATTTCTAAAAATTAAGAGCTGTAAAGGAGATCAGACTAGTCATATTAAATAGAGGCTTTAAAGTTTGTCTGTTGTTTTTGTAAGTCACAGTTCCAGGTGGCTGTTTGTTGTATTAGTAATCTTGTCCTAATTTTTACTATTTTATTTAAGTTTATATCATAAGTACAAAACCTGTTCTTCACATTCCTCTCTGAATCATTATAAAAACACTGAACCTGCAAGAAAAGCTAGTGGTGCCCTACTACATAACAAACACAAGGAGATGATGGACGGAGCGCTGAAACTTTTCAGACACCCACCCCCAGTCACAGATCTGGGTTGAATCCATCATTGTTCTTTAGCTCACTTAAATTTGAATGTTTTAAAAAAAAAACCTTTATTCTTCAGTTTTACAGAACATTACAAATGAAAAAACAGCAAGCAGTAGTGTGCATGGTGAAAGGTATAGTGCACATATCACAATAAGACATTACGACAAAAGGGCAATCAGGAACCCCCAAGGAACAACCGAGTTCACCCTGGATGCATGCCGTGTACTTGAATTTAAATATTTAAGCGAATTTACACCAACATTTGTTTTTCTACTTAGTGTCAAGTTCTCAGCAGTGGGGTCTGCAGATAGTGCCTTACTTTGATGTTGTCAGCTTGAATCCAGTGGCAGGAAGTGCGATCGTCCGGATTCCCAAACTGCATATTCTGCAGACATTCCCCATCGAACTGCAGCCAGGGGAGAGCAGCATTAATTTATACACCATCATTAATCAGGTGAGGGGTATGGATGTATGAAAAACACGCCTTGCTCTAGAATGAAGCTATACAAGGTGTCTGCCTAGCACAACACCAGCAGCTCTGCTAGATTAAATAATTTGGGGGACAAATATGCCCCAATACTAGGGGTGGGAATTAAACGGCGTGTTGTCTAGGACAGAACTTCCATTGGCTTAGGAAAGCAAAAAAGAATTATTAAGGACAAGAAACGTTGCTTACGTTTCGCTCATTGCTTTGGATGGTGACTTACAGCCTTAAGCGTTTCATCTTGTTTAGTTTCCTGTCCTCGGATGACTCTGGAACTACCATCAAACATATCAATCACATCCTGCTGAATGAAGACCACAAAGTATCTTATGTGCTACAAGGTGTCTGTCCCTGGTAGCACTTTCTTCTGCAGCTCAGGTTTCAAGAGGGGTAGTACAGTGGTCCTGGATCTGTTACTGTACTCCAAAACCAGTAACTAACTATCTAAAAGAGATCTAGGGACCCAACCTGAGCTTGCTGCCACATCATCTTGTGAGCCAAGGAAGCAGGCCCCTGGTTCTGGGTTCAGAGCGACCAGCTTGACGGGCTCTTTTGTGATGCTCCACCTACAACCTGTAATATTTGCTGCCTTTACCAAATGCCTTCTAAATCCTCCCTACATTGTAAATTGTAGTTCCTTGGGATTTGTCTGAACTTAATGAAATTGAAGGGGTTGTCTCTTCTAGAGAGGTTTGTCCCAGGGCTTCTTGCACGCGTGTTGTTTTGCCAGGTCAAGCTTAAAGCGTGAGAGGTTATGTCACGCTGAGTGACACCTGCATGTGTTGCATCATGGTGTGCTCTTTACCCTCTTGCAATATGCTGGATTCGATGTGGACAGTTGCTATAGGCAGACTGGTGCTGAATGCTGCTG
This sequence comes from Calotriton arnoldi, assembly GCA_963921515.1. Taxonomy (NCBI): domain Eukaryota; kingdom Metazoa; phylum Chordata; class Amphibia; order Caudata; family Salamandridae; genus Calotriton; species Calotriton arnoldi. The sequence continues at coordinate 894,156 of CAWUFW010002717.1, forward strand.
CAATCAGGTGGGTCCTTTTCTCCAATAAAATACTCCTACAATATTTATTCTTTGAGAAGACTTTAGTGGGAAGGAAGGAAACAAGACCTGAGAAAGCACTTAATTCTTCACTCAAGATACTAGACAATCCTTAAAGCTCCTTTTGTGTTAAGTCGCCTCCTCTTCTTGCTGCTCACAAGATATATGTACCGGCTTTAGAGCGGATGTTGTACCTTTTTATATTTTTCTATTTTAAGTTTGTAACTTGTACATTGGGAAGGTTTTCTGGTGTTGGTGTTTAATGGAATGTTGTTGAGTGCGTTGTTGTGGCACAATTTTTTCACCTTTGTGATACCTGGTGTTCTTCCCTTCCCAAAATTTGGTTTGAGGTTGTGGAATGTTGTTGGTTCTGTCGAAGCGCTCATGCCACACAGTTATGTGTGAGGTGATTGAGCTGCAGTTTTAGTGGTTTGAACGTAAGTGGGGATTTGCCCTTTCAGCTCCTGGGCTGGAGGCCGCATGTTGGTGCCTTTACCCGTTGCCTCCCTTGTTGGTGATGTGTCCCTTTGCATTTTGAAAATGTTGTCTTTATGCTGTCCCACCAGGATGGATGTGAGCGGTAGGAAGCACCCTATACTTTGGCCTCTTTTTCTACTAAAAAAGAGCTGGGAGTAAATATAAATAAGTTAAAAATTACATGACAGAAGAGAGGAAATCAATGTTATGGCTCCCCTACTCACCTGCTGTTTATTAGGATTATTAATTACCCTTGCTTACCTTATTTTTAGATCTAACCTAGAGACATAAACTGTCTCACCAGTGTCATGTTTTAAAAAAAAAAATCATAAAATATACATATATATATTTACATTTATGGGCTTTCGTTCAGCCCTCTTCATTTATTTGCCTGTTCAAGAGTCAGTCACTTGCTTCCGCCCACCACAGCATTCTGTTTGGGGCAAAGAGTCTGTGCACCGTGAGTGACAGCCTTTTACTTATTTGCAAGAAAAAAAGTATGGCAGACTTGCCACGGCTCGACTTATTGGCTTTGCCACTACTTGTCCCTGCTAAAAATGAGCAAGCTGAAAATCCTTCTGCTAGGTTTCAATGCAATGTGTTGACTCTGCTTAGTCCTACGTTCAGGATTTAGATAATTTGAGTGATATGCAAGGTAATAAATTATCAAAGTCTACTGTAGATAAAAAGGTAAAGTTTCCGCTGGATATTGCCTTTTAAAAGTCCAATATTTTATTTTCATAAACTACATAATAGGTTTTTTAGCTGCACACTAACCATACAACCTTAAACCTTTGAAATACCACTCAATGTGCAAGTTTTAAGAAAGAAACATGGAATTCCATTTTATTTGCTAAAGTAACCCGTACACACCTGAGTAATCATTTTAGCAGAAGAAAGGAAGTGGATACCAAAAAATTGTGAAAGTGCAGCATGAAAATTGTTCTAATATACATGCCACTAAGCTCCTTGTCCAGCATCCCTTTTCAAGGGATTTCTCCTTATGAACATGCTAGTGGTAGGGTTAAATATTTATTCATGGTCAACCACTACTATTTTTAGGTTTGGTGAAGAGTCCAGGATGATATAATTGATAAATGCAAACTTAATGCTAATTGTTTTTGTCTTCCTTCCTTGTTTACCCTAGAGTGTTTCAGTGGAGCCTTGGTGGCCTAATGGATATGGGAACCAGTCTAGCTACAACGTGTCCGTGATTTTTGACTTCGAGGGAGGATACAAGATTGAGGAATCAGCAAAGGTAACCGGCATTGCTTACCGTCTCTCAGCTAAGGCTCATCTTTTACCATCTCTCAATATAGCTCATCTTTTACTGTCTCTCAGTTAAGGCCCATCTTCCTGGTCGGTGTATTCACTGTTTTCGTGTATAGTGCAATAAGTTAAGGGAGTTCTTCACCAAAACAGTTGGTTATAAATACATTGGTGCTGTTGGTACTGGCATGGTTGTTGCTATCAGTGTCTCTTCTGAGAACGTTGGCTATGAATTTCACAATTAAGGGCCTGATTACAAGGGCGCTGGTGTTGGATGCGATGAATATTGCACCAGTCTAAATCCGATATCGAGTTGCTTTGAATTATAGGGTGCGACAGTCTTCAACTATCCCTAATTGTGTTCTGAAATGGGGGCATATCCTGGGTTTTGTTGTGGTACCGCACCAAGATCTGCATGTCTCAGTATATATTGGCCAATTTTCACTCATTAAATTCCGACTTGTTTGAACTTCTGAAATTTAATGGGTAAAAAATGTATTACTGGCGATAATTATTGCATCACTTATAATTGCGTTCCCTTTGCAAACAGATGTTTGCCAGGGGCGGCTCCTCCGCAATGATGGAGGAGCGTTGCCCCACTGGCTCAGAGCCAGCAGGTGAAAAAGAAAATGATATTCTATCATCATTTTATTTTTCACCTGCTGGCTGAACCAGCATGCGTAGGGAGGGGCGGGGCCGGGGCCATGGGAGGGAGGAGGATGACTGGTTTGTGCACTTCTAAGTGCACATGTGTGTTTGGCGGCTGTCTTAGACTGGCCAAACACACATGCGCACTTAGGTTTCTCCAACTGGGCTGTAATGAACAGCTGGGTTGGAGAAACAGCTGAGCCGAGCGTCAAAGCAGCCCGCTCAGGCCAATCCCCATGCTGCTCTCCTAGCATGAGAGCAGCATGGGGATTGCACAGGGAGTCTGTATGCTGTCCCAGTGTCAGCTGGGACCAGGAAGAACACCGAGGCTTGGCGCGGCGTGGGAGGGAGGGACCAGGTAGCTTCAGGTAAATTCCTTTTTAAAATTATTATTAACCCCCTCCATCGCTTTTCCCACGCCTCCTCCACCCGCCTCACCACTTTTTGTTTGTGGCCGCCGCCACTGGTGTTTGCACAGGAATCGCAATTTAATGGGAAACTAGTAACCAGCCCCTAAATATTCTTATTTTCAAGCTATATGTTGCACAAACATGCTCTACATGTGTTGCAACTGTAGGCCTGTAATGTTATTTACACTGCACTATTGATTGGTGTACTGGAAATTTAAATTTTTGTTTATTTGAGGAACCCTACACGTGTCTTGAGGATCCAAGCCAGATTGTCAGGATAACTAACCACTGAGTCTGCAAATGGGTCCTATTTAGATTAATTACATGTAAATGTATCCAATGTACATTTCTTGAACATCTGCCTTCATCCAGCCCTCCGTGCCCTATATTGGCTACCTCTGCATCATCCCTGTGGGATCTCGTTCAGATGTACTGGACTGATGGTTCAATATTTTGAAATTTACATTTTGACAATGGTTGCAGTTTGTGAATGCTTCTGTATGCTATCTTGGATTCCAGTTATAGTTATCGAGATTATTTGTTGATAGTGGTACCATAAAAACAAAAACTGAAAAATAAAAGACAGGTACCTGGTACTGGAAAAGAGACAGAACGAATTTATAGTTCATTTTAAATTGCATTCGAGTGTGTTTTGATTGCAATTCTCTGCAGTGAAATGTAATAAAATGATCTATGAAGGCCTTTCTCACAAATTAGTACATCTTGGAGCACAGACTTACATTTATGTTTTCAAGACTTACTCATGTCGGTGAATTAACAGTTTACCCTGGGTACATTCAAAAAGTTGCGATTCTCATAAATCTCCAGAAATACGCCTCCTTACCTATGCCTATGCTTGGGGAACCGATTGCTCGTTTCAGCGGGTCACTCGGCCCAGCTAGGCCTTTGACTGCCTGTTCTGGAGCATGTTCCTGGCTCTGCAATGCTTTGTTTTTTGCTGTATTACTGTTTTGGTCTCTATCCATTATTAATAGTTTTTAATAGTTGTAACCTTTGATTTAAATTCTTGATATCAATTAATTTTTTAAGTACTTTGGTGTGATATTGCCTCATTTTGTACTTCTTTTTCTGTTCCTTGACTCTTGGTATTACTCGGGCTTACCATCACATAACTGTCTCTACACTTGTGGTAGTCTCTTTTTTTTTGTTTAGGCCTTCTTCTCTTTCACATAACTGTGTCTACACTTGTGATAGGCACTTTTTTTAGGTCTTCTTCTCTTTCCCTGCTGCCCTCCATTTCGAGTTTCTCAATTTACTTTGAGACTGCGCTCTAGTCTTGTGTGTTCTGGGGAATACACCGATTTTGGAGAGGCTGTTGTATGTTTGTGTAGCGGGCAAGGTGGTGGGGTGTCGAAGGCAAGCCAGCCTGCACTTATCCGCATGGACTTCGGGAGGACGCTGCTTTCTTAAGTACAGTTCTGCTACACTGCTCAGTTTAAATTATACTTTTCCTTCCCCAGTCGTTCCTAACCCTTCTTTAAGCCCACGACCGACTAATTATTTCTGTCTCTCTCTCGCTCGCTCGCTCTCTCTCTCTCTCTCTCTCTCTCTCTGTGATGCCTCCTCCCCCTGGCGACCTCTTATAATGATTATGTAACTTCTTATTCTGAAAGTAGTAATTTATCTATTTCTATTGTACCCAGTAGTGCCCCCCCACAGTTCTCCTCTGTTTGTAGCCTTAATAAATCACCACTCTCTTGCTGCATGCCAGTGGGAGGTTTACTCTTTGGTTAAAGCTCATGTTTTGGATGTGACTTTCATAACAAAACCTAAGGCCTCGGGTCCTGACATTGCAATAGGTCTCCCTTAAAGATAGCAAGTCCTTCCTTATAATAGATGATCTGGAAAGGGTGAGGGTGCTACCACTGCATTTGAATCAGATTTAAAGGTCTGGAGTCCCGAATGGCTTCTGTCCAGCCAGTATTCTGAAATCTTTAGTCCCTTCAGTCATTCCTGCATTTCATTCTTTATACCTCTTTACCATCTGGTATTGTTCCTGAAGGGGGGATAGAAGCATTATTAACTCTCTTCTGAGGAGGCCAAATTCGGACCGCTTTATAGAACATAGAATAGTAGTAGTCTAATATCCCTCATTCCTGCAGTTAGCATAGTTGGCGAGAAATTTCTTATGTGCTGGCTGGGAAATATCTATGTTCTAGATATAATACTTAGACAGCACTGGTTGCCATGTTGGATGACTTCAGATAGGGCTTTGACGAGGGCCTTCTCATCTGCCTCATTTTGTTCGACCGGTCTGCTTCATTTGATACGGTTAATTTGTCCAGGACATTGAGACAGTGAGTCTGCAGAGAAGCACCAGGGACTAGTTTGCCTGCTTTCTACTTCTGCTTTCATAAGTCAGTCATTGGCTTTTCCATATTACCGGGCTGATTCATTTTCAGTTCAGTGTGAAGTCCTTCAAATCTTTTTGCTTATTTTTTTAATATCTGTTTATGCCTCTTTCTAACATCATTAAGCCCTATGATGTTAAGGTAATCTCTTACTCTGATGATACACAGCTTATTTTGAGACTTGACGAGCCTGCTAGCAAAAATTCAAGACATCATGAAAGGGTGACTGTCCACCATCCTACACTGCATGAATAGTAACTTTCTTAGGCATAATCCCTCTAAAATGGACGTTCTTGTCCTGGGTCAGAAATTATCTTAGTCTTCTGCTTTTTGGCCCACTACTGCATTAGTTTCTTTTTGTTACTTTTAGGTGAGGACCTTAAAAGAAAATTCTTCCACTTATTCTTTTGCATTTCAAAGTCAGTGTCATCAATGCTGGTAACGTTTCCAGGCTGGATTACTTGGGTCTTCCTCCTTCCTCTAACCCTATTCTGCAGGAAGCTTAGAATGCAGTGGTCCAGTTTGTTTTTAACTTCAGGAACTTTGATATGGATATGGTCTCTGAGGAACACTGGAAGCTACACTGGCTTTCTATCTCTGTGCGGATCCAGGTCAAGGTGTTCTGTTTTGCTCGTAGAGCCTTTTATGAACTGACCGTACCTTTTCAGAATATTCTTCAAAGATACATGCCATAGCATCACCCTTCCCTCAGGTTTGTTACTCCTACTGGTTGTTTCTCAGTTTGTGAGATTACAATGAGGGGATCATTCCTTCCCTGTTGGCTGGCCTTCTCTCTGTTATGAGCTCCCACTGAATTTGCATCCGAACGAGAAGCATTGTGCTTTCAGGAGGTTTCACAAAATCTGTTGTAGTGAGTGTTACCTCTGCCATTTTTATGTTTTCAAAACTTCTCAGTTCTGGAATTATAAAGGCCTTCCGAGAAGTTTGCTCTACAAATGCCAATTTCATTCATTAATAAGCCTCCTACCCTATGCCTCTGTCAGGTGGAAAGTCTGCTCCCGGAAAGTCCATCGGTTCATGGTTGAGTGTTAAGTGCCTTCTCTACTGGGAACACCCATGAAATAGTGGGATCTCTTTTGTTTATAACTCTGGCAACCCAGATAACTCAAACTTTATATTTTATAATCAAATGTTATTGTTTTCTTAAAGACTCACTGTAACATCTTGTCTTTACAGTTGCCTTTTTTGTTAGCATCTTCCGACTCTGGCGGTACTGTTCCTTACTACCACCCTCCTCCCTCCATCCAGCTCAGCGGTTGTTTAATATCCCTGAGTAGGTCCACCATCGGCCCGACATCTTGTCCAGTTTCTGAGGGCACCCTCTTGCTATATATATTGACCAGATTACATGGAAGAAGTCCACTTCTGGATAGGAGCACCTGGAGCAGTCAGATGTGCTCCGTTTCCCCGTTCTCCATAGCTGTTTGGGTGTGCGGTAGGTAGCATGTAAATAGTTAAGTTGGATAAGTCTCAGGCGGACCGATAAGGCAAGGGTGCGGTGGGCCATGCCGGCATCTCCAGTCTGCCTCCTCCAGAGTACCCACCCAAGAGTCCCATTTCTGTTTAAAGGAGTCCTATGTGTTGAGGGAGTTAAGTACGAGTTTTCTATGTATCTGATAGACCCCCCCCCTTTCCCTAGTGAGCCCTGTAGAATTTTAGCCTCGAACAGATTGTATTCTGGGAGATCAGTGGTGTCTCCTCAGTTGCAGGTATTTGTGAAAATGGGTGGTAGAGAGGGGGAATTGGTACTGGAGATCCTGGAAAGATTTCATAGCTGATACGCGCCAGACATCACCTCAGTGTGTGATTCCTATTTTGTCCCATTTGACAAATCCTTCCAATTTTGAAACTTGGACAAGCCTGTCATACTGGAGTGAGTTGTGTAAGTTTTTTGTTCCAGCCCATCATTCGCAGTGCGGCACGTTACACTTGGACCACTAACTTGGTGCTCAGGGAGTTATTGGGGAGTAGACCCCAGTACAGTATGTGTAGGACGTTATCTAATTCTAGAAGAGTCTACCTAGCTTTCCTTGAGCCAATCATTCATTACCAGGAGTTAGGATGCCCAATAATAGAAGCAAACGTCTGCCATTTCCATGCCTCTATCATATGTGTGCTGACAAAACTTGTTGAACGCTATGGGGGTGCCTGTCAGAATCAGGCAGTGGGGATTTCCATTGGGAGTCACAGGACATGGAGAAAGCGTGGTACGACCATCATTTTGAACAGTGCTAGGATATGTAGCAAGAGCACTGCCCAGGTGCAAAAGTCTGGTTTCATACAGACGACCAGGAAGTCTATGTTGAGGGACCAGGTCAACTTTGGAAGCACTGAGATATGTATTCCTAAGTACTGGAATCTGAGCCGTTGGATTGAGATCGACCAGTGGCGGCTGGTGACATTTGAAAGTGGTGAGATGTAAATGTTTGTAATGAGTGCCCTGTGGCGAGCGAGCGCGGCGAGCGAGCCATACCATCAAATTTTGAAAAAAGAGTGGGCAATTGGTGCATTTTCAAGCATATTTGAGAAAGCAAGAAGGTTAATAAATCAATAAAGAGACTTGATATGATAATGACATAAGTAGCTGCTTATTCAGTATAACCACAGAACTTCATCATGAGATGACAATGCTGAGTACCTCACAGAAGTTAATTCATAGTATGCAGGGAAAATCACGTAAGAGAAAAATGATTGAAGAGGCTCCTTAGTATTTGAGTGTTGGCAAAAACATGTTAGTCAAAAATAACCATGCTGGAGTTCAGGTGAATATGCCGTAAGGAGGCCTTTACATTTTGTCTTTATCTTGTCAATCAATCAATCACAGAATTTGTAAAGCGCACTACTTACCCGCGAGGGTCTCAAGGCGCTGGGGAGAAAAAAGGGGGGGGTGCTGCTACTGGTCGAACAACCAGGTCTTGAGTAGCCTCGTGAAGGTCAGCAGGTCTTGGGTCTGTCGTAGGCTTAGTGGAAGGGTGTTCCAGGTCTTGGCGGCGAGGTGGGAGAAGGATCTGCCGCCGGTGGTGGTTCTTCGAATGCGAGGGACGGTGGCGAGGGAGAGGTCGGCGGAGCGGAGTTGGCGGTTGGGGACGTAGAAGAGGAGTCGTGTGTTGAGGTAGGCTGGGCCAGTCTTGTGGAGTGCCTTGTGTGCGTGGATGAGGAGTTTGAAGGAGATTCTCCTGTCGACGGGGAGCCAGTGCAGGTTCCTCAGGTGGGGGGTGATGTGGCTGTGGCGTGGTACATCGAGGATCAGGCGTGCGGAGGCGTTTTGTATGCGTTGCAGTCGCTTGATGAGCTTGGCCGGGGCTCCCGCGTAGAGGGCGTTCCCATAGTCGAGTCTGCTGCTGACGAGGGCCTGGGTGACTGTTCTTCTCGTGTCTGTCGGGATCCACCTGTAGATCTTACGGAGCATGCGGAGGGTGTTGAAGCAGGAGGATGAGACTGCGTTGACTTGCTTGGCCATGGAGAGCGTTGAGTCGAGGATGACTCCCAGGTTGCGTGCGTGGTCGGTGGGTGTCGGGGCTGCTCCCAGCGTCGTTGGCCACCAGGAGTCGTCCCAGGCTGAGGGGTTGGAGCCGAGGATGAGGACCTCTGTCTTCTCCGTGTTCAGTTTTAGTCGACTGATCTTCATCCAATCGGCGACGGCCTTCATCCCTTCATGGAGGTTGGATTTGGCGGCGAGGGGGTCCTTGGTGAGGGAGAGGATCAGTTGGGTGTCGTCGGCGTAGGAGATTATGTTGAGGTCGTGCTGTCTGGCGATGCGTGCGAGCGGGGCCATGTAGATGTTGAACAGTGTTGGGCTGAGGGACGATCCCTGGGGTACGCCGCAGATGATCTCGGAGGCTTCGGATCGGAATGGTGGGAGGCGGACTCTCTGGGTTCTGCCGGCGAGGAAGGAGGTGGCCCATTCCAGGGCCTTGTCTCGGATCCCTGCGTCGTGGAGGCGTGCGTGTAGAGTGCGGTGGCAGACAGTGTCGAAGGCGGCGGAGAGGTCCAGCAGGATGAGGGCTGCGGTCTCACCGTTGTCCAGCAGGATCCTGATGTCGTCGGTGGCGGCGATGAGGGCAGTCTCAGTGCTGTGGTTGCTGCGGAACCCCGATTGGGATGGGTCCAGGATGCTGTTTTCTTCGAGGTATCGGGTTAGCTGCTTGTTGACGATCTTCTCGATGACCTTGGCTGGGAACGGAAGCAGGGAGATGGGCCGGAAGTTCTTGAGGTCTCTCGGGTCCGCCTTGGGTTTTTTGAGTAGGGCGTTGATCTCTGCGTGTTTCCAGCTCTCTGGGAAGGTCACGGTCTCGAAGGAGAGATTGATGATGTTGCACAGGTGGGGTGCGATGGAGCTGCTGGCTTTGTTGAAGATGTGGTGCGGGAAAGGGTCTGACGGGGAGCCGGAGTGTATCGTGCTCATGGTCTTGATGGTGTCCTCGATGTTCACCCTGGCCCAGGCTGGCAGGGGATCGTGGTCGATGGTGTGCGGCGGGTCTGGTGCATCGATCTTCGTTGGGGCTGTCTGGGTGTTGAAGCTGTCGTGGATGTCGGCAATCTTGCGGTGGAAGAAGGTGGCGAGGGAATCGCACAGGGGTTGCGACGGTGGGATGTCGTTGGTGTTGGAGCTGGGGTTGGAGAGTTCCTTCACGATGTTGAAAAGTTCCTTGCTGTTGTGTGCGTTGTTGTCGAGGCGGTCTTTGAAGGAGATTCTCTTGGCGGACTTGATGAGGTGGTGGTGGTTACGGATGGCGTCTTTGTGGGCTGCGTGGCTGTCCGGTGCCTTATCACTGTGCCATTTCTTCTCTAGTTTCCGGCAGGTACGCTTGGAAGCTAGGAGTTCCGAGGTGAACCAGCTGGCTCTTTTGGTGGTGTCAGCGTAGGTGGGTTTTTTCAGCGGGGCGAGGGTGTTGGCACAGTCGTCCATCCATCTTCTGAGGTTGCAGGCAGCTTCGTCGGTGTTGGATGGGTCGGAGGGAGGGCTGAGAGCGAGGGTTGCCCGTAGTTGGTCTTCGGTGACTTTGCTCCAGCAGCGGCGTGGGATCTGTTGGGTGCGGTGGTGTGTGGTGGGTTTCTGGAAGGTGAAATGGATGCAGCGGTGGTCGGTCCAGAGGAGTTCCGTGGTGTGGCTGAAGGAGACGTGGGAGCTGGAGGAGAAGATGGGATCGAGCGTGTGGCCGGCGGAGTGGGTCGGTGTTGTGACGAGCTGGCTCAGACCGAGGTTGGCGAGGTTGTCGATCAGGGTGGTGGAATTGCTGTCGTTCTTGTTCTCCAGGTGAAAATTCAGGTCTCCGAGGAGGATGTAGTCGGTGGAGGTCAGGGCGTGCGTGCTGATGAAGTCGGCGATGGAGTCGCTGAACTGGGGTCAGGGCCCAGGGGGTCTGTAGACGAGGGTGCCTCTGAGGATGGTGTTGGGGTCCGTGTGGATCTGGAAGTGCATGTGTTCGGCGGTGCTGAGAGTGTTGTCGGTGCTGGTCGAGACCCTGATGGTGTTCTTGTGGACGATGGCGATTCCTCCTCCTACTGCGTTGGCGCGGTCTCTGCGGGTGATCTTATAGCCGTCTGGGATGGCTATGGCGATGTCGGGGGCGGAGGAGTCGTTCATCCAGGTCTCTGTCAGGAAGGCGACGTCTGGTGATGATGTGTCGAGCAGGTCCCAGAGCTCGACGGCGTGTTTGCGTGCGGAGCGGGTGTTCAGTAGGATGCATCGGAGGTGGTTGCGGTCCTTCTTGGCGGGTGCCTCGGTGGCTCGGAGGCTGGTGTAGCTGCAGTTCCGGCAGGTGAAGGGACTATGGGTGCGTTTCGGGGCGGCCTTGAAGCAGTTGTGCGTCCGTCCGGGGTTGAGAGCGTGGAGTGTGGTGGCATCGTATCGGCGTCGGTCCTCGAGGCTGGTGCCGGGGGCGCACGGCCCAGGGGTTCTGGCGCTGGGCGCGGTCCAGGCACGGACGGGTGCAGACGGGCTTGCCTTAGGCGCGCCAGCGGCGCGGCCGCGCAGCGGCCGCCATATATGGGGAGGTGGGAGGGAGGAGCAGCTGGGAGGCCGGGGCAGCGAATGGGCAGTCAGGGGGGCTGGGCCGCAGGGGACGCAGCGGCGGGATTGGAGAGAGGCAGCGAGGGGTACAGAAGGCAAGAAGGACACCGGGAAATGGGGGCAGCGAGGGTACAGAAGGAAAAATGGACAGAAATACAGTGGGGGCAGCGAGGGAGGCAGAGGAGAAAAAAACGGGCACACAGCAATGGGGGCAGCGAGGGTACAGAAGGAAAAATGGACAGAAATACAGTGGGGGCAGCGAGGGAAAAACAGACGAAAAACGGGCCCCGAGGCCACAAGCAGAGGGCGAGCTTACCAGCAGCAGCAGCGGGCAGAACACCACAGGCGGAGCTGTGTGGCGGGGGAGCGACCTACCTGGTAAGGTCAAGGGTCACATGCACATGATTTGCTGGGGGTTCAAAGACAGAGGTGAAATGTCAGGCAGTGTCTTCTGACAAATTGCTGCTTTTCTTATTGACATTGATGTTTGCTCTGACTGCAAAGAGAGGATTTTGTAATGGGAAACAAATGCGTTACAATCTAGCTGTGTGTGCTAAAGGAGGTGTGAAACTGTGGCTGTATTATCAAAACATATTTGTAACACCGTAAAATTTAATAAATGCCTTCAAATAAACTGTACATATGTTTCAAAATATATCAACAGTTAGGAAAAAAAATAATTTCCCACACATTGTAAGCTTTATCATTTTATCAGTAGACACACTGTGCAACATAGATCTGCTAACTACGTCCTGGTCACCACATTAAAGGCAAGGCTGGGATTTCCTTTCCCAAAGTTTACACCACAATAGAGTGCGGCGCAGATGTGTGTGGGCGCAGAGCAGTGTTTATGCTGCTAGTACACTGTGCAAACGTGGAGAACGCAGCCTGTCATCCCCGCGATTCCATGTAAACAAGCAAGACCTTGGAACAACATGGCAACTCTCAACAACGCACATCAGGTTTTGCAACCAAGTCAAGGGGGTTGAGTCAGCATGTGATGCCTTGTTGCGAGGGCACCTCATTTTTCCACCCCGATTCTTCGTCAAATCATTATTTTTGGGTGCGGTAGTTCATTGAAAATCCCAGAATGCACTGAAGAGGTAATGGAAGCGTAGGTCCGAAACCCTGATGGCGTCCCGATATAGAATCATTAGGCAACCTTAGCACAAAGCACATTGGATGATAAAACCCCAGCTGATTTCGGTTAGTAGTATGAAACGTGTCGATATTTAAAACCACAGGAAAGTGCATCATAATGGCACCCGTGGAAATACACACTCCACCTGCACGGAGGAGCGCCCGGAGTCACATCTTGTATACGTATTAACAATCCCAGAGCAGGCCCGGCGTGTCAACAGGCACTGACATCTGATTAACACTTACAGCAAGCTGTCTGCCAGAGGTCTAGGCAGTTTGTGACGGGTTTATTAAAAGTTGATGGAGCCGTCGAGTGATATAACGTATTCGCAAACCCCTTTATGAAAGCCTGTTCTGGATGGTTTTCATGTGGGTTTCCCAGACATATCTTAAAGGAGTTCACACCTTTTTTTACAGTCACCAAAAGTGTGTTTGGAACTGCACAGTGCATATGTATTGCTACTTGAACTGAGACGTAGCAAACCGCAATACCTACGTCAAAACAGTGGAGAATATAGTGCAACATCTATTCTGTGGAGAATCGAGATTAGGGAATATTCTTGATTTGCACATGTATACTACCTGTGAGGGGCAAGACTTGAATTCGAGAAAAAGCAATGGTAGATTTTACCGTTTTCTGCGAAGTACTATTGCGTATCCGCTCTGCCAGCAACTGTACTAAAATAATAGGTCTAGTCATATAGAGTAAATGCATTCTCTGACACTGTGGATGGAACAAGGACAACAGTACTTTTCACTGTCACAAAAATACAAATAATGATATCCCTCAGTCTCTCACATCAATTCAATCTTTTCTGCTTCGAGTAATTCATACAGAGGCAATCATTTATGTGAACTGTTTGGCATTTTAATATTTCATCAGTGCAACTGCTGATTATAGAACTTTATGTGGGAGCGTAGTTGGGGGAACCTCACATTAAAGAAACACTGCAACTAATTCACTAAATGGGCCTTTATGACGTTCACCCAGAGTCCGCTTCCATTCAACATGTTCAAAGGGAAAGGGGTGTGTGGTGCACACAACGGTCCAATAGGGCAAGGCAGGGAACGGGCTAGAAAACATTTTAAAATATGGTCTAAATTAACATTGACAAAGTAGAAGAGAACAAATGGCACATTATTGAATTGAGCAAACAGAACTCTAGAAACGTTTACACAAAAAATGTGAAAGTGCAGTGGCACATAGAGTTCACAAGAGAAATAACAATGGCCAGGAGGCTAATATAGGATGAACAATAAGGGCCTGTGGCACAAGCTAAAGGTATTCCGATTAATATATCAAAAACAATATACAGTGATGTACAGTGGTAGTAACGTCCACCCTACACAAAGCTTTGACATCCCCTAATTGAGATGAAACCGCAGCTTGCATGTTCCCACACCAGAACACAGCACTGTACATCTCTTTTATGTAGCAATGAATAGGTTTGTATCAAGTGCAAACCAAGGACAACAAACTCTACATGAAGGTGAGGGGGTGATTCCCAGTAATGCGCATGTGCAGTGGAGAATGGGTCGGGGCATACACCCCGCCACCGGCTGACTCGTCTCTCCTTCAGCGTGGGTGTGACTTCGTGCCCTGGATTGATAATTAGAAGCTGGAGGAACGGCCACTCCAGGGAGTGCTCATTTCCCCCCATGTATACGACTCACATGTGTGGCTGGATAATATGCCGTTTCTGCCTTCCTGACCTGATAGAAGATCACAGTATGTCACGTTATGCTTTGCTTTTTCTCAGATTCCTCCGAGTGTTACCGGAGGTGAATTTTCGCAGGAATGCAAGCACAATCTCTCCTAAACTCGAAGTAGAATCAAGCGCTACAAACACCGTTTCTGCTCAACTTCACCTTTGTTGCAGTACTTGGATGAGACTGTGTACTGCCCCTTTCTTTGTATTATCATTTAACAAGCATGAACGCGTCATCTAAACGTCACCTTGGACAGTCTAAACTTGATTCTGGCAATCTAATAATCCGTTCAAATGACTGAAACACGGCAGATTTGCTAAGATTTCACTTGGAAAAAAACAGCGCATGAGTGCGGTATGTTGCATTGTATGAAATGCTTAGACTTCAGCAATAGGCTTGGCAAATGCAGAAGGTGTCTGTACAGACAAAGCAATGCGCTGATACTTTCGCGCTCTTTTATTACCAAAATGAGATTTAGCATTCGATATGTGTCTTTCACATTAGTATGAATAACACCAGCTGAAGTGGGAAAAATAAGTGGTGATTCGAAGTCTGCAGCACACGTTCAATCAAGGAACACTAATGCCTGAATTCAACTTCGAATGGTTGCATAATTACACGTACATAGCTCAGCCGGCATGACTGGGGGGGGGTTCACGCGGGGGGGGGGGGCAATTTAAAGATTTTTTTTTTTAAACTTACCTGATTGAGTCCCGCGCCGCCTCCGCTCCTGGCTGGGTCTGCGTTTGGCTTTTTCCTGCTGCTTCAGAAGACCAGGAAGCAGGCATCCTCCCCTAAGCAAATCACAATGCTGCAATGGCAGCGTTGTGATTGGTGCGGACGGGGCCCAGCCGGGCGCCTGTAGGGAGGCCATTTTCTCTATGTAGGCTGACATAGAGAAAATGTAGAGTGCGCATGACTGCTTTGGTCGGCAGGGCCGACCAAACAGTCAGGGCCCACAACAGTGGGCAAGCCACTCCTCCCCAACCCGCCCACCCCCAACCAGGCATACCCTCCCGCCCGCCCCCAACCAGGCATACCATTCTGCTTTCTCGCAGCGCGAGAAGCAGAAACATGAAATGGTATTTAAAATACCATTTCATGTTTCTGCTTCTCGCACTGCGAGAAAGAAGTGGGGCGGCGCTCCTCCGCCCTAATGGAGGAGCCGCCACTGAGATCGACCCTTGCCTCACTTTGGCAAGAGGTGGTCATTTGGGAGCCAGTATTTCAGCCAGGACTTCAGGAAGCTCTCTGGAACCAAGCCACCTGCTCCCTCCAGGAATCCCAGGTTGTTGTGTCTGGATCTATTTTCTGCATCTTCCACTTGTGCCTCCAGTTGGGTAGTGGTGAGCAGTAATTTGGCGACTGAGTATTTTAGAGGAGTGACGTCGTTCTCCAGGGCGAAGACCCTGCCCTCCGTTTCAGTGACACTGGTTTCTACATTCCGGAGATCTTGCAGGAGTAGAGTCATGTCCACCCTTACTTCTCCAGTTTTGGTTTCCACTGCCTTCCTTGAGGCTTGGATTGCTTGGAGGATAGTGTCTGTCAGTAGGTTCTGCTGAGTGTTCTTTAAAGAATCCTTCCTCGTGACCACTACCCATGGCCGAATGTGAAGTGGTAAATTTGTCGATCTTCGTTTAGGCCTAGGATAGTGGGCCTTTTATTTTTACCCATGGCTCCTCTTCACACGTCGGTGGATTGGGAATTTGCCAGGGTGTCCCACTTGGTCACTAGTCGCCAGGTATGGCTATGCTGTGCTATGTTGGTGAGGGAATTGTCTGTGCCTAGTTTGTGGATAGTTGGGTATATATCCGCAGAGGCTAGAATAACACCGGTTTGAAGGGGCCTGCCAGTCTGGGCAGCTGAAAAGTTGCTTTTAGGAATGCCTGTGGATCAGTGCAGCCCTCTCTAGTGGTGTTTGAGATATTGGCTCTTCACATGAGACCAACCGTCCAGATGGGGCTATGACCCTGATTTCCAGGGGGCCGAAGGGTGTGCCAAGGCGGTGTGGTGCTGTATTTAGGGTCTCACAACGGTAATGCAGGAAGTGTTATCCAGGTGATGGCCCCGGTAAAGAAGATGGTGTAGTGGCCTGCCTCGGTTGTGTCCCAATGTCGCAGGGTGTGGGCCCCCCTGCCGCAACCCAGTGTTACAGGCTCAGAATGCTTGTCTGCAGAATTCCTCTCCTGGGGGAGATTTCAAAGTATGGATCCCATCGCAGACCGGGAAGAGGGAGAGCAGGGGGTGGGATGACGGCCTGCTCCGGCGATGCCCCAGTGTCACAGGATGCGGGTCCCTACTGCCGCTGCACAGTGTTGCCAGCCAAAGGACCTCCTTGCGGGGTCGAGCCACAGAGCCCCCCTTTTAGAAACCGCCCCTTGGGTCCAGAGCCCAACGAAGGGAAGACCAAGGGATGGGGGATGGTTTCCAGGCCTACCGCCCCCAGAGTGCAGTTCCGCTCTACCTTGGGATTGCCCAATGACAAGCAGGTGTCCACCAGGGGGCCAGGCGTGCATTAGTGTAGGGTATGGGGGTGTTATGCCCTCACTGTTGCTCAGGGGTAGGGCTCCCCGTCAGGCTTACTGCGGTGGGTTGTGCGGTCTTCAGGCGCTGCCACATCTCCTACTACATGCATTTCCACTACAAAGACACAAACTGTCATCTCTCATGCAGTGGTCTTCCCCTGGAAGTGCTCCATGAAAACTATGACATGTTTCATTCTGAAAGATCTCTTCCCTCCTAGTCTTACTCATTTTTTCACTCTTCAGTTGTCAGTGCTATGCTGAATGCTTACAGTGACACCGTAGACAACATTGCCAACCGCATCAGACTACTCCAGCTAAAACCTTTACACTGAAAACCAGGCAGCTGTGCTTAAACGATTTCCTTGTAAACAGCTGAAGTCTAATTTGAAACACTAAGACATTTTGAGTTTCCCTCCAAATCACCTATGCTTTATATTAAGCTCAAAGCTTTAATGAAGGACAGAAAACAAGCCATCTGTTCACCAAAGGCATGTTACTTGCAAGATCAGATAACCATGTCACCCATAATCCTGCTCCTTTTCTATTCAAGTTTATCTACATTATTACTAGGTATTTTACAAGCTATCTAGTTCATCAGCAACTTACTGCAACCAATTCCTATATTTCGTCACTAACAGAGTTATATCCCATAGAGACACCATCATGTTCACCCAGTTTTCAGCGGTACCGCTCCCACCCAAAAGTATGAACAGTCACTTTTAAGACCATACCTTCAGAAGATTTCTTGATCTTGCTAAAGCATCCTATCCCTGCTGTGTATTTCACAGACACCCTTCTAGTTTACACCATAAATTCAAACCTCCCAAAAAACTTCAATAAACGTTGTACTTGTTAATCAATGCATCAATTACCAAAGGAACCTTTCCATAACCTCTAAAAATAGGATAGATTTACTTTCACCCAAAAACAAAACAAATCTTGGGCCTAACATTTTGGTCCTCTTATGGCAAGTCTCCAAACATCCCTGGCAAGGTAAAGCATTAGAAAAATGTGCCTCTTCCCAATTGGGTAGCTATATGAACGATGACCACCTTTTGGCGGGCTACCAATGTGGCTTTCACCATAGCTGTAGCACTGAGAGGGCCACTCCTAAAAATGTAGCTGATGTTCATTGCGCATTAGATGAGGGAGACTCCTATCTAATGGTTATCCTGGATTCATCACCAACCTCCATCAGAGCTAGCTGCTTTTGATTGCTAAGAACTCTAGAGCACTGCATGGGATTGTAAGAACCAGTTTTGAGATGGGCCTTCTCTTTTTTCTGTCCAGTCGTTTTGAATTGGTAAAGATAGGAGGTGATACCTCTGGAATGGTGACATTCCATGTGGGTCTTTCAATATTGGTTAAACACTGTTCAATGTATACTTCGAACCACTGAGCTTGATATTCAAGGGGTTGGGAATTCCCACTCATCAACATGCAAATGACACACAACCATGTATATAAAAAAAATCGTCATTAAATGATGTACTCCTCCTTCTAATCACCTATAAATGCTGAAATAAGTTCTATTACATATGTCTAAACAAACTCAAAGCCAACAGGCATTCTCCCTCAATTGCCTAATCATCTAAATCTCTTGGATTCGGTTTTGACACTTTACTTTCCCTCATCCCTTACATTCTATAAACACAGTTGCTCAATTCTCTAACTGCATCCTTCATTTTAAAAAGAGACAGAAGTTCACTCTTTGACGATCTCTTAACTGCACTTTATCAACCCCATTTTGCTGGGCTTCCTCAGTTATACCTGGATCCACCAAAAGATGTTCTCCATTCAACTGCAAAACTCATTTCTGTCTTAAGGAAGAATGATCGCCTCTTTCATTACTTACAAAGCTACATTGACTTCCCATTAAGGTGAGGAACAAATTCAAAATATTTTGTATTATGTCTAGACTCTAAAGGAATTAAGCTACAAAGGCCAATATACCTCAGCAATCTTCTAAATATCTCTTGTGTCCAATGTGGCCTCAGAAGAACTCTGTCCTAATAGAAACATCAAGACTCAGCAAGTAACACGCCAAACAACAGATATTTACAGGGGGAGCAACAGACTTCGGGGACTCGTTGTCGACCAACACGTGATCTACCCAACCTTCTTTCTTTCAGAAAAACATTAAAGACTCCTCTTTTTTGGGGCTACTTGAACTGTATCTACTGTCACCTTATATCCCATGTGTTGTTTAGACACTTGTGTGCTGCTCATTTGTCGCTTGGGCCGTTTTTGCACAATAGCACTATAGAAAACAATAAATAAAAAATAAATTTAGGGAAGCTACTAGAGCATCACTGCCCTGTTCTTCATGTTAAGGAGTTTAGCACAAATGAAATGGTGAGTCAAGATATTAGTGCTTTTACCTTAGTTCCATCAAAGCCATTCCCAGCTATCATCTAAAAAGAACCGTTTCTCCTTAGCTTGGGAACCTCTAATAAAAGTTAAATGAACTATTGAGCTTACATTTTCTTAACTTAAGAATATTGTAATTGCTGTTTTTTTCTTCTGCTGAGCAGTTATATTATCGCACCAAATTGCCAAAATGCAGTTTTGAGCTACCTTGCCATGTGCTACCATATAATTACTCCCCTTTCAGCATGTCCACAATTGTATTCCATTTAGGTTTACTTCCGGACTGTCGAGCTTGTACAAGAGCCTGTACCTGGATCCCCTGGACTTAGTTTCTACTTTAAAATTAATGGAATTCCAATTTTCATCAAGGGTTCTAACTGGATTCCAGCTGACTCCTTCCAGGACAGAGTAACCTCAGGAGTGTAAGTCCTTGTTGAGTGATTTTTATTGCTCATTTTTATTCTTCTGGTTGTGTTACTATCCTCTATCAATTATATTAAAGTTATTTTTGTTCTCTTTTTCCATGTCATAGTCTTTCAGTGACAGTCGTATATATAAATGAACTGGAATACCCCCAGCAACCTGGCGGGATGTAGCTTCTGCTCATACTCCAAACCAATACCATCTTTACCATCCTTCTCTCAAAGAAATCAATGCAAACACCACTGTGCCCGGATGGTCTATCATACAAATAAATTACTCCCATTGTTTACCTAGAAGATTGAGGACAAGACTTAAGTCGTGCAGTACCTCAGTAGGGCCCCATTGAGGGCCAGAGCAGAAGCTAAGGCCTTCAGAGAGGTACGAGGACAGTGCCATGATTATCTCAACCCCTCTCCTGTGCAGTGGAATACCAGATGGGACCCGGAGCCTGCATTTGCCGCAGTTGGAGAGCAGCTTCATGGCGCTTAACACTGGAGAAGGCAGGGGGCGCTTGTTGCCTAAGGCGGCCCCCTTGTGAAGTTTGCAGCCTGGGCAGCACGGTGGCAATAGGCGGCAGCAATTCGGACCTGCCCCGGGTGGGCCCTAGAGTCCCAGGTGCAGTGAGTGTGGAGATGTTGTGGCACCAGGCCGAGCGCCTGCATGAGAAAGTGCCGATGAGGGTTGGGCCAGGAGGAGGTGGGCCTGGACTTGGGGCCCGGAGGACGTGGTTTCTGGCAGCCATAAATGAGTGAGTGACCCGCTTGGCCCAAGGGGGTACCCCCTGACAGTGACCTGGTCAGTGTGAGTTCAAGGGCCAAGAAAAGGAGTCCAGGGGGTGCCTGGTCTACTAACACGATTGGCCGACTGAGACACAACTGATCGTACCAGCTGAGTGCAGGAGACCAGGGGAGGTTTAAATCTGAAGGAGCTTATAGCTGTTCTGCAATGCATGCCGCAGTCTAGAAAGATAAACCAACTAAGCGGTCACAGACAAATAAAATAGTGAACTACACCCATGTTATCCAACCGGAAGGCCCGGTGACTGAATCAAGGTTCAGAGTGGGTAGCAGGGGGAGCGTGTCCTAACATTGGAGGATCTGATGGCAGCAATCAATGGCTCGAGAGTCGAGATGGTGGTTAAAATTGACTCGGTGGCTATTGACGTGAACTTGCTCTGCACGGATCTTCAGAAGGTTGCAGATAGGGTCACTGAGACGGAGGGCATGGTCTCAGAGCTCCAATGTAAGGTAAAGGAGTTGAAAGGGACAGTCCCTAAACTGTCCAAAGTATCTGCAAAACTAGAGGACTGAGTGGAGGACTCAGAGGGCAGGTCCAGACAAAGTAATCTGTGCTTCATCGGGTTTCCTGAAAAGGCAGAAGGTCCATCAGTGGAGCTGTTGTTGGAAACCTGGATTATGACGGAACTGCGACCCAAGAAATTGTCAAAATTCTTCAACATAGATCAGGCTCACAGAGCGCTGGTCCCGCTGTCGGGGGCGCTCCCTAGGACCATCATTGTTCGAATGTTCAATTTCAGGGACCGTGATATTATATTGCAACATGTTCGGGTCCATGGCCCACCACAGTTCAAAGGGAATAGCATCTGTTTTTCCAGACTACACCAAACGAGTGTAGGATCTGCATAAAAACTTTGTCAGTCAAGTGGCCGCATCGGAACCGAAGACTGAAGTTCAGTTTGATGTTCCCTGCTAAACTGACGGTCGTGTATGATGGAAAGACACTTTTTCTACACACCGGAGGAAGCCAATGACTGGTTAGACACGTTGCCTGGAGGCACTCCGAGCTGAGATACCCCATTAGGACGGAATCGCCAGGCCACGGTACGACAATCGGCAACATTGAAGGGGTGGACCATGTTGTCAGTAAGCCAGAACTCCTCACAACTGCTGGGATGCATAGTGGTTTGCCCCGAAAGGACCCTGGCGGAAACAGAGGTGGTGCCGGACACCGGACTCTCATTTACAAGGCATAGGGGGGTCCCGGGCTTGGGTAGTGATACCACTGATGGAGGTCCTGTTCTGATTGAGCGTGGTCTCTTGGCAAGGGTGGAGGAGGTTGAGGGCATCAGGTGCAGCCTTGTATTGGGTTGCAGTCCTGTGGATTGATGCTGCTTGAGGTAGCACTGTATGAGAAGGCGAGAGCAAGGAATGATGGGGTGTCCAAAAAGTATCAATGTATGTCTGAGTCTTGAGTAACATTTGTTTGCTGGCGGGGAGATAGTGGCCCTGATGCCGGGGGTGAGGGTCTTGAGTGCTAAGGTGTTGCCACTCCCTCTGGTGAGAGGACTACTAGCGTAACGCAAGCACTAGTTGGGGAGGAGCTCATTGATCTCAGTGGGTGGGGATGGGGCGGTGGATGTGTTACCACAAACTGCCAGTTGCAGGGGTGGGATTATTTCATGTGCTGCCTGAGGGAGGGTGGGGGAGAGGGGACATCTGTATTCTGTTAAAGCTGAGTTTCAGAGGAAGTTGGACTGCTCTTATGTGATTTTTTTTCATTGTATCGGAAGTGCCAGGAAGTGATGAGGGTCTTATGGTTGAAATAGGGATCAGCAATGGGACGAGGGATGATTGTACTCCGATTAGCAATGGCGAGTAATGCCACTAAAATATTGACATGGAATGTCATAGGGCTCGGTTGGGTGGAGAAGAGAAGGAGGTTTCATGCATAAATGAAGCACTATGGGGTCTCAATGGCCTTCTTGCAGGAGACACGTGTGGGGCGAATGCATACAGGCACTACGAAAGAGATGGAGGGGTCACCTTTGCTCAACTGTGTACTGAATGGAGTGCTGGACTGTGATGGAGCTAAGCTACATATGAAACCTGCACTGACCTGGGCCTTGTCATGGTCAGTGAAACTTTGATGCATTATTTCAGTGAGAACTGGGGAATTGCGAGTGGTAGAGCAATAGAGAGGGAAGCCCTGAAGGTGGTACTCCGCGGGGAGTGCATGAAAACCATGTATGAGGTCAGGAAGCAATTGGAGAGCAACCTGGATAGCCAGGAACGTAAACTGAGTGCACTCGAAAATGAGTTGCCGCAATACCCGGACAGACTCCCAGAAGGGCGGCAACGTAAAAGGGAACTCCTGGCAGATTGGAGTAGGTTGAACAAATTTGTGTATAGGCCCATTCCACAGCGTCTGCATTCTGGGGGAGATAAAGTGGGAGCATTGTTGATTCAGTTGGTTAACCAAGAGGCACGTCAGGTTCCGCTGTTGTCTATAAAAGGCGTGAGCGAGAAACTGGTGTGCACTCAACAGGCCATTCACGCCATGTTTGCGGTCCATCGTAGACACATCTATCAGCCGTGGCCCGGGGATGTAGTTGGATGTAGTGGGGGATGTCAATATCTGCGGGATGCACCAATGAACAGATTGGAAGCGGAAGATAGGGACTACCTAGAGTCGCTGTTAGCCAGAGATAGTGGCGGCCATAGATAGCCTTAAAACAGTGAAGGCACATGTAGGGGACGGGATACCAGCGGAGCTCTATCAGAGGCATGCCGGAGTAGTGGCAAACAAATTGCTGGAAGTCTATAATGAGGCCCTAGAAAGGGGGCGACTGCTGGACTCAATGCGTGAGACACTGGTGGTGATGTTGCCAAAGGATCCGTCGGAGCCGTCGTCATACCGCCCATTATCAATGATGAACGTCGCTGTAAAGACACTTAGTAAGGTGCTGGCGACGCACCGGTTGAGTCACCTTCCCTCGCTGATCCACTCGAAGTGTGATTTATCCTGAAATTAAACACCCTTTGTAATATCAGCCGACTGGCGCATGTTTACCACCCCCGCATTTGGAAGAGGACACCTATTCCCTAGCATTCCTGGATATGGAGCAGGCGTTCGATTCGGTGAAATGGGAATATTTGTGGATAGTACTCGACAAAGCAGGGTTGGGTAGTAAATATATAGCCTGGGTATGACTTTTGCATACCGAACCGGGGGCGAGAGTCAGGATGGGAGACAGGGTTTCCTACTGTCGCCTCTTCTGTTCGCCCTAGTGATGGAGTTACTTGCGGGTACTCTTCAGAGGGTGATGGGAACCTGGGTTATCCATGTGGGAGAAACACGGCATGTACTATCAATGTACACCAATGATGCCTTCGTATATCTTCGGCAGCCGGAGTATTTGGTGCCCATACTATTGGGGCAATGCACACATTTGGGGATATCTCAGGGTTCTATGTAAATCGTGACAAGTCCTCCCTCTTCCCCTTGGGGGAGTTGAGGGGAAAACCGTCTGACCAACTGCCAGGGTCAGAACTCTCTTGGGAGACTGCAGGTGTGCAGTAACTGGGAACTAAAGTTGTGCAGACTGTATCGGACTCGACAGCCCTAAACATGCAGCAAGTAGTAGATGGCCTGGGCTTGACTATCCAGGTTTTGGAACACATTGCCCTTGTTCCTGATGGGGAGAGTGGCCCTGATCAAAATGGTGCTGGTGCCGGGATGCCTCTACACATTGCAGGGCTCGCAGTATAAGATCCTGCTGCGTTACTTCACTGAGATTGATAAACTAATTACTGAGTTGCTGTGAGCTGGGAAGCGGGCGAGAGTTGGGCTCAGTACCCTTAAACAGACTTGGAAAAAGGGTGGTCTTGAGTTGCTGGTTGTGGAGGCCTACTGTATGGCGGTGCACTTGCAGCATGCAGTGCACTGGATGGATCCAGATGACAATTAGGAGAAATAGTTGCTGGGGGGCTCTTGTGTTGTGAAGTTGCTCCCCATGTTGCTGTTGAAGGGTGCTGGGGTGCCGGCCGAGTTGCCATGTGTAGTGAGGCAGATGTGTAGATTGTGGGGACGGGTGGTAAAAAGGGTGATAAAGAGGGCAGGCACCATCTAGATTAGACATGTCTATTGGTGTGCTCCAGCCATTCGTGAAAATGACTGCTGACCTGAACATATAGAAGGAAGAGGGGAGGCTGTAGCACCCTGGGAGACCTGCACACAGACGGATGATTAATTACGAGGCAGGAGGCGGGTGAGACCTTTGAGTGAGGACATGGACAGTACTTCTAATATGCAAACATTTCTGCTGTGGCGCGTAAATTGTGGCCCAGTTTCCTGGAAGAATCCTCTCACTCACAGACTCTGGGGGCACTTTTAGCTCTGGATGGGGTAGAAAGTTGATATCTCACCTGTATAGGGCATTTTGTGACGATCGTTCTGATCCACTAATGAAAATATAGGAGAGGTGGCCAGAAGCAATAGCTGAATCGATTACGGAAGCAGACTGGAATAAGGTTCATGAGGGAGCGAAGACAGTTTCCTTCAATGCGAGATTCAAGTTAATTCAATATAACTACAGTCACCAGGCATACCTAATCCACAACACATCATATATCCCGCAAGAGAGGAGAATTATTCGTGTTGTGGTGAGGGGGAAGCTGATTTCATACACATCGCTTGGTCCTGTAGATCTCTGGGCTCTTACTGGCAGGAAATAGAGGAGGGTGGTTCTGCTGGGTTTACTCCCACACCTGAAGAGGAAAAGGCTAAGTAGGAGGTTTGTGCTCCTGGAGCTCGTATTGGCTAAGTGAAAGATTGCCAAGAGGTGGATGGCGCATAATCCTCCCAGTGTAGGAGAGTGGCTTAGAGACATATCAGAGTGAGCAGTGGCTGAGGAAATCCATATGAGACAGACTAGGCACCACAATAAGGTGGAAGATGATTTACGAGTGTGGGCGGCTATATTGGATGCACTAAGGGACCCCCTGGATTTGCAGCCCCTTTGAGGGCGTAGCAGTTGAATAGCATTGGCTAGAATATCTGGAAAGTTCAAGGCACACAGGGAAGGGACAGGCTGGGAGTGCCCAAACTTGACTGAGCAGGTATAGAGACAATATTGGTTGCAGTCACTCGCAATATGTGCTGTGCAAAGGGGGCGGCCCTCGATGAAGGACGGAGACGCACACTGAGGAGTACGGAGTATTTTAGTGGTACAACATGGAGGGCAGTAGGGGAGGGGGAAGTTGGGGGAATTCTCGACACAACAGTTATAATATATGTGTTGAACATGACAATGTGATGGTAATGTATGTTGTGTTGAAATGTAATAAAAACTATATGAAAAAAACCTAGCAATTTGTCATTCTTTGTTTGTGTATACACATACATATCCGCTTTCTAGCCCTTCCTGGTCTGCTCTTACTAATGGGAGCCCCAACTGGATATTTTCACCCCTATTTTTATTCTGTCACTAAAACAGGTCTGCAGCCTGTGTTGTGATCTATTTTAACTTTGATTACAAAAAGATTAATAAGTTTGTGTTTTCAAGCTTTGGGAAATTATAATTTTCCTTATATCTAGCTTACGTCGTAGCTGCTATTTTGAATGCAGTTTTTGTGTTGTTTCAATACCTGCAAAAGGCAGATTTCTGCTGGTGGTGCAATTACTACAAACTTCTGTTTTTATTCAGCCTTCTTCCTGACTTTTACTGCTGCTACAGTGGAAGACTTACCAATAATTGTTGAAACAGCCGGTTGGTGCTGATGCAGGAAGTTGTAGTACTTGAAGATTTAGAGCCTTTGTTTACAACCTCCAAAGACTGTCTGGTAGAAGGAACTAGCAACTGAGTGTAGGACCTGGATATTTTGAGCTATTAATATATAGAGTGCCTTACCTTAGACAAGTGTTATGACCTTGATTAAACTTAAGTACCCCTTATCTACTCCTCATCCAGCATGTCTTCAGAGGCACAGCCCCAGATTTAAAATACTATTCTTCAGGTAACAGATTATCTTTTTACTTTATACATGCACTAGCACTGTTTACTACTAAGGGTATTTGTACCATTCTATGCTCTTCTAAGTTTTATCACGCGAGCGCCATCTTCACACAACCTCACTTTCCCTCACCTTCCTCCAAGAGGAGGGGGAGAGCTCTGCATGCACCTTACTATACTCTGTACTGGGTCCTCATCCAACTAGGACTTTGATGCCAGGAGTGCCCTCTTCAGCATTAATTTCACATCCTTGATTATCATAATTGTGCTCTGCTCTTTATCATCCCATGGGATCATCTAGATAAGCTCACCTTGAAGAAAAGGAGGCAGCACTTCAACGATTTCATGAACTCAATCAAGTTATGTTCTCCCTATCCTGCAATGTGCCCACCTCTTAATTTTATTATTCATCTTCATCTTGTTGTAAAAAGTTCCTGATTTATGTATACGCACACATGTAAACACTCGCACAACACCCTCCCTGCCCATAATCACATTGATGCTGTTGGTGTGTGAATCATGAATCACTGTGGTTTGATGTGGAAGACATAAAACGTTTGAGGATTAAAAGATGCTAAACGTTATTTCTGATGGCTATTTCTAACTGCAGATTCATCACAGTTTGAATATCTCCAGGTGCCAGACTTGCTCTGGAGAATTTCTTTCAGTAGTTCTCCTGTGTGCCAATAGGTGGCAACATGCGGCCCTGCACTGGCTGGATACTGCCCCAGAAGAGACGGAGCAGAGTTGCATATCCGTACCATCCCTGTGAGCTGATGTCAGTTTTTTCCTTTAAATGCCTTGTGACGGAGTTACGAAGCTTTGCTCCCAACTTTATAGATCTTCTGATGGTTTTCAAATTCTACCAGGACAGGTTGCTAAGGAACTATGTCCTCTCTGAAAACAATTTCCCTTAAGCCATGCCAAGACAGGCACAAGCAGAGAATGCTTTATCAACAAAAAAGGAGGGGGGGACCCAGGAGCCATTAATGGTCCAGTGTCCATGCTCCATATATAATGCATTTAAACAAAAGGAGGACACTGTTCCTGAGGCAGATAATGGCCACGTGACCCCACGAGATAAGTCTTTTATACCTGGGCTTCGGTCATGACTTGGGTTGTCTAATCAATTTGACCTGATGCACCCAAAGTCGATTTGAGACCTGGAGGTTAAGCTGTACCTTGCGAAGCCTAAGAAGTCACAGCCTTCACACAGGCCCTGCTCCTATTTAAAGATCTAGTCCCAGTCATGAGGGCCTTCCCTTGACTGCTCCCCTTCCTGCTCAAAATCTGTAGGTAAGTCACACTCGAACTCCAAACACAAGTGCAAGAAAGCAAAGTAGGACCTAGCCCCATCTTGCTCTAAATAGGAGTGAGTGCATCAATGTCTGAGGTCACCCGCCACACTACCAATGCCCCAGCTGGTCCATACCTGAATGAGTTCCCCAGGTCATCGTTTACCCCATAGCAGATCAGATCAAAGCCTTTACGGAGGGCATGATACAAATCTTTAGTGCACCTCTGACTCTCTCTGGCATGCTTTCAGGCCCCATGGAGCCGCAGGGGCCTTCAGTCGGGTCCTTCCTCAACATCCTCTGCCCACTTGGGACTCGTTACCGGACTCGTACTGACCATGCACAAGTTTCCATTCTGGCCCCAAGGTCCACGCCTGTTTCCACTGCACTGATGCTGTGCCGTCTCCACTGGCAACAGTCGGTGACCTGGTGCCGATGCCCATGTCAGACCATGAACCAACATTGGCAAGAGCTCGCTCAGTGTCATGCTGTGAAATAACAAAAGCGCAACCAGTTAGCGAGCCTCTTGCTTCCTACCCGATCCCACCATCAGCAGAGGCTCCACTTACTTTTGTTTGTGACTGATCATAAACCAGAATAGGGAGCACCCAAAGATACAGATGATGATGGACAGTGAGATGGCTTGCTTCTCCCTCATTATACTGTGATACTTCATACATTGATTTACAGAATACCAGTGGGTTCGTCACCTCTCCTGAAACAGAGCTTGACTCACCACATGGGCCACCGACCAAGAAAAATGCCTCATTTGCAGTGGCTATTTGAAGGGCAGCTGAGGAAGTAGAATTGGAGTTACTCTCTGTTGCGACAAAGACTACTGTTCTGCTGGAGAATCTCCAACTTGGGCCAGCGAAATAAGAGCCCTAACTCCTGTTTTACGACACCATAACAGATACCTTGATGGCTACATGGTTGAAATCACGCTTTTGTTCACTCATAAGTTGAGAAGTAGACAGGTAACACAGGCCTGAACCTGAGCATATTGGCTTCCTAACCAAGCACTCTACCCCAGAAAGTCGTCTTTCACGGGCTTCGGCCAGTAAAAATAATCCCACCTCGTTTCCCACCAATCCCCTTTATATAAAATGAAAATAGATTGATGCACATGCCAAACAGATATTTTGTTTACCAGCTTGATGTTATGGTCCATAAATGCAGTCTGCCACTTAGGTCGCTCCATGCATGCCTTATGGGACATGGCCAGCAAGATCTTGCTGGTGGTCCTGAAGTACTTAGGGCCTCCCTGGTTTAGACTATCCATGTTAGGCAGGATGTGGCAAAGTATGTTATCTGTGCAGTACCAGTGTTGTGCTTTGCAGGCATGACTGGATGAGATCCCTCCGATTTTTTGGCAATGTGCAGGCATCTCTGATAGACATACCTTTTGATGGTTCCAGACGTTTGGTAGAGAAGGCGAAACCTGCACTGAAACAGTTTGAAGACAGTAGGGTCACTGTGTGTTCATTTGGGCTTTTGAGTCATCCAAAGCAATTCCCTATAGAAAACATCAGCACTCCTAGCTTGCGGTGCAGTAGACAGCCCAGTCCTGTCTGGCTGTGAACGTGCCACTGGTAGATTGCACTGGCCCTCAGGGGCATCAGTCCTCCAACTCCTCACCTCTTGCTACGACAACCACAAAGGCGCTTTGGTTTGTCTTCATCAACTTGAGACCAACCTGTAGAGGCCAGGATTCATTATTTCCTCCCACATTGCAGTCCATCACGTCCGTCAGATGGGTCTTACAGATTGTTCAAAGGGGCAACTCCCTGCCTTTTATTACCTTCCGACTATTCCTTTCTACCCCCACCAGATTGAATCTTGGAGGAGCCTCTTTCAATTTACTGCAGGAGGTACATCTCTTATGGTGCCATGAAAAGGGTACCAGACTCAGAGAGGCGAGGGTTATTATTCAGGCTACTTTGTTCTGAAAAAGGACAGCAGCCTTAAACTTGTGCTGGACCTTCAGCCTCTAAATGTCTTTCTGCAAAAGGACAAATTAAAAATGCTCACTTTGGCTTAGATTCTAACTGCTCTGAATCCAGGGAAGTGGATGGTTTCCCTGGACTTGCAGGACACATATTTTGATATACCTGTCTCCCAGTCCTACGGAGGTTAGCTGTGGTTTAAGGTGAGTCAGGAACACTTTGAATTTGCAGTGCTCCCCCTCAGCCTCACCTAGCCCCCTCAGGTGTTTACGAATGTGATTGCGGTGGTTGCTTCTCATCTTTGAAGGTAAAGAGTTCCAGTATTTCTGTGCTTTGCTGACTGGTTGGTGAAGGCGGGTTCACTGCAGGCCGAATTCTTTTTTGAACCTGCAACAAGGATGCTCTCATCTGTTAAGTGATCTTTCCTTTCGTATTATTGTTTTTTTTTTTTTCCAAGGATGCGCCCCACCCGCGTTAGCTCATGCCATTTATCTCCATGATTTGCATTGTCTTCCATTGCTCTCAGAGAAGCTCAACTTGGTAAAGGCCCTGTGAAGCACTTGAAGTATTGTCCTCTCGTATTGGTTACTGGCACTGAAATTAGGAAAGAGCAGTATACAATTCCTATCCTCCTGGGGGGAATGTTTCATTGCAGCTGCAGGACGGAGGCACAAATATCAGGATCTCCCAACCACTATTACCGTACCCCATCGACATTGTGCATATGAACAAAGGGGGCTAGAAAGGGGGACACAAGCATGTTTAATCAGTGCCTCGGAGTCTTGCATATTCAGGGTTTTAAAGAAATGGACTGCATCACCTCTGTTATTGATTTGTCAAGAGGCAGTGAAGGAAACCCAAAAACTCAAATGATAGCAATGCTTCTTGCATGCTCCAACACCTCCCAGATTCCTCACAAAAGTTTACAAAGCTCCTACATATTTCTTCTGCATCACCACTTTGTACTTGAAGTCGAAGGCGCTTCAGGTTTGGTGGGTATCTTGCCTGCCTGCCAGGTCAGCAGACCGATGTCCTCCACTCCCCGGTCGGAAGACCTCCTGCAATACTTAGAGATCTCCATCAGACAAGCAGGGATCTCTTTGCCTTCAGTAGAGCCTTGGTGAGGTGGCGAGTGCGGCACCACTGAAAACACTGAAGCTTTGCTCAGTGAGCACCATGTTTAATGCACCCAGATGGCAAATTGTTTTGATTTTCAAAAACAAACTCCCAACTGGAGAGTTTTATGTTGTTGTTTTTTTTTAGAGTTTTGTATAGCGCGAACTAGACCCGAGACATCAGGTATCAGAGCACCTTACATAAGCACCAGTTTCGTTACAGATGGACACAATCATTTTTGTTAGGCACTGGAAGATTAACCGCTTAACCGCGGCGGCAATTCCGCCGCGGTGCGGCGGTTTTATTGAGTGGGCGGGGCCGCGGCGGCCAACGGACGTGCGCAGAACTACGGAGGTAGTGCTCGCGACGGCCATTGGCCGACAGAAGCAGCGAAGGAGTTAAGTGATTTGCCCACAATCACAGGATGTTGAGCGTCGTTGCCAAGACTCGAACTCGGTTCCCCAGCTTTGAGGTCGACCGCTCTAGCCGTAAGGCTACATCCTCTCCCGCTATTGAGAAACAAAAAAACCCAAATATGTTTGCTCCCAGTGCATGGAGACTTTTCTTAGGTTTCCTTTCTGAGATATTCAGGCTTTCCTCATGGTCCTGAACAGTGAAAATGTATGTCTGAGCATGTGCTCGAAATGGAAATGATGGTCTGATGTGCATTAATTGAATGGCCCAATGACAGGCAGGACGTGGATCAAAGGTTTCTGCCAGAAGAGGGTACGCTGTTGAAAACATGGCACTTCCCAAACTCTAGATAGAGTGTGGGAGCCACGAGTTGGTGCACGGTTTATCTTTCAAACTCTGTATGAACTTTTAATTTTGATCAATTATCCAGGCTAGTTTCCAGCTTCTCCTTCCTGTTCCTCCTCCTATTCTCAAAGAATTTCACTTGACCCTTGCAGCTCACTACTCTAGGCTTCACCTGCTCAAGACAGGCTTCTACTGCTGCTGGGGAGCTTTCTGCCTTGTCCCACTTGTTGGGCTTGGCCATTCCCAAACCTTTTGCCTTCTCCCCACTTGTTTTCTGAATTTCGTTTTTGTAGGCAATAGTACTCTGTGAACTTTACCACTGCTAAAGTGCTTGGGCTCTCTCCTTTAAATATGGTCAAATTGGCTTTCACCCAATTGGCACATTTAATTTACTTATAAGTCCCGAATGTGCCTCGTTTTCCCGCATGCTTTTTTTACGCATTCCATTACAACTCGGTCATTACAACAACCGCGTTGTAACAACGCATGCCATTACTCCGCAAGTCGGAACAACGACTTGCTCTAGGGGAGGCGCTGGATGTTGGAATAGTATAATTTACTATTCCAACTCCAGTCTGTGCAACAGTGGGGAAGGTGTTGGATTTTAAATCCAACACCTTCTGACCCCTAGAGCAAGTCGTTGTTTCAACTTGCGGAGTAATGGCATGCGTTGTAACAACGCAGTCGTTGCAACTACCGCGTTGTAATGGCATGCAGTGTTCCGGTTTCGGGGTAAACAATGTTTACCATAAGTCCCTAGTGAAGTAGTGCTACATGTGCTCAGGGCCTGTAAATTAAATGCTACTATTGAGCCTGTAGCACTAACTGTGCCACCCACTAAGTAGCCCTTTAGAACAATTCTAAGGCATGCCATTGCAGCCTGTTTGTGCAGTTGTAAACTGGCAATTCTACCTGGCAAAATAAACCTTCTGCCAGGCCTAAACTTCCCCTTTTTATATACATATAAACCACCCCTAAGGTAGGCCCTAAACAGCCCATAGGGCAGGATGCATTGTATTTAAAAAGTAGGACGTGTGTTTTAAGTTTTACATGTCCTGGTAGTGAAAAATTCCCAAATTTGTTTTTCACTACTTTGAGGCATACCTCTCCCATAGAATAACATGGGATTACATTATTACATTTAATAAGTGCTAAATTTCGATTGGAAATTAGTAGAAATGCAGTGTTAGGTCTCAAACAAATTTTAATTGAAAATCCTCCTCAATGGTAAAGTCGTGTTTGAAGTCATCATTTTGAAAATGCTGCTTTTAACAGTTGGCATTTTTCTTGTCCTAACCATTTGCTACCTGTAGCCTGTTCACTGGGTCACATGACAGTAAATAGTTGGCAGTTGGTCTTTGTGTATTCTTCCTGGACAGTGAGACAAAGGGGAACTTAGTGTTGGCAGGATGGGCCAGCCTGCCGAGATGGCAGTGGTGGAGCTGTTCCCTGCCCCATTGATATTTCAAAGATCAGCCTGCTGCACACTCACACGTGACACCAGCCTTTTGTCATCCTAGACTACTTGGAGCCTGGGCAGGGGAGGAAATAAACTTTCCAGCACCAAATGTGTGGTAGCCTAGAAGCCCCCCCCCCCCCTTTAAAGGCTGGCGCCAGGTGTAAATATTGGACCCTCAAACCAACTCTTCAGTTCACTTCTGAACCTGCGGAGGACATTCAGATGGACTGCCTTGTAATCCAGAGGACTGCCCTTCTTCTTGATGCCTGCCTTATACCCTCAGTGGACTACCCTGCTGCTTGAGGCCTGCTTTTCTGCGTGATCACAGGACTACCAGAGATACTTCTAGGGTAGTTGGCTTGCCTCCTGTTCTGAGCTACAGGGACACCACAAGCTCCAACTACTTTGAACCTTTCCACCTGGACCCTGCCTGAAGTGCAGCCTGCTCTCCAAGTGGTGCCCAACCAGTCCTGGACCCTTGGAAGTGGTGCTTAAGGTCCCCAAACAGCCAAAACCTGAAACATGGGACCGCTGGAGACTTCTAACTTAAAAAAATTACAAAGTCCGAATGTAGAAATCTTCACTGTAACTCTGTCCAACGCCTCCCTGACAACGACTTATCCTCCTTGGACATCTTGGCTGTCTTGCCCTACTGAACTTTACATTCTCAGGAACTTTTCTTCAAAATGTCTTTTAAGTCCAAAGGTAAGCCGAGACTTGGCCCAATCCACCTCGTGTAGCGAACCACACTCCATCTCATTCGGCCATACCCCAGTCTCGCGCAACCAGATACCAGATACCCGCTGTTGGCGCTTTGATCTTTTAGGGACTTTTTTTCGCTTAAACATTTACAAATTCATAACTCCAGTTCTACTGTTTGGATTTAATTCATTGGTGTCATTTTATTTATTAAAATGTACCCTATTTTTCTAAATTGGAATGGGATTTTTCTTACTGGTTGTTTGCTGTATAAATGCTTAGCAAAGTGCCTCTCAGTTAAGCCTGTCTGCTTTTGGGCCAAGCTACCAGAGCTTGGCCCAAAGAGGGTTCATCACAGGTTAATTTAGTGACTTTTTTTGGTTCACCCTGACCGGGATTGTGGTTGTTGCCCGAGAAGGGTCTTCATGCCCCTCAAGCAAAAACCCAACTTCCTACACCGCTTCTTCATAGTGGCGCCCAGTGATGCCATCATCTCCTTCATGACCCCTCATATGGGCATCTGCCCATGAGCTCTGGTCCTCCTCTCCACTGACCACCACCTTCTTGCCAGTGTGTGAAGAAGTCCTGCTTCCCCTTTTCAAGTTGTTTGCCATCATGGAGTCCTGTGTAATTGGAGCACCTTCAAGTAGCAGCGCTTTCCCCCGTTCAGCAGTGGGATCAACCCTTGGCATGGCTCGGTCCTCCGAAGCCTGGGACTTCATGAATCATTGTGTATGCCAGTTTCATTTAAACTGGTGTTGTCATGCTTGCCCACTCAAATCTCATGCTTCCCGCTATCTGTCACAGATCTTACATGGCACAAAGTCATCCTGCTCTCACGAGGAGCACACATCCTGAGAGGCATCATGAGGGCGGTGGATGCCATCTTGGATCGCTGCAGCAGTAGAGAGACCCTACCCACTCCCAGTCACCATCCAGGGCCTCGCCAACCCCTCAAAGCAAGACTGTCAGGCTCAGCTATTAGTCTGTTGTGTTGGTTTTTTTTTTTAATTGATGAATTATTCCATTCAAAAAATGTTAAATCAGTACTTTTATTTGAAGTGTATTTCCCATGTGCGTAATTTACACTTTGATTCCTTCTCCAGGCTGAAGCGTCTTCTTCAGTCTGCAGCAGATGCCAACATGAACACACTGCGAGTTTGGGGAGGAGGAGTTTACGAACAGGACGAATTCTATGAAATCTGCGATGAACTTGGGATAATGGTAAAATGTAATTTTCATCACAACAGCAGATGAATGAGATCTGCATTTGTCAATAATGATGAACTTATTGAATAAGGTTGACCAGAAGTATTTATTTGAGCCATTGTGAAATTTGAAAGATAGTGGTAATAAAGGTTATGCGCTGTCACAATTTTGTATTGCATGTTCCAACCTAGGCCACACACTGCATGACATAAACAGAAGTAACCACAAGAAGGGGGAGTTGGTAAACTCTAGACAAGCATATCGCCCATTAGCACCTTACCTGATTTGAAATCATCTGTCATTCCTTCTCCCCCCCCCCTTCTTTCCTTCCTTCCTTCTTTCTGTAAAATTACATGTATTTAATGGTCAGCGTTTTGTAATCTTCACTTGTCTTCACACATGATCAGCATGAGGACTGCAAGTGACTCATAAATGTGTGTGTGGGGTCCCTTTTAAAACAGTTTGGTTTTATCATTGCAGTGTCTGCTGCAGATCCATTTAGTATTTCCTTGCATCAAACCATAAAACATTATGTTGTTGGAGTGCGGTAGGTGAGTGATGGGCCACCCTATCTCGGGTTGTCGCTGAACAAGAGATCGCTTCTGGAGACGCCGAGAATAAGGATGCTGAAAGCAGGGTTGACTTGTGCAGAGATGTTAAAATAGAAGTCTACCTTATTTTTTCTACAGGAAGGTTATAGTTTCGACTGTAAAAAAAAAAAAACAGAACCACAATGGTGATGGACCCTCTGAACAGCGGAAAGGGTGGGAGAGAGGGTATGGTATGATGGTAATGGGGGACATCCTCAATACTTGTTTGCTATTAAGAGCAAATATGAGAGCCCCTTGCCCTAGTTAGGAAAGGCAGTGCACGCGTCTGGGTTAATATATACAAATAATAATTACTCCATCTACACTGATTTCTGTACAGTTTATAGGATGCCTGAAGCATCTACCTAATGTAGATCAGGAGTGATCACTAAAGATCGAGAAGGGCAAGATCGGTACCAGATTGTCAGAAAATAAACATTAAGTACAGTTATTAGTTCAATTTAGATTAATTTTTATTATTTTTAAGTTATCTGGATACCCTTGAAATCTATCCTGGATCTATGTGGCACACCCTATTCCTGTGCTTTTTAACATCAAAATAGCCCGTTTGCCAGTTCACCTTTAATTTAAGCAGCAGCACCAGTGTGACCACTTGTGTTGATTTACATTTCCAGTCATTATTAAGCTGACAGACAAGCATACATCTCCTCTCTCTGCTCACTTCCAAGAGACTTATTGACCACAAATCCACAAATTGTAGAAAGAACAGCAATCCAACAACCACATCCTAAGGCCAAATTACCTGTACAGAAAAAGTATGGCTGGTCATGCTTCACACAACTGCAAACTATTTACAAAAAATGGCTGAGGCAACTGTTAATGTACTTATCACCAATAAGTACAAGATTATTTAGAACAAGCATTGGCATAGCCAATAGGTCTCGCTTTTGGGACCTTCTAAGTGTTTAGCCATGCAACAGTTGGTGTTGTTGCACCAAGGATATTGTGCTGCTTAACTAAATACTTATAAGGTCCCAAAAGCGAGACCTTTTGGCTATGCCAATGCTTGGATGCAAGGCGGAGGGGACAAGGGTGCAAGGCGGAGGGGACAAGGGTGCAAGGCGGAGGGGGGGGAGAAGGGTGCAAGGCGGAGGGGAGAAGGGTGCAAGGCAGAGGGGAGAAGGGTGCAAGGCAGAGGGGAGAAGGGTGCAAGGCAGAGAAGGGTGCGAGGCGGAGGTGGAGAAGGGTACAAGGCGGAAGGGGAGAAGGGTGCAAGGCAGATGTGGAGAAGGGTGCAAGGCGGAGGGGGAGAAGGGTGCAAGGCGGAGGGGGAGAAGGGTGCAAGGCGGAGGGGGAGAAGGGTGCAAGGCGGAGGGGGAGAAGGGTGCAAGGCAGAGGGGGAGAAGGGTGCAAAGCGGAGGGGGAGAAGGGTGCAAAGCGGAGGGGGAGAAGGGTGCAAGGCGGAGGGGGAGAAGGGTGCAAGGCAGACGTGGAGAAGGGTGCAAGGCAGAGGGGTAGAAGGGTGCAAGGCAGAGGGGTAGAAGGGTGCAAGGCAGAGCATGAGGAGCGTCTAGCAGCACCAGGCCTGTCAGCAGTTTTTACGGACCCCTATACAAACAACTATGCAGGGCCCCAAGTCACAAGCGCCTGTTTCGAAGTTTAAAAATAAAGTGTTATTTTTGGAAAGAGAAAACACAGTAGCTCCAGTCTCCGCCACCAACGAATGATTCCAAATGCAGGTCTCACTAGGGAAGTAGCCGATCCCGAGGTGGCGGGGGCCCGAGGGGCGGCCGCACAGGGCTAAAGTCAGAGGGGCCCTTATGAGGGCAGCAACTTCTGCTGGTAGCGAGAGGAGGGGACGGGGGGTGCACAGCGAGGGATACAGGTGAGGGGGGGAGAGTGTGGAGGGATAGAAGGGACAGAAGGTGAGAAGGGGGTGAGAGTGGGCGCGAAAGGAGGGAGGGCGCAGAGAGATTCAAAAGGGGCTCTGGTGAAAAGGGGCGAGCAGGAGGGTTTCAAGGTGGGGAGGGGTGAATGTAGCAGAGAGAGGAAGAGAAACAGGAGACAGGTGTGACACAGGGAATGCGGCACAGGGAGGGATACAGGTGAGAAGTGTGTAAAGGAGTGGGGAGGGGAGGTAGCAAAACTAAGTAAAGAGAGGAGCCAGGTGAGTAAGAGAGATGTAAATATATTAGAAAAAGAAGGCATTAGGGAGTGAGAGAGGGAGAGAGACAGGGATGGGGCTTGTGAAAAGGGGAGACACGAGAGAAAGTGACTGAGGATGAAACCGATGCAGACCGGGAGTGAGACAGTGAGCAGGTGGGTAAATGAGGTATGGGGGAAGAAGGAAGTGGGTGAGCGAAAGGCCTTGGAGAGATATCGAGGAACGAGGAAAAAGAGAGGCCAGAGGGAGCCTATGTGACTGGAAGGAATAGGCCGGGTGTGCAGAGAGGCCGCGAGAATGGGGTGCAGGGTGAGATGAGAGTGGGTCAGCAGCGGGGAAACAGGTGGGGGCGAAGGGAAGCAGGAATATATAGAGGCGGACAAGGGGAGGCCGACGAGCATGAGAGAAGGGGAGATCAGAGGGGTGAGGAGACGAAAGAGAGGGGGGGCTAAGTGAGTGGGTGAAATGGTGAGAAGGTGGAAGGGGAAGCAGCGAAAAGGAGAACAGGTGGAAAAAAAAGGAGCTCAAGGAAATCTGATGCTGGAGGGGAAAGAACGACAGAAACAAGCATTGGCCGCGCGGCCGTAAAAGTAATGGCCGCGCGGCCGTGAAAGCGAAAGTGATCGCGGTGAAAGCGAAAGTGATCGCGATGAAGCGCTCTGTGGTAAGCACGCGAGTGGTGCGCGCGCAGCAGTGATCGCGAGTGGTGCGCGCGTAGCAGTGATCGCGCTGGAAGGGAGGCAGATGGTGGCTGTGCACGCGGGCGTAACCGCACGCTGGTGGCCGGAAAAAACCTTTGGTAGCACTTTGAAAAGCCCCTTACTAAATGTCTCGCAGAGCAGCGCATGCGCTGGCTCAGCGAGACCTAAAAAAAGGGGTGCACGAGTACGGGGAAATCAGCCACCATAAACTCCCTTGTGGGACACACTGTCCACAACAATATTTAAAGAAATGGTAAACCCAGCACGCCAAACAGGTAATTCCAGATAATATAGTCCATATCATGCACAATTGGTCATAATATGCATGATTCCATATGATACAATAAATCATGAGTGGTTGTAAAACTCCTTCATTCATGATCTTCTTTGGTAAAAACCTTTTTGATTGT
Organism: Calotriton arnoldi; assembly: GCA_963921515.1. Taxonomy (NCBI): domain Eukaryota; kingdom Metazoa; phylum Chordata; class Amphibia; order Caudata; family Salamandridae; genus Calotriton; species Calotriton arnoldi. Next base: position 932,612 of record CAWUFW010002717.1, read on the forward strand.
AGCCATAGCCAACGCGTTTCGTCCCCCTTTGAACTTCTGGGCTGCATCCAATTTCATTACTAGTGATCTGTAGCCATTTTAATTCTCCAGTGATGTACACATTATATTTGATGCATTCCCCAAGCATATTTAGCTGTTTACATAGGGTCCAGACTCTGAGTCTCACCACATGCCCCGTATCTTGCAATATTTCTGAGAGTATCCTCTGGAGGCATACGCTTGTTCTCCAGCCTTTGCACATTCGTTCATGCCTTGTGTCCATTCCCCTACAGAAGGGCCCATCTCTAACTGCCGATGGCGCTCAATGTCTCTTTTCACAATTAATAGACCAACTCTACCTCTGGGCCCTCCCCATTCATCCATTAAGCCTGGTAAAGTAATTTTGGGGTCCGTTCTAATCGTCATACCAATAACTATGGACAGTGTATTATGTATTTGGGACCAGTATCTGTATATGACTGGGCAGTTCCAAATTATGTGGTGAAAGCATCTTAGTTTTTCTTTACATCATAGCAATAGGGATTTATCCCCTCACTCATCCTAGTTATTCTGTTGTGGTTGTAATAGACTTAATGACGATAGTTCCGTTCATTTGTCTATGTCACATGGACTCAGCCAGAACACCAGGGGCCAACTCCACCTCCAGCTTGCTTCTAATATGCAGGGTACCATTCACACTGCTGTCAGGTAGGGTCATTAGCCCATGTACTTCTTTTATTTTTACCGTACTTGTTAGGTGGTGTACACTGCAGCAGTTTGGGCTGGTGCCTCCCAAAGCTTACCTTTACCAGACAGGTGTGGGCTTGCAGTATTACCCCGAAACCGGTCCCAGGATGCTTGTTTTCGGTTCAGGGAAGACCTGGCTTAGCAGTTCGGGCTGGACTGTTCTCATGAGGCACAGGGTCAAGACTGATTTGCATATAGCTGGGTCTGAACTGAGGTGGCAAAGTCAGCTAAAGAATGATGATGGATTCAACCCAGATCTGTGACTGGTGGTGAGTGTCTGAAAAGTTTCAGCGCTCTGTCCATCATCTCCTTGTGTTTGCGCAGTATTGTGCAGTTGCCCTGATAACTGGATCAGACGCCACCTTCAGTGCTTGCTGAAAGGACTTGATGGAGCCCAGTACCGATTGTCACCGTTGGTGATGGTGGAGTGGTCGGAGACTCAAGCTCCCAGTGGAGTTGTGGATCTGGCAGGGACAAGGTGGACTCAATTGGCAGTAAGTACTGGTCATGGAGCAGCAGACAGACCGGCTTTGAGCAGAGACGGCTTCTACGCTACGGCAGATTAGCGTTGCCCCACTGCTGCTACCCAGCAGAGGCAACAGTGAGCAATAAAAGGGCGGGGCATGGCCGGGCCATCCTGGGCTTCAGGAGGAGGTGTTGTGGGCACTTCCAAGTGTGCATGATGGTTTGGCCGGCCATCTTAGGCCGGCCGAACCGTCATGCGCACTTATCATTTCTCCACCCGACTGTGTTGTACAGCCGGGTGGAGAAGCAAGATGGAGTGAATGCAGCGTCAGTAAGTCGTAATTTATTTAATTATATATTTTTTATGTATTTATGTCCCACCCTCTTGCTGCCCTATCACGTTGCATCGTGGGCAGCCACCACTGCTTTGAGTCTTGCTTGCCAAATTGAGAGTATGCGGAAAACATCGTTTACAACGAGGGCAGAACAACGAATGCCTTTACAGCAAAGCTTTTACAATGAAACCGTCTTTATCACGATTGTTTTTATAGCGACAATTTTTACCACAAGCAGGCCTTTATCACGAATGCCTTTACAACGAATAGCGTTGTAAAACATGAATTGTAAAGGCATATGTAAATGTAAGTATTTTGCAGGTAAGTATTAATGTTTAAAAAATGTGATATGTATATATATATATATTCTACTGGCGGTCGCCAGTAGGTAGTTATAGTTAGGACCTAATTTCCATAGGAAAAGTGTTTTTTGACTTGCCTATACCTTTGGCGCCGTTTGACGAATCTTCGTGAAATTTTCCAAAAAAGTGTGCCAGTGATTCTAGTTGTGCATGGAAAGTTTCAGTTCGATCCTTCATGCGGGGCCTGAGAAAACGGTGGCATCAAAAATGTGAGTTTCCCATGTTAATTCCCATAGGGATTTTAGACTCGACTACAGCCTGAACCGCTGGACCGAATTACACCAAATTTGGCAGAAAGCTAGCTCTTGGTCCAGAAAGAGTACTTTTTGATATTTGGTGTAAATCCATTTAGTAGTTTTAGAATTAGTAAAAGAAGACAAATTTGTAAATCTAGGGACGTGAACCCTCCGCAAATCCTCCCGATCTTGTGTAGAGATCTGATTGGCTGCCAACACTTCAACGAGGAAGTGTTCGCAACCATCTAGGGACTTGGACTCCGCTGAGTCCGAAACAAAAACGTAAAAAAAGAGAGAAGGGAGCACGGTAGGAATACCCTGACCCCCTAATCCTGGTGCAGGGGTCCATCAGGGATCCCGCCTGGGCCAAAAAGCAGTTAAAAAACATAAAATAATTAGTGGCGACAAACGCAACAGATTTGCAAATTTGCGGCCAAAAAAAAGTGTGGCCCACACGCTTGTTTAAACATTGATCCCTGTGTGGACCAGGTCCCAGGGGCTTTTTTATAAACAAAATAGGGCAACCCTGTCAAGTGTTACTCATCTGGGCTGACAAATCCATGTGGGGTCTGTTCTTTATGTTTGGAGTCTGTTTAATGGGTTGCTGGGACGGTTCTCACTGTTGATTTCCCCGACATCAAAACACACACATTGACTGAAGCAAGCAGTAATCCATGCAGTCTTCTCTAACTTGCAAAACTTTACGGCTGTCTTTACAAGGTCAAAACCGCAAACATGGGCTGATGTTTAGTGATCTAATTTGCTAATGGGGGCCGCTTTCATTTCGGCATCCGGGCCAATTTTCTGTCTCAGTCCGACCTTGGGAATGGGTGCACGCAGGAACCAGAAAAAGTGAGTGTGGAGTTGGATTCTTTCTGATTTAGAAGCGCTTAGATTCTGAATGCAAGGCAATGTGAGCTGTTAGATATTTGTCTTGAAAAAGGTGCTGCGCCTTCACACAAAAACCGGGCAGGCGGTGAAGGAGCCGGAATGAGAAGTTTAATTGGAGAAAGGCAGAGGGAAATGAAACCAGGAGGAAATAGTTGATGACAGGATGGTTGCACAATGTCGAGGCTTTGTTAGTGACCATGTGCTGCATACAGAATCGCATGCAAGCGGCTAGGCGCAGAAATTAAACACTTCTGTTCCATTGAGGCTTCGGTGATGTTACTCGATAGCAGGGGGACAGCTTTTCATTGTTCATGAATTGTGTCCCAGATGTATCATTTATCCAATCAACTTTGAAAAATGATGACAGGGATGTATTAGTTAGGCTCAGATTTCACTCATACAAAACCATTGAAAGTGAGCAGTTCTAGCTACCTGAGCTAACAATAACTTTCGCCCCCGCAATGCACTGCTTATGAACTCACATATTACATCACTCATGACATAATCCGTGACATCATTGATGATATCAAAATTATATCACTGATGACATCATCCACAGAACCACTTATACACGCACTCACACCCCCCACACAACCACTCATATACCCACCCACACACCCATACAAGCTATCACACTTTCACTCACTCATCCATAGAGCCACTCATGCAACTATTCACTCACCCATCCAGCCACTCGCACAGCCAGACACTTACTCATGCATCTACTCACAAAGCCACTCACTCACCCATTCAATCACTCACAAAGCTACTCCGACACTCACTCACCCATATACCCACTTCCACTCACTCACCCATACAACCTCTCAACAGAGCTACTTACTCACCCATACAACCATTCATCTACCCACTTACATACCCGCACAACCACTTATAAACTCATTCACACATCCATACACATCCATTCAAGCATTCACACTACCCCTCACTGACCCATACAGCCTCTCACACAGACACTCACTCTCCATTCTGGACACTCATACACCAACTCAGTTAACTAAACACCCACTCACTCACCCTTACAGCCACTCACTCACCCTTACAGCCACTCACTCACCCACTCACCAATACAGCCACTCACATAGTCACTCACATAGTCACTCTTTCACCCATACAGCTACTCACACCCTCAGTTATTCACCTATACAACTACTCACACACCCATTTATTCACCCATACAGCCACTCATACATACACTCACACACCCATACAACAACTCACATACCCATTCACACATGGATGCAATCATACACCCACTCAGATCACATATGTTAGAAATAGTATCACTAATTAGTAGTACAGAAAGAATAGTATTTAACTTATGCAGTAGCTTACTAGTATCTTTAAGTCTCATAAACATTTTCAAACACTTACAGGATGATGTCATCAGTAATGTCATTTGCGATGTCACTGACCATGTCATGAGTAATGTAATATGTGATGTCATAAGCAGTGCATTGTTATAGTTAGCTCATGTAATTATAACTGCTGAATTTCATAATTTCAACGGTTTTGTATGAGTTAAATCTGAGCCTAACTATAACGTCCCTGTAAACTTTGTTTAGTGAATATATATATGTATATATATATATATTCACTGAAAAAACCATAGGTTTTAGGGACAGTTATAGTTAGTTGGACATTGCACTCGTACAAAACCCGTGAAATTCCCCCGTTATTGTTAGTTCAGCTAACTATAACTCGCGCCCCCGCAATGCACTGCTGATGACGTCACATATTACATCACTCATGACATGGTCAGTGACATCACTCATGACATCACTGATGACATCTGAAATGACATCACTGATGACATCATGCAGTGACTGTGTGTTTCTATAAAGTTTAAATATGTTTAATATATATGCCAAGGTGTATTGAATAATGAGTGGGTGTATAAGTGTCTGGATGGATGATTTAGTACGTGCGTGACTGACTCTATAAGTGAGTGATTAAACGTATCTTACTAAATGCATGGGTTAGTGACTAAACTGTGTGAATGTCTTTATCCGTCTGTTGGTGTGTAAGTGGCTGCATGGGTTTGTAAATAGCTACATGAGTGTCTATGTGTTATTGATTGGTTGTCTGAGTATCTGTATGGGTGCCTGAGTGTTTGTGTGGATGGGGTGTGTGTGGCTGCACATAGATGTATCAGTGGGTGATTCACTGGGTGCATGGTTTCAAGAGTGCATCTGTGATGGACTGTATGGGTGGGTAAGTGTGTGTATGGGTGTGTTAGTGAGTGAATGTATATCTCAGTGGTACATGTGTGAGTAACTACATATGTGAAAGGCAGTATATATGTGTGTTGGAGTATATAAATAGCTATAAGCGAGAGTGTGTGATTGTGATTGTGAGAGTGACTGTATGGATGAGTGTGTGCTTGTATCAGTGATTGTATAAGAGCGTAAGAATGTGCTAGTATTTGTATGAGTAAGTGAGCTGGTGTGTGTATAACTGTATAGGTGAGTAAATGGCAGTGTGATTAATTATTTGCATGACTGACTAGGTGTGTGAGTACCTCTATGGATGAGTGGCGGTGTGTGAGTGTCTATGTAGGTGTATGAGTGCATATGATAGTCCTGTACTGAGTGACCGTAAGTATGAGTGACTGTACGGGTGAGTGAGTGGATGTGTGTGTAGACCTAAGAATCAGTGAGTGGGTATGTAGTTATTGGTGTTGGAGTGTCTATGGTTTTGAGAATGGCAGTCTGTAATTTACAGTGGGTGTATCAAAAGTTATATTAGGGTGTGAGAAGATGAATGAAATTATCACATGGATGATGTCATCAGTGATGTCATTTGAGATGTCATCAGTGATGTCATCAGTGATGTCACTGACCATGTCATGAGTGATGTAATATGTGACGTCATCAGCAGTGCATTGCGGGGCGCGAGTTATAGTTAGCTGAACTAACTAGAACGGGGAATTTCACGGGTTTTGTACGAGTGCAATGTCCAACTAACTATAACTGTCCCTAAAACCTATGGTTTTTTCAGTGAATTTCAAAGGTTTTTTAAATGCAAATTTCTAACTATAACGTGTCTGAAACCTATGGTTTTTTCAGTGAATTTCAAAGGTTTTTTAAATGCTAATTTCTAACTATAACGTGCCTGAAACCTATGGTTTTTTCAGTGAATTTCAAAGGTTTTTTAAATGCTAATTTCGAACTATAACGTGTCTGAAACCTATGGTTTTTTCAGTGAATTTCAAAGGTTTTTTAAATGCTAATTTCTAACTATAACGTGCCTGAAACCTATGGTTTTTTCAGTGAATTTCAAAGGTTTTTTAAATGCTAATTTCTAACTATAACGTGCCTGAAACCTATGGTTTTTTCAGTGAATTAAAAAGGTTTTTTAAATGCTAATTCCTAACTATAACATGTCTGAAACCTATTGTTTTTTCCAGTGAATTTCCAAGGTTTTGTAAATGACAATTTTTAAATGTATTAATTATCTTTATTTTTTTTATACTGATTTACTACATTTTTTAAACTATTTATTTTGTAAATTACATTGTAATTACATTATACATTACATTACAAAATATACTTTCTCAGAATGAATTACTTTAGTTTAAATACTTTGCAAATAGGCAATAGACTTTTAAGTACAGTAGTTACAGTTGTTGCAATAGGCAACACAATTTCAAACACAATGCAACAAAGTGATTTTTAAGGAATATTATTGTATTTTAAAAGTTGACACTTAGAAACTTTTTCACATAGAATCACCAATGTTATCCTATGGCAGGAAATTCACTTAGCAGGTAAGTAGTGTTATCGTTACTTTTTCTTACCCACTCAACACTTTGAAACTTTTCTGCTGAAAACCAGACAATGGATTCCTATGGAAGGAAATATAAGTTACTGGTAAGTACGGTTAGAATTACTTTTCAGGGTCAGTGCTGGGCTAAAAGATGCAGCACTGGGTTCTCTCCTGATAACAGGTGAGTAAATCGGAATTCGTAGTTCGGCTGATTTTAGAGGAATATTATAAAGTTCCAAAACTCCACACTTAGAAGAATTTCCAAGTGAAACCAGTCAATGTTAGCCTATGGAAGGAAATTCAAGTTACTGGTAAGTACGGTTAGAATTACTTTTCAGGGTCAGTGCTGGGCTAAAAGATGCAGCACTGGGTTCTCTCCTGATAACAGGTGAGTAAATCGGAATTCGTAGTTCGGCTGATTTTAGAGGAATATTATAAAGTTCCAAAACTCCACACTTAGAAGAATTTCCAAGTGAAACCAGTCAATGTTAGCCTATGGAAGGAAATTCAAGTTCCTGGTAAGTATGGTTAAAATTACTTTTCAGGATCAGTACTGGGCTAAAAGATGCAGCACTGAGGTCTCTCCTGATAACCGGTGAGTAAATCTGAATTTGTAGTTCGGCTGATTTTAGAGGAATATTTGTATGTTTCAAAAATCGACACTTAGAAACTTTTTCAGCAAAAAGCAGGCAATGATATCCTATGGAAGGAAATTCAAGTTACTGGTAAGTACGGTTAAAATTACTTTTCAGGATCAGTACTGGGCTCAAAGATGCAGCACTGAGGTCTCTCCTGATAACAGGTGAGTAAATCGGAATTCGTAGTTCGGTTGAATTTAGAGGAATATTTGCACAATGGTGAAGGAAGGGGGTGGGGCCTGAGGTGACATGTCTGCAAACACGCCCTGTGGCGCGTTTTAAGTTGGAGAATTAATTCCTCCTCAATCCTGAGGGTCCCTAGGGGCCAACTAGCCCACCAGGAACCTCCAGTATGCGCCAGGGGCTGCGTTGCAGAGAGGTGTACAGAGGCCACGCCCCTTTTACAACACTCTGCAACGCAGCTCCGTGGCGCTTACTGGAGGTACCTGGTGGGCTAGTTGGCCCCAGGGACCCTCAGGATTGAAGAGGATTTAATTCCACATCTTAAAATGCGCCACGGGGCCTGTTTGCACACATGTCACCTGAAGCCCCGCCCCTCCCTTCACCACTGTGCAAACGCGCCCCGTGGCGCATTTTAAGTTGGGGGATTAAGTCCCCTTGAATCCTGAGGGTCCCTGGAGTCCAACTAGCCCACCATGTACCTCTAAAAAGCGCCACAGTGCTGCGTTGCAGAGAGGTGTAAAAAGGGGCGTGGCCTCTGTACACCTCTCTGCAACACAGCCCCCTGGCGCATACTGGAGGTTCCTGGTGGGCTAGTTGGCCCCCAGGGACCCCCAGTATTCAAGGGGAATTCGTTCCCCATCTGCAAACGCGCCAGGGGACGCGTTTGCAGCTGCTGCAGGGTGGGGGCGGGGCCTCCGGCACGATGCCGGTCTTTTTTTGTTTTTTGTGTATGGGAGGGGGGCTGCGTGGCCCCCCTCCCCTTGGCCTCTTTTGGCCCCGGGGACCCCATCCCCCGGGGCATGAGGATTTTCATTTTTTTTAAAAATTAAAATAAAACGGGAAGGGGGCCGCGTGGCCCCCCTTCCCTGGGCCTATATTGGCCCCGGGGACCCCATCCCCCGGGGCATGCCCTCTTTTTTTTACATTTTAAATATTTGGAGGGGGGCTGCGTGGCCCCCCTCCTCAGGCCATTTTAGGCCCCGGGGACCCCATCCCCCGGGGCCGGCCTTTCCTTTTTTTTTTTTTTTTTTTTGTGTGAGGGGGGCCGCGTGGCCCCCTCCCGGGCCACTACTTGCCCCGGGGACCTCATCCCCCGGGGCTGGCCCTCTCCGTTGGGGACTGTGGGGGGGTCCCCAATCCCCCCACAGTCCCGCCGGCTCCCCGCGTCCCTTGGGAGCCGGCATTGCTTTTCCACATGGGGAGCTGCTAAGATGCAGCTCCCCGTGTGGAAAAGCAATTTGCTTTGGATATTGGAAGCGAGAGCAGGTTTACCTGCTCTCGCTTCCAATATCCAAAGCAGTTTGGTATGACAGGACCGGAGCCGCGAGGCTCCCGTACTGTCATAGTAAACTACAGTGTCCAGGGGGTAGGCACCCCGGGACACTGCAGGAGCCGGCCCTGGGGGGTGGCGGTCCCCAGGGCCATCAAGGGCTCCAGGAGGGGGGCCGCGCGGCCCCCCTCCCTTGAATTGCACAGCCCCGGGGAGGTGGTGGTCCCCGGGGCTCTGGGGGTCCGTAACGGACCCCCACATTTATTTTCTAAGTGCCCCGGGGAGGTGGTGGTCCCCGGGGCGTGTGGGGGGGCTGGAGCCCCCCCACACGTTATTAAAAATTAAAAAAAGAAGCCCCGGGGGGTGGCTGTCCCCGGGGCTGCGGGAGGGCAGGAGAGCCCTCCCGCACCTTTTTTAAAATTAAGCCCCGGGGGGTGGCGGTCCCCGGGGCTTGGGGGGCCTTAGAGGCCCCCCCATAAACAATAAACCCACCCCCCGTATGCCCCCGGGACTTGGGCCACCCGGGGGCAAATTTGCATCGAAGCGCGGGAGACCAGCCTTGTGGGACCCCCTGAGCAGACCTAGGGGGTCTACCCTGCCCCCTTTGTGCGTTTGCGCACTTGTTTCTTTTTTTTTTCTCGGCGGGATTCGCGCACCCTAAGCGCATCCCGCCGATTTTAAATTTAAAAAAAAAAAATGCTTTTTTCTGCCCAGGGGGTCCTTGTGGGACCCCCTGAGCAGACCTAGTGGGTCAGGGTGTTTCTACCCTGCCCCCTTTTTGCGCTTTGCGCACTTGTTTCTGTCCCTCGGTTCTACCGAGGGACAAAATGGCTGCCAACACTTCCTGATTTGGAGTGTTGACAGCCAATTAGCATGCAGCTCGTGATCGGGACGGTGCGCGAATCTGACGCGGCCATAGATATATATGTGATTTTCCTTTTGATTTTCACAGAAACTACTGAACGGATTTACACCATTTAACAAAAAGGGTTCTTTCTGAACCAAGAACTACCTCTTTGCCAAATTTGGTGTAATTCCGTTCAGCAGTTCAGGCTGTAGCCGTGGCTAAAGTTTCCTATGGGAAAATGAATGGGGAAAACACGTTTTGGGACCCCCCTTTTTTCTCGGCCCCCGCTTGACGAATCACCCCGAAACTTTCAGGGTAGGAGCGGACCGGAGCGGGCCATAAAGTTTGAAAATTCCGCGAAGATTCGTCATCCGACGCAAGAGTTATTTCAAATAGAATGTCGCGGATTTCCTATGGAAAATAGGTCCTAACTATAACTATCTACTGGCGACCGCCAGTAGATAATATATATATATATCCACATCCACAGTACTTCGCCACCACAGTCCACCGGAAAGACGAAGACAGACCCAGGTATCGGTACACACAGATTTTATTTGAAGATGCCCTGCACCACCGCCATTACGCGTTTCAGCCTCGCAGAGGCCTTGATCACATGATACGCCGATGGACAATTTTTTCAACAATTTAAAGTGCCAGTGCTCAAACACACGTGATAATTGAACCATGGGTAATCATAGACATAGACAACCAATTGCATCCATTGTTGTTGTTTTTCATAATTGCAGTGTAGTATGTGCAAATATGCATTACAATACCATGATAAATATCAAAGGTGCAAATAATGCAAAGATAATAAATATGTATAAATAAATAAATAAATATTTAAACAGCCTCTAATAACATTATTATAAAAATCCCATATAAATGCTAAAATCAGAACTACAATATCCTGTTATAATGACCAATAAATGTGACCAATGGATTAGTTGCGAAATTGCATATCTAAACTCTTATGTCAACATATAAACTGGTCACGTCATAAGGCTTCTTTTCACGTAACTAAGCTCAAGTAAAATGACCCTTTAATACTAGTTACTAGAAAAACTTTTACTCTGAGTCAGAAATATTACACTGCAGAATTATATATACATATGTCCTGTATTCATTCATTCCGAAGTTTTATATAGCGCTGGCCAGACCCGAGGGTATCGGAGCGCTTTACAACAGTCGTACTGCATATATATATATATATATATATATATATATATATATATATATATTCACTGAAAAAACCATAAGGTTTTAGGGACAGTTATAGTTAGTTGGACATTGCACTCGTACAAAACCCGTGAAATTCCCCCGTTATAGTTAGTTCAGGTAACTATAACTCGCGCCCCCGCAATGCACTGCTGATGACGTCACATATTACATCACTCATGACATGGTCAGTGACATCAGTGATGACATCTCAAATGACATCACTGATGACATCATCCAGTGACTGTGTGTTTCTGTAAAGTTTAAATATTTTTAATATATATAGGGAAAGGCGTATTGAAGTATGAGTGGGTGTATAAGTGTCTGTATGGATGATTTAGTAGGTGCGTGACTAACTCGATAAGTGAGTGATTAAACGTATCTTACTGAATGCATGGGTTAGTGACTAAACTGGGTGAATGTCTGTATCCGTCTGTCTGTTGCTGTGTAAGTGGTGCATGGGTTTGTGAATAGCTACATGAGTGTCTATATGAGTTATTGATTGGTTGTCTGAGTATCTGTATGGGTGCCTGAGTGTTTGTGTGGGTGGGGTGTGTGCGACTCTGTGCATAGATGTGTGAGTGTGTGATTCACTGGGTGGTTGGTTTCAAGAGTGCATCTGTGATAGACTGTATGGGTGGGTAAGTGTGTGTAAGAGTGTGTTAGTGAGTGAATGTATGTCCCAGTGGTACATGTGTGAGTAACTACATATGTGAAAGGCAGTATATATGTGTGTTGGAGTATATAAATAGCTATAAGCGAGAGTGTGTGATTGTGAGAGTGACTGTATGGATGAGTGTGTGCTTGTATCAGTGATTGTATAAGAGCATAAGAATGTGCTAGTATTTGTATGAGTAAGTGAGCTGGTGTGTGTATAACTGTATAGGTGAGTAAATGGCAGTGTGTTTAATTATTTGCATGACTGACTAGGTGTGTGAGTACCTCTATGGATGAGTGGCGGTGTGTGAGTGTCTATGTAGGTGTATGAGTGCATATGATAGTCCTGTACTGAGTGACCATAAGTATGAGTGACTGTACGGGTGAGTGAGTGGATGTGTGTGTGTAGACCTAAGAATCAGTGAGTGGGTATGTAGTTATTGGTGTTGGAGTGTCTATGGTTTTGAGAATGGCAGTCTGTAATTTAGAGTGGGTGTATCAAAGGTTATATTAGGGTGTGAGGAGGTGCATTAAATTCTCACATGGATGATGTCATCAGTGATGTCATTTGAGTTGTCATCAGTGATGTCATCAGTGATGTCACTGACCATGTCATGAGTGATGTAATATGTGACGTCATCAGCAGTGCATTGCGGGGGCGCGAGTTATAGTTACCTGAACTAACTATAACGGGTGAATTTCACTGGTTTTGTACGAGTGCAATGTCCAACTAACTATAACTGTCACTGAAACCTATGGTTTTTTCAGTGAATTTCAAAGGTTTTTTAAATGCTAATTCCTAACTATAACGTGTCTGAAACCTATGGTTTTTTCAGTGAATTTCAAAGGTTTTGTAAATGACAATTTTTAAATGTATTAATTGTTATATTTATTTTTTTGATACTGATTTACAACATTTTTTTAAACTATTTATTTTTAGATATTTTATTTTTTAAATTACATTGTAATTACATTATACATTACATTACAAAATATACTTTCTCAGAATGAATTACTTTAGTTTAAATACTTTGCAAATAGGCAATAGACTTTTAAGTACAGTAGTTACAGTTGTTGCAATGGGCAACACAATTTCAAAAACAAAGCAACATTGAGCTCAATGTGAATTTCTAGTTAAATGCAATTAGTTACTTTATGGATTACTTTTTCTAACCACAGGACTGGATCCTAGATTCAGTCCTGGGACATCTCCTGTAAACAGTTGAGTAAAAGCGTTTTGGTTACAGTAGTGATTTTTAAGGAATATTATTGTATTTTAAAAGTTGACAGAAACTTTTTCATATAGAATCACCTATGTTATCCTATGGGAGGAAATTCACTTAGCAGGTAAGTAGTGTTATCGTTACTTTTTCTTACTCAGTGGTGGATCCTGGATCCAGCACTGGTGCATCTCCTGTAAACAGTTGAAAGAATGCGTTTAAGTCACACAGGCGATTTTTAAGGAATATTTGTAGTTTGTGAAAATCAACACTTTGAAACTTTTCTGCTGAAAACCAGACAATGGATTCCTATGGAAGGAAATTCAAGTTACTGGTAAGTACGGTTAGAATTACTTTTCAGGGTCAGTGCTGGGCTAAAAGATGCAGCACTGGGTTCTCTCCTGATAACAGGTGAGTAAATCGGAATTCGTATTTCGTCTGATTTTAGAGGAATATTTGTATGTTTCAAAAATCGACACTTAGAAACTTTTTCAGCAAAAAGCAGGCAATGATATCCTATGGAAGGAAATTCAAGTTACTGGTAAGTACGGTTAGAATTACTTTTCAGGATCAGTACTGGGCTCAAAGATGCAGCACTGAGGTCTCTCCTGATAACAGGTGAGTAAATCGAAATTCGTATTTCGGCTGATTTTAGAGGAATATTATAAAGTTCCAAAACTCCACACTTAGAAGAATTTCCAAGTGAAACCAGTCAATGTTAGCCTATGGAAGGAAATTCAAGTTACTGGTAAGTACGGTTAAAATTACTTTTCAGGACCAGTACTGGGCTGAAAGATGCAGCAATGAGGTCTCTCCTGATAACAGGTGAGTAAATCGAAATTCGTATTTCGGCTGATTTTAGAGGAATATTTGTATGTTTCAAAAATCGACACTTAGAAACTTTTTCAGCAAAAAGCAGGCAATGATATCCTATGGAAGAAAATTCAAGTTACTGGTAAGTACGGTTAGAATTACTTTTCAGGATCAGTACTGGGCTCAAAGATGCAGCACTGAGGTCTCTCCTGATAACAGGTGAGTAAATCGGAATTCGTAGTTCGGCTGATTTTAGAGGAATATTTGCACAATGGTGAAGGAAGGGGGTGGGGCCTAAGGTGACATGTCTGCAAACACGCCCTGTGGCGCGTTTTAAGTTGGGGGATTAAGTCCCCTTGAATCCTGAGGGTCCCTGGAGTCCAACTAGCCCACCAGGTACCTCCAGTATGCGCCAGGGGGCTGCGTTGCAGAGAGGTGTTCAGAGGCCACGCCCCTTTTTACAACACTCTGCAACGCAGCTCCGTGGCGCTTACTGGAGGTACCTGGTGGGCTAGTTGGCCCCTAGGGACCCTCAGGATTGAAAAGGAATTTATTCCGCATCTTAAAACGCGCCACGGGGCCTGTTTGCACACATGTCACCTGAAGCCCCGCCCCCTCCCTTCACCACTGTGCAAACGCGCCCCGTGGCGCGTTTTAAGTTGGGGGATTAAGTCCCCTTGAATCCTGAGGGTCCCTGGAGTCCAACTAGCCCACCATATACCTCCAAAAAGCGCCACAGAGCTGCGTTGCAGAGAGGTGTAAAAAGGGGCGTGGCCTCTGTACACGTCTCTGCAACGCAGCCCCCTGGCGCATACTGGAGGTTCCTGGTGGGCTAGTTGGCCCCCAGGGACCCCAGTATTCAAGGGGAATTCGTTCCCCCTCTGCAAACGCGCCAGGGGGCGCGTTTGCAGAGTACTGCAGGGAGGGGGGCGGGGCCTCCGGCACGATGCCGGTCGTTTTTTTTTCTATTTTTTTTTTTAATGGGAGGGGGGCTGCGTGGCCCCCCTTCCCTTGCCCACTTTTGGCCCCGGGGACCCCATCCCCCGAAGCCTGAGCATTTTTTTATTTTATTTTTAAATTAAAAAAAAAAAAAAAAACGGGAAGGGGGCCGCGTGGCCCCCCTTCCCTGGGCCTGTATTGACCCCGGGGACCCCATCCCCCGGGGCATGGCCTCGATTTTTTTTTTTTATTTGGAGGGGGGGCTGCGTGGCCCCCCTCCTCAGGCCATTTAAGGCCCCGGGGACCCCATCCCCCGGGGCCGGCCTTGCACTTTTTTTCTTTTTTTCTTTTTTTCAAAATTTGGGGAGGGGGGCTGCGTGGCCCCCCTCCCTGGCCACTTATGGCCCCGGGGACCCCATCCCCCGGGGCCTGGCCTCTGGTTGGGGACTGTGGGGGGGTCCCCAATCCCCCACAGTCCCAGCCGGCTCCCCGCCTCCTGCGCGAGCCGGCATTGCTTTTCCACATGGGGAGCAGCTAACATGCTGCTCCCCATGTGGAAAAGCAATCAGCTTTGGATATTGGAAGCGAGAGCACGTTTCCTGCACTCTCTTCCAATATCCAAAGCAAGTTTGCAATGACAGGACGGGAGCCGCGAGGCTCCCGTCCTGTCATTGCAAACAGCAGTGTCCCGGGGGTAGGCACCCCGGGACACTGCAGGAGCCAGCCCTGGGGGGTGGCGGTCCCCAGGGCCATCACTGGCTCCAGGAGGGGGCCGCGCGGCCCCCCTCCCCACATTTTCAAAGCCCCGGGGAGGTGGTGGTCCCCGGGGCTTCGGGGGTCCAAAACGGACCCCCATTTTTAATTTTTTAGTGCCCCGGGGAGGTGGTGGTCCCCGGGGTGTGTGGGGGGGCTGGAGCCCCCCCACACAGGTTAAAAAAAAATAAAACAGAAGCCCCAGGGAGGTGGCGGTCCCCGGGGCAGCGGGAGGGCAAAGAGCCCTCCCGCACCATTTTTTGTTAAAGCCCCGGGGGGTGGCGGTCCCCGGGGCTTGGGGGGCCCTTAGAAGCCCCCCATACATAAATTTAACCCCCCCCACCATGCCCCCGGCACTTGGCCCACCCGGGGGCAAATTAACATCGAAGCGCGGGAGACCGCGGTCGATTTTTCTTTTTTTTCGGCAGGATCCGCGCACCCTGAGCGCATCCTGCCGATTAAAAAAAAAAAAAAAAAAATGCTTTTTTTTGCCCAGGGGGTCCTTGTGGGACCCCCTGAGCAGGCCTAGGGGGTTAGGGTGTTTCTACCCTGCCCCCTTTGTGCGCTTTGCGCACTTGTTTCTGTCCCTCGGTTCTACCGAGGGACAAAATGGCTGCCAACACTTCCTGAATCGGAATGTTGACAGCCAGCTGACAGCCAATTAGCATGCAGCTCGTGATCGGGAGGGTACGCGGACCCTTCTCGGCCATAGATATATATGTGACTTTACTTGTGAATTTCTCAGGAACTACTGAACGAATTTACACCATTTAAGCAAAAGGCACCAGTCTGAACCAAGGGCTACCTCTTTGCCAAATTTGGTGTAATTCCGTTCAGCAGTTCGGGCTGTAGCTGCGACTAAAGGTTCATATGGAAAAATGAATGGGGAAAACGCGTTTTGGGTCCCCCCTTTTTTCTCGGCCCCCGCTTGACGAATCAACCCGAGACTATCAGGGTAGGAGCGGAGCGGAACGCCCCAACAAGTTGGAAACTTTCGCGAAGATTCGTCAACCGGCGCCAACGTTATTTCAAATAGAATGTCGCGGATTTCCTATGGATAATAGGTCCTAACTATAACTATCTACTGGCGACCGCCAGTAGATAATATATATATATTCACTGAAAAAACCATAGGTTTCAGGCACGTTATAGTTAGAAATTAGCATTTAAAAAACCTTACAAATTCACTGAAAAAACCATAGGTTTTAGGGACAGTTATAGTTAGTTGGACATTGCACTCGTAGAAAACCCGTGAAATTCCCCCGTTATATTTAGTTCAGCCAACTATAACTCGCACCCCCGCAATGCACTGCTGATGACGTCACATATTACATCACTCATGACATGGTCAGTGACATCACTGATGACATCACTGATGACATCTCAAATGACATCACTGATGACATCATCCAGTGACTGTGTGTTTCTGTAAAGTTTAAATATTTTTAATATATATAGGGAAAGGCGTATTGAAGAATGAGTGGGTGTATAAGTGTCTGTATGGATGATTTAGTAGGTGCGTGACTAACTCTATAAGTGAGTGATTAAACGTATCTTACTGAATGCATGGGTTAGTGACTAAACTGGGTGAATGTCTGTATCCGTCTGTCTGTTGCTGTGTAAGTGGCTGCATGGGTTTGTGAATAGCTACATGAGTGTCTATATGAGTTATTGATTGGTTGTCTGAGTATCTGTATGGGTGCCTGAGTGTTTGTGTGGGTGGGATGTGTGCGACTCTGTGCATAGATGTGTGAGTGGGTGATTCACTGGGTGGATGGTTTCAAGAGTGCATCTGTGATAGACTGTATGTGTGTGTAAGAGTGTGTTAGTGAGTGAATGTATGTCCCAGTGGTACATGTGTGAGTAACTACATATGTGAAAGGCAGTATATATGTGTGTTGGAGTATATAAATAGCTATAAGCGAGAGTGTGTGTTTGTGAGAGTGACTGTATGGATGAGTGTGTGCTTGTATCAGTGATTGTATAAGAGCATAAGAATGTGCTAGTATTTGTATGAGTAAGTGAGCTGGTGTGTGTATAACTGTATAGGTGAGTAAATGGCAGTGTGATTAATTATTTGCATGACTGACTAGGTGTGTGAGTACCTCTATGGATGAGTGGCGGTGTGTGAGTGTCTATGTAGGTGTATGAGTGCATATGATAGTCCTGTACTGAGTGACCGTAAGTATGAGTGACTGTACAGGTGAGTGAGTGGATGTGTGTGTAGACCTAAGAATCAGTGAGTGGGTATGTAGTTATTGGTGTTGGAGTGTCTATGGTTTTGAGAATGGCAGTCTGTAATTTAGAGTGGGTGTATCAAAAGTTATATTAGGGTGTGAGAAGATGCATGAAATTATCACATGGATGATGTCATCAGTGATGTCATTTGAGATGTCATCAGTGATGTCATCGACCATGTCATGAGTGATGTAATATGTAACGTCATCAGCAGTGCATTGCGGGGGCGCGAGTTATAGTTAGCTGAACTAACTATAACGGGGGAATTTCACGGGTTTTCTACGAGTGCAATGTCCAACTAACTATAACTGTCCCTAAAACCTATGGTTTTTTCAGTGAATTTGTAAGGTTTTTTAAATGCTAATTTCTAACTATAACTGTCCCTAAAACCTATGGTTTTTTCAGTGAATTTGTAAGGTTTTTTAAATGCTAATTTCTAACTATAACGTGCCTCAAACCTATGGTTTTTTTCAATGAATTTCAAAGGTTTTGTAAATGACAATTTTTAAATGTATTAATTGTTATATTTATTTTTTTGATACTGATTTACTACATTTTTTTAAACTATTTATTTTTAGATATTTTATTTTTTAAATTACATTATAATTACATTATACTTTACATTACAAAATATACTTTCTCAGAATGAATTACTTTAGTTTAAATACTTTGCAAATAGGCAATAGACTTTTAAGTACAGTAGTTACAGTTGTTGCAATGGGCAACACAATTTCAAACACAATGCAACATTGAGCTCAATGTGAATTTCTAGTTAAATGCAATTAGTTACTTTATGGATTACTTTTCTAACCACAGGACTGGATCCTAGATTCAGTCCTGGGACATCTCCTGTAAACAGTTGAGTAAAAGCGTTTTGGTTACAGTAGTGATTTTTAAGGAATATTATTGTATTTTAAAAGTTGACACTTAGAAACTTTTTCAAATAGAATCACCAATGTTAACCCAAGGGGTTGAAATTCACTTAGCAGGTAAGTAGTGTTATCGTTACTTTTTCTTACTCAGTGGTGGATCCTGGATCCAGCACTGGTGCATCTCCTGTAAACAGTTGAAAGAATGCGTTTAAGTCATGCAGGCGATTTTTAAGGAATATTTGTAGTTTGTGAAAATCAACACAAACTTTTCTGCTGAAAACCAGACAATGGATTCCTATGGAAGGAAATTCAAGTTACTGGTAAGTACGGTTAGAATTACTTTTCAGGATCTGTACTGGGCTCAAAGATGCAGCACTGAGGTCTCTCCTGATAACAGGTGAGTAAATTGGAATTCGTAGTTCGGCTGATTTTAGAGGAATATTATAAAGTTCCAAAACTCCACACTTAGAAGAATTTCCAAGTGAAACCAGTCAATGTTAGCCTATGGAAGGAAATTCAAGTTACTGGTAAGTACGGTTTGAATTACTTTTCAGGATCAGTACTGGGCTCAAAGATGCAGCACTGAGGTCTCTCCTGATAACAGGTGAGTAAATTGGAATTCGTAGTTCGGCTGATTTTAGAGGAATATTATAAAGTTCCAAAACTCCACACTTAGAAGAATTTCCAAGTGAAACCAGTCAATGTTAGCCTATGGAAGGAAATTCAAGTTACTGGTAAGTACGGTTAGAATTACTTTTCAGGATCAGTACTGGGCTCAAAGATGCAGCACTGAGGTCTCTCCTGATAACAGGTGAGTAAATCGGAATTCGTAGTTCGGCTGATTTTAGAGGAATATTTGTATGTTTCAAAAATCGACACTTTTTTTCAGCAAAAAGCAGGCAATGATATCCTATGGAAGGAAATTCAAGTTACTGGTAAGTACGGTTAAAATTACTTTTCAGGATCAGTACTGGCTCAAAGATGCAGCACTGAGGTCTCTCCTGATAACAGGTGAGTAAATTGGAATTCGTAGTTCGGCTGATTTTAGAGGGATATTATAATGTTCCAAAACTCCACACTTAGAAGAATTTCCAAGTGAAACCAGTCAATGATATCCTATGGAAGGAAATTCAAGTTACAGGTAAGTACGGTTAAAATTACTTTTCAGGATCAGTACTGGGCTCAAAGATGCAGCACTGAGGTCTCTCCTGATAACAGGTGAGTAAATCGGAATTCGTAGTTCGGCTGATTTTAGAGGAATATTTGCACAATGGTGAAGGAAGGGGGTGGGGCCTGAGGTGACATGTCTGCAAACACGCCCTGTGGCGCGTTTTAAGTTGGTGAATTAATTCCTCCTCAATCCCGAGGGTCCCTAGGGGCCAACTAGCCCACCAGATACCTCCAGTATGCGCCAGAGAGCTGCGTTGCAGAGAGGTGTTCAGAGGCCACGCCCCTTTTTGCACCTCTCTGCAACGCAGCTCTGTGGCGCTTTCTGGACGTACCTGGTGGGCTAGTTGGCCCCCAGGGATCCTCAGGATTGAAGGGGATTTAATTCCCCATCTTAAAAAGCGCCACGGGGCCTGTTTGCACACATGTCACCTGAAGCCCCGCCCCCTCCGTTCACCACTGTGCAAACGCGCCCTGTGGCGCGTTTTAAGTTGAGGGATTAAGTCCCCTTGAATCCTGAGGGTCCCTGGAGTCCAACTAGCCCACCATGTACGTCCCAAAAGCGCCACAGAGCTGCGTTGGAGAGAGGTGTAAAAAGGGGCGTGGCCTCTGTACACCACTCTGCAACGCAGCCCCCTGGCGCATACTGGAGGTTCCTGGTGGGCTAGTTGGCCCCCAGGGACCCCAAGTATTCAAGGGGAATTTGTTCCCCCTCTGCAAACGCGCCAGGGGGCGCGTTTGCAGAGTGCTGCAAGCAGGGGGGCGTGGCCTCCGGCGCGATGCCGGTCTTTTTTTATTCATTTTTTTAAGAATGGGGGCTGTGTGGCCCCCCTTCTTTTTCTAATCTATTGGCCCCGGGGACCCCATCCCCCGGGGCCGGCCTTTTGTATTTTTTTTTAAAATTTTAATTACATGTTTGGGAGGGGGGCCGCGTGGCCCCCCTCCCGGGCCACTAATGGCCCCGGGGACCCCATCCCCCGGGGCCTGGCCACTCGTTGGGGACCGTGGGGGGGTCCCCAATCCCCGCACGGTCCCGCCGGCTCCCCGCGTCCTGCGGGAGCCGGCATTGCTTTTCCATAAGGGGAGCTGCTGACATGCAGCTCCCCTTATGGAAAGCACTCTGCTTGCTTCATTGAAGCGAGAGCAGGTTTCCCTGCTCTCGCTTCAATGAAGCAAGCAAGTTTGCAATCACAGGACGGGAGCCGCGAGGCTCCCGTCCTGTGATTGCAAACTACAGTGTCCCGGGGGTAGGCACTCCGGGACACTGCAGGAGCCGGCCCTGGGGGGGTGGTCCCCAGGGCCATCAAGGGCTCCAGGAGGGGGCCGCGCGGCCCCCTTCCCACTTCTACATAGCCCCGGGGCGGTGGGGGTCCCCGGGGCTTCGGGGTCCGAAACGGACCCCACATGTATTTTCTTAGTGCCCCGGGGAGGTGGCAATCCCCGGGGCGTGTGGGGGGGCAGGAGCCCCCCCACACAGGTCATTCTTTTTAAAAAAAAGAAGCCCCGGGGAGGTGGCGGTCCCCGGGGCTGCGGGAGGGCGGAGAGCCCTCCCGCACCATTTTTTTTTAAAGCCCCGGGGGGTGGCGGTCCCCGGGGCTTGGGGGGCCTTAGAGGCCCCCCACATAAAATTAAAACCAACCCCCGCATGCCCCCGGGACTTGGCCCACCCGGGGGCAAATTAGCATCGAAGCGCGGGAGACCGCTTAGGGTGCGCGGATCCCACCGATTTAAAGAAAAAAAAAAAAGCTTTTTTCTGACCAGGGGGTCCTTGTGGGACCTCCTGAGCAGACCTAGGGGGTCAGGGTGTTTCTACCCTGCCCCCTTTGTGCGTTTTGCGCACTTGTTTCTTGTGCCTCGGTTCTACCGAGGGACAAAATGGCTGCCAACACTTCCTGATTTGGAGTGTTGACAGCCACTTGAAAGCCAATTAGCATGCAGCTCGTGATCGGGAGGGTGCGCGAATCCGACGCGGCCATATATATATATGTGATTTTCCTTTTGATTTTCTCAGCAACTACTGAACGGATTTACACCATTTAACAAAAAGGGTTCTTTCTGAACCAAGAACTACCTCTTTGCCAAATTTGGTGTAATTCCGTTCAGCAGTTCGGGCTGTAGCCGTGGCTAAAGTTTCCTATGGGAAAATGAATGGGGAAAACACGTTTTGGGACCCCCGTTTTTTCTCGGCCCCCGCTTGACGAATCACCCCGAAATTTTCAGGGTAGGAGCGGACCGGAGCGGGCCATAAAGTTTGAAAATTTCGTGAAGATTTGTCAACCGACGCAAGAGTTATTTCAAATAGAATGTTGCAGATTTCCTATGGAAAATAGGTCCTAACTATAACTATCTACTGGCGACCGCCAGTAGATAATATATATATATATTTGGGTAATTTTAGGGGTGGGTAGGGGTTTTTGGGTGGCAAGGGTATTTTTACGGTCTAGGTTTTTGGATGGTATATGGGTATTTTTAGGGTTTAGGGTGGGTATGGGTTTTTGGGAGGTAACTGTAATTTTAGTGATATGGGTTTTTGGGTAGCAAGGGTAATTTTAGGGTTTAGAATGGGTATGGGTTTTGGGTGGCAAGGATAAATTTAGGGTTAAGGCTGGGTATGAGTTTTTGGGTGGTAAGGGTATTTTGAGGGTTTAGGGTGGGTATGGGTTTTTGGGTGGTAAGGGCATTTTTTCGATTAAGGTGGGTATGGGTTTTTGAGTGGCAAGGGTCATTTTAGGGGTGAGGGTGCGTGTGGCTTTTTGGGTGGTAAGGGTAATTTTAATGTTTAGAGATTGTGGATTAATAGGGTTAATTTCGGACCGGGGAGGCCCCATCCCCCAAGTCCAGGCCTCTTTTTTTTTTTTTTAAATTAATAAATAATGGCAGGGAGGCCGTGCAGTCCCCCTCCCGGGCCGATTTCTGCCCCGGGGACCCCATCCCCTGGGGACTGGCCTCACTTGTGGGTGGCCTGGTCCCACCCAGGGCACCCACATTGTGGTGCTGGGGACCGCGGGGGTGTCTGAAGGCCCTTGTGGTACCTGCCGGCTCCCCGCCTCCTGCGGGAACCGACATTGCTTTGACACAGAGGGAGCTGCTAACATGCAGCTCTCTCTCTGTCAATGCGATGGTGCTCGCTTTCAGTAAGCGAGAGCATTTTCAATGCTCTTGCTTGCTGAAAGTGAGCACAGTTTTCCATGGCTTGCCGGGAGCAGTTAACTCCAGCTATGTCCCGGGGTTGGGCACCCTGGGACATAGCAGGAGCTGGCCCTGGGGGGTGGCTGTCCCCAGGGCCATCTATAGCTCCAGGAGGGGGGCCACGCGCCCCCCCCTCCATTGCCGATCACAGCCTCTGGAGGTGGTGATCTTCTGTGCTGTGGGGGGCTGCATGGCCCCTACTTTCATTTTCACCATTTGCCCCTTGGAGGTGGTGGTCCCTGTGGCTGCGGGGGGCTGGAACCCCCTTGCATTAATTTTACATTTAGCCCCGGGGAGGTGGCAGTCCCCGAGCTGTGGGGGTGCTGCGTGGCCCCCAGCACTTGTCATATTTTGCCGTGAGGAGGTGGCGGTCACGGCAAATTATGCAGCAGCTAAAGTGAAGGGCAAATGAAGAAACACTCTTCCTATGGAAACAACATCCTAACAATAACTACCTACTGGCAATCGCCAGTAGGTAATATTTGTGTGTATGTATATATGTATGTATATATATGTATGTGTATGTATATATGTATGTATATATATGTATGTGTATGTATATATATGTATGTGTATGTATATATGTATGTATGTATGTGTGTATTATCTACTGGCGGTCGCCAGTAGATAGTTATAGTTAGGACCTATTTTCCATAGGAAATCCGCGACATTCTATTTGAAATAACTCTTGCGTCGGTTGACGAATCTTCGCAAAATTTTCAAACTTTATGGCCCGCTCCGGTCCGCTCCTACCCTGAAAGTCTCAGGGTGATTCGTCAAGCGGGGGCCGAGAAAAAGGGGGTCCCAAAACGTGTTTTCCCCATTCATTTTCCCATAGGAAACTTTAGACACGGCTACAGCCTGAACTGCTGAACGGAATTACACCAAATTTGGCAAAGAGGTAGTCCTTGGTTCAAAAAGAACCCTTTTTGTTAAATGGTGTAAATCCGTTCAGTAGTTGCTGAGAAAATCAAAAGTAAAAACACATATATCTGGGCGGAGCCTAACCACACATGTCATCGTGAGATCTGATTGGCTGTCAGCACTTCATCCTGGAATTGCTGGCAGCCATCTTGGGACCAATATAAATGATAGTACCCCATTGAAATGCATTGTAGTGAATCGAAGATTTTGAGGGTTACCAAAAGGAGAACTATAAAGGGTGATAACAGACTTTAGTTACATTAGAATTCATTTGTTGATGGTACCATACTAATTTCAGGAATTGTGGTGTGTTCTAAGGTGATTTTACCCTGTGAAAAACCTTCTGCTGGGATATCATGAATCATGTTTGAGAGAACTATTTTCACATGCTTGTCCCATACAGTTTTGGAAGGTGCTCCAGAAGCTAAAATGAGAGCATATTTTCTGTAAATTCACATTATCTTTCTCAGTCATGTGAGAATGAAGTCTGACATTCTCAGTAAAACATGTACATCCAACAAGGGCAGAGACTGTCAGTTGATTCCTTTGTGTTCTACTGCAGCTTCCCAGAGTGTTCTAAAGAACAACTAGAGTGCTAACAGCCTTACTTATGACAAAAGTATGGCACACCTGAAGCCATCTTGATTGGAATAAACTGGTAACACTTAAAACATTTAATTTAAAAAGGAACAAAATGATGGGGTTCATCTTGTCATAGAAATTATGGTTAGTGCTCTGGAAAGAAAAATTAGGACATGTTTCAAGTGTGATCTCAAATATCTTCCTGTTATATTTCAACAGGAGCAGCCTGTCAGTTGATGCCTTTGTGTTCTACTGCAGCTTCCCAGAGTGTTCTAAAGAACAACTAGAGCGCTAACAGTCTTACTTATTTTTTTTTTAAAACAGAATTTTATTGATTTTCTGGAAACAATACAAGCAACATCATGGACATCAGAATATTACAGTTGGGGAGGCAATATGCACTTCAATCATGACCATCAATATTCCTGTGATCCTCCCAGTGAGCTACGATGGAAGAGTCTCGCCAGGGCCCCAAGAAGCACCCTATTAAATCCCCATCAGCCCCCCATGGAAGCCCAACTCACATCTTCGTTCACTACCCTGCCTGTTGCAGTCCGAAGGGCAGAGTCAGACAAAACCCTCTAACTTCCCAGCCCGCCCCCCTAACCCTTACCCACCCCAACAATACCTCCCTCCCCCTCCCGCCCCCCCAAGCATGCCGCTAGCCACTAATATACTCAAGGGGCCCACCAGACCCCCTGCACCACCCATCAAAATCCTTGCCTTGCTTGTCTTCACCCAGGGTAGACCGCAAACACCGGGGGAGGACCTGTGCAAGACCCTCAGCTACCTCATCATGCCTCTCCCATCGCAAGCGTCAGCCACTTCAGGTAACCTGTACACCCTCCCTCTCAGCAAGGGGACCCTCCTCGCCTCCAGGGGGGTGCTTAGTCAGCTCCACAAGTGCCACCCACGCCCGAGCCATATCCAATGTTTTCTCGTTCTCGTTACGCCTAGCCATACCCATCCTGTAATTCCCTTCACTCTCCGCCCACTTCACAAGTTCCCTTCGCCAGCGCACAAGAGCGGGTCCCTGCCTTGCCTTCCAATGTGTAGTAAGTTCTCGTTTTGCCAGGGCTAACCCCAGATCAATGAACCTGCTGGTGACTTTGGTTTTAGCAGTATGCGGAAACTCATGTAGCAAGCAAACCCTTGGTGTCAGAGCTATCTCCCTCTCCGTCACAGTCGCCAAGGTAGTTGTCACCCCCCGCCAGTAGTCCCCCAAATGCGGGCAGTCCCAAAACATGTGAAGAAACCTCGCCCCCTCTAGCGCACACCGAGGGCAAGCTGCCGACGTCCCAAAATAGTCATTGATTCTACCAGGCGTTAAGTATGCCCTATGTAAGACATAGAATTGAATTAGCTGAAAGCGAGCGTTCCGAGTGCTCTTCCACGCCCTCTCTACCACCGCCCCCAAGATTTTTCCTCAATGGGTTCCCCCAAGTCCGCCTCCCATTTGAGTCGCAACGCCTCCAGGGGCTGGCGCAAGTCCTGGGTGATTCGCCGATAGAGACAAGTTACCGCTTTAAAGGTTCCCGCTGCCAGCACTACATACTGGCAGGGGAGGAAAGTGTCCGGTTCTATTAACCCTTTCCGCCAGTGCCTCCGGACAGCCGCCGACAGGGCCGCATGAAACAGGAAGTCCCCCCGGGGAAGATCATGGCGCTCCATGAGATTATTAAAAGGTAGGAGGTTGCCGTCTTCGTAGAGGTCCCCCAATGTGATAACTCCTGCCTCCTCCCAGGATTGCAGCTTACTCCAGTCACCCCCGTGCGGCAGCACCTCACACATACGCAGCGGGATCTCTGGTGCATACGGGATCCTGATGTGCATCCTCCTAGCCATGCGCGCCCAGCACCGCTGTACCACTCGCAAATCTGCCGGCACTGCTTCACCTCTCAATGGTATCCGCAGAAGGACACAAGACAATAGCCGCCAACTCGGACCCGACCCCCCAGGTCTTCCGGGTGCCTGATATGGCCCGCCACCCATTTCGTGAACCATTGGAGCTGTGCAGCATAGTAATAGGCCTCAAAGTCTGGCAACGCGAAGCCCCCCTCTGCCCTAGGTCGTTGCATGGTACTTAGGGCAACCCTCCTTCTCCCAGCCCCCCACAGGAACCCTGTGATTAATGAGTTAAGCTGCGCAAAGAACTTACCCGGGATCCAGACAGGGAGCGTCCCGAAGCAATAGAGGAACCTCGGCAGCGTGACCATCTTCACTAAAGCCACCCTTCCCGCGACGGATAGTGGAAGAGTCCCCCAAAAGTCGAAACAAGTCTTAGCGCTACGCAACGCTCGTCCCACATTGCCCTCCAGCAGGTCATCATGATCGTGATAAATCCGTGTCCCCAGGTAAGTCAAACAGCGGGATTCCCATGGGACGCCTCCCGCACTCTGTCGGTCCGGCCTGTCCGCCGCGGTGGGGAACAGACATGATTTGGACCAATTCACGCGGAGCCCCGCTATTCTCCCCAAGGTCTCTAACAATTCTTTCGCTCCTTGAAGCGCATCCCCAGAGTTCGGCAGAAACAGGAGGAGATCATCCGCATACAAGGCTATATGTTGCACCTGTCCCTCCACCAGCAACCCAGGGTAAAACCTCCCCATCCTGGCATGAGCAGCCATGGGCTCCATCGCCAGGGCAAATAGCAGAGGGGACAACGGGCATCCCTGTCTCGTCCCCCGTGCAACCCCACAAGCAGCAGAGATTAAGCCCCCTGTCTTGACTCTAGCCGTGGAAGCACTGTACAGCAGCGTTGTCCACCGTATGAAACCCTCCCCCAGGCCAAACTCCCGCAGCACATTGAAAAGGTAAGGCCACTCCAAGCTATCAAAGGCCTTCTCAATATCGACCGCAAAAATGCAAGCTTCTTCTGTATCATATGTATCAGACCCCAAGATATGCACAAGTCTGCGAACATTCATTGCAGTATTCCGGGTGGGAATAAACCCGGCCTGATCCTTGTGAACCAGCGCCGCCATATGGGGCATCAAACGACCCGCCAGTACCCGGCTTAAGATCTTATAATCTAGGTTTAGCATCGCAAGGGGTCTGTACGAGGAGCGGTCCCAAGCGGGTTTGTTCGGCTTGAGGAGAGGGACTATGATGGCTTCGCGCGTAGAGGCAGGGAGGACACCCTCCTGGCGTGCTCTATTGTACAGCGTCACCAGATAGGGAACCAGAACCTCAGCATAGGCCGCATAGAATTCCACTGGCAGCCCATCTGTGCCCGGCGTTTTATTCCTGGCCATGCGCTTTATAGCACAACGGACTTCACCCGCCTCGATGTCCCTACCCAGGGCTGCAACCTCCCCAGGGTCAACTTTAGGGAGGTCTGCCCCCAGCAGAAACCCCTCATCTCCAGGAAGTCCGGGGCCCACCCTGCTCCGGTACAGCTCAGTATAGTACTGCAAAAATTGTTCATTAATACCCCGCTGGGTATAGAACACCTCATCTCCCTGGCCTCTCAAGTCTAAAATTACTGTCCCTCTGCGCGCCGGGTTGGCCAGCCATGCTAGCAATGCCCCAGATTTGTCACGTTCCGCATGTGCCCTGTCTGTATAAGCCTTATAATCGAAGCAGCGCAATCGCTCGAGCTGGACCGCTAGCTCCTCTCGGGCCGCAAGCAACTCATCATGCCTGTCCGGACACTCCGGGCGCTCCTGTTCCAACCCGCGCAGTTGCTGTTCCGCCTTTGACACATCCTGCAGCAGTACTCTTCGAACTCCCACCACTTCTCCTATACAGCGCCCCCTAACCACAGATTTAAAAGCATCCCATTCCACCATTGGAGAAGATGCTGTATTGACATTATCCCTAAAATAGCCTTCAATGGCCGAGCCCAGCGCAGCCCTAAACACCGGGTCTTCCAACGTGTCTGGCCTGAGCCGCCATGTGGGAATAGCAGGACGATCTCGTAACCAATGTAAGACCACCAGCAGAGGGTTATGATCAGATGACGTTCTAGCCAAATATTCACTATGCACCATCCCCCCATGTACGTCCGGAGAGCAAAGGACCGAATCCAACCTAACATGCAGATCATGCAGTGCCGAGAAGTACGAGTAGTCCCTGTCAGTCGGGTGATGCGCCCTCCATGTATCGGTTAGTCCCCACTGTTGTTGCCAAGCCCGTCGCATCGCAGCCAGCCTGTGCACCAGGGCGTCTACAAGGGGGGATGGGAGCGGTCCAACGCGACGTCCGCGATACAGTTAAAGTCACCCCCAGGAGCACAGATCCCACCAACATTGGTGCGAGCTTCCGGGAAAGATGCGCAAAAAATGAGGCTTGATCAGCATTAGGGGCATATATACTCCCTAGGACAATGTCTCTACCGTCTAAGCGCCCCGTCACGACGACATATCTACCCTCAGGGTCAATCAACTGCCCAGTGCTTTGGAACGGGACTCCAGCTCTTATCCAGATAAGTGCACCCCGCGCAAACGCCGAGTATGTTGTGCAGAACACCTGCCCTCGCCATCTGCGTTGCAAAGCTAACCCCTCTTGCTTAGTTAAATGCGTCTCCTGAAGAAGCGCAATCTGCACTCCTCTCCGTCTAAGATAGGCATGGATCTTATGGCGACGTGTCATAGTATGCATCCCCCTAATATTCCAGGATAAACACCTGATACCTACGGCGGTTCCCATGGCGCAGTTGTATGCATCCTGCCCTCCATATCCCCCCAGCGGCATGCTTGGTCCCAGGAACACCCACCCCCCAACATCCCAGTACCCCCAACTCCCACTCCCCAGGACAGGTTCCCTTGAACTAGTTCCCATCCAAACTGATACAACCACAACTGTGTACAAAGGGGGTAGTGTGACGACCCTATGGGACCCAAAGCCCCTCCCGGCTCTCCCCCGTTCTGTACCATATGAGGATCCCCATTAAGACTGAGCAATTGGCGCCATCCCTCTCCATCTGCAGACCAAACCCCCTACAGCGACCAAGCCCGGAGCCAGCCACAATCTATCCCATTCCACCATCACCTGTCGAATCAGCCAAGCAAGTCCGCCGTGCGTGGAGTGACCACCGGCATCTCAGAATCAGAGTCCCCGTTCGTGCTTCCAGGCAGAGATGTTCCAGAACTGCCCAGCGCTCGGTTATTGGAATCAGAGCTCGGGCTGAGCCCACCTTGGCTGATCTCTGCAACCGCCTGCACAGCTCTGTCTCGCTCCAGCCGTTGATCTGGTAGCAAAGATGGCCTCCGCGGGCTCACGCGCTCAGGTGATCCCTTCTCTCCGTTGCTTGCCGCAGGGGTCCGGCGCGTCTCTAGCCACTGCCATCCATCCTGCGGGGTACTGAAGAAGAGCGTATCAGCACCGTCCACCACTCGTAGGCGCGCTGGAAAGAACATGGCGTATGAGATGTGAAATTGGCGCAATTTCCGCTTTAGAGCAATGAAAGAGGCCCGCTGCTTCTGGACCTCCCTAGTATAGTCCGGGAATATCATCACCTTGGAGTTTTCGATTTGCAGTTGTTGCTTCCCCCTGGCCTGCTGCAGAAGGTGATCCCTGTCCCGATAATGCAATAGTCTCACCACGAACGGCCGTGGTGGCGCTCCCGGCTTGGGAGGTCGAGCCGGGACCCTGTGGGCTCTCTCAAGGGCAAAAAACGGGGACAGTCCCTCCGGGGCAACCTCCGTCCGGAGCCACTCTTCCAAATATCGAACCGCGTCGTCTCCCTCTGCTCGTTCTGGAACCCCCACCACGCGGAGATTATTCCTGCGGGAGCGCCCTTCACTGTCCTCTGCTCTCATCTCCAAGACCCGAACTTTGTCCTCCACCTGCTTCAAGGAGCGCTGCAAGGTGGCCACCACCTCCGGGACCCCCTCTAGTACTTTCTCGGTCACTTTCACTCGCTCCTTCAGTTTCCTGTGGTCATCCTTGAGCAGAGTAAGGTCCACTCCAATGGCGTCAATCTTCGTCTCAAGGGCCTCCCTGGACGAGGTGATGGCCTGCATTATATCGACCAGCGTAGGACCTCCCGGGCCTGCTGTGTTGGCGCGCTCCGTCACCTCATCCTCGTCGTCAGTCTGCTGCCCTGCTCCCTCCACCTGAAGGGCCGCGTAGCCCTTCCTCCTGGATACTCGCCCCATCTCGGCAGGTCACCAAAGACTGCGGAATACCCCACCAAAATCAGAGTCACTCCCGTACCGGTATTAACTCCGCGCTGGGGCAGCCTCTGCCAGCAAGCGGGCTACCTCAGCAAGGTTGGGCCCCACATTCCCGTCCTCAGAGCTGCCCACGGGCCTCAGTGCATCCAGCTGGGTCACAGTTCAGTGCGCCTCCGCCAGCACCCAAGTCGTACCTCCTTCAATGCACTCGCTTCGGTCCAGTGGGCCACAAGAGGTCGCGCGGCGCCCCTCCAGCACCAATATCAGCGACACACCAGCATGGTTCCGCTCTTCACCCAGGACCCCGCAGCAGAGGGCCCCAACCACAGGCGCGCACCCAGTACAATAGCGCCCAGCCGCAAATATAATAGACCAGAGGTTCTCGCCCGGGCCGATGTCCCCCAGCAACCAAGAAAGGTCAGCTAGCTCCCTCTCGCTGTGTCTCGCTCTCCACAGGCCGCACCGCACGGGCCCTCCAGTCACCTCCGCGTAGGAGGGAGGCAGAGCGGGTGCCCCGCTTTCAAGTAGCCCAGCGCGCACTCACCAAGGTACGGCAGTCTGGGGCAGTCTCTTCCTCCTCGACGATCCCCGCCGATCCGGACCTCCCCAATCAGCCTCAAATGCCTCCGCAGCGCAGGTAGGTCTCACGCACCGCCTGTTGTTCCAACTCTACCCCGCCGGGGTACCAGGCCCCCGCACAAAGTGCCGCTTACAGGCCTGACGGGAACCAGGCGGATCCGATCGCCTCACTCCTCCGTTGATGTCAGGCAAGTCAGGTCCAGTTCGCCAGCCTCTGGGGGTCAGTGGGACTTAGAAGCACCCCAGAGCCGCTAGCTCAGCGTTTCAGGATCAGCGGGCAGCAGGCTCCGGTCGCCCGCACCCTTGGCAGGCAGCTCAGTCAAATCAGCGGGCCGCTATTTTGGGATCCGCAACGGTGCCCAATCCAGTTCTGCCCACCACTTCGCCAATTTCCCACAGCTGTGGGCAACCGCAGACCCTCCCTCCGAGATCGGGTTCAAAGAGCCTCACCGTCGTTCCGGCAGAAATCGCCAGGCACAGCTCAGTGCGACCCACGTCGGTTCCCGCGACCGATGGCAGCCGCCATCTTAGGTCGCCACAGGGGGAGTGCGAGCAGTGCGAGAAAGTGGAGTTTTCTCCGTCACTCAGCCTCCCAGGTCTTCGCCAGTTCACCCCCCTGGGCACCCGGTGCTCCGACGCGATATGGCCGAGCAGGGGCCTCTTCAGGGCATCAGGATATCTTTTTATGGAGGGAGGCCACGGAGGAGCTTCAAGGTCCGCTGTCTCCTACATCGGCGCCAAGCCACGCCCCCAACTAACAGTCTTACTTATGACAAAAGTATGGCACACCTGAAGCCATCTTGATTGGAATAAACTGGTAACACTTAAAACATTTAATTTAAAAAGGAACAAAATGATGGGGTTCATTTTGTCATAGAGATTATGGTTAGTGCTGTAGAAAGAAAAATTAGGACATGTTTCAAGTGTGATCTCAAATATCTTCCTGTTATATTTCAACAGGAGCAGCCTGTCAGTTGATGCCTTTGTGTTCTACTGCAGCTTCCCAGAGTGTTCTAAAGAACAACTAGAGCGCTAACAGTCTTACTTATGACAAAAGTATGGCACACCTGAAGCCATCTTGATTGGAATAAACTGGTAACACTTAAAACATTTAATTTAAAAAGGAACAAAATGAAGGGGTTCATTTTGCCATAGAAATTATGGTTAGTGCTGTAGAAAGAAAAATTAGGACCTGTTTTAAGTGAGATCTCAAATATCTTCCTGTTATATTTCAACAGGAGCAGCCTGTCAGTTGATGCCTTTGTGTTCTACTGCAGCTTCCCAGAGTGTTCTAAAGAACAACTAGAGTGCTAACAGCCTTACTTATGACAAAAGTATGGCACACCTGAAGCCATCTTGATTGGAATAAACTGGTAACACTTAAAACATTTAATTTAAAAAGGAACAAAATGAGGGGGTTCATTTTGCCATAGAAATTATGGTTAGTGCTGCAAAAAGAAAATTTAGTGCATGTTTTAAGTGAGATCTCAAATCCTCTTCTATTTCATTAGAAAATTCTGACATGCAGACTGAAACAATCACTTTCAATACCAGCAGTAGACTTCCAGTTAACTCCTTGGTGAGCAGTAGCTTTACTACAGTGATCTAATGAACAACTAGAGTAATAACATTCTGAATTTATGGCAAATGTGTGACACATCTGAATGCCTTCTTGATGGAATCAAAGTAAAAAACTGAAAGCATTTCCTACTGAGGAGACTGCAGTAAATGAGGAAATTAGGAAACTTCATAACAAAGAAGTCTTCCAAGATGGTCACCAGTGACAAAAGAGCCCAAATGTAGCACAAATATTACCCAGATGTAGCCCACATATAGCCCAATGACAAAAGTGTGCAAAACACTTTTTATTTTTAGTTTTTTTTGCAGTTTTATGTAGTGCAGACTGGTCAGGTATTGGAGCGTTGCATCTTAAAACATGACCCCCCTACACTACAAAAACACCACTGCACTACCCTAAACCCTAAAACACTACCCCAGCACGACCCCCTACACTACACAAGCACCACTGCACTATCCTAAACCCTAAAACACTACCCCCAGCATGACCCCCTACACTACACAAACACCACTGCACTACCCTAAACCCTAAAACACTACCCCAACACCACTGCACTACCCTAAAACATGACCCCCTACACTACACAAACACCACTGCACTACCCTAAACCCTAAACCACTACCCCCAGCACGCCCCCTACACTACACAAGCACCACTGCACTACCCTAAACCCTAAAACACTACCCCCAGCACGACCCCCTACACTGCCCGAACACCACTGCCCTAAACCCTGAATCACCAGCCCCTGCACGACCCCCTACACTGCCCGAACACCACTGCACTGCCCTAAACCCTGAAACACATACCGTAGCACGACCCCCTACACTGCCCGAACACCACTGCACTGCCCTAAACCCTGAAACACCACCCCCTTCACGACCCCCTACACTGCCCGAACACCACTGCACTGCCCTAAACCCTGAAACACCACCCCCAGCATGACCCCTACACTGCCCGAACACCACTGCACTGCCCTAAACCCTGAAACACTACCCCCAGCAAGACCTCCTACATTGCCCGAACACCACTGCACTGCCCTAAACCCTGAAACATCACCCCCAGCAAGACCCCCTACACTGCCCGAACACCACTGCACTGCCCTAAACCCTGAAACACCACCCCCTGCACGACCCCCTACACTGCCCGAACACCACTGCACTGCCCTAAACCCTGAAACACCAACCCCAGCACGACCCCCTACACTGCACGAACACCACTGCACTGCCCTAAACCCTGAAACACTTCCCCCAGCAAGACCCCCTACACTGCCCGAACACCACTGCACTGCCCTAAACCCTGAAACATCACCCCCAGCAAGACCCCCTACACTGCCCGAACACCACTGCCCTAAACCCTGAAACACCACCCCCAGCAAGACCCCCTACACTGCCCGAACACCACTGCACTGCCCTAAACCCTGAAACACCAGCCCCAGCACGACCCCTACACTGCCCGAACACCACTGCACTGCCCTAAACCCTGAAACACCACCCCCTGCACGACCCCCTACACTGCCCGAACACCACTGCACCGCCCTAAACCCTGAAACACCACCCCCAGCACGACCCCCTACACTGCCCGAACACCACTGCACTGCCCTAAACCCTGAAACACCACACCCCTGCACGATCCCCTACAGTGCCCGAACACTACTGCACTGCCCTAAACCCTGAAACACCACCCCCAGCACGACCCCCTACACTGCACGAACACCACTGCACTGCCCTAAACCCCGAAACACTACCCCCAGCAAGACCCCCTACACTGCCCGAACACCACTGCCCTAAACCCTGAAACACCACCCCCAGCAAGACCCCCTACACTGCCCGTACACCACTGCACTGCCCTAAACCCTGAAACACCACGCCCAGCATGACCCCCTACACTACCCGAACACCCCTGCACTGCCCTAAACCCTGAAACACCACCCCCAGCACGACCCCCTACACTGCCCGAACACCACTGCACTGCCCTAAACCCTGAAACACCAGCCCCAGCACAACCTCGTACACTGCCCGAACACCACTGCACTGCCCTAAACCCTGAAACACCAGCCCCAGCACGACCGCCTACACTGCCCGAAAACCACTGCACTGCCCTAAACCCTGAAACACCAGCCCCAGCACGACCCCCTACACTGCCCGAACACCACTGCACTGCCCTAAACACTGAAACACCAGCCCCAGCAAGACCCCCTACACTGCCCGAACACCACTGCACTGCCCTAAACCACCAGCCCCAGCACGACCCCCTACACTGCCCGAACACCACTGCACTGCCCTAAACACTGAAACACCACCCCCAGCAAGACCCCCTACACTGCCCGAACACCACTGCACTAAAGCCTGAAACACCACCCCCAGCAAGACCACCTACACTGGCCAAACACCACTGCACTGCCCTAAACCCTGAAACACCACCCCTGCACGACCCCCTACACTGCCCGAACACCACTGCACTGCCCTAAACCCTGAAACACCACCCCCAGCATGACCCCCTATATTGCCCGAACACCACTGCACTGCCCTAAACCCTGAAACACCACCCCCTGCACGACCTCCTACACTGCCGGAACACCACTGCACTGCCCTAAACCCTGAAACACCACCCCCAGCGCGACCCCCTGCACGGCCCGAACACCACTGCACTGCCCTAAACCCTGAAACATCAACCCAGCAAGACCCCCTACACTGCCTGGACACCACTGCCCTAAACCCTGAAACACCATCCCCTACACTGCACGAACACCACTGCACTGCCCTAAACCCTGAAACACCACCTCCAGCAAAACCCCCTACACTGCCTGAACACCATTGCTCTGCCCTAAATCCTGAAACACTAGCCCCAGCACGACCCCCTACACTGCCCAAACACCACTGCACTGCCCTAAACCCTGAAACACCACCCCCAGCACGACCCCCTACACTGCCCGAACACCACTGCACTGCCCTAAACCCTGAAACACCAGCCCCAGCAAGACCCCCTACACTGCCCGAACACCACTGCACTGCCCTAAACCCCGAAACACCAGCCCCAGCATGACCCCCTACACTGCCGGAACACCACTGCACTGCCCTAAACCCTGAAACACCAGCCCCAGCACGACCACCTACACTGCCCGAACACCACTGCACTGCCCTAAACCCTAAACCACCAGCCCAACCCCCTACACTGCCCGAACACCACTGCACTGCCCTAAACCCTGAAACACCAGCCCCAGCACGACCCCCTACACTTCCCGAACACCACTGTACTGCCCTAAACCCTGAAACACCAGCCCCAGCACGACCCCCTACACTGCCCGAACACCACTGCACTGCCCTAAACCCTGAAACACCACCCCCTGCATGACCCCCTACACTGCCCGAACACCACTGCACTGCCCTAAACCCTGAAACACCACCCCCTGCAGCACCCCCTACACTGCCCAAACACCACTGCACTGCCCTAAACCCTGAAACACCAGCCCCTGCACCGCCCCCTACACTGCCCGAACACCACTGCACTGCCCTAAACCCTGAAACACCACCCCCAGCACGACCCCCTTTACTGCTCGAACACCACTGCACTGCCCCAAACCCTGAAACACCCCCCAGCACGACCCCCTACACTGCCCGAACACCACTGCCCTAAACCCTGAAACACCACCCCCTGCACGACCCCCTACACTGCCCGAACACCACTGCACTGCCCTAAACCCTGAAACACCACCCCTACACTGCCCAAACACCACTGCACTGCCCTAAACCCTGAAACACCACCCCCAGCACGACCCCCTACACTGCCCGAACACCACTGCACTGCCCTAAACACTAAAACACCACCCCCCAGCATTACCCCCTACACTGCCCAAACACCACTGCACTGCCCTAAACCCTAGAACACTACGCCCAGCACGACCCCCTACACTACCCAAACACCACTGCACTACCCTAAACCCTAAAACACTACCCCCAGCACGACCCCCTACACTACCCAAACACCACTGCACTACCCTAAACCCTAAAACACTCCCCCAGCACGACTCCCTACACTACCCAAACACCACTGCACTACCCTAAACCCTAAATCTACCCCCAGCATGACCCCCTACACTACACAAACACCACTGCACTACCCTAAACCCTAAAACACTACCCCCAGCACGACCCTCTTCACTACCTAAACACAACTGCACAATTTGTTACAGGCGTTGCAACGCAGGCCTGTGGTGCTTACTGGAAGTACCTAGTGGGCTAGTTGGGCCCCAGGGACCCTCCGGATTCAAGGTGACCTAATCCCCCAACTTAAAACGCACCACGGGGCGCGTTTGCACAGTGGTGAAGGGAGGGGGTGGGGCCTCAGGTGACATGTGCGCAAACACGCCCTGTGGTGCGTTTTAAGTTGGGGAATTAATTCCCTTTGAATCCTGAGGGACCCTGGGGGCCAACTAGCCCACCAGGTACCTTCAGTAAGCACAACAGAGTTGCGTTGCAGAGAGGTGAAAAAAGGTGCGTGGCCTCGGAACGCCTCTCTGCAACTCAGCTCTGTGGTCCTAACTGTAGGTACCTGGGGGCTAGTTGGGCCCCAGGGACCCTCAGAATTCAAGGGGACTTAATCCCGCAACTTAAAACGCGCCACGGGGTGCGTTTGCACACGTCACCTCAGGCCCCCCTCCCTTCACCACTGTGCAAACGCGCCCTGTAGCGCGTTTTAAGAGGTAGTTTTAATCCCCTGCCCTATTATGTACTAGGGACTTGCAGAGGAGGTCATGCTAATCACAGGGTACCCAAACGCATAGTGTTCCCTAGTGTATGTAGGTGTTTTCACTGTATTTTAAGTGTCTTTTAGCATAGCACTGGCTCTGGTTAGTCAGAGTCAGTTACCACCAGTACCCGTCTGAAAAAGTTGTGGGCACAGGATGATTTTGCAACAAGGCCTCTTTCTGCTCCTCTGTTGGTTCTTTCTGCACATCTTTTGCTTCTTTCTGTGCGTTTTTTCTTCTTTCTTCACATGTCCTACCTCTGTAGGCATAGTTAGAAACTAGCATTTAAAAAAACCTTTGAAATTCACTTAAAAAATCATAGGTTTCAGGCACGTTATAGTTAGAAATTAGCATTTAAAAAACCTTTGAAATTCACTGAAAAAACCATAGGTTTTAGGGACAGTTATAGTTAGTTGGACATTTCACTCGTACAAAACCATAGAAATTCCCCGTTATAGTTAGTTCAGCTAACTATAACTCGCGCCCCGCAATGCACTGCTGATGACGTCACATATTACATCACTCATGACATGGTCAGTGACATCACTGATGACATCACTGATGACATCTCAAATGACATCACTGATGACATCATCCATGTGATAATTTCATGCATCTTCTCACACTCAATATAACTTTTGATACACCCACTCTAAATTACAGACTGCCATTCTCAAAACCATAGACACTCCAACACCAAAAACTACATACCCACTCACTGATTCTTAGGTCTACACACACATCCACTCACTCACCCGTACAGTCACTCATACTTAGTCACTCAGTACAGGACTATCATATGCACTCATACACCTATATAAACACTCACACACCGCCACTCATCCATAGAGGTACTCACACACCTAGTCAGTCATGCAAAAACTTAATCACACACCCATTTACTCACCTATACAGTTATACACACACCAGCTCACTTACTCATACAAATACTAGCACATTCTTACGCTCTTATACAATCACTGATACAAGTACACACTCATCCATACAGCCACTCTCACAATCACACACTCTCACTTATAGCCATTTATATACTCCAACACACATATATACTGCCTTTCACATATGTAGTTACTCACACATGTACCACTGAGATATACATTCAATCACTAACACACCCATACACACACTCACCCACCCATACAGTCCATCACAGATGCACTCTTGAAACCATGCACCCAGTGAATCACCAACTCACACATCTATGCACAGTCACACAGACCCCACCAACACAAACACTCAGGCACCCATACAGATACTCAGACAATCAATCAATAACCCATGTAGACACTCATGTAGCTATTCAGAAAGCCATGCAGCCGCTTACAAACCAACAGACAGACGGATACAGACATTCACACAGTTTAGTCACTAACCCATGCATTCAGTAAGATATATTTAATCACTCACTTGTAGAGTCAGTCACTCACGTACTAAATCATCCATTCAGACACTTATACACCCACTCATTCTTCAATACGCCTTTCCCTATATATATTAAACATATTTAAACTTTACAGAAACACACAGTCACTGGATGATGTCATCAGTGATGTCATTTGAGATGTCATCAGTGATGTCATCAGTGATGTCACTGACCATGTCATGAGTGATGTAATATGCGACGTCATCAGCAGTGCATTGCGGGGGCGCGAGTTATAGTTAGCTGAACTAACTATAACGGGGGAATTTCTATGGTTTTGTACGAGTGAAATGTCCAACTAACTATAACTGTCCCTAAAACCTATGGTTTTTTCAGTGAATTTCAAAGGTTTTTTAAATGGTAATTTCTAACTATAAAGTGTCTGAAACCTATGTTTTTTTCAGTGAATATATATATATATATATATATTCACTGAAAAAACCATAGGTTTCAGGGACGTTCTAGTTAGTTGGAGATTTCACTCGTACAAAACCAGAGAAATTCCACCGTTATAGTTAGTTCAGCTAACTATAACTCGTGCCCCCGCAATGCATTGCTGATGACGTCACATATTACATCATTCATGACATGGTCAGTGACATCACTGATGACATCACTGATGACATCTCAAATGACATCACTGATGACATCATCCACGTGACTGTGTGTTTCTTTAAAGTTTAAATATGTATTATATATATGCCAAGGTGTATTGAAGAATGAGTGGGTGTATAAGTGTCTGGATGGAGGATTTAGTAGGTGCGTGACTGACTGTTTAAGTGAGTGATTACATGTGTCTTACTGAATGCATGGGAGAGTTGGAGTATATAAATGACTATACGTGAGAGTCCGTAATTGTGAGAGTGGCTGTATGGATGAGTGTGTACATGTATCAGTGATTGTATAAGAGAG
Organism: Calotriton arnoldi; assembly: GCA_963921515.1. Lineage (NCBI taxonomy): Eukaryota > Metazoa > Chordata > Amphibia > Caudata > Salamandridae > Calotriton > Calotriton arnoldi. The sequence goes on from CAWUFW010002717.1 coordinate 972,300, forward strand.
TAAGTATGCGTTTGTTTCTGTTGAATAAGTGATGTGGTGTGTGTATAACTGTATAGGTGTGTAAATGGAAGTGTGATTGATTCTTTGCATGACTGACTAGGTGTGTGAGTAACTATATGGATGAGTGACGGTGTGTGAGTGTCTGTATAGATATGCGACTGCATATGATAGTGCCGTATTGTTGGTAGACTGCATGTATGAGTGACTGTATGGGTGAATGAGTGGATGTGTGTGTAGACCTAGGAATCAGTGAGTGCGTATGTAGTAACTGGTATTGGTGTGTCTATGGTTTCGCAAATGGTAGTCTGTATTTTAGAGTGGGTGTATCAAAGGTTATATTAGGGTGTGAGGAGGTGCATCAGATTATCACATGGATGATGTCATCAGTGATGTCATCAGTGATGTCACTGACCATGTCATGAATGATGTAATATGTGACGTCATCAGCAGTGCATTGCGGGGGCGCGAGTTATAGTTAGCTGAACTAACTATAACGGTGGAATTTCTCTGGTTTTGTATGAGTGAAATCTCCAACTAACTATAACGTGCCTGAAACCTATGGTTTTTTCAGTGAATTTCTAAGGTTTTTTAAATCCTAATTTTTATCTATAACGTCCCTATTAAGTCCCCTTGAATCCTGAGGGTCTCTGGGGGCCAACTAGCCCACCAGGTACCTCCAGTAAGCGCCACAGAGCTGCGTAGCACAGTGGTGTAAAAAGGGGCGTGGCGTCGGACCACCTCTCTGCAACGCATCTCTGTGGCACTTACTGGAGGTACCTGGTGGGCTAGTTGGCCCTTAGAGACCCTCAGGATTGAATTCGACTTAATCCCCCAATTTACAATGCGCCAGGGGGCACATTTGCACACTTTTGTTATGCCCCGCCCCCTCCCTGCACCACTGTGCAAACGCGCCCCCTGGCGCGTTGCAAATTGGGGGATTAATTCCCCTTGAGTCCTGAGGGTCGCTGGGGCCCAACTAGCCCACCAGGTACCTCCAGTAAGCGCCACAAGGCTGCGTTGCAGAGAGGTGGTCCGAGGCCACGCCCCTTTTTATACCTCTCTGCAACGCAGCTCTGTGGCGCTTACTGGAGGTACCTAGTGGGCTAGTTGACCCCCAGAGACCCTCAGGATTTAAGGGGACTTAATCCCCCAAGTTACAACGCGCCAGGGGGCGCGTTTGCACACTTGCCATATCAGGCCCCACCCCCTCCCTGCACCACTGTGCAAACGCACCCCCTGGCACGTTGTAACTTGGAAGATTAAGTCCCCTTGAATCTTGAGGGTCCCTGGGGGCCAACTAGCCCACCAGGTACCTCCAGTAAGCGCTACAGAGCTGCGTTGCAGAGAGGTGTAAAAAGGGGCGTGGCCTCAAACCACCTCTCTGCAACGCAGCCCTGTGGCACATACTGGAGGTACCTGGTGGGCTAGTTGGCCCCCAGGGACCCCCAGTATTCAAGGGGACTTAATTCCCCAACTTACAACGTGCCAGGGGGTGCGTTTGCTGAGTGCTGCAAGGAGGGGGCAGGGCCTCCGGCGCAATGCCGGCTTTTTAAACATTTTTATTTTTGTCGAAGGGGGGCTGTGTGGCCCCCCTTTTTTTACAATATTTTGGGCCCTGGGGACCCCATCCCCCAGGGCCTGACCCGTTTTTGTCATTTAAAAAAAAACGGGAAGGGGGCCGCGCGGCCCCCCTCCAGAGGCCAATTTTGGCCCCGGAGACCCCATCCCCTGGGGCATTGCCACAATTAAAAAAAATATATATTTTTAAGGAGGGGGGCTGCATGGCCCCCCTCCTGAGGCCTCTATTTGCCCCGGGGACCCCATCCGCTGGGGCCGGCCTTTCCTTTTTTTTTTTTTTTAAATTCCTTTTTTTATTACGGGGGAGGGGGGCCACGTGGCCCCCCTCCCCGGGCCACTTCTGGCCCCGGGGCCTGGCCTCTGTGAGGGGACCGTGGGGAGAGCCCCAATGCCCCCACGGTCCCGCCGGCTCCCCACCTCCTGCAGGAGCCGGCATTGCTTTTCCACACGGGGAGCTGCTGACATGCAGCTCCCCTTGTGGAAAAGCAATCTGCTTTGTATTTTGGAAACGAGAGCAGGTTTCCCTGCTCTCGCTTTCAAAATCCAAACCAGTGTTTGCTATGACAGGGCGGGAGCCGCACGGCTCCCGCGCTGTCATAGCACACAGCATTGTCCCGGGGGTGGGCACCCCGAGACACTGCAGGAGCCGGTCTTGGGGGGTGGCGGTCCCCAGGGCCATGGAGGGCTCCAGGAGGGGGGCCCCGGGCCCCCCTCCCCTTCTGTGCAAAGCCACGGGGAGGTGGTGGTCCCCGGGGCACGGGGGTCCGTAACGGACCCCCACATTTGCATACGTAGTGCCCCGGTGAGGTGGTGGTCCCCGGGGCGTGTGGGGGGGCTCGAGTCTCCCCACACTGGTTCTTTTTTAAAAAGAATTGAGAGCCCCGGGGAGGTGGCGCTCCCCAGGGCTGCGGGGGGGCTTCATGCCCCCGTGTTTTTATTGGCAAAGCCCCGGGAGGTGGTGGTCCCCGGGGCTCCGGGGGGGGCTGCGTGCCCCCGCAAATAATGAAAAAAGCCCCGGGGAGGTGGCGGTTCCCGAGGCTGCGGGTTCCCCTGCGGGCCCCCCTATACATTTTGGCATTGCCCCCGGGACCTGGCCCACCCGGGGGCTTAAAAATAACGAAGCGCAGGAGCCCGCGCTTCATTTTTAAAAACATTTTTTGTCCGGATTCGCACACCCAGTGCGAATTCGGCTGATTTAAAAAAAAAAAAATGCTTTCTTTGGCCCTGGGGGTCCCTGTGGGACCCCCTCAGCAGGCCTAGGGGGTCTGTACCCTGCCCCCTTTTCTGTTTTTTTCACTGTGTTTCACTGTTTTCTTGTGACTTGGTTCTACCGAGTCACAAGATGGCTGCCAACACTTCCTGGTTTGGAGTGTTGGCAGCCAATCACAGTGAAACTCGTGCTCGGGATGGTTCGCAAACCCACCGCTGCCCCAGATATTGATATTTTTTTCTTTTTCTAATTTCTCAGCAACTACTGAATGGATTTACACCATTTAACAAAAAGGACTCTTTCTGAACCAAGACCTACCTTTTTGCCAAATTTGGTGTAATTCCGTTCAGCAGTTCGGGCTGTAGCTTTGTCTAAAGTTTCCTATGGAAAAATACACGGGTAAAACACATTTTGGGACCCCCCCTTTTTTCTCGGCCCCCGCTTGGCGAATCACCCCGAAACTTTCAAGACAGAAGCTGACCGGAGCTGATCACTAGTTTTGAAAATTTCGCGAATATTCGTCAACCGGCGCCAAAGTTATTCGGAAAACAAAAAACGCTTTTCCTATGGAAACTAGGTCCTAATTATAACTACCTACTGGTGACTGCCAGTTGGTAATATACCTATCCATATATATTTATTTTCAAAGAACCAGCTTCTCACCATCCGGTGGGGCACAAAGAGGACTGCACTCAGCGTTCAGCTTTCAATTAGATTTATTCACGGCAACACGTTTCAACCTGAAAATGGTCTTCGTCATGGCCTCATGAAAATTGTGCCCCAACCACCATAGAAAATAACTTTCACAGTCATGAACATAGAAAAAATACAACACAGGAAATCGAATAGGGATGGGAAAACAGACTGATGAAAATAAATCATACATCTGATTGTGACAACATAATTAAATATAAGACATGGTCAAATCACCAAAATCATATGCACAACGGGAAATATCTGTGTACATGCTAGAGAATTGATTCTCATGTGAATCTATTGTCTTATGTGCCACAAAAATATGTGACACAGGACTTTCCTGTCACACCAAGAAACTTGTTCTTGAAGAAAGACAAATAGAGAAAATGATTTTCAATTGGCACAAAGTATGGCCAAGTGGCCTAAATTAATCAGGAATATATACAGATACCCTTCCAAAAGGACATGTTGTTTTAAAGTCTCCATAAATAACACAGGAATGCCTACTAAAGTAATTGTAAGATGACAATATCTCAGTTCACAGGATCGACTACCAACAATAAAGCAATAGAGCAACTGACGGCCAAGTGGCCTTTCTCAGTCAGACAATACGTGACCTGATCAGAAAGATAATAAATGTTATCACATCCCATATTCTTGAATCTGAAGTGCACACCTACTCTAGCAAAAGAAGAGCATTTCTGTGCCTAAATGTTTGCACAGTTCGTTTACAGGTATTTAAATTCTGTTGTGTGTTAAAAAAAAAATGACATCCTACAACCTTTCCTTTCAAACTCCGTGTACCCCAGCAAGAGTTTCACACAGTTCACTTTACAAAATCCTTTCACTTTGCAGTCATAGAAAGTAAACACCAATCTCCCTGATAAAAGAATAAGCAATAATTTGTCACAAAACACAGGCTGACATTTGACCTCTGTCTTTGAAGCACAGCAAATGTGTCAAGATAAAAACAAAATGTAAAGGCATCTTTATTGCTCATTCTCCTTCTGAACCTCAGCATTGTTATTTTTGGGGTGCTGCAGCCCCCCCCCCCCCATGCACCTACATCCAATGCCTATGTGTTTACATTGAAAGACTCGTAGAAAGGAGAGACATAACAAACTTCAGGCGAGGATCAACATAAGGAAATCACAACTTAAATAACTAATGCTTGTACGAAACAGAGAGGAGCAATCATTCAAAAGTTAGTTTAGCTACAAGAACACTGAAAACAGAAAGTTGATGGGCGAAAGTTGAAATAATAGAAAGTCTTTACAGACATTGATCTGACATTAGTTAGATGATTACCTGTTTAAAGTGCACATGTCACTTTTGCCGGCTGTCTTGCGACAGCGAGCCTGATATTCACACTTTAAACACTCCAACCTGAGCTGTCTTAGACAGCTGGGTGGGGAGCAAGCACTGGCCCCCTGTGCCTAAAAGAGTCAAAGCAGCATGCTCCAGCAAATCCTGTTGCTTCACTCATGATGCCTGAGCAGCATCTGGATTGGTAGAGGGGAGATGGCTGATGCTCTCAGAGCCTGTGCTGGAGCCACCGACTGACGAGACAAAGAGAAGCACCGAGCACAAGGCAGTGGGTAAGTAAATCTTTTATTTTTTTTAAATTTTAAGTTGATTTTAACTCTCTCACAGCACTTTGAGAAACTCACAGTGCCTTCAGCCTCAACTCCAAAGCTCTCAATCGGGGCCCGTTATAAACACTGTTTAAAACGGACCACGATTGAGAGATTTGGCATTGAGCCTAAGGGGCACTGCTGTTTTTTATTATCAGTGTCAGTCAGCGGGTTAAATATTCACCTCACCAGTTTTATTTGCTGCTCGCTGACACTGCACAGTACGTGTGTAAATCTAGACACAAGAGTGTTCTTGGTGTACATGGCACTGGGCAAGTTCAAAATAAACATTTCCTGAAGTTAAGTATTGTTCGTCCATGTAATTGCCATGAATTGCTCAATAGGACATGGCCTGTGGGAGGTAAAAGAGCTGCGGAGGTGTACAGTGCAACATAATGCTAACTAAAGGTAGAGCAAAAGTGAAAAATGATATAATAAAAAAATGAATCAGAGTTCAGTTGCTGTTTTTGGAAGAATATGGCAATAGTCCTATCACAAAATAAGTCCTAATACACGGAACGACTGGTCGCACTGCAGCCCAAAAACAAACCAGTTCTCCCCCAAATAAAAATAAAATGCATATATAAACACGAAATGGTTGCCACAAAGTTGTGAATGCCTGGAGTGTATTGAAATTCACAATTTACAATAGAACTTTTGCATAAACAAATGAAATGTTGTTAGACCCAGAGGTTTTGGGCTGGCTGAGACTCATCAAAGCCAGTCAGAATCCACCATTCCAAATAGGATGAGTACGATACACTGGCCGAATAACCTGTGCTCACCCTCTGGTAGCTTGGCATTGAGCATTCAGGCTTATCCTCAGGGCTAGAGTGTAAAGTATTGGCACAACACCCCCGCCCCCTTGCAACACACTGCATAACCTACAAAAAGACTCCACACCATATGTATAAAAACAATTGTCTTTGTATTATACACACACATTGTAATCAAAACGAGATACACATTGTATATACACTCTACAGTTATACACAATTGTCAAACTTCTATATTGAAATCAAAACAAAACACACATTGTATATACACTTTACAGTTCTATGCAATTGTTGGACTTTCCCCTTGCAGGAAGGTCAAACAGTCACCAGTCTCAGACTACGCCTCGTGACCCAGCCCCTCAGTCCTTCAACTCCAGCAGCCAGTGATACACTTTGCCCCGGCTGACTCCCTGTTGACTAGACAGTCGGAACTACCTAAGATGGAAAAAAACAGTTACTTAGTTTCATCCATCTGGATTAGACCTCCAGGCGCTCGGCGGCACCTGCATGAGTGCAGGATCCTTATCCCCCCCGTGGACAAAAGGTTGTGACCCAAGAAGCTGGTGTGCTTCCATGTCTGGAGAAATGTTTTCCCCTCAAGCGGAGGTGTGACCTGCTGTAGACCCCCGATAGTCAGCTGTAGATGCCCACAAGGCAAACGAAACCCCTCGGGTCTCACCTTGGTGTTTTCCACAACAAAGTGGCGTTTAATGGTGTTAAGGATTGTATTGCAAAATTACCCACTTTGGGTCATTTTGATGTCAACAAGAGAACAATCTTATCCACTGACGCTAGTATCCGTGGGTTGGGTGCTGTACTTGCTCAAGTTGACAATGGAGTCTTAAAAGTAGTTGCTTTTGCCTCTCGTGCCTTGAGAGGAGCGGAAGGGAGATACTCTGTTATAGAACGGGAGGCGCTTGCTGTATATTGGGCAGTTCTTCATTTCAAATTCTTTTTGTGGGGAATACCTTTTACTGTTCGATCTGATCATAAACCACTCTCCAGGATTTTCACGTGTAGAGAGATGGGTAATCTTTCCCCCAGAATCTCCAGATGGGTGGATGGTTTGTCCAACTACAATTTTGTGGTTGAATTTATCCCTGGTTTAAAGAATTGCATGGCTGATTGCATGTCCAGGTTGCCTATTCAGCTTGATGAGTACAATGTTGATTGTGTAACAGTAAATTGGGTTTGTGAGTCCGCATTAGAAGACAAGGAGTGGGCTGATTCTTATTCAAATGACCCTGATTTTGATGTGTTAAAGGACTTCATTGTAAAAGGGTGGCCGGAGAGAAAGATGTTGTCTTCTACTTTGGAAAATTTCTTCGGGGTGAAAGATGAGTTGAGCATTTTGGATGGAAAGATCTTTAGAGGGAAACGTGTGGTGGCTCCCAGTGGTTTTAAAAGCAAACTGATTAATCTGGCACATGAAGGGCATTTGGGTCGTAACAAGACCAAAGCAAGACTTTGTCAGTGGTACTGGTGGCCCGGTATGGACCATGAGGTGGAGGAGGTGGTGAAAGATTGCTGGCAATGTGCAAACAATGATAAATCTAAGAAGACTTTCTCAACACCAATTTCACCGGTCGAGGTGCCTGTCGAGCCCTGGACTAAATTGGGAATGGACATTGCTGGTCCATTTGAGTTGTTGACCCATGATGAGCGTTATGTGTTTTTACTTGTGGATTATACATCCAAATGGGTTGTGACCAAATGCGTGCCTATTGTAAATACTCTGACTGTAATTGAGTTCCTTAAAGATGAGTTTTCCAGAGAAGGAATTCCCAAGACCTTAATTACTGATAATGGGGCACAGTTTGTGTCTCAGGAAATGGAGCATTTTTTTTTCTAGTTTAGCCATTGTTCATCTTAAGACTGCTCTTTATTCCCCACAGGCTAATGGGTTGGCGGAGAGCATGAACAAGATTGTTAAAAGTTGTGCTCAACGTGCTATTCTGAATAAGGAGTCGTTGAAGGTGGCTTTGAGAGAAACCTGGTGGGCACATAGAGTAACACCCAATAGTGTGACGTCTGTGTCACCTTTTGCTGCTCTCAGGGGAAGAAAACCACATTGTAAGTTGAATCCAGTTTGGCTGAAACTGGATACCTCTGTTTTCAACCAACCTTCTTCGGCTGAGTTGAGAGTGCGAAGAGAGCAATATCAAAACAATTACAAAATCAATTTTGACAAGAGACATTGCACCAGAGTGCCCAATTGGTGTGTTGGTGATACAGTGTTGGTAAGAAGATCTGGTCTGGTTAGGAAGGGACGTTCAAGATTTATGGGACCTTTTGTGATTTCCGATGTTAAAAAAAATGTGGTTGTGTTGGATTCTGGAGATATTTGGAACATGTCCCGGTTGGTGAAAGTATCCAACCAGCGTTTTCAAACACACCAACGTGCTGTTGTCAATGAGTGTGGTGGCACATCCAGTAAGGATCCTGGGAGGGCGAGAGTGTAACCCAATTGGCATAAAGATTATGTGATGTGTTCTCATTAATTGTTCTGGTTTATGTGTTCTTGCATAATTTGTCATTATTTTGCTAATTTTTTCCACATATTCTGAATTGTACCTTTTTACTTTTCTTCCTTACTCACCTTTATGCTTCTCAATCTTCATTCTTTATTTTCAACTTTGTACGCATGTGTTTTAGCCTCACTTGTTGTTGTGTTTCATTATAAAGGGGAAGATGTGCTATGGTTATGGGTTGTGTAAAGAACACTTACTATGTCACAGTACGATTTAAGGGGGTTCCATCTGTGCTATGTTCTGTATGGGAACGTTGATCTGGCAGTTGCTGCTGGATCGTGGTCTGTTAGGGTTGATGGTTTGTACTATGACAATAAATCTTTAAGACACACTCTTGTGTTTGGACGGATTAATACTTAACACAAAGCACCCTGTGGTGTGGGTCCAGGGAGAGGAAGCCAGTGACCTCGGTCAGAGGCCACGATGTCAGTCACTGTTGTCCTCCCAATCTGAAGGCTGAAGACAGACGAGGCTCCCAGCTCCGGTTCTCCCAATACCCCTCGGACACCACACTTTCTGGAGCGCAATAGGTCCTCTGGTTGTAAGCACAGGTCCCTTGGACTCTGCAAGCTTCCCCTGCCTCCTCAAACACCTCACATCCCAGCAGCTCAGATGGCTGCTGATCTTCGCGCACACACTCCTCTTGCACAGCGAGATGATGGTGTATGTCAGGACGGTTCTTGTCCCAACCCGATCACTTCCACCTGTCTCCGCCGCACCCTGTGTGGTCCTTACGATCTCATGGAGACAGTGAAATCCTTTGCATCCCTGGGATCTTGTGGACAGGAGGCCAGCTTACCGGCCCTTGGGGAGTACTTCAAGACCCAGGCCACGATAGTTGGCACTTAGCTGCAAGCCAGCAACATCCAGGCAAAATTCACCAAGTGATAGATAGTCCCCTTCCTGGAGCACGACAAGCACCAAGCCACCACAAGTCTGTGGATAGTCCAGTTGCAATCCCTCCTACCCTAATGGTTCCTCGTGTCAATGTCCCAGTATCGAACCAGTGTTGTATGGTCCAAAAGTGTCTCTACTTTCGGAGGTCGAAGCCCCAGTAGTTATACCCACCATGGGATTTGAAAAGACGATCAGTTCAAAGGCCACCTTTGAAATGCACAGGCCCTCTCCAAATTTTGTCCTGTCTGCCATCCTACCCCAGAAGGTTTAATCACAATCTTTAGTGTGGCCAAGACCCTGCCCCTTGAAATGAGGGTGTCAATTCCACCCCCATGTAACCATCACAGAAAGGCCCCTCAGAGTCTGAGGTCCGCAGTTTCCAGTGAACCCCTAGTTTATGGCCTTCTATCAGGGATGGACAGATGTGGCTGTCCCCCTAGCACCCAGTTGTGAATCGTGAGATGTGCACACAGAGCCACAAGCCTTGAAATTCCCACTTTCCCAAAGTGACATTTCCTTCATCGTAATGTCAAACCCCCTCCCACTACCGGATAGGAGTCACCATTACGAACTAATCAATACCAAACACTATACTGTTACCATTCTGCCCGTAGGAAATAATGCTCGATAGCCTTTCCCTACACCACCTCATTCTAATCCAATACAAGAAGAAGGACCCATCGTCCCGAACACACCATCCGGTGTCATTCACGACTCTCACAGGTAACGCTTACACACACCTGCCCAACTTCATCCCAATACTGCACCCTGTCACCAGGGAGTACTCTGATATAGCAGGAGACATGCAGAACCTTGGCACATAGGTTTTTAAATGCCAAGCCGAGTAACAGTGATCAGTGCACACAGGCCCCACCAGGGCAATCCTGTGGCACAATCGATGAGCTACCTCCGTCGATGGAACAACCAGTACGGCAGGGTCATGGAGGCGCATTTGAGAAACATGCCCTGGGTATAGGTCTTACTCCATGACATGAGACTTACAGCTAACTCAAATCAGCCAATCATATATACACCGATCCACAGTATGTATATGACAAGCACAGCGCTTTGACACTGCAACACAGTGCCAAACGTGCTCAAGTCCTAAGGCTAGATTCCAGATGAGCGGAAAACTGGGAAGGAGAAAAGCAAAAGTCGAGGAACAGCACCCTAAAAAGGGCCATTTTCAACAAATGTGTATACAATTTTAACTCCCAGCTGAAAGTTTAGCCACATATTATCATTCCAGAATCTGGGCCAGTTAATCCAGCCTCACAATAGTAACATGAGGTTGAGACTAATAAACTTTGCAAATCAGCAAAATACGTATGTCCTCAACTTAATGCAATTGCGAGCGCCTTTTCCCAGTCATTTCTTTTTTCAAACAAGCATAACATAATAAATGTTTCAGACCTAAATTTCAGAATCCCTTTAATTTCTTCAGGTACAGCCATATCATCCTGCATGAGAGGACAGGCTGCTGACCAATAAAATAAAATGTTCATCTTTTCAACAGATGCATAAAATCTGATTCAGTCAATAACTGTTTTACACTTTAAAAAGTAAAATGAAAAACACCAGACATAGAAATTTTAAAACAAAATCAACTATATGTATCATGAAATGAATGCTAGATTTTTATAATTCTTTTGAACTGGATTTTCCGGCCTTTAAATTATCTATGTTGCATAACTCGTCAGTTTGGCCAGCCGCCCCAACCACTCCTCAGCCTTGGGCATTGAGAATGTTTCCAGTGTTGCATAATTATTTATTGTCACAAACATCTACACATTCAGTGTAAGAATTAATACATAAGCATTTTATCCCAAGATACACAATGGTTTTGTTTTTTAATCAGTATATTTATATTTCTTATTCTAATACACAAATCAATCCCAAAGATATTAGACTTATCACATATGTGCAGCATACATGCTACGTAGACTTTTTCACTTTTGCAAATTCAGCATCTGTCATCAATCTGATAAGAATTAATACATAAGCATTTTATCCTAAGATACACAATGGTTTTGTTTTTTAATCAGTATATTTATATTTCTTATTCTAATACACAAATCAGTCCCAAAGATATTAGACTTATCACATGTGCAGCATACATGCTACGGAGACTTTTTCACTTTTGCACATTCAGCATCTGTCATCAATCTGATATCCATTTTAAACATCTACTCTAGCAATTAATATTTCCATTGGAGAATTTTATATTGTACCATTTAGTTAATTAAATCCATGCAGTAGGCTGATTTACTTGCACAAATTGCCTCCCATTATTCTTCGTCCAAATTTCCACCCAGCTATTCACTGTACCTTGTTTTCATCATGGAATTGATGCCTTATGTGGTTTTTTCATAAGCTTCCCTTTTTGGTAAAAAGAGGAAACTGTCTCCCTTGAAATTAAAATTTCTGTCAAGAGTACAAATGTTTAATTATCCATCATATTCTGCTGCATTGTATTTCAGCAAATAATTTCTGTATAATTCATATTTATTCTTTACCTCTTCAAAAGAGCAGCTGTGTTCTAACTTACACACTTTTCACATTGTAAGACATAGGCTCCAACCATATTAGATTATCAAATTTCCCTATAGGCAATATTGCCCTTCTAAACCTAGCGGAAAAGAAATGTCTCGCACAGTTTCTCTACACAGCAACAAAAGACTCTTTCATACCATACAGAGTCCACTTTAATCCCTTATTTGTTCACACAAAGCAAATGTGACATCTCATAAGGATGCAATATCTCATACTCCATATACATTCACATTTGATACTTTACCCCCACTTTTATCAGACATAGCACTGTTGCTTATGGTCCATGCAAGTATTGGATTAAAGGAATTCTCCCTCATCCATGATTACTTTAAAATCACACACGTTTCTGTGTCTTTCATTTTTAATCTATTGACCTCCATGGATTTCAATACTCCTTAATACCTACTGTAAGTTGAAAAAGGTTTGCCATGAATGGGCAATTAACATGGGTCTCATTTTATTTAGGCCAGAGTTGAAGCTTGCCCCTACCACGGTCTCATTTCATTACTGTGTGCCCCATGCCAGGAGGCATTACTTTTTCTTTATTTGTCTTAAAAAGAGAGAAAAAATTCTATGAGTCTGCTTTTACTTACAGTAGTCAAGCAGTGAAGTGGACAAAAACATACAGATCAGGTCTAGATAATTCAAAATGAAATAGTTGTTTAACGGAACCATATATTACAAGTAATATAACGGCTATGGGAATATATATATATATTTTTTTTTTTTATGTATTGACATACGTACCCATGTTTCAGCTGTCTATAGTTGACTGTGGGCCAAGTCTCAGCCATTGCTGCCTGGAGTTTGCATTAACAATTATATTAACTGGATCAAAAAAATATTCCATCTTGTATTTCAAGATGGTGAACGACAAGCCAAAATAAATAATTCCTTAACATTTGATTAACACATCAGTTCACAACCTGACTCTTTACCAGTTTAAGCCCAAGTTAAACCCTTCCTTGACTTTGAAATACTTTAATAGGAAATTGATGTGATACAATAGGTTATTGTGTGACGTAAAAATAAAACATAGGAGACACAAACACCGTGAGGGTTTTAACTAGACCTTAGTTCGTAATAAAATGCGGGGAAGAACTCAAAACATCAGAAAAATATCCAGAGTCTTGAGTTGCTAGATCTGCTGTGAAGGGCATGCATCTAAAGATTTTCTTTCTCAAGCGCTAGGTAATACTGTTAATGGATATGGGTATAATTTTTAGTAAATGTTGATGTCTTCTGCCGCGTAATACCATGTAAATAAAATATGGCTTAAGTCCTGTTTAGTTCACTCTCACCTAAAGATCAGAATAAAGTAGAAGTTCTTATCAGAGGCAAGTTCTTTGCTGCAGAGTCCCAGTTGAATGCTGCTTGGATGATGGTTTGAATTTAATTAAATTAATTTTCTCTGATGAAGTGAAGAAATCATGCAAACCAAATTTCACAGAGCTTTACCGAAGGGCGCTTTGTTATAAGATGGTATCCTGTTAAAATACTTAACTCTTTGGTCAATAGAGAGACATTCAGCCATACTTCAATAAGATATCTTAATGGACTTTGAAACCTTGGGTCTTTTATCCCTATTATCCAAAATTCCTCACTGAGCGTAGCTTTAAAAGGAGTATGGGCCTCCCAGAGATTTTATACAAACAATTAATAATTGGAAATAATGTTTTGGCATAGGTGTAGCCTCATATTTCTACAATTTAAAGGTCTTGAGAAAGAACTTAGGCTCTATGATTGACCCTGGAATTTGCTTCAACTATATATTCTTTAAGTGTGTTAAGCAGCATTCTGTCTTTGACAGAAAATCTTTTTATTAGTATTAGTGTCTGTCAATGTTGTCATTTTTATGGGTCTACTTTCTGTCAGATAAAACATGTTTAAATAAAAATAGCTGTTTCAATAAGTACAGTAAAACAGCTCATTTAAAGAAGTAATTGACCCTTACTTTTCATTAAGTTGTGACCAGTCCCAATGGAACTGCAGTATATATTATGGATCTAAGAAAACATAGGCTAGAGTAAAAACATTAGTCTCACACACCATGAATCCTGTTTTATAAATACTCAACTGCATTGTCAAGGAAGTAGATTCATCCAAACAATGTGTGGTGTGTCTGCCCTCCCCCAACCAGCATCGCACTGTTTGGTGTGTAGCTTGGAGTAAATTTCCCCTTTCTCTCCTTCTGGTGCCCTTTCGCATTGTAGACATCTTGGGGGTATATTTCACAGTTCATATGTTACAATATCGTTGATGCAAGCTTTTTGGAGTGTGGTCACAACACAAATTTTCAGAGTAAGTAGTGTCATGTGCTATTGCTCATGAGTGATTGTATAGAAATACTTTGACCAACTTTACGGATCAGTATGAGTTTAGATAAGATGATACATCACTACAAGCTCTGTAGTTTCACGATGGTCCCATCCATCCATCGGTCGTTCATCCGCCCCTGCTCTTCAGTTATGTAAGATAAAGAAGTCTATCGCTTCTCTATCTTTTGAATTTATTGAATTTTATTGAGGTGTCATACATAGAAATAAGTGGTACTTAGCACATTATCAGTGGATGTACAATTGAATGCACTGTACATAATTTCAATAGTAGAATATAGGCCTAAGGACATTGACACAGAAGTAACTGTGAGGTATACCTTGCATTCAGTATGTACATATTTACTTTTTCTGGCTTGGAAAAGGATGAGTGTCTTACAGGGTTGCGCAGGAGATTGTGTTTAGTGGGGACCACAGTGGTGCATGAATGGTATTATATACCTGGTGCAATCAGGTACCGAAGGATGAGATCCTTAATAATTTAAATGCATTATTTTCATATTTGTCTTTCAGATTTGGCAGGATTTCATGTTCGCATGTGCCCTTTACCCGACTGACCCTCACTTCACTGAATCCGTCAGAACAGAAGTGGCTCACCAGGTATGGAAAATTTATTTTTAGTCCACATTTGGTTTTTAGTTATTTGAAAATGTATTAGAATTCAAAATCATTTTAATCTTTAAGCAAGAAAGGATAGGCTGCCGGTTGCTGAAATGTTAGATGTATGTAGATCACGTTTTCTGTCATCAATACCCATGTATGTTATGTAAGCCGGAACCCAGATGTAAGGCCCTAAAGACATAACCCTGAATAAACCTGACGACGGAGGTTAACTTGTTTGTAAGTAAATTTGTCTACTCCTTTCACTTTACCAGAAAGGAGGATTCCAAAAAGGCCATACATCATACCTCTTAACACCCGGTCTCTCCTACTAATTATTGCCTCCACCAATCCTTCTACCTGTGTTGATGACCCCCTTAATCTTAGAATCATCATTTTCTCCTTGAAGAAAGTATTTTCAGTCCACTTCACGATCTGGTCAAATCAACACCTAGGTTGATTTGCTCAGTCTAAGCCTTGACCCTACAGACTTCCAAAACCTAAGACCAGTTTGCAACTCCCCTACCTTGGGAAAGTCGTTGAAAAGTTTGCTTCTCTTCTCTTCCTTTCCACATTGCTGCCTACTGAACTCTTTTAAACCTGGATGTCATCCCAAATGCATCAGTGGAATAGCAGCTCTTCATATTCTTGACCATATTCTAAATATTTTTGAAGAGAGATATTTGTCTGCTGGACCTATCAGCAGCATTCAACACCATGTACCATGAGCTCCTTCACAATGTGCTTCAGTTCAGAATGGGGACTGAGAGTCAAGTGCTGAAAAGGAGACCCCTCTTCCTCTAATCGAGAACCCAATTTGTAACATACATTGGCAAAGTCAATAGGTATGTACTGTTTGTTGCTGCGGGACTCATTGCTGGACCTGCACTAAAAATATAAGTACACAGCAAAACCTGCTTGTCTGTTGGTCTGGGTGTATGGGTGCTTGTAGCATGTATGTGTGATTGCGTGGATGCACTATGCAAAAAACAAACCAACTGGCTGTGTCAATACTATGTGTTTGTACCTGCTGGAACAGTTCACAAAGTTACATATTCAGTGTTTCAGGAAAAACGGAAATAAAAATGAGCTGGAGTGGAACGCAGCAAATTTCAGAATTGTGCCACACTTATGGAAACAAAAAACCCAGACAAATCCATTAATAAGGCCAAGAAAGCAAGGAAAAAAGTACAACAGTGGTCAGTCCAAAAACGGATTCGTTTATGGACTTTGACCAAAAGTTGTTTTATGGTTCTCGTGAAAGAGATATTCTGGGACAGTTGGGGAATGTATGGGCTTTTTTGAGGAGCAGTGTATTGATAGGATATTAAATGAAACAAATCGAAAAACATGGGGGAAAACTGGCAAAACTATGTGTGCAGAAATTAAAACTTCTAAATAGGGAGGAGAGGTAGATGTTCCTTAGTGCAGTGCCCACCACAGGCATGCTGTATCCATGCTAATGAGGGGCGAGAGGGTGGGACACGCTACAAATAAAAATCTCGAAACAGGTAACGATGCTTCTACAGTTGAATTGAATTTTTAGCCTCTCACATATTTTTTGTATAGTACATTTAATGGGAAGTGCTCGTTAAAGGCCATCTTTATTGATTAATATAACATTTCAACTTGTGTTATACAGAACTTTTCAGTCAGTTTCTTCACACCGTGGTGCAGAAGTATGTTTTCCAGGTTGTCATGATATTTTGTGCAATGTATCAGTGCTCAGTTTATTGGGCATGGTATGTTACTGAAAAATGTCACAGATGGCGATGTGATTTTGTTTTAGACTCCCAAATAATCTTCACATATAAGTAGTAACCGTTTGGGTTACTGTGTTTTATTTTTTCTTTAAGGAAGCCATTTTGGGTGTTCAGCAGACCGCGGCACGAAAAGTTTACCTCTAAAGCTTAGTGGACATTGAAGTTCCACAAGGAGGCTTCTCCCTCAGTGTAGTTTGGTTTCACAGCTTCTACCACTTAGGGAACAGACAGTAGACCTGGTCAGTTTGAGACAGAAAATATCAGGCATTGTCTACGATACTGACCCGGATTGGTCATTTTTGTGAAAGAGTAAAGGGTGGAAAATGGACAAAAATAAGAGATGGATCATGATTGAAATACAATGAGACACTTTAAATTAATGATTCCAAATCATGCTACCTTTTCAACTTACCATTTTGTTCCAGGTGAGAAGACTAAAATCTCATCCGTCCATCATCATATGGAGTGGAAATAATGAAAATGAGGCAGCTCTTGCAATGAACTGGTTCTTCGTTCCTTGCGATCTCCAGTCACTCTACCTCCAGGACTACATAACACTTTACGTGAAAAACATCAGAGAGATTGTTCTTTCAGTAAGTGATCATATGAAGACAGGTGGTGCAGATGGGTGGGGGACATGGAAAAGAATTTGAGAGTATCATTTGCAGTTCTTGTAAAGTTAGTTAAGGGAAACTGGTTTACATTTTTGTAGAAACCTGCAGGGAAAATGAACCAAAATGATGGTGACTGGTTGTTAGCTATCCCTATACTTGCATGCCAAGAATCAGAAGGTCTGAAGCACTGTTATATTGAAAGTCAATGGCTGGCAATTAGCATCTACAACTTTGACTCGTATTTTCACACTGCATTGTAGTTTGTATTTTGTAGTTTGTGAGTATGTTTTTTTAATTAGTTTTTTTCTTGATCACGTTAATAGAATACTTTGTTAAGAGGGTTGTGTGTATCTCCTAGTATTTACCAGCATTTATCATAATGTACTTTAATGGGAGGGAGGGTGGGGGGGGTAGTAGGGGATATGTTGGCTAAAGGTTATGGCACACTATGCTAGTTTTTACTATATCACTGTAATACGTAATGCATTGATACCGACATTTGCAAGATTTAGATTCTGGTTGATAATACAATGAATACTTAATAGGACATGTACAACAAGATCGATCGTCCTAACTGCTATCAATGCTTGCTGTCTACACTGCACAGAATGCCTGGCCACTATGCCTGTTTAATGAAAAATTTATAAAATTTGTTTAAAAAAAAATCATAATGTACTTTTAATCTAATGTATTGTGCTCCACAATTGTTTTTATTTGTTTTTGTACATATGCTGAAATGTAATCTAATAAGGAGCAACAAAAAGCTTTACTTTATGTACTGAATATTCCACCCTGCGTATCAAACCTTGTAAATACCAAGTAAGCAGTGACATATACATTTATATTAAAACAGCTGATCAAGTGCTCTACTGCCTGATTATGAATCAGCCGGTCAGAATTGAAAGCAGCCGGTCATTCCGACGGGCTCAAGGAGCTCGTCAGCCAGTTGGAGGCCGGCCGGTGCTCTCAAAGGGCAGTCTTTCTGCCCTTGGGATTACGATGCACGGTTTCCGGCAGGGTTGCCATGCCGGCCTTTCCGACATGGAAACCTTGTCCGAAAGCATTAGTAGGTCCCCCTTGTCCGAAAGCCCTAGCAGGGCCCCCTTGTGTGCACGGCCTCTGGTTGGGGGGCCTAGGGGACACCTATGGTGTCCCCCTGTTAATCCCGGCACCCCTTGACAGGCACCTTGAGGTGCCTGCCATGGGGTGCAGGGATTAACATCCCCTCCCATTTCCCTATGGGAGCAGGTACTACGGCCGTAACACATGCTCCCATAGGGAAATGTCGGAATCCAAATCAGGTGGTCGGGACCGCCGACCAGAGGTCAGTCTGCCCCGTTTACGAGACGGTGACGGGTGGAAGCAATTCCACCTGACATCGTAATCAGCCCCTAAGTGTGACTTTAGATGTTTTAATGGATGCTTTTTTCCTTGGCTCCTTAGACTGAATTATTGTTGGCAGGGGTGTGAAATTTAATAAAATATCTACTTGTCCGTGGGACAGGTTGCTTCATAAATTTGTCCTGCAAAAAATTCACTTGTCCCTTTTGTGCCACCTAGTGCAGCGACAAATTATGGCAGCAGTCTCATTCTATAAAAGCTCTGATGTTAGCCTTTCCGATTATGCACAGGGTCATACTATAATAGGGTTTGAATTATAGCAATTTCCTTATTTTGCCACTTTTCCGCAGATCTACATACTAGGGCTGGAGGGGTTGGAATGCCCTTTTGAGTCTGTGCAAACCTACTAAATTACATGTTTTAGGGGTTTTCACCAGCTCTTCTCTAATCTTTTCCCACACTGAGAAAGGTTGGAAATTTACTCCTGACAATGGCAGAATAAAAACTTCTTCAAGGGTTGGGGAATAGTGGTTGGAGGGAAAGTGAACTTGTAAACGCTCAATAGATTTTCGCATGAGCAAATCTACAGCTACATATTTGCTCGTGCTAAAAAGCAATTCACAAATATTTTCTAGGAATACGATTTTCTGGCCTACTTTTGTAAATTCTTGTGAATTCATGAAAGCCGTACATCTGCAATAATACAAGGTCATATACCATAAGTGCAATTTTGTGACTTTCTTTAGGAATTGGGCCCCTAATTACGTCTGGATTTAATCTCTATCTATTCATCAACTGACTTCTGCTCTGTCACAAGGAGCATATCGGCACACAAAGTAGTTTTGTTCAGTGCCAGGGACTACTGTGTCTGTGTGTGCTTTTTGAGACCAAAAAATATGATTGCTTTTTGCTAATGTTTGTTATAATGGTGAGTGCCTGGGAGCTCCCACAAAGTTTTACAAAACCCATATCAAAACTAGTCACTCATTGACAAAACCAAAAGGCTTGATCACCAATATCAGAACTATTGGCTTTGCCAGTGATTGTTTATTTTCATGTTTTCCATTATCTTGGTGCTCTGATTTTCCATTATGAACATTTTTTGGAAATGCTAGCATGCATCAGCACATTTTACTAAATGATGCTTCAAAGAAATGTTACCTACAATTTCACAGTAGTTAAGCTTTTTTTTCCTAGTTGCATTTGTTTTGTGAACATTTTCTTTAAAGCAAAGGATCGTCAATCTTGCTTTCAAGCTTCTGAAGATATTTGCATCTAATTAGAGAGAATTCTGGGAGCATTGTATGTAGCCTCAAATTGTTAAACTTTACAAATGCGTGTGCACATTTTTACACTGGAACTACTGTCAAAAGGGTTGTCCTAGCTTACGACATTTCCTTAGAGTGTTCACCCTAATAAGAAAGGCTTTGTATAACTGAACCTTAAATACAAGTTTGAACATCATTAACATATGGACACATATATTCCCTTAACTGCAGACCATGCACTTCCCTGATCCATAATGTGGTACAGTAAACTGGCAGCCAAAGGGTTTGTGCTGCAGGGTGTTTGACCTACTTTTTCCCAAGGACAGAATAGAAAACTTGTTGTCCTTGACTCCAAACAATATGTCCTAGAAGTCAGGCTATAGGAATCCCACACTCCTTGTTGGCTAACCCCCAACACTTCCAATCCCTGAGTGTGCATCATAAGTACATTGGCAACCCAACTTTCGCGTCTGACAGGGAGGAGCAACCTTGAGCAGGTAATCATTGATCCATGTGTGTGTAAAAGTAGTTTCTCACATAGATCTTGGTTAGGCATTCATGATGGCAAATTGAGGATTAATTTGTCCCTTTGAGGCATTTCTCCCTCATTGTGTATCCAAACCTTTGTCAGAATCGTCAACAAAAAATCTCAGATACACGTTGTGTTGATTTTTTTTGTTTTTTGTTTTAAAGAAGCGATTCTGTTCTTTCATTTCGCTGTAAATATCCATATTGAATAGAAAAAATATACATTAGCTATTTACAAAATTGCATCTATTGCCTCTGACAAGGGTGCTCTAGTGCAGGAGTGAACCCACACAGTGGTAGAAGGCTAAGCCACATATACATGCTTTTTATAAATGGCTTTAAAAAGCAGTGTCTGGCCCTGCCACTACATAGTAAGGTAGCCACAGGTTAATTGGGTATAAAGCCTCACATCTAGATGAAATAGGCTCATCACAAAGGAACTTTACTTCCAGAGCAAGGGGATCGGGCAGTGCACTGAAAGTCCAGGGCAACAGGGGATCCAAAGCATGGATGGGGGATAAATACAAAAAAGCTTTGATATAGAGCACCATACATAGATATATACACAAGTAATGGGGAACAAGGTGTACAATGATGATTCAACCGAAGAAAATGGAGAGATGGAGGTTTTGTTTAGGGGCAGATGAGGATAAAACAGTAATATTTATACTGAAGACGATAGCAGACAATGGAGGGGAAAATTGAGACTGCAAGTATAGATGTCAACCTGTAGATCTGTGGAAGGTTTTGGCATGGGCTGTCAAAATGAAGGACACAGATTATAAACTAGGCACAGTGTCTGATCTCTGACTAAAAGCGTCCTGGATGGTCTGTATCTCCAAGTATCTAGAGAACAGAATGGAAACGCATAGGGTAGATCATGAAGATGCATAATCTGTATGAACTGCATGCCAGAGAATGGAGTAGAATGGAGTACTTACCACAAAATATTGTGCGCCTGGGGCAGTGTTTAATTTGTGCCGGTGTTTACTGGTGGGCGGCACCACCACTTGCTTTTAAACTCTGGCACTTGTTTATGTGAGTACAACACGTGGTGGTGGTGGTCTCAGCCTATTTGTGAACGGAGCATGTCAGTGGAGTGTTTAACAATTCAATTTACTAAAACAAAATTATTCAATTAGTTCTTCTAGGCCATCCCTACAGCTTAGGATAGTTAAAAATGTCACACTTGTTTCAGTGTGATGGTGACTAGTTAATGTTGACACTGGCATTCATCAGCAGTGAAGCGGTGGGTGGTGCCAGCTGCAGTGGAATTCCTTGCGCCTTAGCACGTATATGTTTACAAATGAAGCACTGCCCTGGGACCACCCTCACGTTGACAAATTCTGAATTTTAGGGACATAAACTAGATCCCACAGCCATTTGGGAGTAACAAGCTGTTTAAAACAATTGTGGAATAGTTTACTAACCTGATCTTCACTTGACTAATGCAGAAGCAGAGAAATCCTACTCCTTGGAAAAAGAAACTGTAAGAATTCAATTGTAAATACATGCTTATGTTGCCAGCCAGGTAGTGAGTTCTGAGTCAGGATAGGTTCTGGTTCTTTTTAAACCCCAGGAGGTCTGGAACTGCATAATACTACAGATTTTGTGTGTGAGTAGCTAGACAGGGTGGACATAACACTTGAAGGAGAAATGAAGCAGGAACAAGCAGTAGAAGTAGAGAGACAGCACGAGTAACAGGTCACCAGAGATTGCTAAAGAGTCTGCAACCGTGATATCTGTGGCTCGTGGTGGTCAAATGATTGTCATCATTAGTGGCCATTACACATTTGGTTGAGCAGGAGAGAGATGCAGTTGTTGGCAAATAGGCAGGAGAAGAAGTAAATGCTGAGAATGTTGAGGTTTATGTGATATAGTTTAACTATGGGACCCTACGGCAAAGAGAAATTGTTGCCAATATAGCAAAGCTGCAAAAATGCATTTTAAAGTAGAAAATTAGAACAGTATTGTAAGGGGGGCAGGAACACATAAAGATGTTTGTACTAGGAGGGGTTTTGGTAGGTCACCATTCAACCTAAACAAACTTGCAGTTGCAGGTGGCATCAGGTTTGTGATTGTTCCCGTAACTTGACGGTGGGGTGACACCGAAGATTTCCCACAGTGGAAGGGTGTCTAAATAGGGGCAATATGTTAATCACTAGCAGTCACTTAAAACCATTTTTGTATGATGTGAGAGATTAAATAATTACAAAATAAGGTGGGTGCGTACCTTGAATGAAAGGTCGGCTACTTGCTATACAACACACAATAGTTGAATACTAGCTGTAGCCAATGGAGGGAAAGCATGTTAACGTGGATGATTTCAGTTGAGTACCTACTGCTATATTTGACAGCTCATCCGCCTACCTCATAGCTTTGCACTATGACACTGGAAGTACTAATGAGTGAATATGGGCAAGTTGATATATGGTGCTGGGGAAATAGCACCGAGAACAGAGTTTTCATGATCTCCAGTGGTAAACAACTGGCTATGTTCTTGACAGGTCTAGTGAATCCTGATTTTTTGAGGTTGATTACCTAGATTTATTACTTCTAGACCATGTTCTGATCCTTCATGTGTGGAACAAAAATCCCATCATGAAGAAGGAGAGCAGCGTCACTAAATATTGTGTCCTTTGGATGTTGAGGGATCTTAGATGAAGAAAGCAGTGGCATGCTATGTGCTACTGCTTTGCACTTTAGTATGGTCTGGAAAACCTTCAAAATGTTATTAACTATATATCATATTGGCACCCCTTGTGGAGTATAGCTCACTCCAACTGACAGGTTATTCATGCAGCAAACTTCGATTTTATTTCGTGTAGCATGAGAACGGTGACTAATTCTTGGATACTGCGAGCTTTGCTCGAAACCGTAGCAGTGTACAGCAGCAGTTATATAGGTTACAGCTTGGGCTACTTGTCTCCAGGATGAACAACATGTATGGTTGAGCTCTCATACAAGGGCATCTACTCGTAACCTTCTGAGGCATTTATAGTTCTACTTAAACCCGATAACGATCCGAAGCAATGTGGTCATATAGCCTATCTCCATGCATATACTGGACAGTAAAATCATGAGGACCGTATTAGGGTATAGGTTTCTTGAGGTGTTCAAGGGCTAATAGGAGCACAATGATAAACATACAAGTGTTTCTGAATACCATGCAGACTGAGGGAAACATATGCTCTTGGTTCCTAGACATCAAGAAAGATTTTGACTTGATAGTGTGTGAATATATGGTTCAAGTGCCCCAATAATGAACGTTTAGGCATGCATTGGCCACGATGATCACTTAATGCCCACACCTTCACTGTGAAGGGGTAGTTGTTGCCTCCCTCAGTTAACTCTTAGCCTGCTACATGGGAGCCTATCAGCAGTTCCCGGATATCTGGAGTTAGCGTGTTGATGCCTTCATTGAGAAATACTACACGGCTGAGTTCTGTTGATAAATACAAGGTTTAGATTTTGCCTGCTGTGGGGAATCACTTGGTTGAATAAAGACAGCACATTCTGGAGGGAAAGGGGAATCATGTAAGTGTAGGGGGCGTTCCCAGGATTAACCCAGATCATGTGACAGATTTTGTACATTTGAGTGTCCCAAAAGGTTAGCTGCTCATCCCAGGATTGTGCACTGGTGCAGAACTTATTTTTGGCAAGACTTGGTTATAGTGATCCTGCTGTGATCCCTGAACAATTCCTTTGTTTTATTTACTGCTGTTCTTATTTGTGCTGTGTTGTGGGCGATTGTGACCCGGCTGTCTGAACTGTGTTAATCTCTTTTACAATTTCTATGGTACATTTCCATACCCTGTCCCTCAGACTGTTTCTGTCATATTAGATCACATTTCTTTTTCCCTTAGTCAAAGTAGCACAACTACTTAAAGGGCCCTCAAGAATGGAGAAGGAGAATGCTCTGTCAGAAGATTATGAACTGTGTTTAGATGGGGAGCCCTGAACTAGACTGCATATTTCATGGCCGATGGGGCTGCTGACTTTCTTAGGGACCCTGAAGTGCTCAAGTGGTTCCGATGTGCATGGGCAACACTTGTACAATATTAGGGGTCATGGATGATTATGATTAACAAGTGAATTTAAATACATTTTAATGGTAGATATTTAATGGATGTTTAATGGTATGACTATTTCAAGTGTCTCATCAAGTTATTTTTTAAGACAACATTTATCAGGATTCTTCCCAAAAGCAGAAGTTTGTTTCAGTTGAACAAAAAAGCAATGTCCCCGACACGCAGAGTTTTCTTCCTGTGTGACTGTGCCTTTATTTGATTTCAGTGCCTAGGACTTCCTGGGGAGGGAATTCCATTGACATTCAGTGCGACCGACACTTTTACCTGGTGGCCGACGAGCCACCAGGTGAAGGATTTCCACAGACATAGCCAGCTGAGATGTTGCTGGTGGAAGCCTTGCTGGTAACCCCACCTCCAAATGTGGCGGGGGAACCGCTGTTATTGGTGGAAGCCCAAAATCTGCTTAGAGCTAAAAGATGCCATTAGTCATGAGAATCAAGAGTGTGCTTCAACCCTGTGCCTTTACTGAACTCAAAAGAACGTTAATCACAGTGCCCCCTCACCAACTCACTTCTCATAAAGATCAAAATGTAAAGGTCTTCAAAAATTAGACTCTGTCCCTCTTCTTCCTTAAATGGACTACATGATTTCATTCTCACAGTATCTGTTTCCCTCCACTGTGTGGCTCAGCCTCACAATTTTATGGCTGCACTTTCTCTAAACGCATTGTTTTCAAGAAGCCATCTTGTTAGCATGAGATAGTCTCCGTGGCGTAACACAGGCCCAACACTGCAGTGGGGACACTAGTCCTTCAGAGGGGGCCTCAACTCTTCAGGGGCCCTTCATTCAACCTCAGGCAAATACTTATTGGTGAGGTATTGGAGACTCCGTGGCCTCTTATCACATCCTGCGGGGGGGGGGGAGAGGGGGGCATCTTTACCATTACTCCACTGTGTGGTCCAAGAATGGAGGGATATCAGGCACATACTGAAAATATGTAGCTCACAACATTGTTTTTTTCTTCAAAATTAAAAGCAACCTGACCGCCACCTTTTTAGCAGTAACATCTTAGCGCTCACTATAGCGCATGGTTGGCCAACTACAGTGATGTTTTGGGAAGACATTTGTGTGTGGCTTCACAAGGGAGCTGTTGTCAGTCTGCCGACCACTGCATCACCTTTGTAGATTGGTAATTTCTATTAACTTTCTCCACCAAAAAAAAAAAACACAACAAGCAGCCTTAGAAAGGACAATGTATGTGGTTTTCACAAAAGATACCCCAGGCAGGGAAATTTGTATGAAGGTAGGATGGGGAAATAAAAAAGAAACATTTTTTTCTTCACAACTGAATGTAATGTGCATTTTGTGCACTTGTCTTTGCACAGGAAGACCCAAGTCGCCCTTTTCTCACATCCAGTCCGACCAACGGAGAGGAGTCTGTCAGAGAAGGCTGGGTTGCTGAGGACCCCTACGACCCCCATTATGGAGACACCCATTTTTACAACTACCTCAGTGACTGCTGGGACTGGAAAACCTTCCCGAAAACTCGTTTTGCCTCGGAATATGGGTTTCAGTCATGGCCGTCCTTCAGCACTCTGCAAAAGGTACGGAAAAATATCCTCTTCGTCCTCCTCGTGCTACAATATCCGCTCGTGCTGTGATACTTGTTAAAGCTATAACAAGCCCTCATGTTATAAAATTTGCCGTTCATTTAATACCTTCCTGATAAAATCAATTATTTAGGTTTCATTGAGCAATGTACTAGTTTTTTGTGCCAATAAATGATGGATAAAAATTCTTGAATTAATCTCAACCACAAAAGGATCGAAATTCGGTATGTTTTCTGGGGCACAAGATATGCATCACAGATTGCTTGACTCTGAACGGTTCTTGGTATATTTCTTTTTTTTTTTGTGGAGTTTTATATAGTGCGAACTCGACCCGAAGGTATTGGAGCGCTTTACATGAGCACCAGTTACGTTACACAAGGACACACGGGGAGATTGAGTGATTGAGTGATTTGCCCAGAATCACAGGATGTGGAGTCGATCCCTAAAGTCGGGAGCTCTAGCCATGAGACCACATCCTGTATAGCCAAAGTGGTACTACTGTTCCATTCCGAGGCTATGACACTACTAACTTTTGTTGACACCTGGTTCTAATGTTGAAACATAGTTTTTTCCCCCCCCCCAGAACCTCACCGTGGGGATTGCCTACTGGCACCTCTGTGGTAAATCTGTGCAGTAGGGTATAAGTGAAACCTTGCTGTTCCCCTAGGTATGTTGCATGTGTAAATGAGTGCTTGAGTTACATGTGAGGTTGGGGTTCCCCCCATTTGTTTGAAGCCCTTAAAGTTGTAGGGTGGTCCATAAGGTTAGTCAAAGTTAAAGATAACGGTCTTCCTTCTACGGCATGTCCCTCTGCGCTTCTTCTTTAGATCTCATCGGTCTGGATTTCAGTACCCATTCTCAGGAAGGGCATTTTCTCCTGTGTCCTAAGCTATGAATCAGTTCCAGCAGGTAAAGGTGTGAACTGAGAAAGTGCTTGGACAAAGATTTTGGACTGCAAGCTGGACAAAGCACACCATTCAGAGAAAGAATTGTACTATTGTCCTACCGCTGCATCAGATGCTCTGTGCTGTTGGCAGGACCATTTACGCGCACTACTCAAAAGACAAAGGGGCTGATTTAGATATTGGTAGATGGGTTACTCTGTCACAACGGTGACGGTTATCTCGTCCGCCGAAATATAAATCCCATTATATCCTATGGGATTTATATTTGGGCGGACGGGATATCTATCACCGTCGTCCGCCGAGATCTAAATTAGGCCTAAAGTTACAGTATGCTCCCTAAATGGCTGCCATAGAGCTATGGCTACATGAAAGTGAAATGAGCTGTGGGAAGTATGGCTCACTTCAATGTTTGATGCTACCTATAAATGCGTATCAGGACATTTGGAAATTCCATCTGTCCCCATGACTGTTTGTATGTGGGGCTCTCCTGTCTATTCATTGTTCTGCTTTTGGAAAAGCTATGCAAAGAAAGGAGATTACCAGAGACTAAATCCATGGCCGTCTTCCTTTAAGAGGTTAAGAATAAATTCCAGCAGCTATATGGTAGATATATGCGTCCAAGCCTTGCTAAAAAGGAGGTACAAAGCCCTGTGTGTTGAGAACCTGCCTTGTACCACCAGAGATTGTGATACCATGTACATGTACTGGGATGAGGTACTTAGTGCTGCTAAGTCATACCAAGCTTGGGTTAACCCTCCATTATCCTGCCCAACCTTAAGCTGATCATCCAGAGCAGTGAACTCGAAAAAAGCGATGTAGGTCCAATGCCGATATATGACCCTGACCAGTGGCGTAGCTGTCGCAGAAATCGCCAGCACCCTCTCCCTCCCCCCCTGTCTTACATGCGGCTGCTGGGCGGCAAACGCAGGGACCACCACGGGCGGCACAACGTCTAGCTACCCCACTGGCCCTGGCCGTCATCTCATGAGTTAGCCCACCACCATTTTGAACCTCTGAACATCACAGGCATGAAAGCATGTGAGGCACTACCTGAGGAAGCCTGTCGCCCTTATGAACTACCTACAACCTGACCTGGGCTGTTCCTGACAGCCAGCACGATGACTGCAAGTTGCAAAGAGCACACTATTTCCAATGCATGCCTTGCATGCTCTTCACATTACAAGCATCCAAAAGCATACACCACTAAAGGCTAATATGACTTTATAGGGTCTGGAAGCAATGCTGTGCGACAGTGTATGGCCGACTGCTACAGTAAACGTCTAGTTGCTTTTGTGTAGCTGTGGTGCTGTCTGTGCAGTGTGGGCCTGAAGAATGTTCAAAGAAGATTCTATTGGTAAATTCAATACAGCACAGTGCATAATAATGTGTTGGCTAGAATAGTCCTGACTCTATCCATATGCCCGCAATGTTGTATCCTTTCAGGATGACTGGGTCTTTGGGACGGATATGATGAAGAATTGTTCATGGGATCTTGCTGCCTGAATATTTTTGGGCAAGGAAGAGTACAGAATTGATGACTGTTGACCCACACCAGCAGGTCTTTTCTTATATTGATATTCAGTCCCCTAAGGACAATTACCACAGTAGTGTAGAGACTACAGTTTCCATTTTACATTAATGAAATGAAAAAGCAGTTTTGTAGAGCGCTCGCCTACTCTGGGAGTGTCCCGGCGCTAGAGAGTAAGGTAACGTGCAGACTAATGATGATCGTTCTAAGTCCCTTGCTGCAAAAGCCAGGCTTTTATTTATATTAGGTGCTATTGATTTTTTTTTACCAACAGCTTGGTGTTGTCCAGCTTATTGTGTGGGTGGAGCTATGCACATTTTCGGTGTTAGGTCATTAGTAGATTATTAGGTTTTTTAAAGTGTTTTATTAGAGCTTAGAATTTGGTCTAATAATCAATAACTAATGATAAGCAGAAGGCAGTGTTTCTCACTGTTCTTTCTCTACAGCCATTCTAACTTGCCTAATCACTTTGACCAGTGCATTTGGTGTGATTAGCAATGGTCCAGATTTGAAATATGGATATTTGCTCCCGGAGAACCTCTCCTCGGTTTGGAGCAAATGTTCTGCTTTCATGAGTTCTCAGAAGATCTCACGTATTTCTGGAAGTGTTTAAGGGTTGTCTGTTTCTGGATTATTTGCTTGCCAACTATTTATGAATTCAGAACCTTCACCAGGAAGAAGAACCCGCATGTGGGAATTTAGTCCAAGTGTGCATTTGCACTTATAACCTTTCTCCACAGAAGAAAAATGCTTTCCTATGAAGAAACTTCGTTCCGACACCAAATTAGTATCGGATTGTTCCCTCTCCACTGAGGTCCTTTGAAGCGTGCTTACTCCTGCGATAGGTGTAACTTTGCTTGTGTTTTATGGAGGAAAAACCACCCGCAAGAGGAATGTGACTATTGAAAAGTTTAGGAGTTTCTGGATTTTACTTTTACCCTTACAGCCACTAAGAATTGCTCAGAATCCAGAAAATTTGAGAATACAGTAATTCCAGCATGAAGAATGTTCACAATCTGCGAATGCACTTGGCTTACATAAAATTCTGGGAATCAAGATTGAGAATTTCTGTGTGCATATTGAACAATCTGAAAGAAACAGTTAGTTATAGATTCCTTACCTTAGAATTACCCCAGGCATCAGACTGGATCCGGAAAGTGTTCGTCAGCAGTACCCCTGCGCGTCGGAAGGTGGTGTCGGTCGACTCCGCGTTCGGCGTCGTGGTTGCCGGAATGACGTCGCGGTAGCTACTTAGACGCCGCCCTCGCACTCTGACGTCAGTTCTTTCTTTTTCCGCGCCAGCAAGCGCAGATCCAGAGAGAGCTGTACCCCCAGTCATTTTTTGACTGAACTTTTTCTCCACTTTTGTCGACTTCGTTGTTTTTTGAGTCCATCGACTCCTGGTGCACGAGGGATGCCCGGCTTTAAGGCTTGCGGTTCCTGTAACCGACTGATGTCAGTGACGGATCCACACCGCGTGTGCGTCTACAGCCTGGAGCGCGACCACGACCCCAAGTCGTGCTCCGACTGCCGGACCATGGCCCAGAAGTCTTTGCGGGAGCGGTCCCGAAAGCTACTCGAGGCCCGGCAGTCGGCTCCGTGCCGCTCGAGGTCCCAGTCGCGTAGGAGGTCGAGGGACCGGTCGCGGAGTCAACGCCATTCTTCCTCTAGGTCTTCGCACTCGGGGTCAGGTAAGTCGAAACACAAAAAGAAGTCGAAGAAGCATCGTTGCTCTTCGACTTCTCCCCGTCCGTCGGCCGACGCGACGAGGGATGCGGGTGGTGCCCCTCCCGCGGCTCAGCGTGCAGAGCCCGTAGGGTCGGCTCCGGGTTTCCCCCCCTTCCCGGGACCGGGAGCGACCCCTGCCCAGCTTCGTCAGTTTTACGAAGTGATGCACACCATCTTTGGGCAGCCCGACTCTCCAGGCGCGCCTTCGGGCCCCGCGGAGTCGGCTGGGGGCCCTGGGCTTTCGGCGTCAGCGGCTTCGGCCTCGGCGCCGCAGAGTCCCCTTGGATCCAGGCCTGGATCCGGATCGGCACCGGTCGACCTTGTTACGCCTCCCCGGCGCCGATTCCACCGGCACCACGTCCGCCACAGGCGTCGGCTGTGTCCCCAGCCGACATCGACCCCGCCTCCACCTTGAGGTAGACACGGAGTCGGACCGGATTGGCAGCCAGAGGAGGGTGAGGAGGACTGGGAGGGGTCTGGGGACCCTTTAACCGACCAGTTGGTGTATGAACAGGACTGGAGAGAGGAACTGGGTCCACCTCAAGCTACCTACGGTGGCAGTCAGGACTAACCTCCTGACAGAGGTCCTTCAATGGGCAGCGAGGTCTTCGGAGCCCCTGTTGCCGTTTAATGAAGCCCTCATGGACATCCTTTTGGGTACCTGGTCCAGGCCCAACACAGGGGCTCCTGTGGACAGGATGATTGCCCGACGCCACCCCCCGGCTCCGGGCGACCCCACTTTCCTCTCCCAACACCCCACCCCTGAGAGCTTGGTGGTCCAAGCCTCCACTTCTAAAGGCGCATTCCCTAACATACCACCAGATAGGGAATCCAAAAAGCTGGTCCACCTTAGGAAGAAAATGTTTTCTTCCGCCAGCTTGGGACTGCGGTCGGTAAACACCGCATGTCTGTTGGGCCATTACACCCACTCTGTGTGGGATATGGTAGCGCAGGTGCTGCCCCAGTGCCCGGAGGAGGGCCGGGCCGTACTCTCCCGTGCAGTGGCCGAGGGGAGAGACACAGCGAAGTTTACCATCCGCTGTGGGCTGGATACCCCCGACGCACTTGGCAGGACAATTTCCACGTCAGTAGCCCTTTGACGCTGCGCCTGGTTGCGTTCGACTGGTTTTTCCAGGGATGTCCAATCCACCCTTATGGACATGCCCTTTGATGGCCATCGCCTTTTCGGGGACAAGGCAGACAACGCGCTAGAGCGCTTTAAGGACTCTCAGGCTATGGCCAGGTCCTTGGGCCTCTCCACCACCCGCCCTGCGCAGTCTGCCTTTCACCCCTTTCGTGGCTACGGAAGGGGTGCCCCGCTACGTCCCGCCCAGAGCCACAGGCTGGCGCAGGCTGTTCAGCCCCAGCGCGGCCGGGGATGTGGGAACCACCGCTGTGGTTCTGGGGGCCAGCGCGCGGGCCAGTCCACCACAGCCCCCTCTGCAGCAGCCTCCAAACCTCCTAGTCCGACCTTTCAGGGCCACCAAACGCCAGTGGGCAGCAGGATCCGCCATCACGTCGGACAGGTGGGTTTTGCAAATAGTTCAAAGGGGCTACTCCCTCCCCTTCAAGACTACCCCTCCATCCATGCCACCTCAGTAACATCGCATGTGGGAGGATCACCTGGCCCTTCTCCAACAGGAAGTTTCGGCATTCTCGGCCAAGGGTGCCAAAAAGCGCGTTCCTGCCCCAGAAGTAGGTCGTGGTTGCTATTCCCACTACTTTCTGGTGCCCAAGAAGGACAAAGGCCTGCGTCCTATCTTGGATCTCAGGAACGTCAACCGATTCCTCCGGAAGGAGAAGTTCAAGATGTTGACGCTCGCTCAGGTCTTGTCTGCCCTCGACCCTGAAGACTGGATGGTAGCGTTGGACTTGCAGGACGCTTACTTTCACATCCCCGTCCTGCCGGCCCACCGGCGTTACCTGCCGTTCACGGTAGGCCACGAGCACTTTCAGTTTACCGAGCTCCCCTTTGGCCTTACCAGCACCCCTCGGGTGTTCACGAAAGTGATGGCGATGGTCGCAGCTCATCTGCGCAGATCAGGGGTTCCAGTCTTCCCCTATCTCGACGACTGGCTGTTGAAGGCGGCCTCACCCCAGGCTGTCGTCTCCCACCTCCAGACTACGGCCGACCTCCTGCATTCGCTGGGGTTCTCCATCAACGTGCCGAAGTCACACCTGGCCCCCTCTCAGAAGCTTCTCTTCATCAGAGCGGTTCTGGACACGACGCAGTTTCGGGTTTATCCTCTCGAACAGCGAGTCCGGGATATTCGGGCTATGATTCCAATCTTTCAGCCTCTATCCCGGGTAGATTGAGCGGTGGCAGTTGACGTCTTTTGACCTGCCTCTCGAAGTCTGCGATGTTATCTTGGCAGCCAGGCGTCCCTCCACTAAGACGGTATATGCCTGCCGATTTGAATAAATTTGTGGCATGGTGCACAGCAAAGGCTGTGGATCCCCTTTCCGCCCCTCTTTCTGAGGTTCTCTTGTTCCTCCTTTCTTTGGCCCAGCAGGCTTCCTGATCAGCCTTCTCTTTTCAAGTCCCCTGTTGTAAATAGATTCCTCAAGGGCATTACTCATCTTTTTCCTCCTGTTCCCTTCGTAATGCCTCAGTGGGACTTGAACTTGGTTCTTGCCTATCTTATGTGCGCTCCCTTTGAGCCACTACATAACTGTCCTCTCAGGCTTCTCACTTTGAAAACTGCCTTTCTGGTGGCCATCACCTCTGCATGCAGGGTGAGTGAGCTACAAGCTCTTTCTTCCAAGCCTCCCTTTCTGGCTGTCCATTCGGACAAGGTCGTCCTACGAACTAGACCTTCCTTTCTTCCAAAGGTGGTTACTTCTTTCCACATTGGCCAAACCATCTCTTTGCCCACCTTCTTTCCGCCTCCGCATCCTTCAAAAGAGGAAGAGAGGCTCCACCGTCTGGATCCAAAACATGCACTTTCCTTCTACTTGGATCGCACCAAACAATTCCGGGTGGACGACCAGCTCTTTGTTGGTTACGTGGGCGCTAAGAAAGGTCGGGCCGTGCACAAACGGACCATCTTCAGGTGGGTCGTTATGTGCATCAAAGCCTGCTATTCTTTGGCAAAGAAGGAGCCTCCAGTGGGACTGCGAGCCCATTCCACCAGGGCGACGGCAGCTACCACTGCTTTGGGACAAGGAGTCCCCCTAAATGACATCTGTCAGGCAGCTACGTGGGCATCGTTGCACACGTTCACTAAACACTACTGACTGGACAGCCAAGTCCGGAGAGACGGCTTCTTTGGCCATTCTGTTCTCCAGGACTTTCTGGTGTGAACTTAGTTCGCAGACCCACCTCCGGGGTTGGTATTGCTGGGGTATCTATTCTAAGGTAGGGAATCTATAACTAACTGTTTCTTTCAGATGAACAAGTTACTTACCTTCGGTAACAATATATCTGTAAGAAACATAGGTTAGTTATAGATTCCTTACCGCCCCACCCATCCTCCCCGTTCTGCGAACTGACT
Source organism: Calotriton arnoldi (assembly GCA_963921515.1). Classification (NCBI taxonomy): domain Eukaryota; kingdom Metazoa; phylum Chordata; class Amphibia; order Caudata; family Salamandridae; genus Calotriton; species Calotriton arnoldi. The sequence continues at coordinate 1,005,921 of CAWUFW010002717.1, forward strand.
TCTAGGGTTAAGGTCATCCTTTCAGGGCCCTAGTTTTGTGCACCAGTAGTCAGTGTCTTGCATGGCTCTGCGCATCTGGCGTGGAAAGTCGTGTACAGAACTGACGTCAGCGCGCGAGGGCGGCGTCTAAGTAGCTACCGCAACGTCATCCCGGCGACCACGACGCCGACGACGAACGCGGAGTCGACCGACGCCACCTTCCAACGCGCAGGGGTACTGCTGACGAAAAACTTTCCGGATCCAGTCTGACGCCTAGGGGTAATTCTACGGTACGGAATCTATAACTAGCCTATGTTTCTTACAGATATATTGTTACCGAAGGTAAGCAACTTGTTCTTTTACACACCTTATTTCACTTGAAGGGGTGACACATTATTTGTGAATTAGGTCCTATATTGTTACATAAAAAAATCCACATTGATTACTCTCCAAGAACCTCTCAATAAGTGAGCAGTGGACTGGTGGGAAGGTAGGTGGGGGAAACTGAGAGATTTGGAATACCACCTTTTCACAATTTTGCTGGGGTCTGCCACCAACCCTCATTAAGAATGAAAAACCTGCAGCCGTGCAGCCCATTACCTCACGTTGACCCGCTAATGAAGTTGTTTATGTGTTAGAGGTATTCAAATGCTATTTTAGGGATCCATTAGGCACATGCATCAAAGGTTTTTGCGAGCGCAAACGGTGCGATTCGCAAAAATCGGCCGTTTGCGTTCGCAAAATGGCCTTTTGCGATGCATGAAAGTGTTGGGGACGCGCAATTTAGGTAATCGCAATTTCTTGCGATTTCCTAAATTGCGATTGCATTTAAGGAATCGCAATTTGCGATTCCTTAAATGCAATGCAAGAAGCACTTTGAAATAGCGGTTTCGCTATTTGGGGTCGCAAATTACTGAGAAATTAAACTGTTCGGTAATTTGCAAAAACTTTGAAAAATGCACTAAAGTGCATTTTTCAAAGTTGCAGTTACACACACACATGCCCTTGGGGCATGTGTGTGTGCAACATGGGTGCACACCACAATTTCAGGGGTGCAACAGGGTGTCCTTCTGACACCCTTGCACTCTTGAAATTGCATGCGCAGTTTGCGAGTACCAATTGGTACTCGCAAATTGCGCATGCAATTTCCCATTCATTCCTATGGGCCTGTAGGCCCATAGAAATGAATGGGTAGCCATTCCTTAATTGCGACTCGCAATTTGCGAGTAGCAATTAAGGAATGTTTAGGAATCGCTATTTTTATAGCGATTCCTACATGCATAGGCTTTTGCGAGTCCTTAATTGCGATTCCTTAATAATCGCAATTAAGGACTCGCAAAATCATACCTTGATGCATGTGCCCCTAAATCTTTAACTATATTATGCATTTGACGGAAGTGCATTTGCATGCTTAATTGAAGTCTTCAACTGGGTCCAACAGGTTTCTTCTCCTGAAGACTGGACATACACCAGCAATTTCTCTGCCCACCGACAGCATCATGCAGATGGGAACACGGAAATGCTTCGACAGGCCGCTCTACATTTTAAGCTGCCAGAAGTCTCAGACCCTTCACTGAAAACATTTGTGGACACACTCTACCTTACTCAGGTGACAATAGCACTTTCATCTGGTTAGTTTTTGAATGATACGTGATATTATTGCTTGCAGATTTTCTGTCTGAAATTGGGCTAACTGTAATTAAAATGTGTGGGGCTACCAGTTATTTTCAGCTGGCTGCCTTTTTTCATCAAACCCTAAGTTCAACAACAGGTTGCATGCATCTTTTGAAGACATTGGGTCCAACTCACAAACATTTTACTGGGAGGAGGTGCGATTTATTCATGCAGTACTCCAGATTTACTCCTGTAAGTCAGCAGTAAACCAGAAGTACTACAAGTGTACGTCACAAGACATTCTTTGGGAATCCGGTTCACTTTGTTTACTTATGTTTGCCTCTCACATCACATTTAAATGCCATACGAAAATTACGGACTCTGCTTAAAAATGATACTCCTTTACTCCCTAGGCTTATTTCTACATTTGAGACACAAATCTCTACTTTTTTTTAAAATTCTTAAAGAATTCAAAACATGTTCCTGGGACCCTGCTACTGTTGAGGCAAAATATCCATTTTTTTAAGGTTCGACTTTGTCACTCCAGTTATTAGCTAGTGCTTCTCTTTCGCCATTGCATGCTTCGACGTTGATTGCACTTTATTTTTTACATTAATGCGATCATTATTAGGGCAGTGCAGATGTTGTGTGTCAACTGGCAGAATGATATATTTTAGCAAATATTCGTATTTTGACTCAATGTTAATCGCCCGAGGCATCCAAGAAAGTCTCAACAACATTTGGAAAAGCTAAGCGATTTATGACAAAAATAAAACGATTTGTTGGAAAGGCAAATTGGCTGATGACAAAGCTGCATTGACTGATAATTTACCAATGGAACTGTAAGGGAAAAGAACTGATTAATGATAAAAGTAAAATAACCTGTTAGAAAAGCGATTCAAGACCGTAATTACCAAACGTTCATGTTAAAAAAAAAAGAAAAAAAGAATATGAAATTTGCAATTGAAGTTCGGTCACTGTCAAATAAAGTTCCACAGTTCCCCAACGTCCTGTGAGGGGGGGAATCACCCTTCCCGCTGCTTAGTTACCCTTTCTCGATCCTATACTGCCCCACCGCAGTCAGCATGGCTGGACCTGGCCTGTCCGCTACTGGGGAAAATTACTATACTCTTGTGTACCCTCCCAACCTCTCCAAAACCGCTGCGAAATCTCTGAAGCACTCCACCCTGAAATCTCACCCTGAGACCTTGATCTCTGATCAACGATACAGCGCTGACAAGGGCACAGTCATAAATGACCTCATTTTCTATTCCAGAAGAACATCCTCATGGCGCAAAACTATCGCGCATCTCCTCAATGTATGCGGAACCAGGAACATACCGTACGGGACCAAGCTCTCGATAGCGCCCTCCGCATTCTTGCGAGCTGACCTCACCATCACCCTTTACAAAAACGGCATCGTCCTGATCCAAGCTACAACCAGAAACCTCAATAAATTTGCAGACCTTTTCACCCTCCTCAAAAACCATGTGCACGACGCCTGCAGGTTAACAAACACTCGCCTCGACGACCCCCCGACTAGCGTGCCCAGCCTCCCACTAGCCTCCTCCCTAAGGGCCCACAACTCAGATCCCTCTATCACCCCACCTGGGCATACAAACAGATTCGTTCCCAGACCTTTGGTCTCCTCCCCGCCAGCTCCTCCCTCTGACTCTGAGTCTGAAACTCTTCCATTGGCCTACGACACAAGTCGACCCAGCCCCTCTACCCTACCACCAACGCATGTCAATACAACCGCTACCAAACCACTGTTCCCCTGCCTTCAAGCGCCTCCCTCCTATATGGATATCGAAACTCTGCATCACAGAGTGGCCAAATTAACGCAGAGCATCCATGTTGGAAATGGCCCTTTTTGCAGGGTCACCCCTAAACTTTTTGCCTGCCTCCTGTATTTTTGCTGACCTGTTTCTGTTGGTTTTATGACTCTGGGCACTTTACCACTGCTGTTCAGTGCTAAAGTGCATATGCTCTCCCTTTGTAAATATGACTATGTGAATTGGTATATCCCTGATTGGCTTATTTGGTTTACCTGTTAGTCCCTAGTAGTGTGGCCTGTGTGTGCCCAGGGCTGGTAAACCAAATGCTGCTGGTGGGCCTGCAGCACTGATGTGTGCCACCCACAGAAGCAGCTTGTAAAGTGTGTCTCAGACCTGCCACTGCAGTGTCTGTGTGCAGTCCAGAACTGCCATCTTGGCTGTGAAGTGCACCCACTTCCCAGCCCCTGAACCTTCCCTTGGTATCTTGTAAGTCACCCCTATGGTAGGGTGCATTGTATGTGTAAGGTAGGACATGCCTTGGTGTGTGTAGCATGTCCTGGTAGTGAATTATGCCCCATTTCGTTTTTCACTACTGTAAGGCTACCTGTTCCTCATAGGCTAGAATGGGCAGTTTGACTATTACATTCTATAGTCCTAACTGACCCCAGGAACATGGTAGAAAAACGAATTTAGTATGCCTGAGCTCAGAATATTAAAATACATCTTTTAGTGAAGTTTATTTTTATGTTCTGTGTTTGAAAATACATCTTTTAGAAAGTAGGTATTTTCTTGCCTAAGCCTTCCAGTGTGCTCTGCTGTTATGTGTATTGGCTGTCTGGTTTTAGAGGGGCAGGGCAGGCTGAGTCAGACCTGGGTTGAATAGAGAGATCTGCATTTAGAGTGTGGGGAGGGGTGGCTCCTTGACCTGAATAGGGCTGTGCCTGGCAAGGTGAATGCTGGCTCCACCTCCTACCGTGTGTCTGCTAGCAGACCCCTCTTTCTGAAAGGAAGAATGCAGCCTGGTAAACAAAGTGCTCCAGGCCTGAGCAGAACTGGTTCTGGCTAGGTTCAGTGACTGGTAGCTTCAAAGATCAAAGGCTTTTGGGGTATAAATATCTGTGCTCAAGCCCCTACATTTTGTATTGCTTTTGGATCTGGAGAGGAAACTCTGTCCGTGCCACTGGAGGAATCTGCAGGAAGTGACTGTCCTTGTGCTTGTGTGTTGTTTCTTGCACTGGCCTGCAGCAGTGACCACTGGACCTTGAAGAAGAGGAAAAGGAACTTTTGAGAGAACTTTTATTTTTGTTACAGCAATTACCCAAGGGCTAGGAAAAGAGCTAGCCTCCTGCTGGAGTCTCAGGCACATCTGACTCCACCACCAACCTCCTGCTTCCTCCCTGCGAGGATTGCTATCTGCTGATGAGGCTCCTGTGAGTTCCAGGGCCCCTAGTTTTGCTTCAGAGAAAAGAGTGCTGGAAATTGTCGCTAACGCACGTTTGCGAGCCGCTGCAGCCGAGAGCGCTGGAAAAATCATCGCGCTGCTGCCGCTGGGTGCTCGCAACACGAAACCATCGCTAACGCCCCTTTGCGAGCCGCTGCAGCTGAGACGCGCTGGAAAAATCATCGCGTTGCTGTCGCCGAGCGCTCGCAACCCCTAAAAAAATCATCGCTTCAAGACATCGCTTTGCGGACGCCGTGCGTCCGCCATTTTCATCGCATCGCACCGGATTTCGTCGCTCCCTCGCGGAGCGCTCATCTCTTCGCATCGCAACACAATCGCACAGCGCAACAGGATCGTCGCATCGACTTCTCCCTCGCGGCAAGAAAGTCATCGCATCGGCGGCCTAGCGTGCAGAAGTTGGTCGCAGTGTCTCCGCACGCATCACGCAGATCGGCGCATCATCCTCCCTTGCGGCAAGGATTTCAACGCATCGCCGGCCTCGCGTGCCGAGAATCATCGCTACCACTTCTTTGCGACATTTTGTTGGTTTTGCTACTAAACCCAGGTACTTTGTGAGAGAAAGGGTCGCAGAGACCACTGCTTTGAATTTGAACCTTATTTTTGCAACCTTTGAACTATTTTTTGACAGTCCTTCAACAGCCATCCTATTTTTGACAGTCTTATGAGAGAAAGGGTCGCAGAGACCACTGCCTTGAATTTGAACCTTATTTTTGCAACCTCTGAACGAGAAAGGGGCGCAGAGACCCCTGCCTTGAATTTGAACCTTATTCTTGCAACCTTTGAACTATCTTTGACAGCCCTTCAACAGCTATCCTATTTTTGACAGTATTGTGGCTTTTACAGTTATTGGTCTTGTGATAAATCTGCCTTTATATAAAGATACTTATTTTTTATAACTACTTGTGTGGTGTCCCTCTGTAGTGTTCCTCACTGTGTTACTGTGTATGGTCATAAATGCTTCACACCCTGCCTCTGAGATAAGCCTACCTGCTCATGCTACGTTACCACAGGGTTGAGCAGGGGTATTAAAGAGGGTAGCCCTCTCACTCTGACTTAGGAAGAAGGGTCCCTACTTGGACAGTGGCCAGCCATTGCCAACTAGAGACCCCCATTTCTAACAATCCATAACTCTATTCTGGATCTGAAAAACCTCCTTCACCTCACTGAACTCGCCTTCTCTAAACTCAAGCCTCCGTTGAACCTCACCCCCCTCCCTCTCACTGAGCCCCCCACTCACCCACTACCGCTATCCCTGAGACACCTTCGCCCTCGCAAACAACCATGCCACCTCTCAGAGGAGCAAACTCTAGCTCTCCTCCTCTCCTACAACTCTACCATTGCCACCCCGAGTCCGCCAGACCTCACTGAAGAGGAAACTCTAGCCATCCTCCTTTCCTACAACTCTGCCCCAGCAACCCCTAGTCCACTAGACGTGAATGTCGAACATGCCATTCGCACGGTCGCAATCAACCCCAACAGATCAGCTACCCTACGCAACAGAAGTGTGGTTGATAGCAACCTAGCGCCAGTACTCTTGTCCGCCCCATCGCACGACACTCTCTCCGACCCCCCTTTGTCTGGCCTCCTCATTAACTGCCGTTCAGCAGTTAAGCATGCCGCCGATATCGCAGATCTCATACTGAGCCAAAACATTGACTTAGCAATCCTGACTGAATCGTGGCTCAACGAATCCTCATCTCCATGCCTAGACCTCCTAGTCCCTCCCAACTACAATATTGAAAGGCTGGATAGGCATTCCAGCAAAAAAGGGGGCGGCATTGCCTGCATTTACTGCTCTAATCTCCTTGTCACGGAACTCCTGGCAGATACCACAGACTCCTGTGAATACCTCGTACTCTCCATATGCTGCAACACCACGCAACTGTGCAATCTGCACATCTTTTACCACCCCCCAGGCACGAATGACGCCTTTACTGACCACCTCATGGAACTCATTACAGCCAAGGTTTCCTCCAACTCCAAAGACATTTTCCTTGGTGATTTCAACCTTCACTGGAATGACCCCAAGGACCCTCATGTCAACGCCATCAAAGATCTCCCGGCCGACCAAGCCCTAAGCCAAGTCTGCTCACTCCCTACACACTCGAAAGGCGCCACTCTAGACTGGATCATCACCAAGGAATCAACAGTCAAGCTTATTGCTATAGACCCTTGTGATTGGTCTGACCACCACGCTATCACTTTCCTACTACCTGGGACCCTCAAGACAAGAGCTCCGCAACAAGTGATTTCTAAACGCTGGGTTAGAGACACCAAGAACCTTGATCCCAGGGAACTGGCAGCCCGCTGCAAGTCTGACCTACCCGCCCCCATATCACATCGGTCAATGACCTCAACGATCATTACTCGGGGACTATAACTAACATTCTTGATGACCTTGCCCCGCTAAAACTAAAAAGAACCCAAAACAAAGACAGAAACCCCTGGTTCAATGGGTCCCTCAACTTCGAGAGGAGATTCCTGCGGCAGCCAGAAAGAATCTGGAGACAGCACCCCTCAGCCGCACATTTAAAACTTCTCCGCCAGGCCAGAAATGCCTACAACAGAAACATACTCAACTCGAAAAAAGAATTCTTCAGATCTGAACTGGGGAACGCCAAAAACAGACCCCGCAAACTCTTCGAACTGGTCAAACACCAATCAAACAAACTGGCCAAAATATCGAAAGAAAACCCCAAGTCACTAATATCATCTGAGGAATTCTCCTCCTTTTTCGCTGATAAAATCACAGCCTTAGGAAACGAACTTAGATCCGCTACTTACTCTCAACCCCTTCCAGATCTACCTCCTCCCTTCGTGCCGCCTCCTCCGGCTTCACCCAAAAACCAAGCACATTGGACCGACTTCAAAATCTACGACTAACACTCCGTCTCGAAAATCCTCTCCACCTTAAACCCGAACAACCACTTTAATGACCCACTCCCCTCTAACTGCCTAGCTGCCGCCTCCCAATCCATCATTCCTAGCTGGACTGCAATAATTAACGCCTCCCTACTTCAGGGATCCATACCCGACTCTTTGAAAGCTGGCCAAATTCTCCCCATTTTAAAAAAAACGTCGCTGGACCCTGCCTCCCTGGACAACTTTAGACCTATTTCTAACACCCCACTCTTAGCTAAAGTTCTGGAGAAATGTGTGCAACAGCAGCTGAGCCAACACATCACCAACTTCCACCTACTAGATGACTTCCAATCCGGTTTCAGGCCCTGGCACAGCACGGAAACCACCATTCTCCATATCGTGGATGATGCCCTCCTAGCCCTTGACCAAGGCAAAACCTGTCTCCTAATCTTACTAGATCTGTCCTCTGCCTTCGACACAATCAACCATGAGAAACTACTCGAACGCCTCAAACTCAGGATGGGAATGGATGGCTCTGTTCTCGAATGGTTTAGGTCCTTCCTCCACAACCGATCACAGAGATTCCTAATTAACGGTAAACTGTCTACTCCCTCCCCGGTCACTGTTGGAGTCCCCCAAGGATCAACCTTGTCCCCCACCCACTTCAACCTTTACCTAGAACCGCTTGCCGAAGTACTACACACCGCAAATATCTCATACCACATGTACGCTGACGACACCCAGATCTACATCAAGATCTCCTCTCTCGAGGAGATTCTTTCCATGAACGAAGCCTTGAAATTGACTGTCCAATGGCTCTCCTCCAATCAACTCAACGCAAAGAAGACAGAATTTCTTCTAATTTCCCCACCCAAAACCAACCCTGAGACTCAGGTATGGATCAAGGCCATCACAGCCTTAAACTGCCCTCCGACCATCGTGGACTCGGCCAAATCCCTTGGAATAACCCTGGACTGTAACTTGAACATGCGGGACCACATCAACTCGATGGCCAAATCAGCGAGATTCCACCTGAGCTATCTAAGGAAACTGAAACACTTCCTTGACACTCCTGACCTAAAAATGGCAGTCCAAGCACTAGTCATCTCTAGACTGGAATATGGCTGCTCTACCCTCTCGGGTTTACCCAAGATCCCCCTGGCACCTTTAAAAGCCTGCCTCAACGCGACCGCCAGGCTACTAACAGGCTCAAGGAAGTTCGACCACATTTCACCACATCTGAAAGCTCTGAACTGGCTTCCTCTACAGGCCAGAATCCAACTCAAAATGGCATGTATCACGCACAAGGCATTATACTCAAACTCCCCTGCATATCTTGCCCAGAAACTCGTGATATCCGGAGGAACCAGAAACTTGCGGTCCTCCAGAGACCTCTTGCTCCAACCTGCACGTTTTCGGAAAAAGAAAACTTACAATCGGGCTTTCTCTGGGGCCGCACCAAGAATATGGAACTCACTCCCTCCCGCCATCAGAAGAATCCCTTCTCTGGCTCGCTTCAAAAAGGATGCCAAAACCTTCCTAATGGGCAAATTCCTCGCCTAAATTTTGCCTCTATCTCACACAGAGACCTTGCACTATTTCCTTTCTACTGCATCCCCAGGAGTACACAGACACTATCCTCCCGGCACCTCCGGGCATCCCTACAAGGACCTGGGGACCTTCGTTTCTCGTTAAATGTAAATGTAAATTGTATTCTGTCCCTTTTATCCCTTTGTATCCAGCCCCCGCCCTCCAAGTCTTTTGTATACTACTGCTTGATTCCTGTAAAGCGCTCTGATACCCTAACGGGTCAAGTTCGCGCTCTATAAAACTCAAAAATAAATAATAATAAACAAATGCCACAATTCACTATGCCACAAAAAGCAGATCTTCGATGTGTTTTGGCAAAGAAAAATTCTAATAAAAGGACAACAAATGTGTAGGAAGCTCGCTCTGTATATACTATACCAAAGTAAGGCATAGTGTGCACAGAGACCAGTGGATCCCCGGAGGTATAGCAGAGGCTAAGTAATACCTTACTCTTTTTTGTGGTTGTGTGGTCGAGCAGTCCGGCTTATCAGGAGGGTAGTGTTAAGCATTTGTTGTACACACTCAGGCAAGAAATGATGTCACACACTCAAGACTAAATCCAGAACAATTGTTTTTGCTAAAAGTTATTTTGTTGTTTTTATTTCTAGAACCAAGATTGATTTAGTAGCAGGTAAGTGAAACTTTTCATACAATGTTTCTTTTAGAACCAGAGTGAACACTGGATTAGTAGGAACATTCGGATTACTTTTGCAGTTGAGAAAACAGTTCAAAAGCACTTGAGATTACTTGTAAATTACTTTTAGATTACTTTTCTAGTTTGTCATGAACCACACTACCAACAAAGTTTAAGCAACACGGGACATTGATACACAGGTAAACTCTTGTGAAGGCACTAAGTAACTCTTTGTTGCAGTACAAGACAGTTCAACACAAAAGAATTTTCAGAGAAAGCCCATCATTAAGTCCTATGGAGAAAAACAAAGTGTTAAGTTTGCAGGTAAGTAAACGGTTTTCCGGTTGGAGTTTTGGAGGGTAGAACCAAGGTTCAGGTTGGCACTCAAGGGGCACCGCCAGCGGCATAACTGTGGCTGGGTGCAGAGTGCAAGGTGTCAATGTTAGCCAATTGGGCTAAGGGGCACCCTGGTTGGGGGCTGCTCACGTGCAGGCTACTTGGTCTCGGGAGCCAAGCTCCTAGGGTTAAGGTAAGGGCAAAAGGAGTTCCAGGTTGGCACCAAGTCCATACCACCAGTGGCACAGGGGCGGCCGGGTGGAGGGTGCCCAGGAGATGTCGGGAGCCTAATGCTTTTTAATGGAGGATGTCGGTCGCGGAAAAGGATTGCAGGCTGGACCCAGAAGACTGAACGAAGGGAACCAACGACTGGAGGATGAAGTTGAAGTGTTGCTGGACACCAGGACACTGGCGGTCATGCACCTCAGGACTCAGGAGCTGCGGGTGCAGGGGTGTCCTTTCACGTCGGGTTCTCACCGGTTCCGGTCGCAGTTGGGGGGACCCTTTAAAATGAGGCTGCAGGTGTCGAGGAGACGGTCGGTGGAGGTCGTCCCACAGGTCAGAGTCTCCGGGGGGACCTCGCTGGGGTGTTTGTCCACTCGAAATCAGGCCGTGGGCGTCAGGTGCAGAGTGTTGAGGACTCGCAGATCCGGCTGCATCTGGAGTTCTGGCTTGGGTTGATGTTGGACAAATCCGGTGTCCATGGGAGGTCAGAGTTCTTTAGGAAGGCACAGCAGGTCCCCGGGGTTCTCGGAGGTTGCTGGCTGCAGGACACGCCGGGTTCAGCTTGCAGGGGTTCGGAGCAGCAGACAGTCCGGTAGGGCTGAGGCCAAAGCAGTTGTCGTTGTCCTCCTCTTCAGCAGCACGGCTCTATGGACCTCCTTCTTGTCACGTTGAATCTGAAGAGGCAAGGTTCAGGGGTGCCCCTAAATACTAGATTTAGGGGTGTTACAGGGGTGTGCAGGTTGGGACCAATGGGTCCCTTCCCTGGGGTGTCTACACCCCCTAATATGCCACCCTTCAGTGGGAGGGGGGGCATAGGCCAATTCCTGATTGGAGAGGTCCCCCCATCTCCAAGATGGTGGGGAGTGCGAGATGGCCTTCACTTTGCCTCCCCCACCTGAGGGGTGGGGTTGGCAAAGGTGGGCACACCTCCCTTCCTGGCTAGGTTTTCCCGCCGGTTCTTGAGCCCAAACTGGAGGTCCGAACCGGTGGGAGCCAGTTGCGGATAGCAGCAAAAGGCTGGGGATGGCTAACAAAGGCGACAGGCCTTTGAAGCTCCCTCTTCGAGGACCTTGCCCATCCTGGGGAGGAGGCATGACACCTCTACCCAGGATGTGCTTTGTTTCCAGATACAGAGAGCGGAGGGCTCTCTAACCAGGGGTCCAGAAACCTGTCTGGTGGTGGCAGATGGCTGGGAGACACCACACCAAAGTTGGTCGTTTTTCACGGGGCATCTCTAAGAAGCCCACTGTGTGCATTTTTCATTAAATCCAACACTGGCATTAGTGTGGGCTTAATGTGCTGGAAAGTTTGATACCAAACTTCCCAGACTTCAGTAAAGCCATCATCGAGCTGTGGAGTTCGTGTTGACAAACTCCCAGCCCATGCATTCAAAATGGCTTCACTGCACTTACAATGTCTGTGAATGGCACAGACACTGTAGGGGCATATTGCTCTAGAAGCTATGCCCTCACCTGGGTATGGTGCACCAGCCTTTAGGGCTGTAAGGCCTGCTAGACGTGTGACTTACCCATGCCACAGCCAGTGCTGGTGGGCATGGCACACAGGGATGATTGCCATGTCGACTCTGTAGCTTGGTCTGCACCAAAACTCCCTATCTGCAGTGGCAGGGTGGGGGTGTTAAGGTGAGGGGTTTCTGAGGGTGGCATAATACATGCTGAAGAACACAGAGGCCCTCTCTGGCCACAAGGCCCTTGGTACCCGGTATCAGGTATCTGGCAAAAATATAGGGGGTAACCATTCAAAAAGGGGCACTTTCCTACAGATTGTAAATGTTTTTTTTTTACATTTCTGTGAATCACAACACCAAGAACCAACAATCCACTCTGCAAATGATCATAGATTATCTGACTTTTTATGTCTGTCTCTGAGGATCTTAATATGTTGTAAAGATTTTGATTTCTCATTGCCATGTGTGCTTTTCAGCTTTGCATTTATGTTGAATGTTGACACCTTAAGCGGTTTCTTTAATGTATCTACCTGCCTTTATAGGTGATGCAGGCTCTGTGTATTAAAACAGAGACTGAGTTTTATCGCCGCAGTCGGAGTGAGATTGTGGATGGAGTGGGGCATACCATGGGAGCGCTTTATTGGCAGCTTAATGATATCTGGCAGGCACCATCCTGGTCCTCAATAGGTAAGTTGCAAGAGCATTCTTCTGTGTTTGTAGGTAAGGCCTTAACCAAGACCTTTAGATTTTTTTGAAATGATACGTGTAACATAATTACTTATAGGGGCCTTCAGCAAGCCCTGTTCATCCACTTGTCGTTTATTTTAAAATTCGTAATTTTCTTCCCCCACTAGAGCATACAGAATGAGGCAGAGGGTCAGCCCCTTTCAGCCATTGGCTAACTTCACTGTGAGTGACCCTTTCACTAGGAACCTATTCACACACAGAGTAGATTCCTTAGCAGGGGCCACTATGGCAAAGTGTAGTTTTGGAGAACAGAAAATATTTTTGTTTTTAGCCAAAGTTTTTTTGTAACTTGATGAAGGCCTTGCAGCTTCCCCAACAATAAAGTTTTGCAAAAACCACAACAAAACAAAACAAGCATTGAGAAAACCAAAACACTGGCTGCCAATATCCGACCTATTGGTTTTGCCAAGACTTGTTTCTTGTGCTTTGAACTGTCTAACTAGATATTTTCACATTGGATATTATAATTGTGCAGATGTTTTTCAGGACTTTTAAGGAGACACTAGCCTACTTGGTGTTCCGCAGGGATCTGCCCTATCACCCATTCTTTTCAACCTCCTAATGGAGCCTTTGGCGAACGCACTGAAATTAGCGAACATTCTATATCACCTGTACGCGGATGACACCCAGTTGTATCTGAAAATCACCTCGCCAGATGACTTCATTGCCCTCAACACTATTCTTCTGAACACGCAAAGCTGGCTCACTAACAACCACCTCATGTTGAATACCAAAAAAACGGAATTCATTCTCATCTCGCCACCAAGCCACACACCAAAGCTAGACCTATGGTTAAAACACCTAACCTCCTTTGACTGTGTCCCCCTCATCATTGACTCAACAAAATCCCTAGGAATCTCCATAGACAAACATCTGAATATGCAGTCGCACATCTCTATGGCCACCAAGGGAGCTAATCACAAGATGAGTATATTAAGGAAACTCAAATCCTTCCTCCCTCAGGCAGATCTAAAAACGGCAGTACAAGCCCTAGTGCTACCAAGATTAGACTACGGAAGCACCACCCTCTGTGGTCTCCCCAAATACAAGTTGGCTCCGCTGAGAGCAGCACTGAATGCTGCGGCTAGACTGGTATCAGGAACCAAAAGAAATAGTCACATCTCACCAACCTTGAAAGCACTGAATTGGCTGCCTTACGAGGCAAGAATACACCTTAAAGTGGCCTGCATGACGCACAAAGCAATTCACAACAATACACCCAGTTACTTGGCTCTAAAGCTGGAAAGGTCTGGAGGCTGCAGACAACTACGAAGTGCGAGCACCTTCCTTCTGAAACCTTAATCCTTCCATAAGAGGAGAACTGGTTGTAGAGCTTTCTCAGGGATTGCACCAAAGATTTGGAACTCTTTACCCCCACTAGTGCGTGGAATCACTTCCTTTACCGCATTCAAAAAGGAAGTAAAAAGACTACTAATGAACAAATTCATGTCCTAAGTTTTAATTATAGGATGTCACCGAGTCATCTCTAAGATTTGAATACCATTGCCTATCTCAGATGGATTGGACGAGTCTACTGTATGTAAGACTTATATCACAGCCTTTTTTTTTTTTCTTTTCTCAATAATGGTATGTAGTGTAAAGCTTAATTGGCTGTGGGTCCCCTTGGTCATCTATACATTTTATATCCACTATGAATCGATAGAGGCTATAATTTGTATGTTTGCTTGCACAATCACCTAAAGTTCATTAACTGTCTATTGTACAACGTCCTGCAGAATCATGGTCCTCTATGTTTGTTTATTCATATTTTTTTATATTTCTATTGTACAAAGTGACACATTTGAATGCGTGTATACCACCTCAACCATTTATGTTCTTATACTGTAAAGCGCTCTGATACCCTCGTGGGTCACGTTCGCGCTATATAAAACTTTATATATAAATAAATACAAAGGATTTTATCAAAATAGGAAGGAGTTAGGGCTTGAAGAGTCAACAATGATACTTAAAAATAATTTATGCACTTCTTCTACAGCTGCTGCATCTGTTATGAAGAGTAACCAGTACAACAAGCATTAGCAAAGTCAATAGGTCTCACCTTTGGGACCTATTGGCTTTGCCAATGGTTTTAGCAATGCTGTACAGCTTGGGAAACAGTTTGAACACCGCGGTCTTAACCATGCGTGTTCCGACTACGCAAGCTCAACCACGCTTGCCTTAACGACGCATATGCCATAACAAGGTATTGGGCGACCTTAGCCACACATACCCCTTTACCATTCATGCCTATACCACGAAATTGCGTGGTAAAGGCATGCGTGGTAAAGGAATGCGTGGTTAAGATGCATTCGTGGTTTGGGCTGTGTGGTAGAGGCATGCATGGTTTAACCATGCATGCCTCTAGCATACAACCGTACAGCATCCCCAAAACTATGATGCGACCGGTTGTGTCATTTTGTAAGTGCACATGCCTACAAAATGATGCGGGTGCTTTTTTTCATTTTATTTACTGATGTGAGTTGGATCAGTATATAAAAATACATTAGTGCAAAGTGTTTTCTGTATTTTATTTTTGAGTGGGTGAGGAGAAGCAACATGAAGGGTGTGGGTGGGGGAAGCAACATGGACGGCATGGGGCGTAAGCAACACGGAGAGCATAGGGTGTAAGCAACACGGAGGGTCCGGTGGGTGGAAGCCTCACAGAGTCCAAGGAAGTACAACGTGGACCTGGGAGTAAGAAGCCCACTGGCAAGAAAAATAATGTAAGGGAGAGAAGAAACCGACAAGGTGAGTGCAACATGTAGTGTCCGGGAGAGAAACACCGGGTCAGAGATAGTAACATAGAGCACTGCGGAGGAGGGAAGCGAAGTATATGAGTCGACCAATGGAAAACACATGCACTCTCATGGAGTGCTTAACCAACAAGCTTTGACAAAGCCAATAGGTTGCACCTTTGGGACCTTTTGGCTTTGCCAATGGTTTTTAGCAATGCTGTACAGCAGGGTTCTCCAAAGTCGGTCCTAGGGGCTGTATCCATGCCAGATTTTTAAGATAACTACTTTTATCTAAATGGGGATATGCTAAAAGTCTGGCTTGGTTCCGGCCCTCCAGGAATGACTTTGGAGAACCCTGCTGTACAGCATCCCAATGCTGTGCAGCATGGCTAAGTGGAAACAAAAAAAGACACTATGACGTAACCACTGTGCAGCATCATTTTGTAAGCGCGCACTACACATGCGTGAACCTACAAAATTACATGGGCACTTTTTTCTTGTTATTTACTGAACTGCATTGGATCAGTCAACTAAAAAATATAGCATAAAAGTGGAAGTGGGACACAACAGGAAGGGTGTGTGTTGGGGGAAGCAATACGAAGGGCGTGGGTGGGGGAAGCAATACAGAGGCCTTGGGGACCGGAAGCAGCACCGAGGTTGGGGGGAAAAGTACACGAGAGAGAGAGCTGGGAGGGAGAAGCACATGGTTGTGAAAGCAACATGGGGGAAATCACAAGGGCAAGCACAATACGGAGGAGGGTCTGGGAGAAGCACATGGGCAGGAGAGAGAAACCGAGCGTGTTGGAGGGGGAGGAGAATTACACAAGGGAGACACCTGGAAAACACATGCAATCTCATGGAATACTTAACCAAACAGAAAAAAAGTAGTGTTGCCGGATTCGAAGTACCGAGTGCGCGTCTTCCGGACCACTGCCCGGAGTTGCCGCTAACTTCCCTACGTTCGAGCAAGTGCCCGCGGGAGACAGGTTGTCCCACAACAGTGAAGTACTCATGGATACAAAGTGTGGCATAATTGTTTTGAAGCCCTGCGAAGCGTGTGCCCTTGGAGGAAAGGACTCGCCACTGACTTTTAAGTTTGTTGGGACACATTTAGTGCGGCCCGTTTCACTGAGGCTTTTTTCCACCCTGCTGGGCGTTTGCCCTATTTCAGTGGCCTCGCACATTATTGCATTCTTTTTGCCCATGTCCTGATGAGGCCGGACTTAGTGGGCCAAAATGCGCTGGCTTCATGAATTGGAGGAGTCCGACTGATTAAAAGTCACATGCAAGAAACCCGGATACACGCTTTTGGGACTGTGTGGAGGTTGGAAGTAATCCTTCCATGTGTGTTCAGGACTATCTCCCACACAGATTGCGCATGAATTGTTGTTTTTTCGCAACCGTCATTAGATTGTATGAGTAGGAAGGAGTCAGAAAATATTGATGATTATTGTGTTTTTGTTATTTGTTTGATGTGTTTTATGTATGTTCCAGAAAATATAAAGTTTCGATTTGAAAGTCAACTTGGGGTAGATTTGTGAGTGCTCAATTAATGAAGCAATAAGTCTGGGGACTAGGTTGCCACATGTAGGGACTAATTTATTGTTTTCCTTACAAAAACCATGTGGATCTTTTCCCACACATCATTTTTGTTTGTTCTCCAATAGAGGATTCAGCATTTTTTTCCTAATTTTGTATAATGTAATGTATAATGAGAACTTCTGCATTTCATGCATAATTTATTAAAGGAGGGTTTCTTGAAATGTATTATGGATCACAGCATGATCAAGGCCAATTCTTTTTGATAGAAGTGCCCGTGACGTCTTTCTAACATGTTGAATTCTGTTACCATTTTTGTATTGAAAATAAGATTTTTGTTTTGTGGCATATTCAAAGCCATTTATTAGTGCAGCGCCTTGTGTAAATACCTGTTGGAATGCTGAAAATTAAAATAGAGGTGTAAGTGAAGATTTTTGTTTTGGGTTTTTACCCAACGAAATTTGCAAATGCTCTGTTGCGTTTCTTAACCCCTTTAGTGCAAATGTCGGCCATTGGCCAACACTGGGGAGGCATACAAAGGCTCCTCTGGTGCAGAGCAAAAGAGAGATTACTTTATTACATTTTAAACTCTGACTGCTCGGGAAGAGCTCCCTTGCAGCCTGAGTCTTTTTTTTTTCTCCCTTTAGTATAATGACTCGCCACACAGGGTGTGCTGACGTCATTACACTAAAGTAAAAGTAAACCGAGCTAAAGGCCTCGTTTTGCTTTCACTGCATTAGTGCTCGGGGACATATCTCACCCCCCACACCCTGGGCACTGACTGGGGTGGGAGAGGTATCGTTGGAAAAGGGAGAATCTCCCCTTTCCAATGATGATCTCTGCCCAGTGGATACCTGCTTCGGGATAGCCATAGGAGAGCGATTCCCAAGCTGAAATCCACCCACTAGACACTAGGAATTTTGGGGAGTGGCCCCTTGAGCAAGGGCTTGTGCTCCCCCCTCCTCATACCAGATCAGTCTTTATGCTTTATGCCCCCGAGGGGTGGATGGGCGTAATTTCCCCCGATCTTCCTCCGGGGGGGGAGGAGGGGGTGGGGGCAGAAAGCCCACTAGACACCAAGGTCTAGTTTTAAATTAAATATAGTGGTACGGGCCATGCCCACCCCACCCCTCCCAAAAAAGTGGTGTGTTAGTCTTTCTGCTCCCTGGAGGGCAGATGGGTGTGATTACCCCCAATCTGCCCCCCCAAGGGCCAGAAAGCCCTCTAGACTTTCTTTTAATTCAAAAGATTAGGACTTGGTGGGACAATTACGTTACTGTGTCTATTGGTTGACTGTTGAGTTCTGAGCTCTTGCCCCTTACACTACCTCCCTGAGAAGTCTTTGACAGTTCTCCCTTGCTACCCTGAGAGAAAAGTGCAGAAAGAGTGTTCTTGGCCCAGATTGCAAAGTTACAGAAGGATGAACCCCAAGTCACCAGTGTCAAACAATCACAGTTGGGACCCGAAGTCCATGTCTGCCTTGTGCCCCCTACACTCTTTCCCTTCCCTGAACCAGCCTAACAGTAACATAGAGAGCTAGAGATAAGGACAAGGACATGTATAGTGAGAAAAAGGCGGTAGATAGATGTGAGGAAATAAGAGAAGTATAGCAGGATGCAAGATGGAGAATTGATTTAAACTAACAGAATCAAACATTCATAAAAAAATCACTCGTTCTGAATGATACGTCACCCGTGTATTTTCCCTTCACTGGCACATAGAACTATTATATTTGTCAATATCTATTTAAATCGAGAACTAAGTCTGTCCCTCTGATTATCAACCCTCCGATGTTATCGTATCGTTTCAGAAGCTCACCTGTGTTCCAGAACATTTAGACCTCGTTGTGTTCCTCATATATGCTTACAAAGCACTTACCGTGTGTGCTCAAAATGGCGTGGGAGCGGGAGCGGCTTCCTATAGTCATACACTATTGTACATAAGGAGGCAATAAGTTCTGTTAATCGGCAGTTGTTGCATTATGCTCGTTTTCGTGTTGGCCCCTAGGTGCAATGCTGTTCATAGCCCCGTTGTTGTATCTCACTCAAATATTTCAGAGACTTAGTTCCCGATTTAAATAAATATTGACAAATATAATAGTTCTATGTGCCAGTGAAGGGAAAATACACGGGTGACGTATCATTCAGAACGAGTGATTTTTTTTTTTTATTAATGTTTGATTCCATTAGTTTAATTCAGTAATTTAATGATCATACTTATATTCACAGATACCACTGAGGTGTGTAATGAATAAAACCCTGATTAAAGGGCTGATTACCCACTCCTACATAATCTGTACAGGATATATACATGGGATCAAGGGTCCTGAAGAAAGCCGTATAGACCCCTTTGAGGGCCAATAAAAAAGGCTGAAACATGTTGACAAGTATGCAGTGAGGAGGGGTGAGGGGCTACTAAAAATCCCTAACACCACCATCCCAATTTCTCTCTTTAATCCTGGCCGGATAATCCAGGAATAAAGCAAAAAGGGCGGATATATCCGAGCTAGTTTTAGATTTCAGAATCTGCAGATTTAATTTTCTTGTTCCCTTTATTGATTTTTTCTGTGTTTGTATTGTCTTCCCCTTCCCTTTGCTCCACCCCAGGCTTTGGTCTGCGCAGCGGTGTCATTTAGTAAGCCCAATGATGAAGCATGCCACAATTTGTGGGTGAGAGCAGTTTTTCAACACAGGGCATATGCCACTTAAACTTAATAAGTGTGTAAACTACATTCCTACCTCCTTTTGTGTGTATACAGTTTATCCAGGGGAGATTGGGGTAGGAATTTACTCTCTGCCCCTCCCCCCCCTTCTTAAAGTGTGTTGGAGCCTTGGAACATCAGGCATAAAGATGGTATGTGACATTCCAGCTTGCACACTCCTGGAAGGGGATACAATGAACTGGCAGATGGAAGACCATGGGGGCAGATTGATGCCAGCTCCAGTGACCCAGACCCTATGCTCAACGTGGTGTTGGGAGGACCGAGCCCTGTGTGATCAAAAGCGCATCTCACAAGTTGTTGGGGAGCTGAAGGAAAATAAGTGTAAGGGATATCCACCATAACTGGGCCTTTCATCCTCTGCTCAGGTACTTGGGAAGTATTATAGTTACTCGGATCCTGTGGTAAACAAATTGTTTGCTCTAAGGGAAGCTTCGTAAGATTTTTCACAGTGTGTAAACTACATTCCTACCTCCTTTTGTGTGTATACACATAATGTTCCAAGGCTGCCAGAAGGGGCGAGAGAAGACCAAGGCTCTCTGACTAATAAAGTGATTTATTGGCTACATAATGTGCAGAAATGCTTGTCTCTTATCCATCAGGACACTGCTGGAGTGAAACGTATTCCGTCCTCCCTGGGTGGATCAGGCACCATTGAGCTCACTCTCGTCTCCCATAGCTTAGCAGACAACCTTATTGTTTTAGAGGTGTGATTTCCAACGCCTGTTTTATCCAAGATCTACTTGAAACTTAATGCGCCTAGGGCTGCAGTTGAGAACGACCTGAATCCATCTCAGCACAGAGGTACTAACCCATAGAAGAACTGATAGCCAACCTCCCAGCAGAACAATATCTATCATTCCTTTTTTTTTCACAACAAATTTTATTGTCAGCATTCACAATGGACCTGGCGACGCCAGGTAGCCAACCAATACAAGATACATGTACATGAATAAGATGTTGACTTTTTTGATATCTATCAAACAATAGATGAACAACAACAATATAGCATAATGCCCCAACAGGGAGCTGTAGTGTCCCATTACTGCTGCATTGCATATCACATATCAGGTCTAGCCACATTTCTCCGTCATACATACACCCACACCCATGTCTATCGCATATCCCCACTTCCATTGTCGCGAATATTAATCAATGGAGGCCGCTGGGATGGGCCCAAAAGCAGCCCACGGTATTCCGCCCACCGCTTCCAGTTCTTGGGGTGTTTCTGCGGGCATCCTCTCGCTTTAAAGATAGGCAGTTCTAACCCCATACAAAAATCGAGACCCTTCTTCCACGCCCCAACTTGTGGTGGGGACGCGTCTTTCCATGCCCGTGCAATGTCACGCTTAGCCAATGTAAGGCCCAGCAGTAGTAAATGACGTTTATAGATGTTACCCCCGATGTCATCGGTAATGTGGAGCAAGGCCAGGCGAGATGTGTAGGGGATGTCCCACCCGAGAACCTCAGATAAACATGTAATAACCCCCCGCCAAAACCCAGAGAGGGTGGTGCACTGCCACACTGTATGTATAAGAGTACCATCGGACATTTGGCACTGCAGGCAACGCGGAGATGCAATCAGTCCGGCCCGCCAAAGCTTATACCTGGTGTAGTAAACTCTATGAAAATATTTAAATTGGATATATCGTAAGCGTGTCGCGATGGCCGCAGTTCTTGGGGATTCCAGAGCCTCTGCCCAGTCTTCATCATCAAGTGGGCCAATATCTTGCTGCCACGCCGCTCGTGTTTTATCTAGGGTAGTGGGGCTGTTTGTTATTAATGTTCAGTAGATCTTGGTAATTTTATGCTCCTCTAGTTCTCCCATAAATACTTTAGCTTCGATGGGGCTGAAGTCTGGCACGGTACTCTGGGGTGTGAGATATGGGGAAAAGGCATGGCGGAACTGGAGGTATCTATAAAATTGCGATCTGTGCATTGTGTACTCTTGTTGTAGTTCTTGAAAGGACCTCAGTGTCTGACCATGAAGGACATCACCTATCTTAGAAATACCTATAGCCTCCCAACCGGAGAACCCCGATAACCCAGCCAGTTAAGGGAGGAGGCCATTGTGCCATAGAGGTGTCTCTTTTGTTAGCCTGCCCCACCATTTGTTTCAATGATCTCTTCCAAATCTTAAATACCGTGACGGTAGCCGGAGGCAGTGCTCTCGGGGCTGAGTTCATATAAAGAATCATGTGGAGTGACATATTACCCATCTGCAGGCGCTCAAGTGCATAGGCGGGATCCCCTCTGTCCCCATACCACCAATCATTCAGGATAAGAAGATGTGAGGCTGCATAATATGCCTGAACATATGGTGTCGCTATGCCTCCACAGTAGGTGGATTGAAAGCACGTTTTCAGTGCCAGCTGAGTTGCACCCCCCTCCCAGAGGAAATGTCGAAGAATGGAATTGAGTTGTCTAAACCAGACTGGTGGAATCGGGTATGGGTGATTTTGAAGCTGGTACAATAAACGAGGCAGTATGACCATCTTAAAGATGGCGGATCTGCCAAATAGGGAGAGCGGTAAATGGGACCAGGAACAAGTCTGTTACTTGATCTGCGCCCACAGCGGGGCCAGATTCTTTTCCCAGGATATACGTTGGGAGTGCGACAGAAAGACCCCAAGATACTTAAATCCCTCACTCACTGTCGTCACCTCACGTGCCCATTCGCCCGCATGTCCTCCGCCCTGCAGATACCACAGATATGATTTACGGGTATTCATATAGAGACCAG
The DNA here is from genome assembly GCA_963921515.1 of Calotriton arnoldi. Taxonomy (NCBI): domain Eukaryota; kingdom Metazoa; phylum Chordata; class Amphibia; order Caudata; family Salamandridae; genus Calotriton; species Calotriton arnoldi. Next base: position 1,028,352 of record CAWUFW010002717.1, read on the forward strand.
ATGTCTCTCCAAAGATTTGCATAATTCGGAGTAGTCTGGGCCCCGACCTATCTGGTCGCGTCAGGAAGAATAGAACATCGTCCGCATAAAGTGCGATGCGGTCGGAAATCTCTCTGGACCACTCAAAGCCGTGAAACTGTGCGTCAATCCGCACCCAGACCGCGAGGGGCTCCATGGTCAACGCGAAGAGGTATGGAGAGAGGGGGCAGCCCTGACGGGTTCCCCGCCTAATAGAGAAAGCTGTTGACGTAGAGTCTGCCACTCGGACGGAGGCGGTAATGTCAGTATATAGGAGTTGAATGTATTTGAGGAGACTAGGGCCGAAAATTTAATCTGCTCAGGAGTGCAAATAAATATGTCCAACTTAGGGAGTCAAATGCCCTGTCTATGTCTGCCAACAAGAGTGCCGCAGGCTCTCCGAGGCGATCCACAGAAGCAATGGTATTTTGTACACATCGGATATTGTGTCGTGTAGCGCGGCCCGGCATAAAGCCCACCTGGTCGGGGTGGACTAGACTCGTAATGTGTGGTACTATACGGTTGGCGATAACTTTGGCTAGGAGTTTGGCTTCGATGTTGAGGAGCAAAATTGGGCGATATGAGGCATGTTGTTCAGGGGGTCGACCGGGTTTAAGGAAAACAACGATTTCTGCATTGCGCCAGTCCACGGGAAGGCACCCATGCTGAAGGGACACATTTAGTGCTGCCAAGTAGGGAGCTAATAGGAGGGTCTGATATTTCTTATAAAATTCAGACGGGAAGCCGTTCGGGCCAGGTGCTTTACCTGGTTGCATCTCGGACAATGCCTTTTGGAGCTCCAATTCCTCCCTCACTGAATCTGACAGGGCCCACGGGGGCAGGTCATCTATAAATTTATGGACCAGATGTGACGAGATAGTCTCACTGGGGGCATAAAGATTCTCATAGTATCTGGCAAAGCTTGCTGCAATTTGTGCGGGATCAGTGAGTACAGCCGCGGCCAGGCCGCGGATACTCGGGACAGTCATAGGGCAGAGCGTCCTCTGACAGAGGCGATGTAGAAGCGCGCTCGATTTATCCCCCCATATGATAAATTCTAACAATACAAGCGAATCGGATGACGGACCCAAAGAAATCGCACCTCACTAGTAACTGTGCCCCTCTTTTGTATTGTTTTAGTCGTGCACACTTCGACACTCGTCACCCTTCAGTGTCACTGTTTCACAGATTAGCATATAATACATTCAGTTTGGAGGTGCACCGAAAATTAAGTAGCACAATCTGGTGTTGGTTTGTTCTTCAACTTTTTATTCTTTATTTCATTTTCTTTTGCAACAGACAGCCAACGCGTTTCGTTCCCACTTCACAGTGTGTGGAACTTCGTCAGGGCTTAAATAAGATAAAATCAGAAGCGTAGTTTGATGGATGACCATAAGGAATCCCAGGATTAATGGGTTTTCCCGAAATAGGACCGGCCACCTCGATAAGCGGACCGGTCGTCAGTTCCTTCGATTCTTGTATGTAACCATCGGTCGCTCTGGGGGCATATAATGTCTTTCTAGTCCCCCCCAACTATTGTTAGACATTGGGGAATCTCTGCCCATAATCCCATCAAGCGTTCCATCAAGATCCAGGCTAATGGCGGGGGGCATATACACCACCTAGGGTGAGCGACTCACCATATAATGTCCCTGTGATGATGATGTATCTGCCTTGGGGGTCTGTCCATAGTTTCTTGTGAATGAAGGGGATTCTGCGATGGATCAATATGGCCACCCCCGTGAACCCCGAGTGAAGCCAGAGTGAAAAGTCTGCACATATCCGAAACGTGACCGGCATATTGTCTTGTTACCCAATAGGTGCGTTTCCTGTAAGAAGAGGATATCGGCTTCATGACGCCTTGCCTGACGCAACACAGCCCCTCTTTTAACCTTGTCAAGTAGGCCCCGAAAGTTCCAACTTATAATACGAAGGCGCCTTTCTTGTAACCTGGGCATATCTAGTGATGTGGTAGATCATGGTGAATGCGGGTGAAGAGCACTGCCTGATTAAAAATTGAGGAGGAGACCATATGCATGCACTGTGAAAACAAGACACTAACTGCAACAAAACCAACAACTTGCCCAAACCCGACCCCTCTCCCGCCACCCCAATTCCTCAGAAAACATTGAAGTATCTGTCGTGGCAAGAGCGGTGTGCCAACCCCAACGGGGCCGGGGGCTACCGTCTGCCAATGGATCCCCCAAGAACGTCCCTTGTGCATACAAGCGTCTTCAAAGCCAAGGGTAACGCTAATAAAAGTAGCCCCAAGTGGTGTGCCATCGGCCCAGCCATAGCTGATGAAATAACAGGATGGAACTAGGATGCTGTCAGACCCCCAGTGGCCTCTGTGAAGCGGATGTGGGACTTGCTGCGAGTCTTGGAGCGCCTCTTAGAACGCGATCTGCGGCGCTGCTTATCCTGAAGTTGGGAGACCTTAGGACACGGGCCCCCCCGACGAGGAATCCGAGTCCAGTCTGGGCAGCGTATGGGGCCGGAGCTTAACGACCTCATCAGTCCAATTAAAGACCTCCTCTGGTGATTCAAAGAAGTGCGTGCGTGAATGATGTACGATCCACAGTCTGTCCGGATTTAGAAGGGAATATTGAATTTTAAGGGACCGGAGTTTAGCTTTGGCCTCTGTGAACGATTGTCGGCGCTGCTGGACCAGCCTTGTGTAGTCGGGGAATATAATAATAGGATGTGATGTGTAATGGAGGGTCCCCCGCTGCCTGGCCTGCTGCAGGATAGTGTCCCGGTCTTTATAATTAAAAAATCTGGCAATAATAGGCCTTGGACGAGCGCCAGGTGGCGGCCTCTGCTGCAATGCCAGATGGGCATGCTCAATTATGAAGCAAGGTGACAGGGCGCCAGGTGAGATCCACTCCTTCAGCCATTTGACCAGGAGGCCCTCCATATCATTGCCCTCACAGCCCTCAGAAAACCCTACAAAACGGAAGTTATTTCTGCGGGCGCGCCCTTCCGCATCCTCTGTGCGCAGCGCCACCCCCTTCGTGATTGTCTCCAGAGAGGACACTTTCTTCTGGAGGATAGACACCGCGTCTTCCGTAGTTGAGATCAGAGTTTCGGCTTCCGTTATTCGTTGGACTGCGTTGTGGAGGTCCTGCCGCAGAAGCATTACATCCGAGCCAACCGCTCTGATCTTGGCCTCTAGCGTGTCCCTGGACTGTGTTATAGCGGCTAGTATGGCAGCATTGTCAGGCATGGATGGCGTCAGGTCACCTGGGTTGGACCCCGAGGCCACTGCGTCAGTATATTTATCCAACGTGCTTTGGCGCGCGGCCGCCCCGGCAGGTTTATGCTTCGTCATGACTCACGGGATGCAATAACTAGGATCTGTCCCCAAAGTTGTGCCAACCTAGGTAGGGTAGCTACACAATTCAAAGTAGTGGGTATGAAAGTCAAGAGCGCTGTATCAGGTCCCCAGGGCCAGCGGTCACGGGCAAACGGGATATTTTAAGAGGCCGCAGCGACTGTGCACATCCACCACGCCAGACCAATGCATGTAGGGCATCGGAAGCGTGATTCTATAATGGCCAGGTCAGCACCCCGCTGTGATCCAGCTTGCACTATTAAGGATTAGAATACAAAGCAGTCAGAGAATGCCCGGGCCAAGAACTGCGCCACTCCACCGGGGGGGGGGCCCACGTCGCCTAATACTCCCCCCAGCGTGTGCCCCTGCGCGGGGGGGCTGTTAATGTCGTGTGCGGGCTTATACAGGCAGTAGAACACCCCACCCGGGCCCAGCAGGGGACCCGCAAGCAAAACCGGCAGCCACCCAGGTCCCCAGCACACAGGGTCGATGCAGACCGCCCAGAGCAATTGGGTACGCAGCCCGCAGCCCGACACGACCGCCGATGGTCTGGCATGCCTCCGGCCCTCGAGCTGCAAGTCAGCGCCCCCGACATGAAAGAGATTAGTGTGGTGGGGCAATGGCAGATCTCTCCACCCGGGCCCGGCGCAGACCACAGGCAGGGGGCCCAAAGGCAATCCGGCAGCCACAGCACCCGGGACCAACACAGCCCCCCCGGACAAATTACAGCGCAGCCTGAGGCCCGGCCCGACAGGACCGCCGATGACCAAAGCGCCTCCAGCACCCCAGTTGCTAAGGAGCGCCACACTATGGAGGGAGCGCGCCGCGGTCCGATACGACTGCCGAGTCACAGGCCGCCCCCCGCAGCCCTTAGACCAAGACCTGCTTCACGTCTGTATGGGGGGTCCCCACAGCTCCGGGCTCTCCCCTCTATGCGCCCCACGCGGGGGGAGCCGCTAATATCGTGCACAGGCCCGTGTGGGGGCAGCAAATCGCCCAATCTGGGTCTCGGGAAACTCCCCGACCGCAGGGGGCCCAAGGGCAAGCCAGCAGCCCTCGGGGGCCACAGCACACAGGATCCAAGCAGGCTGCCCGGATACAGGCAGCTGTGCAGCCTACGGCCCGATCCGGCCGCCGATAGCCCAACGCACCTTCAGCCCCAGCACAGCAAGGCGGCGCCCTCAGCCGGCAGTGTATTCAAACAGTGGGACGGCGGGTCTCCCCCATCGGGAAGAATAGAGACTCCCGGGCAGGCCCTGCCCCCCAAGGCCCCGAAGAGCGCCACACCAGGAGGTGGGGGGGAGCGCGCCGCGGTCCAACACAACCGCCGAGTCACCAGCCGCCCTCTGCAGCTCCCCCCGCGTCACCACCACTCACCGTCCCCACTGGTCAATGCACGACAGAATGCACCGGTGTCGGCGTGTACGGGAGGCCAGGGATTGGCAGGCCTCTGTCTCAACGTGACGCCACTCCTCTTGCTGGTGCGGGGGGGGGAGAAATATACGGATCCCAGGACACCAGCGGGCCCAGGGACAATAGGGGCGTCTTTGCGGGCCGATGGCAGCAGGATAAATTACGGGTTTTGACGGGCTACGGGGAGCTCTACAGAAGCACGTCCGCCATGTCGGACTGCTTGGCCACGCCCCCCCAATATCTATCATTCCTTACTCCATCTTCACCGTTGGAAGTCTGGCACATAGTATCATGGAACATTGCCGGCCTTAATTCTAAACTGGCTGATCCAGATGGGGTCTTTTATTGACTCTTTTGATCTATGCTTGTTGCAGGAAATTTGATGTGTAGAGCCATTTCACAGAGCTGGGTAAACAACCCTCTTTTGTCCATCCACTATACATGGTAGGGGTCTGTCAGCTGGTGGCTTAATTATATGGATGAAGAATTTGTTAGCTTACCCAATTTCCAGGCTTGAAATAAATTCCTACACATTTTAGGGCTGCCTCTTGCTGGGGTGGGTCTTCTTACTACACATTTTAAATGTTTACAACAGGCCCAATGGGGCAAATAGGCGATCTAGCACCCTTAATATTCTAGAGGATGCCATTGATTCTCTCCCGCACAATGATAGGGTAATCGCCACCGGCGATTTTAATGTAACTTTTTAACCCTATGGCTCCAGTTCCCACAATCTTACAGAAGAGGAAGATGCAGTCTGGGGCGTTCTCTAGCTTGACCCGGGTCCTATAAAAAGATGCCCATTGGCCTCTAATCAGCTGCTGAGCTTATCTCTTCGCCTTGGCCTGAGGTATGTAATGGCAGGTCTATCTTCGATCGTAAAGGTGCCCATACCTTCAAGCGTCTTTTGACGCATTGACTATATTTTTTTTATCTATACAACCGTGGTTCTGTTTTAAAGATATGATGGTGGTTTAACACTTTGATAGTGACCACAACGCTCTCAACCTGTCTCGTATGGGACCTGGTCTCATGCCCATCAGGGAGGCATCTCCAAGCTAGAGGGTGAATTAGCCCTCTCAAACAACAAGCCGGCTTTAAATTGGGACTCAGTTCATAAGGACTCAAATGTGTTGCTTCTGATTTACGTCCAGGTTGCAAATACCCTGGAGCTGTTGATCCCCAGTGGTTTGCAAGTGCCTGACCTTGTGTCTGTATTTAATTCCCACGAAAAATTGTTTACCAGTCTCCAAGCCCTTCTAAGTAAAGATGGGTGCAAGGCCACCAAGCTACATTCTCGCTGTGAATGGTTTGATTAGAACCAGCCTCATGCAGACGTTAAAAGCAGGGAATAGAACCGACATCTCCATGGCTAGGAAAGATTACAAAGATGCATTGTTACAGGCTAAAATTGTATGGGAACGTAAGATGTGGGAGGACCTGGTAGCAGCTGCTAAGGCAAGGGATAGAAAATCATTCTGGGCATATTGGCCCACGGTAGCCCTAATGCGGCCACCTGTGTTCAGTATAATCTACAACCACAAACCTGGGTGGACCATTTCCAGAAGGTCTATGCAGCTAAATCCAATTTTGTGAGTGGAGATACTGGTGAAGATATTACTTACCCTGCAAGAGAAATTACTCTGCTGGCTTTTCAATTTAAAGACATCCTGGAGGCAATCAAGTTGATTCCTCTTCATAAAGCCCCTGGTCCCGATTCCATCCCCGGGTACTTGTTCCATTCAGAACATTTGATCTGGGCCTCCAACTTCTATATGTTTTTTTGCTCCATTCTGGAGGGCGGCCCGATTACAGGCTCTTCTTTGACTGCTTAGATCGTCCCGATATATAAAAAAGGCAGCAAAGATGACCCAGGGAATTATAGGCCTATCGGCTTCATTGATGTATCTCAGATATTATCCTCCCACCTTATTTTAGAGAAACTGATGGACTGGGTTCAGGAGAACACTATACTTTCTGACATGCAGGCGGGATTTAGAAATCAGATTAGCACAGTGGACCAAATCCTAAATTTCTGTAGCATATTCTGTAGCATATACTGGGCCACTTATTTGTGGTCTTTGTAGATTTAGTATCCGCCTTTGACTAATCCCTAGGACCAAGTTATGAGAAGTTCTGAAGCAGATGGGTGCCAATCTTTTGTCTGTCTTATTTAGACTGCATGCTTGTAATACTGCCCATGTTAGATATGTGAGCAAAGGTGAGCTCACAGCCCATTTAAGATCGAAACTGGTGTCCGCCAGGGGTGTGTGCCGGCACCGACACTGTTCATACTCTACATTAACGATCTGGTAAAGGCCCTTGACTTCCATGGTAATGGTGCACCCAAATTAGGCCCTCAAATGTTGCGATGCTGCTTTTTGCAGACGACGCACTTTTAATTTCCAAAACGCCTCGTGGTCTGTAGGCGATAATAGTTGATCGCTTTCTAAGCTTCTGCAGTGCTTGTGGCCTTGAAATGTATGATATTCAATCCCTATAAATTAGGAAGGGCTAATATTTTGGTACAGGGCGTGCCCTTGGGGCAAGCTCAAGAGTTTGTGTATCTGGGGGTCTATTTAACACATAAGATGAGTTAGTCTACACACATTTGCAACCGCTCTCTGAAACTCCAGCAAGGATCTGGTGCCATGGTCAAAATGTGCAAGAAAGCTCAGGCATATCCCCTTGCTCCAGGAGTGGAGATCTATAACTTAAAAGTAAAAAGCTCTGTCATGTACGGTGCAGTTGCCACTGGACAATAAAGGAATTGTTAGAAAACGGCAAACAAAAATTTTATCCAAGAGAAGATTATGACAAGCTGTTTTATAAAGAAAAGTTTATATTGCCTGTCAGGTGTGGTTGATCTGTCAAAACCTTGGGGCAACCATCTTGGGGTAACCATCTTGGGCCAGGCTGTCCCAATCTGTATAAGGGCAGCCTAATAGGGCGGCCATTTTAAGGTCAGGCTTGCACTCCTGTCGCAACAAAAGCATTTCACCCATGCCTGAAATAGTGAAAAATATTACAGAAAAGGATTTCTTTTGTTATTCATTGCATATGTGGAATACATTGTTGAATGTGACAAAAAGCGTGATGACTGTACTTTTAAAGCGTAAACTAGTCCCTTGTGCATTGCATTTGACACACCCTGTAGGAGATGTGATGATGCACCAAACGGCCAATATCATGTGGTGAGAGAGTTATATTCCAGTGAAGACCACTATATGTCAAGCCAGACTTAAGCATGGTACCTTGTGCCTTGCTTATTCCCAGTCAGAGTGTCAATGCTGCTGGAAGATATAAGCCGACTGACAGTCTGTCACTTCCCATACACACAGAAGCAATCCAGAAAGCACTGTAGAGATATTTAAGCAGTGAAGAGCCCTAGAAATTCTGACCTGAGTCTGACCCTTCACTTTCTGCACCTCCTATCAATTGCAACAAACTCAAAATATCACAAGCCTTCTGGGCTACCTAAAGATGCACACCAGAAAGCGCAGCATGTGACTTTAAGACTGCTCCTACAGTTGAATCTTGCTGTGTTGTGGCCAATGAATGCTGTGGACTTCCGATGCTATAATGAATGAATTAGGGAAAATAATACCGAACCCGCGTGATACTGCAGAACAATACTCACTATGCTTAAAAAATGTAGTAAAAATGTGTATGTTAACTTAATGAAACAATTTTGTAATCGGTTTTTCTGTGCTTGGTAAAAACAATGGCGTACTCGTTCCTGAACATGTCAGTGGGGTGATTTGTGTGTGTGTGTTTAGAGTTTGCATATTTGTGTGTGTTTTTATGATAATTCAGCATTCATTATGTAAATCGTAGCATCTACTTTGGGTGAGAATTTTAACGTTGGCTTTGTTTTTTTATCTCCCCAGAGTATGGTGGCAAATGGAAGATGCTTCATTATATGGCGCAGCACTTCTTTGCACTTGTATTGCCAATAGGGTTTGAAGACAATGGGACATTGTTCATCTATGGTGTTTCAGATCTACTCATGGACTACACATTTATTCTTGTTGTAAGTATGTAGGTTTTGTATAGGGTAAAGAAACAATGTGGTAGGTAGTATTTGCAGAATTGGCATGTTTGTCTGCAGCAAACCTTTATCAAACACTATTGTATATATTTTAGCTCTAGAATAAACTTACAAGTGGGTCAGGCCTTCTTGGAAAAAACGTTTTAATTGGTATATCCCTTATCCTTCTCACTTTATTAGCCTTTCAGGGTCTTTTGACTTTCCCATCACTTATGGTTGGTGTTGGGGTTGCTAATCTATTCGAGTGTTTATGAATAATAATGAAAAATCTCCTAGCTATCGTAACGGAAAGTTTCAATTCTATTAAGGACTCGGAGGCGAGGATTATGCCTTCTCTCTTCATTTTATTCTACAGCAGCCTTTAAACCCAACAAGACTACATTTCCCATGAACCATAGGTTATTTGTATTAAAAGGGGGAAATTTGCGGTGTCAGTGGGTGTTGTGTGATGTCACACAACACCCACAACCCCCCTGCGTCTTATCAGGATTCTCAAGGGACAGAGGGCTGTGGTAAAATTGTGTCAGTTGACTTCCGAGTAGTGCTGTCAAAGGTTGTGCTCTGCCCCATTAAATCTACATATTACATTCTATATGTTGTGTCTCTCTCCTTCGGTGCCAACACAATAGTGGTTTACAAGGAACATTTACTTTTCTATAAAAAGGCCTTAATTCTATGTCAGGACTGGAGGCGAGGATTATGCCTTCTCTCTTCATTTTATTCTACAGCAGCCTTTAAACCCAACAAGACTACATTTCCCATGAACCATAGGGAAAACTGTAGTCCGCATAAAAATGTCCAATAGGAACAGTCCTGGAATCCTCCAATCAGGTCCCTCCAGCGTACACCTAGTCTGCTCCTCACTGGCCCCTCTTCCTCTTTCTTTGCGCGAAGTCAGCCGAAAACCGACCATCAAGCGTCTTGTTTGCTGGTATCCGAACCTACGAGGATAAAGGGGTCACCAGATCACTGAAGGAAAGTAATATAACCAAACATGATCACATGAGGCAGACAATAAACTCATCGCAGAGAACATTGGAACAAGGTATAATTCAATCGGAGGACAACAGTCCGCCCAAGAACAGCAACGCTAACGTTGCACAACCATTGTAAATCATCAGTCCCAAACAACAGACCCAAACAAATTTACTTACTGAAGTACGGGGTGGGACATCCTCTAGCGATCCCTAGGGCGGGATAATCCTCGCCTCCGAGTCCTTAATAGAATTGAAACTTTGCGTTGTGATAGCTGGGAAATTTTTCATTCTATGTCAGGACTGGAGGCGAAGATTATGCTAGTTCAAAGCCTGCCCACCACAAGGTGAGCCATGTCCAGCACTGGCTTAAAATAAAACCTCTTAAAGGTAGAGTCCGAGGACCAGTCAGCCGCATTTAGAATATCCTCTAAACGGGCACCCAAGCCAAAGGCTTTTGAGGCCATAGCTCCTCGAGCAGAGTGAGCTCCGAAATCCTTCAGGCTTATGCCAGCCTCCTGCATGACCCACCTAACCCAACGGGCTATGGTCGGGGAAGAAACGGCCTTAAAGGGCTTGCGCAGAGAAATAAGAAGCTGGCGTTCCCCGGGAGGCCTGAACTCCTCCGTCATCTCCTCATAAGCCTTTAAGCATCGAACCACACACAACTTCGGTGAGTCTGGAAATTCCGGGTATGAAATGACTCTAGTGTGACATTTAGTTCGTCTGTGCAATGTAAAGGTGACCCCAGACGGGGAAAACATCCTGGAAGTGACATCCAGCGCTCTAACATCAGATACACGTCTACAGGAGACTAGGCACAACAACATCGCCAGTTTCGCGGACAATTTCTTGCGTGACAGAAACCGGTTGGGTTGCCAGGATAAAAACCAGTTTAGGACTTGGTTCACATCCCATAAAGCTGAGTAATGCGGTTCAGGGGGCAAGGATAGTCGAATGCCCCGGAGAAGTTTACAGACAAGAGGGTGTTCCCCGACCGGAGCGTTATCCAGAGGCAAATGACCAGCGGAAATAGCTGAGCGGAAGGAATTGATAGACCGGTAGGCAAAGCCACTAGAAGCCAAATGGGCCAAAAAATTCAGAATGTGTACTACGCCGGCGTCCAAGAGATTGGTATTCCGCCGCAGACACCAACGGGACCATCTGCCCCAAGCGGATCTGTAGCGTTTGACAGTACTGTCCGCCCATGCTTTTGCCATGAGCTCTTCAGCCTTTGCCGAAAGGCCAGGGACTTCCCAGCGTCGCCGGAAATCCGCCACGCTACAAGTCGCAACGAGTCCTGCAGGACCAGAGGATGAGTTTCGTGATCGGGATTTAGAAGAAGACTCGGAAAGAGGGGGAGTAGGATTGGAGAATCCCAGGAAAGTTCCAGAAGAACTGGAAACCACACCTGAGACCTCCACAGGGGGGCATGGATCACTAAATCCGCCCCTTGCCTCCTGACTTGCACTGTCACACGAGTGATCATCGCAAAGGGGGGGAACGCATACCCCTTCTCCTGACTCCAATCCTGGAGAAAAGCATCCGTGGCCTCTGCCAAGGGATCTGGCCTCCAACTGTAAAACAGTGGGAGCTGGAAATCCAGCCTGGAGGCAAACAGATCCACCGAGAACGGACCCCAAAGGCCGTTCAACCACTGGAAAACCTCTGAGTCCAGTTTCCAGAGGCTGGAGTCCCTGAAATGGCGTGACTGGTTATCCGCTACAAGATTCTCCCTCCCGGGAAGGTACTCCGCCGTCACCGAGACATGGTGATCCAGACAGTACTGCCAGAAGCTGTCGGCCAAATTGGAGAGGGCTTTGGACCTCGTACCTCCCAGGTGGTTGATATACCGGACCGCGGAAACATTGTCCATTTTCAAAAGGACCGAAGACTGAATGGACTCTCTTGTCCAGCAACGTACTGCGAAGGAGCCCGCCAGGAGCTCCATACAATTGATATGTAAAGTGCGTTCGTCTGGAGACCACAACCCTCCTGTAGAAAAGTAGCCGCACCTGGCTCCCCAGCCCAAGGTGCTGGCGTCCGACTCTATGACCAAATCTGGAGCAGAGCCGAAAATAGCCCGACCGTTCCAGGCTTCCATATGCTGGAGTCACCACTGAATCTCTTCCCGAGCTTCGTCTGAAAGGAACACTCTGTGAGATTAGGGACGCCCCTTCCGAAGGTGGAAAGCCTTGAGACGCTGCAACGCCCGATAGTGCAGGGGACCCGGAAAAATGGCTTGGATTGAGGCCGGCAGAAGACCCACTATCCGCGCCAGGTCTCGGAGGGACCCTTGGTTTCTGGAGAGAAATCGCCGAAGCTCGTGGCGGATCTTCGTAATCTTCCTCGGGGGAAGGCTGAGCGTGGAGGACCGAGAGTCGATCACGAAACCGAGAAACGTCAAACATTGAGAAGGAGAGAGCATCGACTTTGTCTCGTTGATCACGAAACCAAGACTCTGAAGCAAATTCACTGTCGTCAGAAGATGACGATGAAGCTGCCGGGGGCACGCATCCATAATTAGAAGATCGTCGAGGTAAACAATCATCCGAATGCCCCGAGCTCTCAACCACTCCACCACCGGCTTGAGGACCTTGGTAAAGCACCAGGGGGCCGACGACAGGCCGAACGGGAGAGAGACAAACTCGTAAGTCTGGCCTCGCCAAACGAACTGAAGAAAACGCCGATGGGGAGAGAATATCGGGGATCCTTTAGATCCAGACGAACCATCCAGTCGGAAGGACGCAAGACATCCCTGAGGAGGTGAATACCCTCCATCTTGAAGTGGCGGTAGACAAGCCACTCGTTGAACTCGCTCAGATTGATCACGGGACGTTTGCCCCCATCCGGCTTGTCCACCAGAAACAAATTGCTGACGAAGCCTCTCAGGTGAAGTGAAGTCGGCACTACCGCCCCTTTTTCTAGCAAGGAGGCCACTTCCTCGTCTACTAAAACAGAATCCTGTTAGGGAAAAAAGAATTGGACGGGGCTTGACCCGTTGACAAGGGTCGCCCAAATACTCTATGCGAAAGCCTTCAATGGTTTGCAAAACCCACGGGTCCCCCGTGACAGAAGTCCATGTCTGGAAAAAACTCCCCAGCCTCCCCCCTATTTTTAATTGGAAAGAAGGGAGTACACTCACCGGCGGAGGAGGCGGCAGCTCCTCGGTAACCTCGTCCTTTTCCTCTGCGACCCCTGGTGGGGTAGAAGTTGCCAAAACGCGTTTGGTCTTGATAATGACCTCTGTTGGAGCCTTGTCCTCTGGGATGTTGGTTAGATCCACGGCCGGCCGAGTGGCCCCTACCTTGACTGGCCCCCCTGAAAACTCGGGGGGAAACCTTTTTAATGGCTGTCTGCGCCTTATCCAGGGATGTAAAAGTATTAACAAATTTTCCCAACTCTTTTACGAATAGGTCGCCGAAAAGACCTCTGTGGGCCACTGCTCCGGCCTCCGAATCAGCTAAGTCCCCCAACTTGGGTTCGACTTTGATGAGGAGAGAGCGGCGGCGCTCTGTGGACAGAGCGCAGTTCGCGTTGCCAAGAAACACTATTGCTCGTTGCGCCCACCCCGACAGGGAGTCTGGAGAAATGAGAGAACCTGAGAGCTTGGCTTCTTCGGCCATGTCGAGAATTTTTGTTAACGGGCCTAGGACGTCAAGGAGCTTGTCCTGGCAAGCCCGCCAGGACCTATCTATCCCCTTCTTGGGATCCCTCATGAACTTTTGTAGAAAAGTCGCCATACGGGGGTCGATTTCCGGCGTAAGGGCGACCTTGCCTTCTAAAGAAGGCCTTGGGCACTCTGCCCGGAGGCAGTTACGGGCGTCTTTGTCCAACGGTTTTCTAATGCGCATGGCCACATACTCCGCTACCTTATCTGCAGGAGCCCAGTCAGAAGAACGTGGATGCACGAAGTCATCTGGGTCCAACATGTCTGATACGTCAGCCAATGGCACAGGCTGAGGGAACCCGGAAGGGCCTGGCTCTGATGACGACCCCAGCCGCATCTGTGGGCGCGGGTAAGGGGTCCTGGACTGGCAATTGAGGTTGCATAGCCAAAAAAGCTTGTTTTAGTCGGTCAAAAGCACTGGTGTCCAACCCGGCGACGCAGCCGCGTTTGGCTGGGGGAGGGGAGGGTTCAGTAGCCACCACTTGAGGTGCCGGAGCCGCAGGTAGGCTAGCAAGACGCGCAAGCGCCTGGTCGATCTTCTGTGTGAGCCTTTCTTCAAGAGGATTCATTGCCTCACCCACTGCTCTGTAGATTGACGCATCCACCGCATCATAAAACTCATCATCCCATTGGAGGTCGGTCAGGGCATTCTCCCCTCCCTGGGACTCATCCTCATAGTCATACTCCACGTTGAAAAATGGCAGTAAAATCAAGGGAGAGTAAGTGATGGGCTGAAAGTCTTTGATAGTCTGGTCAGCAGACGGGACTGGAAGACAAGAAAGCCAGTCTAAAATGGGCTGGGTGTCAGCCTGACAATCAGTGGCGAGAACTCGCAATCACATAAGGGGGTAACCCCGGGCACGTATGTCTGGTGCGTAAGAGAAAGATACAAGTATGAAAACTGGCCTGGGAACAAGTGCCCACTTGAGCAACAGCGCGCTCAACTTAACCCCAGCGGGGCGGTAGAAAGTAAATACGGACTCCGCTTAAAGTGCCCAGCAGAGCGTGAACGCAGATCGGCCTGAAGAAAAACGGCGGTCCGATCGCGCAATTTTCACCACAGAGGTGTTCTCCTCAGGCCAGGAGCTCGCAACTACGGCGCGCCGCACAAACCCTTCAGGGTTTGAATGCGCGCGCCGTAACGGACCGACTCCAACGCCCCCTGACGGCGGGAGGTCCGCGAGCGCACCAGACGAGCCGCGTAGGAGCAGAGATGCTCCCGCGGCTCACTGCACAGGACGCGGCATTCGTCCCGGAAAAAGCACAAAACAGAGCAAACGAGGTAAGGAGAAACGGCCCCGCAAATGACAGCAAGCGCGAACGTGCTACACAGCCTTAAGAAACGGGCGACGGAAAAAAACGTCCCCACTCACATGACGGATAAATAAAACCCACAGGGCAATAACAACAGGCAGCAGAAAAACGCTAAATACACAAGTAATGCAATAATAGCCACAAGGAATTCCGCAATAGCCAACTAAACGGCAAGGAAACACTCATTAGCATAAGCAGAACAATACAGTCGTAAACAGCGTAATGAGGAACACTTATCTCGGCTGCAGCAGCGAAGAAAGAGGAAGAGGGGCCAGTGAGGAGCAGACGAGGTGTACGCTGGAGGGACCTGATTGGAGGATTCCAGGACTGTTCCTATTGGACATTTTTGTTGCTGACTACAGTTTTCCCTATGGTTCATGGGAAATGTAGTCTTGTTGTGTTTAAAGGCTGCTGTTGAATAAAATGAAGAGAGAAGGCATAATCCTCGCCTCCAGTCCTGACATAGAATTAAGGCCTTTTTATAGAAAAGTAAATGTTCCTTGTAAACCACTATTGTGTTGGCACCGAAGGAGAGAGACACAACATATAGAATGTAATATGTAGATTTAATGGGGCAGAGCACAACCTTTGACAGCACTACTCGGAAGTCAACTGACACAATTTTACCACAGCCCTCTGTCCCTTGAGAATCCTGATAAGACGCAGGGGGGTTGTGGGTGTTGTGTGACATCACACAACACCCACTGACACCGCAAATTTCCCCCTTTTAATACAAATAACCTTACAAAAATTTAAAAAAGAAACAAAGGGAACATAGATAAAACCAAACACTCCTTAGAATACTTAAGTTCATATAAGAGGGCTCATTCTAAACCCATGGCCATTCGCAGTCCAAAGGCTCGCAAGCGATCCAGCGTGACCTCCTCATTCCAAAAGATTGCTAAGGATCCAATGTACCCTTGCTCTGTATTGATGCTCACACTTCTCCCTTGGATCCTGAATTCTTGAACTGTGTCTCTTCTTGCTGCCAACATCGAAATCTACTTTTGTTACCCTGCTCACATGCCACCACTGGCCATTGGCAACAATTGCAGCATTTCCACCCACTTCACGAATGGACAGATGATCACTGAGACTTGGAAGGCTCTTCTTTAACAATGTAGGCTCCTCGATCTTAACTTAGTTGCCCACAAAAAACACTAGCGGCTTATTTTCTATGTACTTGATCTCTTCCATTTTCTTATACCCAGGCCCTCATTAAGAGTGACCTCCTAATTCCGTAACTGCCCCATCATAATTAAAACCATTTCACTTGCACACAGGGATTTTAACTGCTAAATCATCTGCGTGAATGTCTGGAATTAGTGATTTTCGCGTGGTTCCGAGCCTACGTGAAAGAAGGTACATAATTAGTGATTTTCTCACTACCTCTTCATTTCTTAGTGGACCCTCATCGTCTGACTAACGATAGGCCTGGTTCTCCCCACACCCGCAGTTACAGCTACCCCCGGTATCGATAACTCCATGGGTGTGGAAAATTTGGCTCATTTTTGGGGGTCTCTCTTAATGAGGGCCTGAATGTCTGTCCTTGCTTTGGCATTTCTTCACAACCTATCTACAGGCTTCTTTTCCTTAGAAAAAGACGCCATCCAACATGGACACAATTCTGAGCACACCTTCCTACCTGCATCAACTCAAAAGGAGTCCGCCCATCAGCGACATTGGAAGTTGTCCTGTAGCGCCACAATATCCTGCGCACAGCTTCTTGCACATATTTTCTGCTCCTATGAGCACTTTGCACATACTCGTCCAACACCTGATTAAATCTCTTGACCATGCTGGTACCATGTGGGCTAAACAAAGGAATTCTTACTAATGCAATTCCACTTCCATTCAGAAACTTACCCATAGCAAAGGAATGGACACCATTGTCCGTAAGGATCATACTAGGGACCCTTCTTTCTTAAAATAAAAATCACGTAAAAATGATATCACCCCTTCTCTGGTGGGTTCCCTTACAAACTTGACCTCTACACATAAATGGTCTAGTAACACGATCATGTAACGCACATGTGCCAGTAGATTATGGAGCAGACCTAAGAAATCTGGCCAGATTTCTGCCGCACCTTCTCAGGGCAACCAATGGGTGTTTTTGGTGGTGGGAACTTAGTAACCAACTGTTTGTCACTCAAAGCACACTGGCTACAATCTATGACTTTCTTTTTCAACATCACCGTCGACTTGAGGCCACTAAAATTCCTCCTTCTCCTCCTGCAGATGTAAAACATCCATTTGGCCCTTCTGCGATGCGTCCAATTTTTTTCTCTTATTCCTGTGGGAGGGTCTAACTCATCACCAAACAGAAGTAACCCATTTTCTTCGTACAGTTAATTAGCAACCGTCCAAAACAGTTGAACTTCAGATTTCAATTTCTTTTCCCTGAGCCATCCAAAGATCAAATCCTCCAAAACTACTTGTATTACTTCATTTTTTTGCCATGACCTCTTTTCACTCATCCTTACTTCTCCATATTACAGCATTGACTTCTAACTCCACACTTCTTGGTGTTGACCACCTGCTCCCCACATTTCTACCACAGGGAAAGTTCTCCATCTTGAAATAAGTTTCAGGAGCTTTGTGGCTAACGTAGATAACTGCACAGTGTTTTTGTTTACTTTGTTACCTGACAATGTATCAGTCAGTAGTTGATCATCGGACTTGACGACAAATGGCAGCAATTTGTTTTAAACCTCTGTAAAAGGATTGTAAAAATGGAGCTTCTGAGACTATTTTATTTTACTTTACAAAAGGCCTCGCTACACTTAAGCAGGGCCGGCTTTAGCGCTGGTGGCGCCCAGTGCGACAATCATTTTTGGCGCCCCCACACCTCATGACCGCGTCCTGCACAAAACTGACATTTTTCTTTAAGAGGTGTATAAAACCTTTAGTCAAACTTGCGAACACTTAACGAATTTTGAATAAAATTCACACATGCCCAGAGAGGAAAATAACTGATCTTTATTTCTGGGTGCTGGTACATTTACAATGAATTATATCAAGCTTGGTTTAGGTCGTACCCCACATCCAGATAGGATTCAGCCAAGTACTCAGTCTCATCAGTTCTAAAAATTCACATTTTTTTTGTTGCAGTTTTATATAGCACAAACTCGAACAGAAGATATTGGGGCGCTTAACATGAGAACCAGTTACAATACACAAGGACACATTCATTTTTGGTAGTCACGGAGAGATTAAGTGATTTGCCCAGAATCACAGGATGTTGAGCCGACTCTCGAGCCTGGTTTCCCAGTTCCAAAGACGGCAGTTCTGGCCGTTATGCCACATCCTCTCCCCTTGTTCACTAGAACACCTCAAGCACATTCTCCACTGTACTATCATGTTGTTGCAAAGCATTGGTAAAAATCAAGATGTGTCTCAAGGAGATTCAGATACCACCTCCTTTGAGGTGTCGGTAACAAATCAGTGGTTTGCCACTGCAGTTTTGGTTGCAAACCATTGATAAAAGGCACTTTGAGACACAATTGGAAGGGGTTCACCCCTTTGTCGCTCCATCCTAAATGCAATTTAGTATGGGTTGCTAAACCCATATGGCAAGTTGGAAATGCTTTTCTGTCTCTCAAAATGGGTTTCATTCATTCCTAAAAGTAATTTTGCAGTTGCATGCCTGGTGATTTTGTGAATAGAAGGGTTTGCGATTGCAAAATGGCTTTGTACGTCTGGCCCTACATTTATTTTCAAATCTGTTTCCATCCCTTCCAGTTCATCTGTTCTTTGGCATGTGCCATCACTTTCATCTTTTTCATCATTTACATTGTCTTCTACTACTTACTTGACCTCCCCTTTTTGCCACCTCTAAACATCCTACTAATGTGACCCACTTTTCCACTCTGTAGTTGAACCACATTTGTAACACAATATTGACGCCATACTCTGAATGCAGTTCAGTATAGTCTTGGAAGACTGTGTTGTTGTAAGTTTAAAGTTTGAAGCTCGTGGCTCCTTGGTTTTGGAACTCTGAAATTCAGCACCTACGCTGGTCTTAGGAAGCACTCTATTATACATCTCTTAATTGATTGACATCTTTTCAAGATGTTTCAATCCTCCTGGCAGGTCTTTGGATTTTAGCAAGTAACTGGTACTGCACGTTTTTAGAATTGCATCTGGCAAGTTATTGTTCTCTTATCAGTTTGGAAGTGAAAAACTGCAAGACCAAAGTTTGCTCTGAATACTTTTAGAGCAGTTCTGAAAGCATCCAGTGACTTGGTAGGCCCTTGCACTCTTGTAAAAAACTTATGGTGATACACAAATGCATTCTTTTGGCCTTCAAAGCAGCATGGTGAAATTTCTATCACTCGAGGCCTAGGACATTTGGTTTGAAGTCAAGGACAACAAGTTTTCATGTATATTTTGTCCAGTGGACAAACAGGCCCAATACCCTGCAGCACAAACCCTTTAGCTGGTCACATTACTGCATGTTACCAAGAGGGATAAGTGAATCTTTTACAGAACAAGTATATTTCTGAAGCATCCTTTTGCTAGGTCCTGTAAAAGTTTTAGAAAATACCACACCCCTTGTTGATATATTTCTTATTAACAGCAATTATGAATTCCTCTAAATATTCACCCATCTGAGATGTATGTGTCTGGAAATGTTAAAATACCTTCTTGACCTTCATCAGGCTTTGAACAATCGGAGTCAGATTTGAACAAGGTGTGCTATTTTTAGGGCCTACAGATCCTTTCTGGGGAGAGCTCGAGCTGACAACCAACAGGTTTTTTGTTTATTCAGCAAGTGAATGAGCAATAAAAGATGTCTTTAAATCTTGTTTTTATCTTGTCACATTTGCTGTGCAGTCAAAGACAGAGGTCAAATGTCTGCTTAAGCTTATTTCTTTTTACAAACAGCTTCTTTTTTTATCCCGAAGATTGGTGTTTACTTTTCTCTGTGACTGCTAAGTTAGAGGATTTTGTAAAGTGGGTGTGAAATAAAAGGCTAGAGGATATCCGTTTTATTCTAACACACAATCTTTAAATAGCTTGTAAATAAACTGTACAACTATTTAAAAAAAATAACAGCTAGCAAAGCACATTGGTTTGGTAATACTGAAGTGTGATGGAAGCAAAGATTTTAATAGGATCAAAACAAAGCAGAACACTTTAATTGGTGATGTGCAAATGATAAACATTTGCTGACACAAGAGTTCTACACATTATCGTTTGTACGCGATGTAGTTTTACCAATAAAACTGCATGTCAGTGTGAAAGCTTATGGCCATTTCAATGGAAAACGTGCTGTCTGTAAATAACAGTGCTCTACCACATCATGCTTTAGTAATATATTTATTAAAAGTGAGAGTTTTTAAACATGAACTGAGAAACATCCCTTCCCATGCCCTAATGAAAATGCTATTAGCGAACTAAGAGACAAGCCGGGGAGCATGTGTACCCTATACAAGGGCTAGATTCTTATTACAGATGGACCAAAAGTTTAGTCTATTAAATCAAACAAAATAATTTTTTGTACAGTAAACAGGGTGAACTCACATATTTCAAGGTGCTCTAATGTTATAGTGAAGAAAAAGGTGACTCTGTGAAATAAAACATTTGCCTAATATCACACAATTTGAGTTTATGGGTCAAGCGTATTACAGTTAGGTCGAGTAGATTATTCAGGTCACTAGACAGGTAACATTTTTATAATTTTTGGAGTCCTGATTAAATTGCGGGTGCTTCAATGATTCAGTAACATTACCAGTCTTTTTGTAATCCGGCTCACCGTCGCTATTGTTTCTTGGACCTCTCTGTGTTTAATAATGCTCACTTTTTTCTATAGATAATAAAATAACTGTTTACTAGATTTGATCTCCAGCCTATCACCCTTTACCCATTGAACATTGGAATGAAGATCCGTATAAAAAAGATTGATTAAGAAAGACCATTTAACCCTATATGGCCTTGTGGGATTGAAACTGCCTGGCACCTAGTCCATGGCACAACCAGCTCTTTATTTTAATATTCTGACAGACCAGATATGTGCAGGAGCTCCATTTCACAATGCTGGAAATCCTAGACTCTGTTAGGTGGTTGGGTTCCATCAAAATTGGCATTTATTTTAATGTGAAGCCTACCACCTCCAAGACCAAGTCTGGACAATTACCAGATGGCGGCAGCTGAATACATTAGTGGCATACAAGCATTTTTATCTGAACCACAGTGGGGGTGGGGGGCTGCTTACTGGCTCTCCTTGGTAGAGCTGCGTAGTATATCATGACTAGGCCTTCACATTCACTCTGATTGCGTATGGAGTATTCTTCAGAGTGCTTGGATACATGTGAGCTGGGCTATCCATGTTGATACCAACCCGATGTATGTAGCAGCCCTGGAGGTTTTAGGGTGCATCACAGTGTTTATGGTAGTCAGCATTGCTTTCTCCCTGAATTGCTTTTTAGCTTCCTAAGCTGTGAGGCAAAGTGAATCTGGGAAGAAGATGATGCTTTCTGGGCCTGGACCAAGGAAGTTCCTGCAGGGCTGCCTGTGCCAGCCCTGAGAAACACCTGCATACATTGATGGCGAAAAGTCAAGGTGAAGAAAGCACACCTTCTGCAAAAGAGATGGGCTGCCATTCATCCGCAGCATCCTGAGTCTTGTGTTACTGAAATGCGATTCTGTGATCCTGATATACAAAGGGAAAGTGACATTTTCACTTGAAACCGGTTGTGATGGAGATATAGCACACTGAAAAGAAAATGAGCCCTAAGCTGATTGCCTCCCGCTCTCGAGGTGTTTGGAGTAACTCTAAATTTGACTGGACTGTTGGAATTGAGCTGGATATGGACTGGATGTAAAATGCCTCCAACCACATATCCATGTTCACCTCTTACTCAAGGAGCACTACATACCTATGCAGAGGAAGGCGAGGACAAGAGGCAGAATTCTAGGCTTTCTCCGTTTAGGGGTAAGAACAATATGCAGAGGATTGAGGAAGAAATGTACCGCTTCTAAAGGAGTCCAGTGATTGGACTGCATTGTTTGTAGTGGTCCCTCACAATTTAGCCATAGCTAGTGTTCAGAATCTTGCTGTATGGTGGCCGGAGATGCTAAGCCTGTCAAGACCGAGTGCCTACAACAGCTGCCCAGCCCGACATGTACCCTCTATTGTAACTACTGAAGCCAGCATGCTACCCGCTGTGGTGCTGCTTAACCTCTGAAGCTTGTACCACTGAAGAGAGTGTGAGGCTGTGTGCCTGCATCCTGCACTGCTGTTGTCCTGCCTCCCATGCAGCACTGATGATTGTGAGAGGCTTGCCTGCCTGCACCCTGCATTGCTATGAGTCTTCTATCTGTACAGCACTCATGAACTGGTATGGTCCATGTGCCTGCACCCTGCATCACCATGCATCTTTTCTTCAAGCAACTTTGATTAACAAGTTAGGTCTGTGTGCCTGCACCATGCATCACTGCATCTTTTTTGTGCACCCTGCATCACCGTGCAGCTCTTCTTCAAGCAACATTGATGAACAAGTTAGGCCCGTGTGCCTGCACCATGCATCACTGTGCATCTTTTTCTTCAAGTGAACTTGATGGCTTTGTGAGCAGTGCTTAATCTGTAACATAATGAGAGATGTTGCCCAAAGCACTGCTCAAAAAACAGCGGCCGGGGCAATTAAATGTCCCTGTGCCGAATACCGAGGTTGCGTAGTCCTCTCAAACCACTGCAGGCCTCTTTAATCCACTGCCAGACACTCCTTGCCCCTTGATCTCATTCTTCAAAGGCTCCTTCTTTCGCCCTTGTTGATGGTTTTTCTGTCGTCTTTTCCTTCTTCTTTCTATCTTGTTTGTGGGTTTTCCCCTCTGTTGCTCTCGGGGAATGTCTGATAAGGACAAATATGTGCCAGTGGGCCCCTTTGGCCCCAAAAATGAATGCCGGTGGGCCCCACCACCCACTACCGGCTCCAATGAAGCACTGTGAGACTAGAGTTCATCACCACCTCATTCCCGCTGCAAACCTTCCCCGTGTTGAACGACTTTCCGAACACCCCAGTCTGTCTACTGTCCAAAGCATCCATCTGCACCCTGACACTGCTGCTCAACAGTGGCGGCTGGTATTTAACGGCAGTGAGGGTCGCGGGTCAGGGAGGGAATGAAAAAAACAATTCAAACGCTTACCTGTTGCGCCTCTCGTTCCTCTACACCCTCTTCCAGGGCAGGAAGCACCCGGCTCCCCATAGCCAATCACTACGCTGCAATGCAGCATTATAATTGGTCTGAGCGCTGTGATTCGGCACTCAGCCAGAGAATGGGAGGCTGGGCATGTTTTGCACCCAGAGTAATGCAGCCTGGTGCAGAACATGCAAAGTGTGCATGACGGTTTGGCCGGCCCGAGACGGCTGGCCAAAGCGGCTTGCACACTTGGAGTGGGCAAACCACTCCTGCCCTTCTCTGTGAGCAGAGCAGCCCTGCCCCGCCCCTACCCAGCTGAGCAAGGACGGAAAATAAAATGATAATAGCAATGAGTTATTATCATTTTATTTTTTCCTTGTTGGCCTGCTTAGTGGGGCGACACTCCTCTGCCTTAGCGGAGGAGCCGGAGCCGGCACTGCCCAGGAGCCTGCAGAGCCAAACCTAGAGACTGCTGCCAACTAAAAGGCGTCAAGCAGCTTGATATTTGCACACTTCTCCTATGTAACTGTGCTGGAGATTATTCGAAGGAACTGTATACAACTATCAAAGTGCCAATAAAAACGCTCATTAAGCAGACATTTTTGCTTGACTATAAGGAGAGATTAGCCCTGAAAATGTATCCTCCATAACTGCGCATAGATAATACACACAGAAAAGTTACAGTGGAACAGTGATAATACTTTCAGAAGAGTTTTTAATGCCATAGGACAGTGGTTCTCAAACTTTTGACTTCTTTGGACCCCCTCTGAATCATTACTGGAATCCGGGGACCCCCACTGAGTCATCACTAGAAGCTAGGGACCCCAGCCTAGGCAATTTATATGTTTTGAACTTCAAAACAATACAGAAAAAAACAAAAGCAAGTATAAATCAACCAAATACTTCTGTGGATCCCCACTAAATCATTAATGGAATCCGGGGTCCCCACTGAGTCATTATTGGAAGTTGGGGACCCCGGCTTAGAGCAATTTCTATGATTTGAACCTCAAAACAATACAAAAAAATACAAAAACAAGTACAAATCAGCCAAATGCTTTAATATTTAAATATTGTGTGTAATTCACAGACAAACAAAGTTTTTAAATGTTCAATTTTGCTTCTGTATTGGTATATACTTTATTCATTTTAATATTATTTAATTTTGTAAAACAGTCACGGACCCCTTAACTAGGCCTTGTGGACCCCCATGGGTTCTCGGATCACAGGTTAAGAACCACTGCCTGTTTCCTTAATAATAAAAGAATTCTTGAATCTTTTTGCAAAAAAAATGGTCTTGGATGTTATATTTATTGTTACTAAGTGATACATGCTCTACATCCACTAATGGAGCCTAAAGAGAAGGTACTTTTCTATTCGTTGGCCTTGCAGTAAGTACTGCTTGGGTTCTCTGGTTCAAAAGACAGCTGCGGTACTTGTTACAAGGATTGCTCAAATTACCTTGAGTAATGCAGACACAGGAAATCTGGCTGGACAGACATGCACTCCAGTCTCAGTGTCTGCGATGCTGCATATGTTTAATTGTGGTCTTCGGGCATGACCACACAAATTGTACAACACAGCAATGCCTCATTTCCTGATAGGCTTGGTGCATGGATAAATAGGCAAATTGCTCTGCAAAACTTTGATAAATAAATGGAATGTAATTAAGGGCTCACTGAAAGAAAATACAGATGATCAGCTCATCTGCAATATCAATGTGGTTCTACTCTCCAAACAGCTTTTTCAAGGAGGGGTACAAACAAGTGACGTAAGGTTAATGAGCTCAGCCTGCTTCGGAGGACCAACCCAACTGGGCCATTGGATGCCTTCCATTTTGTAAACTGTACTCACGTTTTGAAACACAGATTGTCCTCATAGGCGAAAGAACACATGAAAATTAAAAGATTACCTTATCTTTGTTTTAACACATCAAGAAAATGTAACTTTTTTATTTGCACATTTGATGCTGCAGTGCATGCAGTGATGGTATTTCCTGTCCTGTTCTGGTGCCACTTCCTGTTTTCAGGTTCAAAAGGCAATGCTTACAAAAAGTAAATACGCCGGCTTGATCGAACTCTGGTAAGTTTTGCACATTCCCATACCGAAGGTAAAACATCAGATTCACAATGTGCAGGCGCTAGCAGGGCTGAAGTTATTCTCTTGAGGTGGTATTTTTTAAACCCAATTGTCGGGTGCAGGTCACGTACTGCTGCAGTAACCACACAGTGGCCAGTAAACCAGTGAAGGAAGGCTGAAATATAGTTTTTTATTGAGTCAGAATAAGGAAGCAGTATGAAATGGTCGGAGATCGGGATCCACCGTTGCTTGCATCTTTCCACTTAAATTGGAACTGCTACTTTTGTTCTTTTAAGCCTGTTAATTTCTGTTTTACAGGTCAGAGTGCACCGCTGGAACTCCCTAGAAAGTGTCTGTGGTCGCACCGCAGGACCAATCACTTTAAAAGCTGGGAGTGCCTCTCCAATTTACAAGGAACTCGTTTCAGACCTCTTAAAAAGATGCGACAACTGCACCAGGCAAAGCTGCGTCATCACGTTTTACCTCGAGGCTGAGGGTCAGCAGTTTGGCCCTGTCAATCATCACTTTCTCTCTTCACCGAAGGATTCAGTGGGGTTAGAGAAGCCACAAATTCAGGTAAACATCTGTTGAAGTGACTGTGGGGCATATTAGCAAGACCCACGTTAAAATTATCGCCGTTTTAGCGGCAGGAAACTGCCGCTAAAACGGCGATAATGGGCTTGCTAATATGCGTTATGGAATTCCAATAGAAGCCCAGGTTAGATGCCCTGCACATCTAACCTGGGCTTCTATTGGAATTCTATAACGCATATTAGCAAGCCCATTATCGCCGTTTTAGCGGCAGTTTCCTGCCGCTAAAACGGCGATAATTTTAACGTGGGTCTTGCTAATATGCCCCTGTATTTTTTCACGTTGGACGTTAACATTGCTTAGAAGCTGCTAGTCGTGCTGTATAGTAAGACAGATTTTTTTAGCTAGAGAGTTCACAATCTTGAGGTGATCTGTGACTCGGTTTACCTAAAGTCCAAACAATCTGTTCTTTGGCAGCTACACTGTTTCTGTGAAGAATGTCTGGCTCACCCGTAGTAAAACAGGCTCAAGCAACAAGTCTTCCCTCAGACAAGTGCTTCTTTTACACGTGTGGCAACTGAGAAAAAGAACTATACAGTTAAGAGAATAGAGAACATAAAAAGTACAAACCAAACCTAGTTAGATAAAAAAAGATAACAGTTGTATAAGCAAGACTTATCAAAATAAAGAAAATCTGTTGTAGAGCTCAAATGTTGTAGCTAAAAAACAATAATTGTTCAAGTAAAGCTATCAAAATGAAAGAAATCCGATGTAGAAATCAAAAGTTGTAGCAAAAACAATTTGTGATGCTTGTTGGGAAAATGTGAGTGTTAGAAAAGGGTGAAAACAAAAATGCACTCGGTTTGGTTAATAAAGCAGTCCCAAAAGGGCACTGAGAGAAAAGAAAACGTGCTTCAGAGAAACCATTTCTTTTTTAAAGCTTGTTTCCTATACAAAACAGTTCTGCTCAATTGTAGCAGGGGATGTTCTTGGTAAATAGGACTTTGATGAAAAATGTACAGTTGAAGGTGTTCAATTGGAGGCCTCCCCTTAGCTCCTGTTACAGTCTACAGACAAATAGCCAGTTCCAATTGGTCCTCTGGATTTTGTTGCTCGAGCTCCTACATCCTTGGTCCACAGGGACTTTTTCACGCTCAGTCACAGGAGAGAACTCTCACAGGTACAGGCAGCCAACTATGGCTTTGTAATCTGGGCTGAGTGCAACCCTTTGAGATCTTGAGCCTCATTGGTAGTGATGGCGAGCATTCACTAGCTTCTTACTGAGGTAGTGTGGGGGTGCTTGAACTCAGATCTCAACAGTCAATCCGGTAAGCAAATATCCAGCCCAGTGCTTATCATTTCACAAAAAAAATAACTTTACAAAACAGTACACAATACTACACACTACTACTTCATCCTTTGTTACATTTCAGGAGGTCAAACTGTCGTGTAGTTCCCACTAATCCATAGGATCTGCGCGCTTGTGGACAACATAAACTTTGGGTGAGGT
Source organism: Calotriton arnoldi (assembly GCA_963921515.1). Classification (NCBI taxonomy): domain Eukaryota; kingdom Metazoa; phylum Chordata; class Amphibia; order Caudata; family Salamandridae; genus Calotriton; species Calotriton arnoldi. The sequence goes on from CAWUFW010002717.1 coordinate 1,055,385, forward strand.
GCTTAGACTGATTCCATGCACCCCGTAGTATATGTTGGCCTAGAGACCAGCTAGCTCACAGTGCCACCATAAGCCCCCCGAACCCAAACAGGGAGCAAATGGTTTCTGGCAACCACTGAACATGACCACCCTGACCCGCAGTGGAAACCGATCTAGAACCCTTTTGCTCAGTCGCTCCTGCTCGCTTGTTCTCCGAGAACTATACAAAGAATACACAATGGGACGTGCTTTAATATATTTATTGAACCAACGTTATACATGTGCTGCGATAATCAGTAGACATAAGCATATGAAAATGATTACAAGCACCAAAATAGTAAATAGCAGGTGTAGTTCCACCATGGTGCTAAGAATAGTGTATATATAATCAGGCATATAAAACAATATAGTAATCTGGCTATGTGTGGCATCGGGCAATCCCAGAGTGCTCTATTCTGCCCACTCTCAAGATGTCAGGACCCTTCCTCGGATGTTAGGAGCATGGTAGCCCACCCTAGAAATGTGGCTACCTGTAGGCTACACACCCACAGGAAAACTGGTTTGGGCACTGGTCTCACCTTGCTAGTCTGTCTGCCTGAACAAAGGGCAGTCCCTCAGGAGTGTGATGGCCATTTGCCCAATAAAGGTGGCTTCTCCTTTTGAAGCTCGCCTTCGGGGCTAACACCCCGAGTGACGTCCTTGCTTATCTTTAATATTGACATTAAATTCAACTCGGGCATCAAGTTGGGTTTAATGCCACGATTACTTTTATACCTTACAGTACCCAGCTATGTAGTCTTCTTCTTCTTCTTAAGTCTTTATTTCGATTATAAAACCATAAAAGACATACAAACAATTAAAAAATAGGCAGGGTAAAAACGTGGTAACAGAATAGTTGGGTGATGCCAGGGTTACATTGATCTGGGACAGACACAGTGAAATATTTAAAAAGGAACATTAATCCATCATTTCAGCGGACACTAATGTACTATTAAAACATTTCATTAGGAAAGATATGAGAAGAGATTTCCGCTCAATTGTAATTTGTAAAGGGAGCGGAGAATGGTAAAACCAAACAACATACAATCTAAAAGATAAAAGCTACCCAGGTCTTACACAAAATCAATAGGCCCCACCACAATTCTCGGCAGTGTGGCAGACACAGGCTGCCACACGACCCACATGATAAGGATAGAACAAAATAAAACAGATCAAGTTAATAGGCCCTTGAATTTATTTGCCCGAATCACCCATGCCCAACTCAGAAATTTTGGCGTAGCAATGACAATAGGTTCCTGGGTACATGTCTGTAGGATCCTCAGGGCCTCTATAGCGTCTCTCGTGCCTAGGGTGGAACAGATGGGTTTGAGCCATTTCGTCCTTGGTGGCCTGTAGGCCGGACAAGCAAATAGGTTATGAGCAATTGATTCAGATTGTGCTAAGCACAGCGCGCACAATTCAGACGTTGACTTGGACCATTTGCTAGAGAAAACTCTAGTTGGAAGGGAGCCCACCCTAAACTGATGGTAAAGCTTCCTATCCAACGGTTTTGAAATAATATCCCAATATTGTTCAAATCCAACCTCATGTTTGATTGACAGGAAATCCCTAGTCAAAGTAGGCCCTGTGATGGAAGAGAAACGCTTGGACTTCACCATATCCATATAAGCAGCTTTAAGCTCTTTTTTTGTCGGCAGGGGAGTCGTTTCTGGGTTCTCCCACAATGTACCCATCCCCATATCTATCAGGGTTTTTTATGTACTGAAGCCACTTAATCTTACTTAGGCACCCTACCCCCTAAAATCCAATAGAGCTTTGGCGTACAAAGAGAGCTCGGGGTGGCCCACAGCCTTCTCCACAAGGCTATAGGCCTGAATCGGGCCAGGTCCTTAATACAGACACATCCCAGGTCCAAGAACAAAGGCACCAATGGGGTCGATTGCGGCAAGCCTGTTAATGCCCGCATAAATTTGTTTTGGGCGATAACAATGGGAGTAATATCCTCATGACCCACAATTCAGCACCGTATAGAATTGCACTGGTAACCTTTGAATTGTATATAGTAAGAGCGGGAGCTATGGGTTTGGTAAAAGAGAGCCTATGCTCTTTTAAAAGAGCCCCAGCCAACTGCGCATGCTTCAGATCGAGCATGTCGATTTGAGGCTTCCAATGCAGTTTCCTATTTAAGGTTACCCCCAGGTAGGTAAACACGTCAGTCTGCTGTAATGGAACATTATTCATGTGGACCATTCTCCTCTTAACTTTTTGTGGGTGGAGAACCATAAACTTAGTCTTGTCCACATTGACCACCAGCTCATGATCGCGGCAGAACTCCTCAAAACGGGACAGGGCCACCTGTAGACCAGATTGAGTCTTAGAAAGAATCAAGGTGTCGTCCGCGAACATGAGTAGGGGGTTTTCAGGCCCCCAAGGTTGGAGCATCGGTAGGACATGTGGAATAATACTGTACAACCCTGTCGATAAATAAGGAAAACGGGGTGGGAGCAAGGACGCATCCCTGGCGCACACCCTTTAACACCGGGAATCTGTCAGTGACGTCACCATGGGTGCCCCATCGGACCTGAGCATAATTACGGTCATGCAATTTGACTATCATTGCTAACAGCTCCAACGGCATCCCCACTTCCAGAAAGGCACTCCACATTTTATTACGAGGGACAAGGTCAAATGCAGACTTCAGGTCTATGAAGGCCGCATATAGCGTACCCCCACCTAAGATAACAACCCGCCAGTATATCATCACAAACCTAAGCACTTGATCGATTGTGCTGGTGTAGGGGCGGAAACCTGCCTGCATGGGTGATAATATCTTGGATTCCTTTATCCACAGCTGGACTCGACTCAATACCAGCCTGGCAACTATTTTCTGAATAGAGTCTATAAGGCTGATGGGCCTATAGTTGCCAGGTAATGCACCGTCCCCCTTTTTATACACCGGAATGATGACAGCACCGGACCAGGTATCGGGAATACACGCACCACTGGCGATGGCGTTGGCCAGATACTTAATATAAATCACCCAATTATCCTTGTCATGGACGAATAGGTCCGCCGGTACACAATCAAGACCCGGGGCCCTTCCACTCGGGACCAGGGAGAGGACTTTCGCAACCTCAGATTTGGTAAATAGTAGAGTGGGTATCGATGTAGAAATTTTAAAATCTTCCAGGTTATTGGCGGACATAGAGAACTGGGCCGTATAATACTGGGCCCACTGTTCCGGTGGAACGTAATTAATGGGTGTGTTAGATGTCCCACCGCTCCCCCGCTTCACTAACTGCCAAAATTTAACCATACTTTTCTCATTGCTTGCCAGAAGCAGATCATGCCAGCGGTTGTCGTCCCACTCCTTTTTAGCTTTTAATTGGGTTGCTTTATAATTAGCCCTGGCATGTTTAACTTCTCCCACATCTTTCGATCTAATAGCCCTCGTCAGTTGCCGGTACGCCTCTCTACAGGTTTTATTGTACCAAGTAGCCATCGATATCCCTTCCTTTGCCTTTTTTTACTGGTCTTAAGGAAAAAGGTTTTAAGATTTAAAAACAGGTCTCTATGAACCTGGGGGCGATTTGATTAATATCTCCCAGGGAGGAACAGTTTTGGAGACAAATTATTGAATGGGCAACCAAAACCTTCATCGCACCCAAATCCCCTTCATTCTCAGTAATCCAGGGCCATCTTACTCTCCTCATGTCATTTGAAAGCGATACTTCAGATAGTGTACCCTCCTCTGCCTTATTTGGGATGTTTAGTGTACCTGGGGCCTTAATTGTCAAGATTAGGGGGTCATGGTCGCTTTCAGTGCGTTTCTGGACCAACATATCGAGAAGGGAATGCCACGATTCGATGTTAAGCATGATAAAATCAATGCGGCTGCTCCTTAGACCATTATTAAATGTATGTGCACCCTTCCTATCTGATTGGGACCTCCCGTTCGCAGCTCGCACACCCCTTTCCAGGCATAGCCCCTTAAGTTGCAAGGCAGCTTCTGTCCATTTTTTAATAGGGCACAGATCTAGGGACGGAATGTTCCACTGCGAGTCCTCATCGGAGCTTAAATTACTGTCCTCTGGATCAAGCGGTTCAAAGGTGCAATTAAAGTCCCCCAAAATTAACAAATTACACCCACCCCTCTGACTGTCTAGGAAGCTGTCAAGGAGGGCGACAGTCTCCGAGCGCCTCCCGCCCGGTTGCCCTCTGGCGTAGATGTTAATTATCAGTGTATCTCGAACTTGGTCCATCCGAAGCCGTAATACCATAATGTCCGGGCTATCGATAGGGACCGCCTCATACCTGTACCCCATTTGCTGTCTCACCCAACAAGTGAGGCCGCCTATGGGTCTACCTTTCCGACCCCGTTGGGCAGATTTAGAAAAGTTAAAAAACCCGGGGTGGTATACCGGATCGATAGACCAAGTCTCCTGGAATGCCAGAAGGTCAAACTGATCGATAAAAACCGCCCAATCGCAAGATACTGTTTTGGACTGAAGGCCTGCAATGTTCCAAGAGCCCACTGTCATAACAGACCTGGCATGCCCTTGGTGCGGGCTTCCAGGATGAAGATAAAAAGGAGGAACAATCTCCTCCACCTGCATATCAGGACCATGATAACAGATCGGTAGGGTGGAACCTACTGGGTGGGCATCGCCCGGGTCAACCCGCCCTTCCATTCTCTGTTTCACTTGGATGGTGCGTACTCCCCCATGCTGGCCTGAGTAGTTACGTATAGCACCCCCCTCTGTCGTGATATCCCGAGTTCTTTTGGGACAATTAGGAGGGGTACAGATGGGGGGGCAGTTACCAACAGCCTCAGACTCCCTAAGCAAAGTAGACCCAGATGAATCTATGCGGTCGGTCTCGGCGAGTCAATCAATGTCTTCTAAGGGGGTGAGAACATCAAAGCGGTTGTTAAGGGGGACAGGATGGTTAGTATGACCATGTGTTTGGGAAAACCCACTCCTTCCAACCGTTCTGGTGGAGTTGATGGGTCGGTAGAAGTACCCCAGAGGGAGAACAGAGATGTCACCCCTAACAACAAGGTCCCCAGCCCTCTCCAAAATTTGCTGAACCAGACCAGGGGACCTGAAGCTTAATACCACACAATCAACCCTGAGGGACTTTTGGGACCTCCCAACCCATGGTATTCTACGGACCATTTTAAAATCATTAAATAATCGATTTTTAATCCACGTCCTTAAACTCAAAAGGTATAAGGCCTTATTTCTCAAGGTTGACCAATCCTCATTTGCCTGCGGAGCTAGCCCAGGGACATTACCTAAGACTACAGTGTAGGGAGCAGCTTCCGGAGGAAGATGTAAAAAATTAGGAGCACTCTGAGTACTCTGAGTACTTACAGAACGTGGTCGATTGGGAGAATGTATGCGTGTTTCACTCAAATCATGCAGCAACCCCTGGACACTAGGGCCTCCCCGGGTCGAGGGGATATGATGACTGGCAGCAGGGGCTGGTTCGATGGAATTCCGTGCCTTGGTGGCATCCCCCCTGTTATCCCGGCCCCCCCTTCCCCCAGAGAAGGGCCACCTCCAACATCCGTCCGTACTCCAGCACAGTTCGATGTAGAGGGAGACAGAACCTGCTCCAATTTTGTAAGTCTTTCCTCAATCTGGCTCAGTTTTTGCATCAGGGGGTCAAGGAGGTTTGAAATTCCCTGCACTATCCGTGTATGGAGGGATTCCTCAATAGGGGTGAGTGGGCTAACGACGTTGGTAGTAGCCATGGTAATTTGTCTGCATCCTTCATTTGCCTTCGTAGCAGCCTTCCGTTTGACTCCACATGAGGGTTGAGGAATAGCCTTAGTTGGACCCCGGCCTTTCCTTTTCTTCAATGGTGGTTCCCCTTTCTCAACCTGCTTTGCTGCTCTGCCCCTGGTCGAAACCATCAATGTGCGTGGATTAGTGTTTAGGCTGAGTGAAATATCTGGTAATGGGGTATAGGAGCCCTGGCTGAACTGGCTTGAAGATGAGGGCGGTGGGGCGGGAGATGTATCTATGTGTGTTAAATCGGGGGGGGGGCCATGCAACCATTAGACATGGGCAGTAGGGAATCTAGAGATAGCCTGCGTTCTGTTAGTTGGATCTCATGGATCAACGCTGATTCAGCCCTTGACAAAAAAGGCATCAAGCGTTCCCACGACCCCCCCACCCACTCCTGCCTTGCGTTTGCTGGATGGACCAGGCGGCATCATCAAAAATCAGATAAAACTAGACAGTACCTTGTTGATGTAATTATGAAAGTCAAATAAACATAAGGTGGCCCAGCCCAGCCTCAACCAGGCTCAGACGGGCTCAGACGGGCGGCGGGAAAGTTCCAAGGTAAAAATGTCAACACAGCACAGCAGCCCACCAGCAGCCCACCAACAGGGCGACAGGATCCAGCAAGGAGAGGCTCCCCGCAGCAGTGGCAGGCAGGCAACGGGAAAGTTCTGAGATAAAATGCTGGTGATTTAATGACCCGCACAACAGCCCACCAGCAGCCCACCAACAGTGCAATAGAATCCAGCAAAGAAAGACTCCCCACAGCAGCAGCAGGCAGGCAAGGCAACAGGCACGGCAGAGTCTCCCTCACCGCGGGGGGAGAGGCAGCGTTCCGAGCGCGGTCACCGCACCTCCCCCTCACCCGCGGCCGATGCGGTGCGCCCTGGACTCAAACGGGCCCGCCCTTGGTCCGAGCTTCGTCCAGGCTGCGTCCCGCGCCGCGGGTGGAGAAGCAGCTGCACTTGATGTGGTGCACCCTGGATGCTGTAGGCTTCCTCCTTTGGCGGCAGAAAGTTCCGAGGTAAAAATGTCAGCACAGCACAGCAGCCCACCAGCAGCCCACCAACAGGGCGTCAGGGTCCAGCCTGTCGAAAGCCTCAGCTTACTCAATTACAGCCACAGTAGCTCGTGTGCTGCCTCCGAAGCGGTAGGGACGGTTAGCGGTGGAATTCAAGTGGAGCCTGCGTCATTCTCAACCCTGCTGTCGGCGCGTAGGTGTCTCAGATCTCCGTCTCCTCAGCGATTCTTCTCTCCCCAGCGCAAACGTACAGGGGAGGGAGCCGGCGGCCATCCAACTCGGACAACGGCGGGAGCGGGAAGCAGAAAGTGGGCCGAGCTGCAGTCTGACGGACTCCAATGTAGTCCCATTCAGAAGTTAGCCGGGCTGAGGGGGTCAGCCAGTAACCCTGGTTTAAGCCAATGGGGCTACTAACTCTTCCACAGCAAAACAACAATTTAGGAGTGTTGCTGTTAAGACATATGTAAAAATACATGCCCTACTTAATATACACAGCTCCTTCCTGCCTTAGGGCTTGATAGGCCTTCCTTAGGGGAAACGTACATATATTGTTAAGGGAAGTGGGGGTTTGGCCATTGGTTTGAATGGCAAAGCCGAATAAGCAGTGTTGCTATTTCCCTTCCAGTCTGCAGTGGCAGGCTGGGAGCCATTTTGTACTTTGTCACACAGAGGGTGGCACAATCCGTGCTGCAGCCCTGGGAGGACATTCTGCGTTACATGCCCTGGGTACCATATACTAGGGACTTATAAGGATGTCAGTCTGTGCCAGTTGGGGATCACCAATTCGATATACACTTTGTAATGTGTTAGAACACTGGCACTGAGGTCTGGTTAGCAGGCCTAAGTGCACTCTTAGAGCCGATAAATCAGCAGCATATGTCCAAAAATGTGGGGTGAACATGCACAAAGATGCATTTCCTTACAGACATAAATACCCATGGTGGGCTTGGTGAGTGTTCAGTATATTGTTTAGGTCAGATTGCTAATCAACACAGTTCTATGTGTACTTGTAAGCGTAGACATTTAATGTAAATGAGGTGTATATATACAGCATCTATTCAGCAGACGACTGACCAAGAATAATTGTTATTGAAGAGACTTGCCAAAGTTTTCATGACATAACAATGAAGTTTAAATGATGTTGTGGAACTAATTATATGTCACCATAGTATATAACAAGTGTGTGTTTTATACATGTTGTATGTGAAAGGTTTATTGTGTGCATATCTGTATGTTGTGTAAAAATGTGTACGTATGTACAAATGTTTTTTACACACCGAGTTTTTCTCTGCATCTTTTTCTGCCTCATTTGAGAGGCCCAAAATTCTTGAATTATCTCTTCTGTTTCTGTCCTCAAGCAATGTTACTTCTCTGTCACGGATGCCAATTTTCTTAGACACAAGGTTCATTTGTTTCTTCAGCCCAATCCGTTAATCTTCTGCTTTGTTTGTTCTCAACTCTGCCTCTGTTAGTCTGATTGAGAAAAACCTAGCCTCACCATCTCTGACTAGAGTAGATCTGTGTTGGCTTTAGTGCTTTAGGCTAGTCTTGTAGTGAAGATGGACATTGGAAGATCAGATCTATATTAACTTTGCAGTGTTTTCCCTTTAACAAGGGATTCTGGTATTGGGGGTTCCGATTTTGTCCTCTTCTGACCCATTTTTGTGTTCCCAGGCTCCTTTAGGTTTCATTTTTTTAGATCCAGCCATGGTTGTAGAGCTAGGGTCTAGGGTGGTGTCTAAAGCTTGAAACGGTGGGACTTATTTACAAGCCCATTGTGCCGTCGGTGCATCACCTTTTTGGACGCACCAGCAGCGTGCCTGCCCATATTTACAGGGCCATGTAAAGCCACCCTGCGTGGCTTTTCATGGCCTTGTAGATATGGCCCACTTTCACACTTTACTCTGCGTGAAAGGGGCGTTCCATGGGTGTTGCTGTGGGTGTTTCCACGCAACATCCATGGAATCTGATGCATTCCCAGATTACAAGGTTTTGTAAACCTGGGAATGCATCAGATTCCTATGCCTCCACAGGGGAGGCGCAACGCAGAGAAATACCTTTATTTCTCCTCATTTTTCTATGTGTGCTGCATTCTGCAGCATACATAGAAAGAGGAAAACACCTCTCGTGATTATTTTTGTGCAGGAAGGTTTCCCTACAATATAGACACCCTTGCACCATGGCGCAAAGGTGCTTGCATTGGTGCATGGCAGCCAATTGTGTGCCAGCGTAGGGACAAGGACAGGAATGCGCCGTATTTTGTAGATACGGCGGAATCCTGCCTTTTTTCTTTTGACTCACGGTAGCGCAGCAGGAAGGCTTGATGCGCTGCCGTGCATCAAAATATTGTAAATGAGGCCCTGTGTTTCCACTGGGTTTGTTGGAGAAGAGAGCCTTTAAGTATCTCTAGTTGGGTTTTGCCTTTGGCCAGAGTATGGAGCTGTGGGAATTGCCTACAATGAAGTTTGTTTTACCTTAGTGCATTACAATGTGTGCTCTTTGTTTGAAGTTCCAAACAGCCTTTGAGCTTTGATCAGCTATAAGACACATAATAATTCATTGTGCTCGTAATTCATTCCTTGTGGTTGTGAGCTATTGCTTATTTCACACTTCTATGCATCTGACCGTTTGCTATTTTGGATGTTATTTTATGTTAGGCTTTTAATCTGGTTGTGCTTTTTATCTTTTTGCCCGCCAGCCGTTCCAAGAATTAACTCATGTTTTACAGATATCAGTGTTAGTGCACACTCTCCACTCTGCTGAAAGGCCTTATCAGGTCACTGGCTACAATGCTGCAAATATACTAAGGTCCTCCCCACATTTGGATCACTTGGAACACTGAGCCTGGATTGCGCCACATGGAGTCTCAGACATCAAAAGCACTCTGGATGGTTAGTAGTGGGAGTGAGGGGGAAGTGAGGGATAAGCATGTATGTAGGTATTCCCTTCACAGAGGAGAGATGAAGTCTCAGAAGCTATGGTCTGCTTCGATCAGGGCTGCTGTGTGCCGGGTGGTACAGAATGAAATGTTGTAGCAGTGAACAGATAGTGCATTTACACAGTGGCGGCTCGCAGAGGGAGTGCTGCGGGGCGGTGGGGCGGGGGAGGGGCAGGGTGGGGGGGTAGTGGACTCAGACATACGACGGAATGGAGTAAACTAAGTAAATAAATTTAAAAAACTATTTACCTTGCGCGCGCTGTATCGCCAACTCGCCGATGCACCACTCGCAAGGTAAATAGTTTTATTTATTTATTTACTTAGTTTACTCCATTCCGTCGTATGTCTGAGTCCACTACCCCCCCACACTGCCCCTCCCCGCAGCACTCCCTCTGCAAGCCGCAACTGCATTTACATGTAAGCCGAGTTAAAGCTACTTTGCGCAAATCAATGCATGAGTGAGTGTAATGATTGAAGGCGCCATTTTGAACCTAGCACATGTTGAAACTTCAGATGCTGTTTTTCAGATAGTGTGTGGAGCAGAATGGGGTTGTGCTCAGCAAATATGTTGTCTGGTGAGAGTCTGTTTTTTAAAAGGTTAGCTGTGCAGGTCATCATTTGTTTGGAACTATTCCACAGGTTTAGGGGTTCCAGCATCTCACCACCATCTTGCACTGTCCTCTACTTGGAGATCAGAGCCCCGAAGTTCTATATTACCTAGGTCTAGGGTGTTTTCTTCTAAGTTTTGGAAGGAGGTCCAGTGTAACCATTTGTGAGGATCGCTTGTTAAGTGGTGTTGGGTGATTTTGTTTGGTTTTCCCACTATCGGCTCGGAGCTCATAGCTTAGGTGGCCATCTTTCTCGGACGCTAGCCACGCTCCCTTTCTGAGGCACCTTTAAACGTTTATTGGCCATTAGACCATAACCCCTAAAACTTGTCTACATCAAATCATGTGTAGTATGTAGGAATAAAAAGCTAGGCCTACTAGCTTTGTCAAAAGGTGTTCAAAATTCAAGTGGCAATAAAATATGGCCCTTTCAATATCAATGAACATTTCAGGGTCTTACACAACATTAAAAAATGGAGATACTTTGCCTTTTACTTTTCAGAAGGACAGCTCTATTAGCTTTGACACACATTTATTAATAAACAACTCAGTGTAATGGGCATTTCATTGAAACCTCATATTTCTATTTTTACACTACACCACTTAGTATCCTCTAAGGAACTAAAACAATTGTTGGAAATTGGGTTATTAGTTGAGAGTGGTGAAACCCTTCTCAAGCTGCAACCACAATTCTTGTCAGGTAAACCACAAATTAACCTGTGCTCAACCCTCTGGTAGCTTGGCACAAAAGCAGTCAGGCTTAACTTAGAGGCAACTTGTAAAGTATTTGTGCAGCACCTCAAAGAGTAATAAATGAATTATGAGACCAAAGCACAAAAATCCAATCGGTAGAACAAGAAATATGCAATTTTAAAGATTTAAGTCAAAATAGTGCTTAGGAGCACAAAGCGCCAGCTGTGGTTATCTGGTCCCGCTGGACGGGGAGAAAGTCACAAGTTCAGGCTGACTGCCATAGAGCACTGTCCGGATACAGGGACCAAGTTAGGCCTGCTGAACAAAGTACCTTAAATCCTGGTTGTGGAGCATTGTGACATCCGGTGTTGAGGATGTGTCGCGCAGCAGAGGTTCTGAGGAAGCTGTGGGGCTGCAATGTGGAGTCCTGCGTCATCGAGGATGCCATCACCATGGGCTTGTGATACGAGGTCCGGTGTCGAGGATGCATCACGCATCAGCGGTTCCGAAGAATCTGCAGGGCTGCGATGCAATGTGCTGTGTTATCCTAAAGGATGCCGCCGATGATGGGATTGCAATGCGAAGGCCTGCATCAAGGATGCACCACTCAGCAGCGTCCGAAGAAGCTGCAGGCTGCAATGCGAGGTCCTATTTCGGAGATGCGTCGGCAGCGTCGGTTCCGATGAGAATCACCACACTGCGTCAGTTCTGCTTACAGGACCACAGCTTGCCCGTCGGAGCACCTTCAGGCTCACCTGTAAGGGTCCAGGACTGGACTGGGACCACTTGGGGAACAAGACTTCCAGCAGGCAGGATCCAGGTGCTAGGTTCAAGGTGGTTGGAGCCTTTTCTGTCCCTGAGGCTCAGACCAACTAACTAGTCACTCTGGTGGTTCCCCCTTTGTCTAACTGTCTGGGAGCAATACACAAAGAGCAACTACCAGCTACATCTAGTCATATGAGTAGGATACGGGCTGCAGGCACCATATGCTTGGGGCAAGAAAATGCCAACTTTCTAAAAGTGGCATTTTCTGAATCGTGACTTGAAACCTGACTATACCTTTAAAGAGGGTTTTTAATTGCAATTCTTTAGACACCATACTTAACTTTAATTCGGAGCAGGTATAAATATTATCAGTTATTAAATGTAATTAGGCAACCCAGTGTTATCCTATGGGAGAGATGGTCCTCACAGTAGTGAAAAACTAATTTAAGAGTTTTGCACCACCAGGACATGTAAATCTTAAAATTACATAGCCAATATTTTAATTACAATGCACCCTGAACTAAGGGCTACCTAAGGCTTAACTTAGGGCTGACTTATATGTATTAAAAAGGAAGGCTTAGGCATGGCAAAAGGTTTATTTTGCCAGGTTGAAATGGCAGTTTAAAACTTCACAGGCGGCAATGGCAGACCTGAGACATGTTTAAAGGGCTACTTAAGTGGGTGGAACAAGAGTGCTACAGGCCCACTAGTAGCATTTAATTTGCAGTTCCTGGGTACATGAAGTACCACTTTACTAGGGACTTACAAGTAAACTAAATGTGCCAATTGGGTGTAAGCCAATTTTACCATGTCTAAAGGAGAGAGCAAAATCACTTAAGCACTGGTAAGCAGTGGTAAAGTGTGCAGAGTCCTAAAAGCCAACAAAAACAGGTTCTGGAAACAGGAGGGTGAAGGCACAAAGTTTGAGGATGACCCTGCAGAAACGGCAAGTCCAACACGACCCCCCCTTCAGCTTGAAGCCAGGGTAGACTAATCAATACCTTGATGGGTGTAGGAAACTGGGTTTTTGTTGTATTACCCCCCACTTTTTGCCTGGTTTTGATGCAAATTTGACTGAAGTATATTGGGTCCCTGCTAACCAGGTTTACAGTACCAGTGTTCTTTACCTAAAAACGGTACAATTGCATCTACCTGGGGAGGTTTATTAGGGGAAATGACTAAGGAGTTGGGGCCAACAGCCTTTCTATATAAGTTTGGGGCCCAAAAATACTTCAAGAAAGTGAGGTTGAAGGTGTTAAAAACAGCCTTAATACTACGGAGTTTAGTGAGGAAGATGATGAAAATAGGGTACTATTCAGAATTCGCACCGATCTGGGATCCCCCAGGGACACTGGAATGCCTGAAGGATAGATTGTCTTTGCCTTTGAAGCAAGCAGGATTGCTCAGATGGGGGGACTTGATATTAGAAGGCGAACTGCTGCCTTGGACGGTCTTGAGTGCGAAAACTGGCAATAGATTGTCAAGGTTTAAATATGTTCAGCTCTCGTCATGGTTTTCAACAACTCTCCAAGAGATAGGGGGGGTATGGGATTTTGAAGCTACCCTTCAAGATGTAAGCGTATAAAGTAAAGAAGTCTCTAAGTGGTACGGACAATTTCTGGAAGCAGAGGAAATGAAAATGGAGACCCCATATGCGAGTTGGCGAGATACACTTCCGGATGAGGGCATACATCTGCTCTGGTCAGATTCATTGAAACTATTATATTCAATAGTCACACCGGCAAATTTAAAAAGACACCACTTCTTTGTAATAAATAGATTATATTGGACTCCTCAAAGACTAGCCAAGTTTGTGCTACAGCCTGTTCCCAGATGCAAAAGATGTAATCTTCCAAAAGCTAATGATGTACATATCTTTTTTACATGCCCTGCTATAAAAGAATATTGGAAGATAGTAGGATCTACCATAGGAGACATTCTAGGAGAACACATTACTTTGACAGCGAAATTAGTACTCCTATGGGTGGACAAAAATCTATGTCACTTTGAATAGTAAGCAAAGGGGCTTGGTATTTTATTTACTGCTTTTGGCCAGACATGAGATTTGCAAACATTGGATAGATCCTGTGCCCCCACATCCTGGCTAAAAGTGGTCAAATGGACGAGCAAAATGGATATTGAGTGTAATCCACGAAGGTCGGGGGAAATCTGGCAGGACTTTATAGCGTGGGCTATTTGGCACTGTGACATAAAGTAGGTCTGTGTTTTGAATATAACAAATCTTTCCATAGTCCTATGATTACACCAAATCATGGCAGGCTGGGAGGTTCCTTTCCCTCCTAGACATAAGAGCTTTGGAGGCTCGGGCGTTTCAAAATGCAACGGACCACGGGACGAAGAAGGGTGCCAGAAAAACGGTCCAAGACTTGCAGAATGCTATGGTGATAGGAGGACAAAAAAACCAACAATTGCTTCCTCATTTGGCACCACTTTAGCTCACATATAAGTCCCTAGTAAAAGGTATCCCTGGTACCAAGGGCCTTGCGGCTAAATGGGGTCCCTAAGAGCTGCAGCACGAATTGTGCCACCCTAAGGGACCCCTCACCAAGCACATGCACACTGGCACTGCAGCTTGCGTGTCTTGGTGCAGAAAAAACTGAAGAGTCGACATGGCACACATCCCTGTGTGCTATTCCCACAGACGCTGCATGGGATAGAAAGAATAGGAGGTGTGCCCCCCTGCCAACTCCACTCCTGGTGCTGGAGGTGAGGTGCAGTTCACATTTCAGTGCCCACCATCTTGAAGATTGTGGGACTCCTCCAATCAGGATCAGGGATATGCCCACCCCCAACGTGGGGTGAGCATTTAGAGGGTGTAGTCACCCTTAAGATAAGTAGCCCATTGACTACTACCTCTCACTCCCTTTAAATGCCCCTAAATGTAGTATTAAGGTGGCCCCCCTAAGCCATGAACTTCAGTTCCTGATGACCTAAGAAGAGCCGGACACCACGGAGCCGCACCAGCAGAGAAGACTGCAGAGAACTACTGACTTGGCCCCAGTCCTACTGACCTGCCTGCAGCCCTCGATGATCCTGTGCCAAAAGACGACTCGTCCTGCAGCCCAGCGACCTCCAAAACCCTGGGAGGACTACCTGCCTTCGACAAAGATCAAGATCTCCTGAGGACAGCAGACCTGTTCAAAAGAAACATCCTCAAGCAAAGATTCTGTGACGTGAAGAACTGCGAGACCTGACCCCTGGGTCAACCTCTGCACCCGACGCCTCCGGCCCGAGTCCAAGTGGCCCACCATTTCCAGGGAGGTTCCCCAGAGCCTGACGTTGCCTGTAGCCTCTGAACGGAGACCCCCTCAACCGCGACCTGCTCCGGTAAGCCATTTCTGACACCAAAAGGCACCCCTGCACCCGTCTGCCCTGGGCCTTGGTGAAGAGGACCAAAGGTGTCCCTGCGTCCCTGAGCATCGTAACTTACTGCTCCAGCTGTTGGTTTCCGCCGACTGGCCTCCTGGCCTGAGCCTGCAGCCCTTTTCCTTTTTGGCCTTTCTCCATTGTCTTGCATTGGGTGCCTGACTCTGTGTTAGCACCCTGCACCCGGCAGCCCCTGTGCCGCTGATGGTGTACTGTTGGTGCTGCTTTGGAACCTGTCCAGTGCTTGCCTCATTCCCTGGAGACTAGTCCCCCAAGTCGCTGTTACTTACCAGTAAGCTACCTCGGTCCGATTGCCCCATTCTTCATTGAGTTGCATTGGGTGTCGGACCTTGAAACTGCACCCGGCCGCCCCTGTGCCACTGGTAGTGTAGTATTGGTGCTGCTTTGAACCTTGTCCAATACTGACCTTAACTCTCGAAGACTGGTTCTGTAAGTCGATGTTACCTGTTGGTATTCTGAATGTTTTCTTCCTCCCATAGGTTAACATTGAGAGACTCAAGAATTGCACTGTGTCCATGTTTTATATTGAAAAGTATTAGTATTGCAAAACATATTTACCTGTGATGAAGTTCTGTGGTTCTACAAAACAAATATAACCAAGTATTATTTTTATAAATTGGTCTTGGATGTATTCATTGAGTGTGTACCTCATTTACTGAGATTGTGTGTACAACAAATGCACTATCCTCTGATAAGCTTAACTGCTCACCCATACTACCACAAAAGAGAGCATTAGTATTATCTACTTTAGCCTCTGTAAAGCCTCTGGAGATTCACTGGAGTCTCTGCACACTATACCTCTTTTTGGTATAGTATACAGAGAGCCAGCTTCCTACAGTGGTCTTCCCTGATTAGGCAATAAAACATGGACAAAGGCCCTGTTATGCAGGGGCACTTGTCAGTTCTATGCCTTCTGAACTCAGTTGGATCCCTCTGTCTACACTCTCCTGAGCTACTGGACTGACCCATGGGGAACCCTTCTCCTCACCTATGGACCTCATCTGTGCAGTGCCAAACCTTAACTTGCTCATAGATGCATCCCAGTAGGCAGACATTACCACCATGGCCAACAAAGTGATGTGGCCTATTCCACCCATTGGATCAAACTTCTTTCCCCAACCTAAGGAGAATTCTGCCCATAAGGACAGTAACCAACAGGGGCCACTGACAGCTGTCCGTGTCAAGAGCCAGGACCCAGACCATTCACTGCCCGGTGGAAGCTCCAAGCGGGGACATTGGGTAGGTCTCTCTTCCAGCCTTGGGGCTGGCAGGGAGTTCCCTATGGGCTCCTGAGGGTTCTCTGACCTCTGAGGTTTCTCAGAATAGGAGGCAACTGCCCAGGATGTTTGGCACTCTACTTCCACTCTGCCTCCCCCACCAGTCCCGGGGTGGAATCCTGAGACTCGCTTTTGAGCCAGGGTCTGTACCCTGACGCAGAACAGGGGTGTGGAATGAGTCCTCCCTCACTCTGCCTCTCCATCTGGGCTTCTATACCCTCCGCTTGCAAGTGGTACCCCCAGAAAACTGAACTGTGGAGGCACCCTGGGTGGCCACCCTTCCCACCTCTCCTGACATTGGTGGCAACTTATTCCCCAGAATGCAGTATATGGGCATCTGGGGACTAACTATGACCCTCCTCTTGGTCACCTCCCCATCCCACTCCAGGGATACCAGAGCCGTGGGTCATAAAAAGCCCTGACCCTGGACCTGAGTTGCCCTACACACCTAGCCAGTGTACTGCTCTGAGGAAACCAGTCTTTCCACCACCATGGTCTTGTTAGCCCCGGTGTCCCTCCGAGCAGTGACGGGGATCCTATTCATTTACCGGGTGGAAATGACGGCTTCCATCCTCAGGGATCACAAGCTCACCCTCTGAATCTATCTCCCAGCTAAGGGAGATCATGGCATGGTCTATGACCTGTCCCTCGGGAATACTCACCCCAAAGGCCACATTGGCCTCCTCTGTAGAGTTCCACAGACAGACAGTCCCCCCCGTTTGTGTCCTAACTCAGAACAATCAAAGCATCGGGGCTAGAAATGGGGTGCCCTGGACCACAGCCCACCAGAACCTCCTCCCTGTTTTTCAGAAGGAGCTTGGTAACCCTTTCCCCCCACCTTATTCTGGGACTTGTAGGAGTCATCTTCAACCTCCCTCTCACTCTGCTGGGGGAAACCTGAACCACCCATCTTTGGGTCAATCCCAGGTACCTTCACAGACACTCTGGTACTGATCCAGAGATCCGCCTCCTTTGCAAGCTCTCTGGGGTCAGTAAGCTTGCTGTCAACCAGGTGCTGGCACATCTCCACAAAGCAAGCACTAAGCATGTGCTCTCTTAGTATCAGATTAAACAACCCAGTAAAATCATCAACTTTCCTGCCCCACACACCACCATTCAGGGCCTTGCTGGCGTAATCAAGAAAATCCACCCAGGGCTGGTTCTACATCTTTTGGCTATCCCTGAACCTAATGCGGTACTTCTCTGGAATGAGGCCAAACTTGGTGACAAGGATATTTTTATTTGGGATGTACTTCATCTGGTCCCCCACCTTCAGTGTAAGCAAGGTATCCTTCCCAACTGTAGGCATATGTTTCCAGAGTGATGCCCCCCCAAAACTCTTCTAGGACCCTGTACATCTTAAGGGCCACATCATAAGCCGAAAATCACTTGTGTATGCCATCCCCTACCACATAGCTGGGCACCAGATCTTTAGGTAGGTGAACCTTCTTGTCCCCCTCAGACACTGCGGGTATGCTGCCACCATTAATGCTGGACTCTACTTGTTTGGCTCTGATGTCCAGCTCCTAAAGACATAGCTCATGGGCCATTCTCCTTACTTCCATGGCCAGTTTCTGTTCCTCCATGGCTCTCTGGGCTTCTGCTCCTCCATCTTGAGCTTGGCCATCTGCAGCCTAAGGTCCCTATCAGCCATCCAGTCTGACAGCTCCTCAGGGAACAGGTCTTGTTAAGACACACTACTCTCTGCTCTGCCCAGGATTTTCAACTCCGGTGACAAGTCATCCCCCTCCCCTGAGTGCTGCATCTCATGGCTTGCATCCAGGCCCTGCTCCCACTCCTCCATGTCATCCTCCTCATCTCCATCCTCTGTTGCTGTCAGCAACTGGTGAATTTCCGCCCAGGCGCTCAGAGCTTTCTGAAGCTCCAACTTCTTGATGCCTTTCTTTGTTGCCAGTCCTCCTCCCTCACAGAACTACTTGAGCTCAACCATAGTGTAGATATTCAGGTGGGCCGGTTCTAATTCCATTACTGCAGGTATAGTCACAGACAGTCAGGTAGAATGAGATTAGATTTGGAAAAAGCAAGAGCCAATCAAGGAGAATTTTTTAAAATCTAAAAGTGCAGGAAATTGGGTTACTGGTTGAGGTGAGTGAAACCCCACTCAAGCAGCAACCACAATTCTTGTCAGGGTGAAACACAAGCAAATCCCAAATTAACCTGTACTCAACCCTCTAGTAGCTTGGCACAAAAGCAGTCAGGCATAACTTAGAGGCAATGTGTAAAGTATTTATGCAGTACACAAACAGTAATAAAGTGAAAACACAACACAAGAAAAATCCCACACCAATTTAGAAAACTAGAGTAAACTTCAATAAATAATTTGAGACCAAAAGGGCAAAAATCTAATCAGTAGAACCAGAGATATGCAATTGTAAAGATTTAAGTGAAAATAGTACCTAGAAGCACAAAGCACCAACTGTGGTTATCTGGACACGCTGGACTGGGACAAAGTCTCAAGTTGGGGCTGACCACGATAGAACGTGGGCTGGATACAGGGACCAAGTTAGGCCCACTGAACAAAGTACCTTAAATCATGGTTGTGGAATGTTGTGAGATCTTCCGTCGAGGATGTGTCGTGCTGGGGTGGTAGTGAGAAAGCTGCAGGGCTGTGATGCGGAGTCCTGCATCATCATCGAGGATGCCGTAGATGAGTGGTTTGTGACGTGAAGTCTTGCGTCGGTGATGAGCCGCACAGTGGAGAGTCTGAAGAAGCTGCGAGGCTGCGATACAAAGTCCTGCATCGTCGTCAAGGATGTCAACGATGAGGGGCTTGTGATGTGAAGACCTGAGTCAGGGATGCGTCGCTCAGTGGCGATTCTGATGCGGCTGCAAGGAGATGCGTTGCACTGCGTCAGTTCTGCTCACAGGTCCGCAGCTGGGATGTCAGAACACCTTCATGCCAACTTCCAAGGACCCAGGACTGGTCTGGCACCACTTGGGGGGCATGACTCACAGCAAGTCCAACAACAGTTATTCCACTAGCAGCCCCAAGGCACACAAAAGATGTGCCCTGGGAGTGCTGAAATGAAGGCTTGCTTCTTACTGTGTGACTAATTTTCTATCCCGGGACACTTAGTTTGTGACTTTTCTCCCTTCACTGGGAACCTTGTAGGGATCTGCCATTTCAGTTCGTTATGTAGGGCACATGACTTTCTTGGGCGCCATCAGAAAAAATCTGTACATTTTAAACACAATCTCTGGGGTTACGGGGCATGCCTTCTTCTGAGGACTTCTTTTATACATCCTCTGACTCACCCGCTGTTGTGCATTGCTATGTGCAGGTGCCCTTTCACTTTCCTGTAGGTATCACACACACACCTTCCTTATACAGGTGAATTGGGACTGCCCAGCAGGCTCCTTAAAGCTGTGTGACCCTTCTGGCCTTCATGCTGTCCATCCCTATCCTTTCAGGTGCTACGCGGGGAAGCAGTGTGCCTCCTGCTCTCCCATTCTTCCTTTTTTCACCATGTGTGTTGGGGTCCCCAGCTCCTTGCGGAGTCACTCTATTCGGCTCAGTGATCGTCCAGATGAAAGGAAAGTCTCCGGGCCAATTCAAGCTACTTCAAAGAAAACATTTTTAAAGAATGTGTTGTGGTTCCATGCTCTGCCGGGGGACCCAAGACCTCACCGTCTCCTCAGGAATGATTGCATAATCCTACTTAGGATTTCATCATTACAGTGGGTGCCCAGGACCTTCAGGGTACTCGCTGCAGGCTGTAGATGCCACGGGTGAATGGAAAAGATTTTTATATATATTTCCACTCCAATTAGGCTATATCGTGTTGAGATTTCTCCATTGAGCTCCTGTGTCATGACCCTTCTAACACTGCTCAAAGAATAGCATAGTTAATTCTGCCTCCTCCCCTTATTGGTGGTCCCACTACCTGTATCACACTTCAGGAAAGTCAAGGGTATCCAGGCCCTTTTACAGGTGGGTTGGCGTCTGACTCCCAGGCAAGATTATTTGAAGAGCCAGGTCCTCAGCTTCTTGCAGAACTCAAGAAGCGATGAGGAGGCTCTGATGTGAATTGGGTGGTCATTCCGTGTTTTGGGTGATATGTACTAGACCACGTAAACTCTGTTTTTGTGTACGCAGGGTACCTGTGCTAGCGAGAGTCTGGCTGAATGGAGGTGTCTGGGAGGTAGGCGGAAGTGTACGTGGCAGTTGGGGTAGGCAGGGCCTATGTTGTGTAGTGCTTTGTATGTGTGTGTGTAAGGAGTTTGAACTAAGTGTGTTTGTGTATGGAGAGACAGTAACGTTCTTTGAGGTGTGGGGTGATGTGAGTGCTGCGATGAAGGTTGAGGATGAGTCTTGTGGTGGCATTTTGGATAGTTTGGGGTCTGTTCCGGAGCTTTTTGGCAATTCCTGCGTAGAGTATGTTGCTGTAGTTTAAGCCTGCTGGTGATCAGGGCTTGAGTGACCATTTTCCTGGTGTTATCTGGTAGCCATTTGAGGATTTTTTGCAGCATCCTCAGGATGTGGAAACAAGTGGTAGTCACTGCGTTGACTTTTGTAATCTAGGATGATTCCTAAATTTTTGGCGTGGGCGATGTGGGTATGTGTGAAGCTGAAATGAGCCGGCCACCAGGTGGAGTCCAAAGCAGAGGTTTTCCTACCGAAGATCACCACTTCCATTTTGTCTGAGTTTAGTTTGAGGCAGTTGGATCTCATTCATGCGGCTACCGAGGTCAATCAAGTGGTGAAGTTGTTTTTTGTCATAGTGGTCTTTTCCGACAGGGAGAGTACCAATTGGATGTCGTCTGAGTGAGATAAGGTGACCAGCTTTTGAGAAGTCAAAACTGGGAAAGACCAGACATAGAAGTAGTGCTAGGGGCTGACAATTATCAAGGTATATATCTGGCCTTGTTCGCAGACAGGCCCGGCTTTAGAATTTTTTCTTTGGGAGGGCCGTTAAGAAGCATGGGTGGGCCATGAAGATGAGTGATTACTGGCCAAAAAACTAAGTATTTAATCGATCTGATATTTATTTTAGAGATTGGCCTCTGTCCGTGTTTGACATTTTTAACACAATAATCAGCACTAAAGGAGCTACATATTTCACTTTCTTTGATGTGCTTCCGGCTCTATGGAAGGGATGCTGCTTGACAAATCTTTAAGATGCAGAACTTTAAGACTGCAACATGCTCCTGGTCATATGGAGCAGCAGAAATGTTTCTGCTACCATACAGAACCACTTTACAACTTTTCATGTTTTTAAAAAACTTTGGCAGTTGTTACTTTGCAAAGCATTGAAGTTTAAAAAACGATGCAATAAGCCCAAAATCATCATTCATTTTTCAGGATATTTGCGCTGATCATTTGTGCATCATAGCAGCTGATAAACTCTGCTGACTTCACACCTCTCCCCAGGCCTGAAAGTAACCTATGTCAATGGTGTTAATCATTAAAATAAACGATAAGGGAGGGAGTCTATGGGGCTGCACGCCCTGTGAAACATTAAGTTGAAAAACGCCTGTTTTTCAGTTCTGAATGGCCTTGGGTGGGCCAGGGTATTCTTTGGGTGGGCCTGGCGCACCTGGCCCACCCTCTCAAACCGGGCCGGTTAGCAGATTGTGATTTGGTGTAAAACCATTCAGTAGTTTTTGAGATATTGAGAGTAAAAAATATGTGTATATTTTGACAGTAGGGCGCGCTAGAGTCTCTGAGACTCTTGCGGAAGCGCCAATTTAAAAATAGAGTGTTCTGATTGGCCCAGGGAGCTTTATTTTCCTTGGGCCATCTTGTGGGAGTCAGACTCCCCCAGAGAGCGAGTGCTCTGATTGGCTGCCAGTAACATGAGGAAAATGTTGCTGGCAGCAATCGCAGGACTCAGGGACTTAGTCCCTGTCCTGAAGTTCTTAAAAAAAAGATATATGGGGGCAGGGTAGGGATACCCTGATCCGCTAGGCCCTATGGGGGGACCCTGTGGCCAAAAACGGAAAACAAATGGCAAAACGTACTGAAACCCACGGGAGCGGGAAACAAAATGGCGGCTGGGCCAAATTTATTTAGTCTAAGCCTTGGGGAGTCTACCCTCTGGACTGTGTTTAAACGGAAAGGGGGGCTGCGCTGCCTCCCGCCCTGAGCCATTAGAGATCCAGGGGAGGCCACCCCCGGGGCTGATCTTATTATTTATGTGGAGAGAGCCATGTGGCCCCCCTCCCCATGCGGCCCCCCCTCCCCGTGCCTCAAGAGGCCCCGGGGAGCCCACCCCAGGTCCAACAATTTTTATGGGGAGAGCGGCCAGTCATGCCCCCTCCTCAAGCCAAAAATGCACAAAATGGTGATGGGGGGGGGGGTGCATGGCCCCCCTCCTCGAGCCTCTAAAGGCCCCGGGGATGATCTCCGGGGCTGATTCCTTTAATGGAGGGGGGCCACACAGCACCCCTCCCTGAGCCATTAATTGTCCTGGGGGCCCTATCCCCCATGGGCCTGCTTTCTGGCTATGTCTTGGAGTGCTCTCCCTGCCAGCACTAGCTCGGGCAGGGTAACATGTATTTGCTTTAGCTTGGCGGGAGCATTTTTAAATCTCCCTCCAACCCGGAGCACCCGCCAAGTCCACTCCCAGCTGGTGGGAGCTTCAAAACTGCTCCTGTACTCTGGGAGCGGACTTTAGAACTGGTGTCTCCTGTCCGCAGTGATGATGGCAGGGAAACAGATCTAAAACTTGCTCTAGCCCGCAGGGGCCAGCATTATTAGCAGCTCCCTGCGGACGGGAGCAATGCCAGCTCCTACTGGATGCAGGGAGCCAGCGGGGGTTGCGGGGGCCTCTGGGCTCAACTCGCGGCACCCAGCAATAAATTAGCATCTGTAGATACCTGGTGGTATCTGTATGCTGTGGTGCGAGGTCTCCATCGAAAAGCCAGGTCATGAGGAAACATTGGGAAGACGGAAGAGCTTGCAGAAAAGGCAAAACGGATGGTAGAAAAACTAGCAGAAAAGGCGAAACAGAGGGCAGAAAAACGAGCAGAAAAGACAAAACAGAGGAGAAGAGGGGAAACAGAGGGCAGAAAAAATGAGCAGAAAAGGCAAAACGGGGGCCAGAAAAAGGCAAAACAAAGTGCAGAAAATCGAGCAGAAAGGCAAAACAGCAGAAGAGGGCAAAACAGGGCAGAAAAACAAGCAGAAAACGCAAAACGGAGGGCAGCAAAAATGAGCAGAAAAGGCAAAACAGAGGCAAGAAAAATGAGCAGACAAGGCAAAACAGAGGGCAGAAAAACGAGCAGAAAAGGCAAAACAGAGAGCAGAAAACTAGCAGAAAAAGACAAAACAGAGGGCAGAACAACAAGCAGTAAAGGCAAAACGGAGCAGAAGAGGGCAAAACAGGGCAGAAAAGGCAAAAAGGAGGGCAGAAAAACAAGCAGAAAAGACAAAACCGAGGCCAGAAAAACGAGCTGAAAAGGCAAAACAGGGCAGAAAAACAAGTAGAAAAATGCAAGACAGAAGGCAGAAAAATTATCATAAAAGGCAAAACACAGTTAGAAACGAGCGGAGGAGGCACAAACAGAGGGCAGCAGGTAGACAGGCAGCAGACGGTAGCGGATTGCGGGCAAGCTGGAATGGAGAACTGTCGCACCGGGGCGATGACACGAGGACCTGTGATAGTGTGGTGGTTGCCCTGGATGGGCACCCACCCTTTAAGGTGCCGGGCCCCTGGGGGATGGGGTCCCCGGGGACAAACTCGGCCTGGGGAGAGGGGCTGTGTGTCCCCCTCCCAATTCAATATGATGCTGGGCCCGGGGGATGGGGTCCTCGGGCCCAAATCAGCCCGGGGCAGGGGGGCCAGGCCTCTTTCCCTTCAAAATGTTGCTGGGCCATGGGGTTAGGGTACCCGGGCCAAAATTGGCCAAGGGAGGAGGTCACATGCCCCCACCCCATAAAAATGGCACTGGGCCCTGGCAACTGGGTCTCCGGGGCTGACACCGGCCTGGGGGGGCCTCATAACCCCCATTAATATGTTGCCAGGGCCCCAGGGGCTGGGGAACCCGGGGCTGCGTGCCTCCCTCCCCCATAAAAATGGCACCGGGCCCCCAGGGATAGGGTCCCTGGGGCTGAAATCGGCCAAGGGAGGGGGGGCCGCTGTCACCACAAAAATATCGCCGGGCCCCAGGGGATGGTGCCCAGAAAGGGGGGCCATGTGCCCTCCTCCCAATAAAAATTGTGGCTTGCCCTGGGGGATTGATCCCCGTGGCCGAAATCGGCCTGGGTATGCGAGCTGCGTGCCCCCGCTCCCCATAAACATTAAGTTGGTCACCAGGGGATGGGATCCCCAGGGCTAAAATAGGTCTGGCGAGGGGGGGCCGCGCAGCCCTCCTCTCCTTTCATAAAAAAAAAATGGTCACGGTGTAGGGTCTCCAGGGCCAGGCCTTATGGCCAACCCCTCAGTGCGCATGGCGAAAGGCCATGTGCAGCGTGGGGTTGGCTGTATTGGGGGGAGTTGGCTGCAGGGATTTGCGTTTACTTATAGTAATCAAAAATTACTTTGTTAAAAAAAAAAAACTAGAAATTCACTGAAAAAAACCAAAGGTTAAAGTAACGTTATAGTTAGGTGATTTTGTCAGTGACAATATTAACGTTTTGACCTCACATATGACATCACTCATAACATGTTTTATGACATCATTTATGAAATCACTGATGACATCATCCAGTGAGTGTGTTTGTTTTATAGTTTACATAGTGGCAGGTAACTACCATAGTACTTCTCAACCTAATTTTGTACAGCCTGTGTCCAGCTAATGGGTGTAAGTGTTTACAAATCTTATGTGCTCGTAATGCACCATAGCTGTGTAGAGGTATTGAACATGTTATAAATGTTTGCATTCAAGAGTAACTCTGTATTGTATTTATTATGCTCCACACAGCTTTTTGGTTCTGTAGAAAAAATTTCCAAGAGGAGAAAGATTCTACGTAGTAGATACTAACTTTTGTAAGCAGCCTTGATTTATTAGAGAGAATGGCGATTCTCCAAGCATAGTGAAATGAGAATCAAGCTCAAACATACATACATCAACTCAACATAACCACAATATCCTTTTAACAAACTTTCACACAAGAAACGAAAGAATAAGACTTGGCTGTTTCAGGAGCAGCAATTAAAAGAGGAAGAATGTTGGGATTTATGGACTTGTGTGTTCCAGTTCTAGTGTTTTTTTCTATTGTGAAGTCTTTGAAGGTGCTGCAGGAGTGGCAATAAAAGATGTTATGCTTAATGGTAGCCTCCGGTCTTGTAATGAAATCGTGTCAGCATGATAATTTATACTTAACATAGAAGAGTGTGTGCACCAGGTACTAACCTATGTACATATGCTTGTTTTACTTAAGAAGATGGGCTATCCGTAAAGTTTTCACCACAATATGAAGGGTGCAGGTAGTATGATTTTTAGCACCTTCAGATCTTGGTTATGTTTAGCAAATTGTGTCTTTTTTTTTACCACTATTGCATAGAATGTACAATGTTCTCAGTAGATTCTTTTGAATACTCTGTGGTGTATTTCTTGTGAGAGTTTCAGTGCTTGCAAACAGTATAATAGAATAGTATAGTATAAAAGAATGAACTCTCTCCATAGAATAAACACTGTTTACTGTACTCAGTTCTCTCCTGATATCCGCTTCATTTCTTAATTTAGGTTCGGTGTTTGTCAGGGGTTTCATACAGATAAAAGTTGTCCGTAGTAGGGCATTTGTTTTGGAATTTGCATTCACTATTTTGGCTTTCTGTGAACAGTTGTACACAGATTGAAAAGAAAACTCAATGAGGGTTTCCCATATATATGTGGTTGATTGTTAACGTGAACTATGCTACCTGTAAAGTGTCAATGTTGCACATAATGCTTGTTTTCAACACCTAAGGAGTTGTTTCTATGTTGGTAGTAATGATGCCTGATCTTCTCCTAAGCTATTTTGTACTTACTGTCAGACCTCTAATAACATAGTAATTTATACAGCAATATGTGGAAAACAAAGTTTGGATGATGTCATCAGTAATGTCATCAGTTATGTCATTTGAGATGTCAGTGATGTCATAGAACATGTCTGATTGATGTAATTTGTGAGGTCATAAGCAGTGCATGACTGGGTGCAAGTTATAGTTAGCTCTGCTAACTATAATTGGTCAATGTTTCTTTTTTTCGTTCAAAACATTAATGTTGACTGACATTCACTTTAGTATAACGTTTTTTTTGTAGTGAATTTCTAAGGTTTTTAAAAAAAAACCTCAAAGATTCATTTATCACACCTAGCTATAACATTACCTTAACCTATGTTTTTTTCAGTGTGTGTATATGTCAAAACATTACCCTTGGAGGCATAGAGTGACGCATAAATTATGCAAAAAAGAAGCAGAAAACTCTGGGTAGTTCCCAAGTTTAGATGGAAGGCAGCTCCTGTATAGAGCACCCTCAACACCAGCGACACTCTAAATTTGCTCACCTCAAATGTCTGCTTTTCCATCAAAGTTTTTAAGCTCCCTTGTGTCTGGACAAAGCTAAACCTCTCTGACGAGCTGTAATGACAGCGAAACACGTGTCAGGGTTTGCTTTTATTCATTTCAGGTTGGCTTGGATGGTATTTTACCAATCCAAAGCTGTAATACTGTGCCTGGAGTGGTAAATGGCTGTTGTCATTTTACAGCTCGGCATGGATAGCACTGTGCTAATCCTATGCTTAAAGACTTTGCTGTAGAAATGGCAAAAGACTTTGTCCGTTTCTATCTCGGCGTGGATAGCACTGTGCTAATCCTATGCTTAAAAACTGTGATAGAAAAGCAGACATTTGAGTTGAGCAAATTTAGAGTGTCGCTGGTGTTGAGGGTGCTCTATACAGGAGCTGCCTTCCACCTAAACTTGGGAACTACCCAGAGGTCTCTGCTTTTTTGTATATAATGTGTGTATGTATGTGTATGTGTATATGTGTGTGTGTGTGTGTGTATATATATATATATATATAGTCACTGAAATAAACAAATGTTACAGGGACGTTATAGTTAGGAAATGGAATTTAAAAAAATTAGAAATTCACTGAAAAAACCAACGGTTACACAGACGTTATAGTTAGGCTCAGGTTTCACTCATACAAAACCAGAGAAATTCAGCAGTTATAGTTTCTATCTCGGCGTGGATAGCACTGTGCTAATCCTATGCTTAAAAACTGTGATAGAAAAGCAGACATTTGAGGTGAGAAAATTTAGAGTGTCGCTGGTGTTGAGGGTGCTCTATACAGGAGCTGCCTTCCACCTAAACTTGGGAACTACCCAGAGTTCTCTGCTTTTTTGTATATAATGTGTGTATGTATGTGTATATGTGTGTGTGTGTGTGTGTATATATATATATATATATATATTTATATATATATATATAAACAGAAGAAACACCCTCATGGCTGGCACTCACGGGCAGATAGGTTCAAGGCCCTCGTCAGGCTGACGGCTCTCATGTACACGGACCCCTCAGAAGCATTGGTTGACGCGTTTCGGGAAACAATCCCTTCATCATGAACCATTCAAAACGGCAAGCGGCAGGCAAATGGGCTACAGCAAGTCCTCCTTTTATTTCATTTTGATACAGGAAGTCTGTCTCAAGTGAGTCACAATGCATACTGGGGCATGTAGTCCATGAAAAAACATATAAATCCCAAGTGGGGTGTCTGCCGCCTCGTTTCTGCACAAAAGTTGTAAAAAGAAGGGACCAACGAGTTCCGCTAACAGCCGTAACACAAGGCAACCTCCAGGCCACCCCAACCGCTATCCTGCCAAGTGTAACAGGAGCGGTTCCGCTAGGATCTCGCAGCGGTGCCATGCCGTGGCCGGGTTGAGGCCACATATTAAACAAACAGAAGAAACACCCTCGTGGCTGGCACTCACGGGCAGATAGGTTCAAGGCCCTTGTCAGGCTGACGGCTCTCATGTACACGGACCCCTCAGAAGCATTGGTTGACGCGTTTCGGAAACAATCCCTTCATCATGAACCATTCAAAACGGCAAGCGGCAGGCAAATGGGCTACAGCAAGTCCTCCTTTTATTTCATTTTGATACAGGAAGTCTGTCTCAAGTGAGTCACAATGCATACTGGGGCATGTAGTCCATGAAAAAACATATAAATCCCAAGTGGGGTGTCTGCCGCCTCGTTTCTGCACAAAAGTTGTAAAAAGAAGGGACCAAAGAGTTCCGCTAACAGCCGTAACACAAGGCAACCTCCAGGCCACCCATACCGCTATCCTGTTAGCGGAACTCTTTGGTCCCTTCTTTTTACAACTTTTGTGCAGAAACGAGGCGGCAGACACCCCACTTGGGATTTATATGTTTTTCATGGACTACATGCTCCAGTATGCATTGTGACTCACTTGAGACAGACTTCCTGTAACAAAATGAAATAAAAGGAGGACTTGCTGTAGCCCATTTGCCTGCCGCTTGCCATTTTGAATGGTTCATGATGAAGGGATTGTTTCAACGCGTCAACCAATGCTTCTGAGGGGTCCGTGTACATGAGAGCCGTCAGCCTGACAAGGGTCTTGAACCTATCTGCCCGTGAGTGCCAGCCACGAGGGTGTTTCTTCTGTTTGTTTAATATGTGGCCTCAACCCGACCACGGCATGGCACCGCTGCAGATCCTAGCGGAACCGCTCATGTTACACTTGGCAGGATAGCGGTATGGGTGGCCTGGAGGTTGCCTTGTGTTACGGCTGTTAGCGGAACTCTTTGGTCCCTTCTTTTACAACTTTTGTGCAGAAACGAGGCGGCAGACACCCCACTTGGGATTTATATGTTTTTTCATGGACTACATGCCCCAGTATGCATTGTGACTCACTTGAGACAGACTTCCTGTATCAAAATGAAATAAAAGGAGGACTTGCTGTAGCCCATTTGCCTGCCGCTTGCCGTTTTGAATGGTTCATGATGAAGGGATTGTTTCCCAAACGCGTCAACCAATGCTTCTGAGGGTCCGTGTACATGAGAGCAGTCAGCCTGACAAGGGCCTTGAACCTATCTGCCCGTGAGTGCCAGCCACGAGGTGTTTCTTCTGTTTGTTTAATATGTGGCCTCAACCCGGCCACGGCATGGCACCGCTGCGAGATCCTAGCGGAACCGCTCCTGTTACACTTGGCAGGATAGCGGTATGGGTGGCCTGGAGGTTGCCTTGTGTTACGGCTGTTAGCGGAACTCTTTGGTCCCTTCTTTTTACAACTTTTGTGCAGAAACGAGGCGGCAGACACCCCACTTGGGATTTATATGTTTTTTCATGGACTACATGCCCCAGTATGCATTGTGACTCACTTGAGACAGACTTCCTGTATCAAAATGAAATAAAAGGAGGACTTGCTGTAGCCCATTTGCCTGCCGCTTGCCGTTTTGAATGGTTCATGATGAAGGGATTGTTTCCCAAAACGCGTCAACCAATGCTTCTGAGGGTCCGTGTACATGAGAGCCGTCAGCCTGACAAGGGCCTTGAACCTATCTGCCCGTGAGTGCCAGCCACGAGGGTGTTTCTTCTGTTTGTTTAATATGTGGCCTCAACCCGGCCACGGCATGGCACCGCTGCGAGATCCTAGCGGAACCGCTCCTGTTACACTTGGCAGGATAGCGGTATGGGTGGCCTGGAGGTTGCCTTGTCATACGGCTGTTAGCGGAACTCTTTGGTCCCTTCTTTTTACAACTTTTGTGCAGAAACGAGGCGGCAGACACCCCACTTGGGATTTATATGTTTTTTCATGGACTACATGCCCCAGTATGCATTGTGACTCACTTGAGACAGACTTCCTGTATCAAAATGAAATAAAAGGAGGACTTGCTGTAGCCCATTTGCCTGCCGCTTGCCATTTTGAATGGTTCATGATGAAGGGATTGTTTCCCGAAACGCATCAACCAATGCTTCTGAGGGGTCCGTGTACATGAGAGCCGTCAGCCTGACAAGGGTCTTGAACCTATCTGCCCGTGAGTGCCAGCCACGAGGGTGTTTCTTCTGTTTGTTTAATATGTGGCCTCAACCCGGCCACGGCATGGCACCGCTGCGAGATCCTAGCGGAACTGCTCCTGTTACACTTGGCAGGATAGCGGTATGGGTGGCCTGGAGGTTGCCTTGTGTTACGGCTGTTAGCGGAATTCTTTGGTCCCTTCTTTTTACAACTTTTGTGCAGAAACGAGGCGGCAGACACCCCACTTGGGATTTATATGTTTTTTCATGGACTACATGCCCCAGTATGCATTGTGACTCACTTGAGACAGACTTCCTGTAACAAAATGAAATAAAAGGAGGACTTGCTGTAGCCCATTTGCCTGCCGCTTGCCATTTTGAATGGTTCATGATGAAGGGATTGTTTCCCGAAACGCGTCAACCAATGCTTCTGAGGGGTCCGTGTACATGAGAGCCGTCAGCCTGACAAGGGTCTTGAACCTATCTGCCCGTGAGTGCCAGCCACGAGGGTGTTTCTTCTGTTTGTTTAATATGTGGCCTCAACCCGGCCACGGCATGGCACCGCTGCGAGATCCTAGCGGAACCGCTCATGTTACACTTGGCAGGATAGCGGTATGGGTGGCCTGGAGGTTGCCTTGTGTTACGGCTGTTAGCGGAACTCTTTGGTCCCTTCTTTTTACAACTTTTGTGCAGAAACGAGGCGGCAGACACCCCACTTGGGATTTATATGTTTTTTCATGGACTACATGCCCCAGTATGCATTGTGACTCACTTGAGACAGACTTCCTGTATCAAAATGAAATAAAAGGAGGACTTGCTGTAGCCCATTTGCCTGCCGCTTGCCGTTTTGAATGGTTCATGATGAAGGGATTGTTTCCCAAAACGCGTCAACCAATGCTTCTGAGGGGTCCGTGTACATGAGAGCCGTCAGCCTGACAAGGGCCTTGAACCTATCTGCCCGTGAGTGCCAGCCACGAGGGTGTTTCTTCTGTTTGTTTAATATGTGGCCTCAACCCGGCCACGGCATGGCACCGCTGCGAGATCCTAGCGGAACCGCTCCTGTTACACTTGGCAGGATAGCGGTATGGGTGGCCTGGAGGTTGCCTTGTGTTACGGCTGTTAGCGGAACTCTTTGGTCCCTTCTTTTTACAACTTTTGTGCAGAAACGAGGCGGCAGACACCCCACTTGGGATTTATATGTTTTTCATGGACTACATGCCCCAGTATGCATTGTGACTCACTTGAGACAGACTTCCTGTATCAAAATGAAATAAAAGGAGGACTTGCTGTAGCCCATTTGCCTGCCGCTTGCCGTTTTGAATGGTTCATGATGAAGGTATTGTTTCCCAAAACGCGTCAACCAATGCTTCTGAGGGGTCCGTGTACATGAGAGCCGTCAGCCTGACAAGGGCCTTGAACCTATCTGCCCGTGAGTGCCAGCCACGAGGGTGTTTCTTCTGTTTGTTTAATATGTGGCCTCAACCCGGCCACGGCATGGCACCCCTGCGAGATCCTAGCGGAACCGCTCCTGTTACACTTGGCAGGATAGCGGTATGGGTGGCCTGGAGGTTGCCTTGTCATACGGCTGTTAGCGGAACTCTTTGGTCCCTTCTTTTTACAACTTTTGTGCAGAAACGAGGCGGCAGACACCCCACTTGGGATTTATATGTTTTTTCATGGACTACATGCCCCAGTATGCATTGTGACTCACTTGAGACAGACTTCCTGTATCAAAATGAAATAAAAGGAGGACTTGCTGTAGCCCATTTGCCTGCCGCTTGCCATTTTGAATGGTTCATGATGAAGGGATTGTTTCCCGAAGCGCGTCAACCAATGCTTCTGAGGGGTCCGTGTACATGAGAGCCGTCAGCCTGACAAGGGTCTTGAACCTATCTGCCCGTGAGTGCCAGCCACGAGGGTGTTTCTTCTGTTTGTTTAATATGTGGCCTCAACCCGGCCACGGCATGGCACCGCTGCGAGATCCTAGCGGAACTGCTCCTGTTACACTTGGCAGGATAGCGGTATGGGTGGCCTGGAGGTTGCCTTGTGTTACGGCTGTTAGCGGAACTCTTTGGTCCCTTCTTTTTACAACTTTTGTGCAGAAACGAGGCGGCAGACACCCCACTTGGGATTTATATGTTTTTTCATGGACTACATGCCCCAGTATGCATTGTGACTCACTTGAGACAGACTTCCTGTATCAAAATGAAATAAAAGGAGGACTTGCTGTAGCCCATTTGCCTGCCGCTTGCCGTTTTGAATGGTTCATGATGAAGGGATTGTTTCCCGAAACGCGTCAACCAATGCTTCTGAGGGGTCCGTGTACATGAGAGCCGTCAGCCTGACAAGGGCCTTGAACCTATCTGCCCGTGAGTGCCAGCCACGAGGGTGTTTCTTCTGTTTGTTTAATATGTGGCCTCAACCCGGCCACGGCATGGCACCGCTGCGAGATCCTAGCGGAACCGCTCCTGTTACACTTGGCAGGATAGCGGTATGGGTGGCCTGGAGGTTGACTTGTGTTACGGCTGTTAGTGGAACTCTTTGGTCCCTTCTTTTTACAACTTTTGTGCAGAAACGAGGCGGCAGACACCCCACTTGGGATTTATATGTTTTTTCATGGACTACATGCCCCAGTATGCATTGTGACTCACTTGAGACAGACTTCCTGTATCAAAATGAAATAAAAGGAGGACTTGCTGTAGCCCATTTGCCTGCCGCTTGCCGTTTGAATGGTTCATGATGAAGGGATTGTTTCCCAAACGCGTCAACCAATGCTTCTGAGGGGTCCGTGTACATGAGAGCCGTCAGCCTGACAA
This sequence comes from Calotriton arnoldi, assembly GCA_963921515.1. NCBI lineage: Eukaryota > Metazoa > Chordata > Amphibia > Caudata > Salamandridae > Calotriton > Calotriton arnoldi. Next base: position 1,088,611 of record CAWUFW010002717.1, read on the forward strand.
GGGCCTTGAACCTATCTGCCCGTGAGTGCCAGCCACGAGGGTGTTTCTTCTGTTTGTTTAATATGTGGCCTCAACCCGGCCACGGCATGGCACCGCTGCGAGATCCTAGCGGAACCGCTCCTGTTACACTTGGCAGGATAGCGGTATGGGTGGCCTGGAGGTTGCCTTGTGTTACGGCTGTTAGCGGAACTCTTTGGTCCCTTCTTTTTACAACTTTTGTGCAGAAACGAGGCGGCAGACACCCCACTTGGGATTTATATGTTTTTTCATGGACTACATGCCCCAGTATGCGTTGTGACTCACTTGAGACAGACTTCCTGTATCAAAATGAAATAAAAGGAGGACTTGCTGTAGCCCATTTGCCTGCCGCTTGCCGTTTTGAATGGTTCATGATGAAGGTATTGTTTCCCGAAACGCGTCAACCAATGCTTCTGAGGGGTCCGTGTACATGAGAGCCGTCAGCCTGACAAGGGCCTGGAACCTATCTGCCCGTGAGTGCCAGCCACGAGGGTGTTTCTTCTGTTTGTTTAATATGTGGCCTCAACCCGGCCACGGCATGGCACCGCTGCGAGATCCTAGCGGAACCGCTCATGTTACACTTGGCAGGATAGCGGTATGGGTGGCCTGGAGGTTGCCTTGTGTTACGGCTGTTAGCGGAACTCTTTGGTCCCTTCTTTTTACAACTTTTGTGCAGAAACGAGGCGGCAGACACCCCACTTGGGATTTATATGTTTTTTCATGGTCTACATGCCCCAGTATGCATTGTGACTCACTTGAGACAGACTTCCTGTATCAAAATGAAATAAAAGGAGGACTTGCTGTAGCCCATTTGCCTGCCGCTTGCCGTTTTGAATGGTTCATGATGAAGGGATTGTTTCCCAAAACGCGTCAACCAATGCTTCTGAGGGGTCCGTGTACATGAGAGCCGTCAGCCTGACAAGGGCCTTGAACCTATCTGCCCGTGAGTGCCAGCCACGAGGGTGTTTCTTCTGTTTGTTTAATATGTGGCCTCAACCCGGCCACGGCATGGCACTGCTGCGAGATCCTAGCGGAACCGCTCCTGTTACACTTGGCAGGATAGCGGTATGGGTGGCCTGGAGGTTGCCTTGTGTTACGGCTGTTAGCGGAACTCTTTGGTCCCTTCTTTTTACAACTTTTGTGCAGAAACGAGGCGGCAGACACCCCACTTGGGATTTATGTTTTTTCATGGACTACATGCCCCAGTATGCATTGTGACTCACTTGAGACAGACTTCCTGTATCAAAATGAAATAAAAGGAGGACTTGCTGTAGCCCATTTGCCTGCCGCTTGCCGTTTTGAATGGTTCATGATGAAGGGATTGTTTCCCGAAACGCGTCAACCAATGCTTCTGAGGGGTCTGTGTACATGAGAGCCGTCAGCCTGACAAGGGCCTTGAACCTACCTGCCCGTGAGTGCCAGCCACGAGGGTGTTTCTTCTGTTTATTTATATATATATATATATTATCTACTGGTGGTCGCCAGTAGATAGTTATAGTTAGGACCTAGATTCCATAGGAAACTCGTTTTTTGTTTTCTCAATATCTTTGGCGCCGGTTTACGAATTTTCGCGAAATTTTCAAAACTCGTAGCCTGCTCCGGTCAGCTCCTGTCTTGAAAGTTTCGGGGTGATTCGGGAAGCGGGGGCCGAGAAAAAAGGGGGGTCCCAAAACGTGTTTTCTCCATGTTAATTCCCATAGGAAATTTTAGACACGGCTACAGCTCGAACTGCTGAACGGAATTACACCAAATTTGGCAAAAAGGTAGCCCTTGTTTCAGAAAGAGACCTTTTTTTTTAAATGGAGTAAATCCGTTCAGTAGTTCCTGAGAAATTCAAAAAATAGAGGTCGGAAAATCTATTTCCCATAGGAAACTTTAGACACGGTTACAGCTGAAACTGCTGAACGGAATTACACCAAATTTGGCAAAAAGGTAGCCCTTGGTTCAGAAAGAGACCTTTTTTTTTATATGGAGTAAATCCGTTCAGTAGTTGTTGAGAAAATCCAAAAATAAAAGTTTCGATATATAGAGGCACGGTGGATCCGCGCACCCTCCCGATCACGCGCTTTATTCTAATTGGCTGTCAACACTCCAAACCAGGAAGTGTTGGCAGCCATCTTGTGACTTCGGTAGAACCGAGTCACAAGAAAAAGAAACACGAAAAAAAGAAAAGGGGGCAGGGTAGAAACACCCTGACCCCCTAGGCCTGCTCAGGGGGTCCCAAAAAAGAATTTTTTTTAAAAACAAAATCGGCCGAATTCGCGCTGGGTGCGCGAATCCCGCGCTTCCTTGGATTGAAGCCCCCGGGTGGGCCAGGTCCCGGGGGCAGTGAAAAAAAAGTGTGGGGGGGCCCAATCCCTCCCACATTGCCCCGGGGACCGCCACCTCCCCGGGGCTTGATTAATGAGTTGCGGGGGGCTAATTTGGAAATGCGTGGGGGGCCTCCAAAGCCCCCTAAGCCCCGGGGACCGCCACCCCGGGGCTTTCATTAACTTTTTGCGGGGGCACACTCCCCCCCCGCAGCCCCGGGGACTGCCACCCACCGGGGCTTCTTTTAAAAAAAAATATATACCCCCCCACACGCCCCAGGGACCGCCACCTCCCCGGGGCACTAAAATGCTAATTTGGGGGTTCGTTACGGACCCCCTCCCGTGGCCGAATCCGTCCCCGGGGACCCCATCCCCCGGGGCATGGCCACACTTTTAAATACATTTTTATGGAGGGGGGCTGCGTGGCCCCCCTCCTCAGGCCTCCTTTTGCCCCGGGGACCCCTTGCCCCGGGGCTGGCCCTATCCTTTGGGGTCCGTGGGGGGACCCCAACTCCCCCACGGACCCTGCCGGCTCCCCGCCTCCTGCGGGAGCCGGCATTGCTTTCCAAATGGGGAGGTGCTAACATGCAGCTCCCCATGTGGAAAAGCAATTTGCTTGGATATTGGAAGCGAGAGCAGGTTTCCTGCTCTCGCTTCAATATCCAAAGCAGTTTACTATGACAAGACGGGAGCCGCGAGGCTCCCGCCCTGCCATAGCAAACTACAGTGTCCCGGGGGTAGGCACCCCGGGACACTGCAGGAGCCGGCCCTGGGGGGTGGCGGTCCCCAGGGCCATTACAGGCTCCAGGAGGGGGCCGTGCGGCCCCCTCCCTCCATCGTCAAAGCCCCGGGGAGGTGGTGGTCCCGGGGCTCTGGGGGTCCGTAATGGACCCCCATATTGAAATTTTTAGTGCCCCGGGGATGTGGCGGTCCCCGGGCGTGTGGGGGGGCTCGAGCCCCCCCGCACAGGGAATTTTTTTTAAAAATAAAAAAGAAGCCCCGGGGGTGGCGGTCCCCGGGGCTGCGGGAGGGCCAAGAGCCCTCCCGCACCATTATTTTTTAAAGCCCCGGGGGGTGGCGGTCCCCGGGGCTTGGGGGGCCTTCGAGGCCCCCCAAAATTAAATATAAACCCACCCCCCGCATGCCCCCGGGACTTGGCCCACCCTGGGGCAAAATAAAAAAAAATTCGGCGGGATTCGCGCACCCTAAGCGCATCCCGCCGATTTTTTTTTTTCCCCATAAAAAATGCATTTTTCTGCCCAGGGGGTCCTTGAGGGACCCCCTGAGCAGACCTAGGGGTCAGGGTGTTTCTACCCTGCCCCCTTGGTGCGATTTGCGCACTTGTTTCTGTCCCTCGGTTCTACCGATGGACAAAATGGCTGCCAACACTTCCTGATTTGGAGTGTTGACAGCCACTTGACAGCCAATTAGCATACAGCTCGTGATCGGGAGGGTACGCAGACCCTACTCGGCCATAGATATATATGTGACTTTACATTTGATTTTCTCAGGAACTACTGAACGGATTTACACCATTTAAGCAAAAGGCACGACACTGAACCAAGGGCTACCTCTTTGCCAAATTTGGTGTAATTCCGTTCAGCAGTTCGGGCTGTAGCTGCGACTAAAGGTTCCTATGGAAAAATGAATGGAGAAAACGCGTTTTGGGACCCCCTTTGTTTCTCGGCCCCCGCTTGACGAATCACCCCGAGACTTTCAGGATAGGAGCGGACCGGAGCGCCCCAACAAGTTGGAAGCTTTCGCGAAGATTCGTCAACCGGCGCCAACGTTATTTCAAATAGAATGTTGCGGATTTCCTATGGAAAATAGGTCCTAACTATAACTATCTACTGGCGACCGCCAGTAGATAATATATATATATATATAGTCACTGAAATAAACAAATGTTACGGGGACGTTATAGTTAGTAAATGGAATTTAAAAAAAAATTAGAAATTCACTGAAAAAACCAACGGTTACACAGACGTTATAGTTAGGCTCAGGTTTCACTCAAGTAAAAAGGAGAAATCCCTTGGTGAAAAAATATACTATAACTGGGTCTCTAAATTTCCCAGTACAAAGGATTTTTATTGCCCATATATTAGAAAGATACTGAGTTAAGGTTATTCCTACACAACTGTAGATTATATTAAAAATATTGTTTTATTTAAAATTTATCACTCAATGTATAAAAGCTCATTACACTCAAAATAGCATCAATTTCATATACCAATAAAAACCTGTGTTACAAACATTCAAATAACAACACAAACTGATAAAAGCAACACAAATGTTAGACACACATAAAAATCATTACAGGGATTATAGTCACTAAAATAGGCCAACACACACGTAACGGAGAGACAAATATAGACAATACAATTTGTCATTTACAAACACATCCAGTCGAAATAATTCAAATACAGATCCTAGATAAAATTTCTACTCTTTATCTATAGGATAAGCTGTTTCCACGGATTGTGTTGAATGGAGCGTTGACGCGTTTCGATGGTTCTAACAATTTCCCATCTTTTTCAAGACAAACAATTGGTCTCTCTTGGCTGGCACTGTATGGTTGCCTTTAAACTCAATCCTGTAGGCAGATATTAATTATATTAATATTTTATATAATTAAAAAGCTACATTTTAAAAGAAGGGCTAACTGGTTATAATACCATGATTTCATATTCATTATTTTTCAAATATATCAGTTTCAGTACCCACTACATTGAGTATTTAGACAAAATATATTCAGTATTTCTACAATTACAGAAACATGAAATACATATTTTATCCAACATTTTAGATCATGCCTATTGGTGTTATACCTTATTTCATTTTCCTGCCAACTCCATATATATTGATTGGTTGGTCATATTAGGATACTCTGGTCCTGAGAACCTATTTAATTAAGAAGTGAGGGAGTGAGGACTCTCTCCCAGGTATGTTAGGGGACCTAAATTAAAACAATAGTATTGCACATTCTACTAAATAGAAAACTAATTTTATGTTTTTTCCCTAGATTGAAAAGTATTGATTTTAATGCAACACTTTCAGTGAAATAACTATAAATAACGTTCTGCCTAGAAATTACAATAAAGATCCCATCACTAACTTTACAAGGTGAGAAGAGGACTTTGTGTATATAACGTGCTCATCAATCTAGTGTGTTACAATAATTAGCAACTCTTGTAGTATTAATTTTGGATATATATTTTACAGGTTCTCAGGACCAGAGTATCCTAATATGACCAACCAATCAATATATATGGAGTTGGCAGGAAAATGAAATAAGGTATAACACCTCCAGGTTGTTTGTATAACCAGTTCTTACACTGGATTTATATGGGTTAGGCCTCCCCCTTTTTTCATTAAGATGGTGGGATGTACAAGGATGGTAGATGGTATCATAGGCATATACCGGAATGGGTCTATCTGATAGATCAAATAGGCATGATGTAAAATGTTGGATAAAATATGTATTTCATGTTTCTGTAATTGTAGAAATACTGAATATATTTTGTCTAAATACTCAATGTAGTGGGTACTGAAACTGATATATTTGAAAAATAATGAATATGAAATCATGGTATTATAACCAGTTAGCCCTTCTTTTAAAATGTAGCTTTTTAATTATATAAAATATTAATTTAATTAATATCTGCCTACAGGATTGAGTTTAAAGGCAACCATACAGTGCCAGCCAAGAGAGACCAATTGTTTGTCTTGAAAAAGATGGGAAATTGTTAGAACCATCGAAACGCGTCGATGCTCCATTCAACACAATCCGTGGAAACAGCTTATCCTATAGATAAAGAGTAGAAATTTTATCTAGGATCTGTATTTGAATTATTTCGACTGGATGTGTTTGTAAATGACAAATTGTATTGTCTATATTTGTCTCTCCGTTACGTGTGTGTTGGCCTATTTTAGTGACTATAATCCCTGTAATGATTTTTATGTGTGTCTAACATTTGTGTTGCTTTTATCAGTTTGTGTTGTTATTTGAATGTTTGTAACACAGGTTTTTATTGGTATATGAAATTGATGCTATTTTGAGTGTAATGAGCTTTTATAATTGTTTTTGTATACATTGAGTGATACATTTTAAATAAAACAATATTTTTAATATAATCTACAGTTGTGTAGGAATAACCTTAACTCAGTATCTTTCTAATGTATGGGCAATAAAAATCCTTTGTACTGGGAAATTTAGAGACCCAGTTATAGTATATTTTTTCACCAAGGGATTTCTCCTTTTACTTGTCAATAGTACCCTATTCCCCTGGTTTGAACAAAGGGGTCCCTCTTTTTCTTATTGTATCAGGTTTCACTCATACAAAACCAGAGAAATTCAGCAGTTATAGTTAGCTGAGCTAACTATAACTCACGCCCCCGCAATGCACTGCTTATGACCTCACATATTACATCACTCATGACATGGTCAGTGACATCACTGATGACATCATTCACAGAATCTCTGACGCACCCACTCATACCCCCCCATCTACGTTTTGACATGCAAGGAATATATAGAGGTGATGGAGTTCACTTTACAGGCGAAGGGAACAGGGTGTTTCTAGGCAACCTGAAACTTTGCATACAGTCTTATATGTAGCTGTCTTATACACACTCTTAATGCAAAGGCTCTTGTCAGAGCCACCCAAGAGCCCAAAATGTTGTTCATTTTCTTGTTAAAAGATTTTTTGGGGGAATTTTTGAAATTCACGGCGACGTCGCTATGATCGCGTTCATGTCGTTAAATCGCAAAACAAATGCTAACATTCAATGACCACCACCACATTAAAAAATGTTAACTTAAAAAATGTATTCTACTACAATACAGACATTACTAACACACATCAATGCTTTAAAAACATATTTGTACACATATTTTTCTAGTAAGTTTCTTAAGAAACTGTTTAAACCCTACTTCCCGTTTTCGAGATCACACAGAGTCGCGATGACACCGGTAACCGCGACGATCGCACCTTTTTTAGGGGTGCAAAACACATATATGTACACAGTTTACAGTATTTTAGACACTAGGGGTTTATTACTGCACTGTTTAAAGTCATATTTTTGTAGGGAGTTTGTATAAAAACAACCATTTAAACCGATTTTCCGTTTTCGCGGTGACGCGGGGCGTCACAATGACGTAGGTACCCGTGGTCACCGCAAATATGTCGCTAAATGACAAAACAAATGCAGACATTCAATAGCCACCACCACATTGAAACCTTATAACTGCAAAATGGATTATAACCAACACACTAAACACATTACTATCTAAATGACTGTATAATAGCATGTACAACTCCCTTAATATGTCGATTACACACTGCATAACTTTTTCAGTGTAATCTGACTGCATGCATCACTGTGTCTCTCATTCACTGTATAAGTATTTGAAAGGATCTGTGAGACAGTGCATCAGTCTATCAATACTTCTGTAACGAAATGCGTGGGTGCATCAGTGTCACAATGGGTCTGTCATTGGTTGCGTAAGTCTCTCACTCAATCTGTGAGTAGGTGCATGAGTGCCTTGCCCATTTGTAAGTAAGTATATGACTGTCTGACTGGATCTGTGAGTGGATACATGAGTGTCCAAGTGGGTGTCTGAGTGGGTGAGTGAGTGAGTGCATGAGTCTCTTAGTGGGTCTATGACTGGCAGAGTGAGCGTCTGAGTGGTTCTGTCAGTGGGTGCGTGCATCTCTGAGTGTGACTGTGAGTGGGTACATGAGTCTCTAAGTGTATAACCGACTGGGTGCATAAGTCTCTGAGCGTGTATATCTGAGTGAGTTTGTGAATGGGTGTGTGAGTTTCTAAGTGTACGAGTGAGTGACTGAGTCCATAAGTCTCTGAGAGGGTCTGTGACTGACTGTGGGATTGACTGTATGGGTGTGTGAGTAGGTGTATGAGTGTCTGAGCGGATCTGTAAGTGAGTGTATAAGTGTCTCAGTGGGACTGTAAGTACATACGTGAGTGTATGAGTGGGTCTGTAAGTGGGTGCATGAGTCTCTGAGTGGGTCTGTACATGGGTACTGAAGAAGGCAGGAGCAGTGGAGTATGAAGGGCCTTGGGATAAATGTTGGCCCCTGGAAAGGTTGGGGGCCCCCCAACCCGCAGGGGCCTGCATTATGCCCCTAGGCAGGAGTAATGGGTAGATCCCTTGCTGCTGTGGCTTACATTTTTGGCATTAGCAGAGATGACAAGTAAGAATCTTGATTTCTTCTTGGACTCAATAATGTCTTATGATTTACTCAGATGTAGGACATTATTACAAGTTTCCCTTCATCTCTGATGAGACTGGTAACTCCGGTTAATGGCTCCAGTAGAAATACATGGCTTGCAGATTTACTGCAGAACCGGTGTTTTTCTTCTGGAAAATTAACTTGCATGCATGGAATTACCAGTACTACAGGTATCGGTAACTCTGGAGGATGGAGTAACTGGATGATTTTCCAAAGGCACTTGTGATGAGGCTGTTAGATTGAGTTTTATCCAACTAGGAACCAAGGATTGCTGTGACTGTCGAATGGAATGTGTCCTTGTCTGCCTAAAGTAACATGTAATTTAGAGGGTATTTTGCTCACTCGTCCCTTTTTCCTTAAAGCAAGAAGCATCCAGAACTAGCACATGAGAATTTTTTATGAGGAAGAACAATGTGAATATATGCATTTCTCTTGCTTGCTCTAGTGGCGGCTGGTGACATTTGAAAGGGGTGTGGCGTAAAAGTTGGGTATGACTTTTAACTAGTGGGCAAACTCAATGGACAAACGTGGAGGTCTGGGGGGTTCTCCTCCTTCGAACAAATTGAAAAAAGATTGGCAAATGGTGCTTTTAAAAGCAAATGAATTTAGTGAGAAAGCAAAGTTTATAAAGCAGTGGGAACTTGAATTATTAAACACATTAAAAAGTGCCCCATATCTTACTGTATTAATATGTTCAACAGTTACTGTTATGTGCAAATTGTACAGCGCAACAAATTCAGGCCCTTTGAAGTGTTTGCTTGTGTAGTGTCTTGCACTGCATGCGGCATCGACTTTGGAAGAAAATTCTCCAACCATGCTTCGGGAAGCACCCACATCTGGTGGCTGCAGACAGTCATATAGAAATATGTGCAGACAGGTCTTTAAGTGGGATGAAAAAAGTGGGGGCTCTCTAAAAGGGAATATATAAAATAAATTTCTGTCATTCCCATAGTGTGGCACCCAACCGGTATTTTGGTTTCTCTCTGAGATGTTATTGCATCCAGATATATAACACAACAACTGACATGCACCTGAAACCTGCCAGTACTATTGGCTTTGTCAATGGTTGTTTGCTGTTTAAGATAAATGAGTAACAAAAATGAATTGTTATAAATAATTAATATTGGAAATGTTTCAATTCTGAAATTGTGAGACCGTGAATTAAATATTATTTAGGCCTGTGGAAGGAGTATTGTCCTTCAGTAATGGGTACTTTATGTTGGGTATGTATGCCCTTTTTCTTTGCACATCTCGTCTATCTGCACATCTTCAACCTCATGTCTTTCCTCTTCAGAACCTACTTTTCACCCCCCCCGAATGCACTTCCTTACATCTCCATCACTTCACCACCCCCAAACATACTCTGCAATCATTCACATCTAAGCACTTTATTTTCTTTTACTTTTGCCTTGTAAATATTTTGACATCTGTGTACCCCTTTCACGCACATTTACACAGAATTGCAATTGGAATACATGACCATTACGTGAGCTCTGCAGTGAGGCCAACCCATTGACAGGCACTTTGCTTTGTGTAGTAACGAGGTCCAGACATGTTGATGTAGTTCAGGATGATTTATTGTAGTAGGTTACATGTCCTGTAGATCAGCCCCTTCAGGAGCAGCCAGCATGCTGCTTAGCCCAATATCAACTGTGGCTTTTCTTAACACTCCCAACATTCCGTAATACATCATCACAGTAACATTCCACTGGCTGAGCATGTGGTGGAAAATGGCATACATAAACATGGACAGGAAACTAGGATACTACATTTTGCCTTCAGCCTCAGCACCAGAGCTCTTAATCAAAGTCCCTATAAGTACCTGGCACAACTCAAAGTATGCACTATACAAGAGTAAAAAGATGCACGATAAAAATACAGAAACATAACATGATAAAATAGCTAACCCTTTTGGGGAATGCAAGATTAAGGAAAACATCTGAAATCAAAAGGAACTAAATCGCTGACCTTTATAACATTCATTATTCGTAAATCAATCCATGATTTTGGCATTAATGCTAAGGGCACGATGATAGGTCCAGATTTAACGCTATACAGCATGTAACTGTCTTTACTATAAGCACATATTTCTATCTTTGTGCTTGAATCGGATATGTGGATCAACTTTGAAAGGGAACAAAAACCCTGCTCCTCTGCTCTAAAGGGGCCAGCAACTTGCAGCCAGGGCCTGCGGTGTCACAATGGGGGAGGTTAGCTTGACCAGGGGTCTCAATACAATATGCATTAACACAAGATTAGCATTACAGTACTTACAATTACCGAGGACAAGGCTCCAAATCACATGTTCTTGCATCCAGTCCTACCGTGTGACAAATGGGAAAGGGTGGAATCTATGCCTGTGAATGTTGGGCATCTGGCTCATGCAGACTCTGACTCACGAAACTGTGATGCTGACAGCGTCACAGGCCTACAGCGGATACCACCACAGACTACAATGGCAATGAAGGGCTTTAGAAAGGTAAGCCCTGCATTGTGAGTCACATTGCAGAAAGTTGATTTACTGTCTAGCTTCCATCTCCTGCTTCAGAGTGAGGCAGGGCAGGCAGCCTGGGACAGACAGCCCAGACTTAAATACATCAATTTGTTTAGAGAGACAATCGTATCTCTAAATAAATTGATCTATTTAATATTTTTTGAGGTAAACGTGTAGGAATTTCAGAGAGGAGCACAGCTCCAGAGCCATGATAGAGAAACCACCCCAGGCTTTCTCCTTCTAACATATGAAAAGTGAAGCAAATGAGATATTGTGCATTTAAAAATGATGGTACACTTGGGAACCTAACTTTAATGAAATCTGTTTCAACCTCTGCTGAGTTACTTTTATTTTAAAATGTAACTTGTGTTTTTCTAAAAGAACGTATTTTTAATGTGTTTTTATATATGTATAACTGCCTGTATATGGTAAATAAACTGGAATTCTATACACAAATGTTTCTAAAACATTTTACTCAGTATTTTCTTTAGCTAGTTATGATGGTATATATGAGAAGGATATATTGCCAACTAGTAACAGCATTTTCTTGCAGATTCATGATCATATTTTTGTTGCTGTTGTATGCCCAGCTTCTTCTTTCCGTTGTCTCAAGTCTTCTGATGGTAACTGAGTGACTCAGGCTTCAAACGTTTGGACTAGTTTTGGGGTCTTTGTCTGGTGTAAGGTGATACCCTATACCCTATAAATAATGAACCTGTAAAAAATATTAGATACCATCCAAGAAACAACAATACCTTACTTAATAATATGTTCCTGTAACAATTGTTAACCTGGTGTGGCTTTCAACGTGATCGAAGTAGTTGCACGTAGAACCAGTTTCTTGGAGTACTCATTATGTTGTGTTTCACTGTATCTTTTTAGGCCTCCATTGAGCCAAAGGGAGAAACATATGATGTTGTGCTGAAGACCACTGCTGTTGCCCCATTTGTCTGGCTGGATGTAGGCGACATACCGGGGAGATTCAGTGACAATGGTTTCTTAATGACTGAGAAGGAGCGTGTTGTTGTCTTCCACCCCTGGGAACCCACCAGCGCTTCGCAGTTAAACCATACTCTGAGCATCACAACCCTCATGGACATCTACTGACAGGACCTGACATCCTATGTGATGTGCCCCATTGAAGAGACACCAGGCAAATATATGAACATAAGGATGAAAGCTGCACACATTGTGGTTTGAGGTCACTGTATACATCGATTGTTCTCATGGAGTAAGGTTATCACTCATCTTTATCAGATGTTACAGTACTATTGAAAACAATGTTTGGATATTGTGTAAAACACCCCAATTTTTTTTTTGATGATACCAGATACTTTTGATTACTTTGCGTTATTTTGCTGATGCCCTCAGTTTGCCATTCAGGTTATTGGGCTTCGTGAAAAGAGGACGTGGTAGGCCAAACACCAAGGAGCCTTTTTTCATTTTGTGTCCTACCTTAATGATTGTAAAACATGCCAGATTAAGAGCACTGGATCTAAAATTCTTTGTCCATTGAACCAGCATGACATGCAGAAACTATTATTCCTAGGCAACTGTCTGCCAATAACCTTAAAATTCTCTACTCGAGTGACTATGGAGGGTTAGAGATGTATTTATTTTCATTCAGTCAGTGACCTAGATGTCATTAAATGTGCCAAATATGAGTGTGGTGTTTCCTAGGGGTTCTTTCAGCTTGATGCACTGAATGTTGATGTCCCAGACTAAAGGAGATCTTGTGCCTTCTCTATGATTCTGCAACGTGGGATCTTGATTAATGTTCATAAGCACCAAATGTAAATCATGATTAAAGTTCATAAGCACCAAAAACTTGTGTCCAGGATCCTCGAACACTTCAGGTGTCTGAAAGACCTTTTGACGTTAATTCTTGCAAAAAGTACAATATGAAGAAGTACAGAGAGACAACATGATCGGGTCCGCGTCTTATCTGCCATTGGCTTTCATGCGTTTTTCATGGTTTGTTATAACTTGGATGGGATGTTCCTCAAGGTCGAGGCATGTTGTGATTAGTTACTTTGTTCCTTTTGAGTTCCCGTTGGATTTTGCTGATGGGGCATCAAGTAGCCCATTACTTGAAACTGAGTGCCAGTTTGGATATGTGACCAACATATTGTGACCTAAATATTAGCTAAAAGAACAATTGATGGACAGAATGCAGAACAATGTCATACATTCACCCCAGTACAGAGATCTGGGCCTAAATCCATCGTTTTTTTGCTCACCATGCCGTTTCAAACCGTTGAAACCCCGAAACTGGTCCTAGGATACTTTTTTCCGGTCCAGGGAGGACCTGGCTCGGCAGTTCGGGCTGGACTGTTCCCATGAGGCACAGGGTCAAGACTGATTTGCATATGGCCAGGTCTAAACTGGGGTGGCATGGTGAGCAAAAGAATGATGGATTTAACCCAGATCTCTTGACTGGGGGTGAATGTTTTGATTTGTTCTGCAGTCCGTCCATCAATTGTGTCTCTTTGCTTTCTCGCCCTAGGTGCGCCAGGTATGCCCAGACGTGGGTCCTGGGCTCACTGTGCCACTGGAATCAAGCTATCCTGGCTGAAGAGGGTGAAACCCCGAAACCGGTCCTAGGATGCTTGTTTCCGGTCCAGGGAGGACCTGGCTTGGCAGTTCGGGCTGGACTGTTCCCATGAGACACAGGGTCAAGACTGATTTGCATATGGCCAGGTCTAAACTGGCGTGGCATGGTGAGCAAAAGAATGATGGATTTAACCCAGATCTCTTGCCCTGGGGTGAATGTTTTGATTTGTTCTGCATTCCTTCCATCAATTGTGAGTCTTTTGCTTTCTCGCCCTAAGTGCGCCAGGTATGCCCAGACGTGGGTCCTGGGCTCACTGTGCCACTGGAATCAAGCTATCCTGGCTGAAGAGGGGTGAAACCCCGAAACCGGTCCTAGGATGCTTGTTTCCGGTCCAGGGAGGACCTGGCTTGGCAGTTCAGGCTGGACTGTTCCCATGAGGCACAGGGTCAAGACTGATTTGCATATGGCCAGGTCTAAACTGGGGTGGCATGGTGAGCAAAAGAATGATGGATTTAACCCAGATCTCTTGACTTGGGGTGAATGTTTTGATTTGTTCTCAATTCCGTCCATCAATTGTGTGTCTTTTGCTAAATATTAGCTGACAAAAATATTGTGTCATAATCACTATGTACAAAAATATCACTCAATTGAAGATAACCCCTTAAGTGTTGAGGTTTGTAAACCTCCCCCCCCGCCCCACACACACAGTGCTGAACTCTATTTTGATGTTTGGGACAGTTAGTGCCTAAATAATACGTTTTTTCCACAAATGGTATTCAGGCCAAATTTGTGTCCACTTTTCCCCCATGTTGGGAATTCTAAAGGTGCCCAGGTTTTTGGATTCCCCTGGAAGGAACTGAGAAAATAGCCAAAATGTAGCAACATTTGGATTTGTATGTGAAAAATGTGCTGTAGAAGAAAGTAAGTGTGTTGCTTTTTTTTTATTTAGAATGAAATCAACAAAAGTTGCTCAGTTCACCCTCTTCCCAGATTCCAGGACCACGGTTTTTGCATTTTTCCAAGTGGTAGTTAATTTTCCTTTTTTTGTGGCTTCTTCCTACTTGCAGTTTGTGATGGAAACGAGTGTGAAGCCCATGAGCAAACCCGGAAAGTTATACATTTCTGAAAAGTATACAAAATTCTGAGCTCAGCGAGCGGCCCTTTGTGTAGCTCACTCATGGTTTTCCTAACGAAACAAATTGTTAAAATCATGATCTAATGAAAGTAAATAGGAAAAAATATACATTTGTGATAATGTTCTCATCTGTAATTCTTTACCTCTTGGTGGACCTACAAACGTAAAATACAGTTAAGTCCATTAGACTCTTCTGATCGCAGTTATATACATTGGGGCATATTTAACATGGTTTTGTGTCGCCCTTCCGCCTCGCGAGGGGGCGCAAGGGCAAAGCAAAACCTTGAATGACATTTACCAAGCCACGCAAGGCCACCTTGCTTGGCCCTGCGTGGCTTAGTAAATGTGGAGTAACGCAAGGTAGCGCAAGTCACTGCCTTGCGTTATTCTGCCCCAGAGAGGTGTTCCATGGGTCGAACGTGTGTGTTCCCATACATCCACCCATGGATTTGGTGCATTCCCAAATTTTTCTTTAGTGTTAGACCTGGGAATGCTTGAAAATGCTATGCCTCCCAGGGGAAGCGTAACAAGAAGATATATGCTTATTTCTCCTCGTTTTTCTTTCTTTCTGTGTATGCTGCACTCTTCAGCAAACATAGAAAGAGGAAAAAGCCTCGGAGGATTGTTTTTGTGCAGGAAGGTGTCCCTTTCTGCACAAAAACAATCGTGCCTACAATGCAGACACCTTTGCACCATGGTGCAAGGGTGCCTGCGCTGGAACAGTTTGTCCTCCAGCGCAGGCAGAGAGCAGAAATACGCCATATAATGCTAAATATGGTGCATTCCTGCACCCTCCCTTTCACACAGTGCAGCAAGGTGGCTTGCTGCATTGCGTGAATATTTGATAGATATGCCCAAGTTTTTGTTGGTTGTCCAAAAATGCTCAATATCCTGAGCCATCACTGAGCTGCACCTTATGATTTTTCATTGGTACCGTCCATGCATCAAATCATTTTTCAAAATCTAATAAATGAAAAATGAGTATGAATAATGTTTGCCTTTAAATGTGAGGCAGTTTACCTTGGAGCTGGCAGGTTGGAAGGAGTTGTGGGCTAAGACTACTGGAATAAACGTCTACAAAACTCAGAATTTGCCTCCAATAATTCTTGATCTCACCAGGCAGCGCTAGCGAACCTACTTAAACCCACATTCCGGAAAATTCATCTGAATCACTTTGGAGCCAATCACCGTTGGGAAAGAACTTCTGAGATATTGACCACCTTCGGGGACCTTTGGAACACCAGCTCCACCGCACCACCATTACAACTGCCTACTACACACTTACTTCTGCAGTTTTGGCTGGGCTTGCAAGTGCTTTGAACACCAATACAAATGTGCGCATGGAGCCAGCCATAATTATTAATTCACAGCCTTCCGCATCAACAGTATCGTAAACATAATGATGCCCAGCACACTACGTTGCAGGCCAGACTGCAGGAGCTTTGGAGGCGGCCATCTTATTTGTATTGTTTGTGCTGTTATTGGCTGGTGGTGCGTCAAGGAAAACTTCTGTACTAGACCATCAGAATTTTTAGATGCTGGCTTTAACTAAAAAGCATTCTTCATACAAGGAAGCACTTTTCCATTGGATCTAGTGCACAGATACACATTCAGTGGGACAGTACTACTAAATGCAACATTTTAATACAAATACTTATTTAAGTTATTCATCACCTTTACTTTCTGAGATCTTTTTTTAATCAAAATAATAATACAACAAAAAGTAAAATAATGAAGAACATGGAAACAGATTATTGAACATCATGTCCTGTGTCAGCCCTTTCTTAGCCACTCCAGATGATCCACTATTGAAATAGTAGGAATGGAAAGAATAATTTATTAACTTCGTAGAAACTATAGAGGATGTTGAAATTACACCCGAGAAAGAAAAAAACACTTCCACATGCTCTGGCTCCAGATGAAATCAAAATCTACAATAGTTTGGAGAAAAAGGCTAGACCATCAAGCAATGGGAATGTGTTCATAAACGCTATAGCAGACCTAGATGAGTATGAGTCTCCAAGTGTTGGTACAGCAATAGACCATTACAATTTCTTTCACTAGAAGAAAGAGAATCTACTGATGTATAAGTTTCCTCTTAAAAAAAACATCTCGAGAATTGTAGATTTGTTTCACTTCACGATCAGGTTACAATTGGGACCATACAATTATGCTTGTTAACAGTGAAAGTGAATTAGATTGTCCCTAAAAAAGATCTGATTTTTGTTATGTGCAAGGCTGAAATTTTTCAGGTTGTATCGACACTTAGGAATATAGTGGGGAGGCTGAAGCAAAAGAGCTATAGCAGCAAGAACACAAATGTCACGAAGAATACTAGGGATGACAAAATAAGGGGAAGTAAGAAAAAGGAAACCCAACGGAAATATTATGGGTGTGGGACCACAGGATACCTGGCTTTTAGTAAAAGCTGCCCAGCTGTTACCAAAAATACTCCGGTGTAGTGTTAAGGGCTACTTTATGAAGATATGTAGACGAAGCAATAGAGTATGTAAAGTCAGGTTGGTGAGCAAGAACAGGATGAGCAAAGGGTCTGATTCAGAAGTTCTAAAACAGAAGACAAGGGTTGTGTGTTGAGTGCCGGAATGAGTCAGACACAATTTTGTAGCCTTAATAAGGAGTCTAGAAGCAAACATGTCTGAGAGGTTAAAGTTGGTGGAATCAGGCCATTGACTATAGCAGTCTCAGGGCCACCCTATACGACTGTGGACTAGTAGATGTGAGTAGGAAAATTTATAGGAGCTTTAGGACAGGAGTTACTGCCACTGGAGATTAAGGCAGATAGCTTCAAGGGTGATCCCCTCCAGTGATTCAATATAGATTGGTCACATTTGAATTTAAGAACAGGAAAGCTTTAAGGAAACTATGTGGCAGATGACGGACCATTTGTCTAAGGTAGCTAGACCAACAAGCCTTAGGGATCATTTTAGACCAGACTAGACTGCAGCAAGTGCTTGTGGTAGACAAAGAGGTGAATGAAGGGCATGGAATACTTTCAATCTTAAAACAAGCATTGGCACAGCCAATAGTTCTGGTGTCGGCTGTCAGCCTTCTGGCAATTCTTGTTTTATTTTATCATGGTTTTTGCAAATCATTACTGTTTGGGAATATGCCAAGTCCTCATCAGTCAAAAAAAAAAATCAAACGGCAAAAAGGTTTTTTGGTCTAAAGAAAACACACATATTACCATACTACTCCCTGGCACGCGAGGGAACTACTTTACAGTCAATCAATTTGGTATTGGTTACAAGCCTCTTGCCTTTGCATAAGAAAGAAGGCAAGAAGAAAGAAGAACGAGAGAAAAGGCAAGAAAGAAGGAAAGTGAAATAAAAAAAAAGGAAGGAAATCGAAGGTAGACAAGAAAAAAGAAATTAAGAAAAAGAAAGACAAGGAAGAAAAGAAGTCAAACAGGACAGAAGGCAAAAAAAAAGGAAAGAAAAGGAGGAAAAAAGAAAGGTAAAATAGAAGGTAAGAGAAGTAAAGGGAAGGAAAGAAAGAAGGAAAGGAAGGGAAGAGTGAGTGAAAGGGAAAGAAAGAAAGGAGAAGGAAAGAGAAGGAAAGAAGGAATTAAAGGCAAGAATGAAAGAAGTCAAGAGAATGAAAAGCTAGAAAGAAAGAAAAGAGAAAAGGCAGGAAAGAATAAATGTAAGGAAAGAAAAAAGCAAAGAAGGAAAAACGAAGGCAAGGTAGAAAGGAAAGAAAGAGAAGAGAAAGAGAGGGAGAAAGAAGGGAAGAGAGAGAAAAAAGAATGAAATAAGGCAAAAATAAAAAAAGGCAGGAATGAAAGAATGAAAAAAGAAAGGGAAAATGAAGTAAAGAGAAAAAAAGAAAGAAGGAAGGAAAAAGATAGAAGGAAAGAAAGAAGGAGAAAAAGAGAAAAGTAAAATGATAACTTAATGCAGAACAGTTTCAAATTAACACAATCTGGTATGCTGTCACATAGCAGGTCAGAAAATCAAAATACTCTAAAAGGAATTGTCCTGCTATCACACTAGTCTCTAAACACCAAGACAACACTAAAGTAATTATAAAGTAATAAAAAAACACTGGCACTGAAGGGAACTAGCTTGTGTGTAAATGTGCTGTTTGTGAGAGAGCAACATGCAGTCACTCACAGTGAGGTTAAACAGTTTTATAATTAGTCTAACCCATTGCCCCATACTAGATGCTCTAGTGGGCGGAAGCAAAATGTGAGTGACACAACAACAGACCAATTAATGAAGAGCGGTGGCTCAAAGCCACTATATCTGAGTATATTACACATATTTTAATGAAATCAAAATGTCTTGGCTAATGTCAGACCTAAAATGTCAAAATAACCAAAAAGGGGCGCGAGAAGTAAGAAAGAGTGAGACCACTCAACTTCTAAATAATAAGCAGAGTTAATCAAAGGGGAGTGGAGCCACTATAACGTCCTTCCTATCCTGAAAAACCTTAAGAGTTTTTAATAGGACTCTCGTCGCATGCTTCATCATCGAGGCCACATCTGAAGCACCTAGGGGCAGTTTTACAATAAACTAATGCAGCACGACGCAGCAAGTCATTTTGCTGCGCCGTGCTACGTTAGTTTGGAAAGCGCAGCGATGCGACATATTTACAACAATATGTCGCATCTCTGTGCTTCTCCCTGCGCTGGCGCACAAACAGCTGCCATGCGCCGGCGCAGGCACCCTTGCACCATGGTGCAAGGATGCCTGCGTCATGGAGATTGTTTTTGTTCAGGAAGGGAACCCTTCCTGAACAAAAACCATCAGAGGTGATTTCCTCTTTCAATGTGTGCTGCAGAATGCACCACATATTGAAACAGGAAAGAAAAACGAGGAGAAATAAACATTTCTCTTCGTTGCGCCTCGCTACGCCTCTCCTGGGGAGGCGTAGCATTGACACGCATTTCCAGATTTACGATTCCTCATAAATCTGGAAATGTGTCTCGTTCCATGGGTGTTGCGTGGGAACACCCACAGCAACACCTATGGAACGCCCCTTCCACGCAAAGTGCTGCGTGTGAAGGGGCCATATTTACAAGGAGAGGAAAAGTCACGCAGGGTGGCTTTTCCTCTCCTTGTAAATATGGAGAAGTCGAATGCGCCTTCAGTACGTCACAAAAAGTGACGTACTGGTGGCGCAGGGGGCTTGTAAATCTGCCCCCTAATTCTCTAACCTTTATAATACAAAGTGATAATGTTACATTATGATTCTATCACTACATGTGGGAATGTGGTGTCTATAGCTATGGACTGCAACCCTTTTTTGTATCACGACACAACGCGCCATGGGATTCCGGCACGTATCATGGTGCTGGACTTGCAGTCCTACCCTTAATGAATTTGTAGTGCAAATTCACACCTGGGGCGCTCGCTGTCGCGGTTCCAACTACATCTTGGGCCCTGCAATTTTGGATGGATATTGACTACACCGTATTCTCGGTGTCGGCATTATATATGGTTTGAAGCAGGGTTTCTCCAAGTACATGATAGATACAGTGATCCGGAGCACATGCCATTTATCTTTGGCTATTGGATGGGCATGGTTTCTCTGGAAAGTTTCGTACACATCGATACCCAATTCGTGGATACCATTGTTGACTCTCCTTTTTAATTACTCTCGTAGTGACTCAGCTGTCCGTTATTCATCCAATTGGTTTGACCACAATTTTAAAGGCCTACGGTCTTGCGTGATACCATTGATGCCCTGAAGAAGTCCATCTCTTTGGACGAAACGCGTTGGCTGGTCTATCCTGTTTGTTGATTAACAGTCAGATTAATAAAAAGACGACTTGAAAAGGAGGCAAAGACTCTGGACATAGATTGTATAATTAATAATGTTTTGATCTGTTGGTGCACCTAAATGTTTTTTATCTGATACAATTTGGGTCCAATAGGACTGCACCTGGACAGTGGGTGCTTTTTGTGAGTGCACACACATTGGGGTACATTCCCTTTCCTGCGGTGATAGATTGGGGATATAGGTTAGGTGTAATTTATCATAGGGTGTCACTGTCAACTTCTGTATGAGTTAACCCTTTTTTGTATGTTTACTTTCGTCTGACTTTGTTTTTAGGAACTGCTGCACACACTAGTCAAAATACACCATGATGGTTGTTTGGTGTTTTGTGGATTGTATGTAATATATTTTGAAGTTCTTACCCGTTCCTCATCAATTTGTGACACTTCTCCCATTTTTTATAGACACCCACCAAAAATATTGGAACGTAGGAGTGTGAAAGTGTACGAGATGCATGAATGTTTGCGATTCTTTTCACACTTTAAACGGTCATTAACTCTGAATATTAGTTATTGGATCCAAGTGGAGGACATTTGGTTTACAGGATCTGTTAATTTACACGGTCTTGACAAAAGCCATAGGGTCTGGTAGGGGCAGAAATTACTTAAACATGTAGACACTGGACTGCCTACAGAGCCGTGATGCAGTGGCCATCTTGAAATTCTCTGCGGACCTGCATAGGCACGTGTCAAACTGGAATGCTGTTGTAACTAGTCTGCCCTGAAACGTGGGAACATGTCGGCCACCTTGAAAATCTCATGGGCATCTAATACTGCTCAGTGCAATATTTTTAATTTTTGGAAGCAGCATAGTAGTAATTTAGAAGATTATCATTACATTCCTGTCATCTAAAATAGATGGAAATAGGCTAATGTGAGAATGCTAACTTAATGTGTCCCCAGGAAAAAAAAATAGGGAATGTGAAACCAAGTGCCAAAAGGAATGTCCATGTGTCTCCAATATGTCCCCTTAGCACCCTGTGTGAGTAAACTGTGAATCATTACCTATCAGTATGTCATATTGTGACTCCTTACATAGAAACCCATACGTGTTAATTCAACTGGGTCCATGAAATGGTATTTATACCGTGGATATGTGTGCCCAACCTGTATATCCACCATTGTTCTTTTTCTAGAAATGGTTTGCTCAAGTCAGTATTGGATTGGTGAGGCTGTATGTGTTCTATAACAGTCCAATGAAAATCACTGACAGTTTGGTATTATGGCAGACCAGCGAATACAGCAATCTAGCCTTGACAATCCCTTCTTGTTTAGGTGTTTATTTATGGCTTTCTCCTCTGAATTGTATGAGTCTGTATTAGTGATTCTGTCTCCGGGTCAAGATTGGAAGGATCGGGCAATTAATTTTATCTATCAGTAGCAATTAATGCTGTGCCTGAACGTAGCAATAGGGATAGAAACTGTGTATTTCCTATATAGCCAATTGTCAGTTTTCCTATGTAAGCCTAATTATGCACATTGTAGGCCGCTTTTGCTTTGAACACGCTACCAGATATCACGCTTGTTTTTGTGCCACATTGTATTTTCACACATAGTCAGCATGTTTTTGTATTTTGTTTTTTTCCTGGGATTTAGTCAGAACAGCCTAGGCAAGGTCAAACAACATTGCTCCTTGTTATTTTCTGTGGTCAGTCACTAGCACCTAGACATAATAGAGAAACCCAGGTGCTGTTTTTGAAAACACATATTTTGTCATATAACCCGGGACATGCCATTCTAAAAAACACAAGAGAGGAGACTTGTAGACAGAGCAAAGGTCCTGATCAGAAAGGGTTGCATAGGCTGAGATGTAGCGCAACTATCGATTTATGCTAAGGTTTGGGGTCCACCAATAAGCCCAGAGATCTATAATCACTTAGTTTTTGTAGTGAGGGTGGGTTTAGGCAAATCTGTCAGATGATATAACTGGGCTTTTTATTTTATATGGTCTGCTAATCATGCTAATGATATTACTGACCTGTATGTGTTTTCTAGTTGTGGTGCAATTATTGCATATTACAGCACAATAGTTTAAATAAATATTGTAAACTTCCTTTGTGTCTCTTTTCCATTTATTGTTGAAAGGTATGAGTGAGAGAACGAAAGGGGGTGACCCACTACTGTCATCCCTGAGAGGACCGAGATTGTTCCGTTCTGGGGGGGCCAAATCACTTATCTCTATGGAAAGGTTAGGAGGGCAAGCGAGGCATTATAAGCTAGTCGGATTCGGGCTCATAGTAACTGATGTGGTATAATGACTCAGTCCCTACATGCTGATGTTCTATGGTCCCAAGCATAGCTCTGTACCTGAGCAGAATCCCTGTACATTTAACAGTTAAACCTGTTATAAGATGGCTGCCGAGATCCACACCGGTTGAGAGACCATTTTTCTCAAAAGACGGCAGGTGTAACTGATCATCTGAGCACACACTGCACTATTTAAGGACTAGCTTGAGCTGCCTATCCACCACATTCAGGAGATGCGGTCCACGGAGCTAGGTTGAAAAGTCCCCACTGAGCATTGGTGTAGTAAGTATTACCCCTGGGTCATTTTGCTAGAATGTTTTTCTTCTTTGCTAGTAATGTAGGGTTATCTCTCTCATGTTTTCACAGTGACCTTTGATCCCAGCAAGCCCCCGCATTTGCTCCCATGAGGCCTGGATAGTCTCTGTTGCCAAGTATGCCCCTTACCTAAAACACTTGGAGCCTGATGGCTTACATTCATGCATTTACTCTCCTCTTTGTGTGTGTATATATGATGAACTGTGTGAATACACTTGGATAATGAGACTGCATGATACTTTGAACACTAGCTGTTACAGCTACTTTAAGCCACACCAGGTCACTTACCCTGGCTTGTAGATGATGGTATCTATAAGGTTAGAGACCTTAGTTTTAGTGTGTAGTGGAGTGCACGGGTTTCATTGTTTAAACTATCCATATTCTAATACAGACATATTTTTGTTTCTGTGTTCCTTCTCCTTTTTTTAGGATTCTTGAAGTGGATAATCTCCAGTTTTTAATTAACTCACCCTGTATAGAAGGGTTAGGTAACTATCTTGTGATCTTTCATGGAATGTGTGCAGATGCATAACTCCTGCTCAATATAGGTTAGGGGTACAAGGGTCTTAGAAGTCCTGATAAAATCTGTACATCTTGTGAAGCAGATGAAACATGTCAACCTAGAATAGACAAATTGGCTAAGTAAATGCCTGTTTGTGTCGCATTATGTTTTTAACCATATCACAAGGCCCCTCTTATTAAAGAATTGGGTTAGGGTTCCCTGGAGATATTTAAGTTTTCAGTCTTAAGATCCCATTAAGAATACAGAGAATCTCAAAGTGCTCCCTCCCACTGTGAGCTTGAGCCCACCTGGTGGTGAGTACTTCACCAGGTGAGGATCGGATGATGAAGCATGTCACATGATTAGTATGTGGGTGAGGGTTCTATAAGAACACATGTACTGTGCTTGGTGAGCACTAAGGAGCAGGGCATAGTGACTGCTCATTTTGGGAGACACCCTCCACTTTGAGTTCTCACACCCTCAAACAAAAGCCCAATTTCTAACAGAAGGCCACATTGTCTGTAGGTGTGGCAAACAATGTAAGATGCTGTCACTTGATTAGATCATTATGCGCTGCCATTTAACTGGCCTGCTGAGTTATCACACTCAAGAATGACCAAATGATCAACTGGAAATCCGTTCATAAATTGAGTCATTTTGATATTAATACTGCTGCAAAAAAGCTTCTGTTTGCTTGCTGACTGATACCACCTCTGAAAACTCAAGTTGTTTGCTTGATCACTATAATGAACACATATTGAGGAAGGTGAAAAACTCCACCAAGACGCGTCACCACTCTCAGAAAATGTTTGCAACCAGAATATCTTGAAAGCTATGTTTTCCATTATTAAACATTTAGGGAAATTCCCACCTATTCACAAGAATCTAGTTCGACAGGTAAGTGAAACCAGTTTGCAGACTCCTTTGAGCAAAAAAGAAATTACAATTAAAGCTTGAGTGTCCAGTTTTCAATCAATTTGCACAATTATATAGAGTCCCAAAATTTTCTCCATCCACTGCAGGCTGTGCAAGATGCAGCTCAGAGAGTGTAAAAACAGCAGTACTGGGCAATCTATATCAGTGCCCTGACCAGAATATGCACCCCTCACTAATTCTGTCATATTTCTCTTCGACTTCTCCACATCGTCGGCCGATACAAGGTGGATTCAGCGCTGGAGGGCTTTAAGGACAGCAGGCCTTTCCATGGCCCCTCGCCAGCCCCAATCCACCTTTGCTCCTTTTGTGGTTATGAGAGGAGTTTCCAGTCACGTATACTATATCCCCCTTCCAGCCACTGCACCATGCATTCTTCTCGGCCTCTGCGTGGCCAAGGATGCGATACCCAAAGGCCATGTGTTCGGGCAGTCAGGTCAGTCCACTATCCCTTGGGCAGCCTCAGCCTCCAAACCCTCCTAATTTGCCCTCTAACGATCACGGGCACCCAGTAGGCAGCAGGATTCGCCATCACCTGTCCCACTGGCGGTCCATAACATCGGACAGGTGGGTTTTGCAGATCGCCCGAAGGGGCTACTCCCTCCCCTTCATGACTATCTCTCCACACATGCCACCAACTGATGGAGGATCACCTATCTCTTCTCCACCAGGAAGTGATGGCTCTCTTGCCAAGGGAGCCATAGAGAGGTTGCCGACACCTGAAGTAGGTTGTGGTTGTTATTCCTGCTACTTTCTGGTGCCCAAAAAGGATGGAGGCCTTCGTTCTATCCTAGACCTGCACCCTCTCATTTTCTTCCTCAAGAAGAAGTTCAAAATGCTCACGCTAGCTCAGGTACTGTCGGCCCTCGATGCAAGAGACTGGATGGTAGCATTGGACTCGCAGGACGCATACTTTCATATCCCTGCCCACAGGTGTTGCCTGCGGTTCATGGTGGGCCACAAGCATTTTCAGTTTGCCGTACTTTCCTTTGGCCTCACCAGTGCACCTCGGGTGTTCAACAAGGTGATGACAGTGGTTGTAGCTCATCTGTGGAGATCAGGGATGCCAGTCTTCCCCTATCTCGATGGCTGGTTGTTGAAGGTGGGCTCGCCTCAAGCTGTCGTCTAATCTATGGGGGCCTTCTGCACTCACTGGAGTTCACTATCAACATGCCGAAGTCACACATGACTCCCTCTCAGACGCTCCCTTTCATCGGAGCCGTTCTGCATATGTTGCAGGTTTGGGCTTACTCTCCCAAACAGTGAGTACAGGATATTCAGGCTATGATACTGATGTTTCAGCCTCTATCCTGGATTTCCATGAGAATGACCTTGAGGCTGCTGGGCCTCATGGCCTCCCGCATCCTGCTGGTGACACATGCCCGCTGGCATATGTGGGCTCTGCAGTGGGACCTGGAGTTTGAGTGGGCGCAGCATCAGGGAAATCTCTCCGACATGGTCCAGATCTCAAAGAGAACTGCAAAAGACCTGCAGTGGTGGCTTACAAACCATGATTGAGTCAGCGGCAGACCCCTTTCCCTTCCTCAACCAGATCTGACAGTAGTGACAGAAGCATCACTGCTGGGATGGGACGGTCATTTGGGAGAGGTGGAGATCAGAGGACTCTAGTCTCCGGTGGAATCCGGATTCCACATCAATCCGATTGGTATTGAAAGCCTTTCTACCCTCCATGAAGGGACGCTAGTGCAGGTGTTCACGGACACCATTTCCATGTGGTACTGCAACAAACCAGGCAGGGTGGGGTCATGGACCCTTTGTCAGGAGGCTCTGCATCTATGGACCTGGCTGGAACATCAGGGCATTTCCCTAGTTCTTCATCATCTGGCGGTCTCTCTGAACATCAGAGAGGACGAACTCAGCCGAAGTTGCCTAGCAGATCACGAATGGCTTCTCCATCTGGAGGTGGTGCAAGGTCTCTTTCAGCAAGGGGAGAGCCTTGGTTAGATCTGTTCGCCACTGGCGAGAATGCGCAATGTCACCAGGTCTGCGTGCTGGAGTTTCCAAGGCGGCTGTCGCTCGGTGACTCTTTTTGTCTTGAGTGGAGCTCAGACCTCGTGTATGCCTTTCTGCCCAAACCACTCGTGCCCAGAGTTCTCAATAAAATCAGGAACAAACCATCCTTGGGGCTCCGACTTGGCATGGAGAGTTTGGTATCCCAAGCTGTTGTGCATGGCCATAGATCCACTGATCTGGCTGCCCGTTCGGGAGAATCTTCTGTTGCAGCAGCGGGGTGGGCGGGGGGTCCTCCACCCGAACCTGTCAACTCTGCGCCTTCTTGCGTGGAGATTGACCGGTGACAGTTGACAGCTTTTGAACTTCCTCCCAAAGTCTGTAACGTTATCTTGGCAGCCAGGCGTCCCTCCACCAAGATGGTATATGCCTGCCGTTGGGGAAAATTTGTGGCATGGTGTACAGGAAAAACAGACCGATCCCTTTCTGCCTCCCCTTTCTCTGGTTCTCCTTTTCATCCTTTCTCTTGCCCAGTAGGACTCTGCTCTGGACACTCTATAGGGCTACCTCTCTGCTATTTTTTTTTGTGGTTACCTGACCAGTCATTCCAATTTAAATCCCCTGTGGTACATAGGTTCCTGAAAGGTTTGCAACATTTGTTTCCACCTTCCCCTTTCATTATGCCCCAGTGGGACCTCAATCTCATCATCACTTTTCGTATGTGTGCTCCTTTTGAGCCTTTGCACAATTGTGCAATCAGGCTCTTTACCATCAAAGCAGCCTTTCTCGTGGCTATAACATCGGCCTGGAGGGTCAGTGAGCTTCAGGATTTATCACCCAAGCCTCGCTACTTCAACGACTACCCAGACAAACTGGTGCTTCGTACAAGAGCTTCCTTTCTACTGAAAGTGGACACTCCCTTTCACGTTGGCCAATCCATCACTATGCCTACCTTTTACGCTCTGCCGTCCCTTCAAAGAAGAGGAGCGACCGATCCCACTGGACCCAAAAAGAGCGTTGTTGTTCTACCTTGACCTCATATGAGCGTTTCGGGTGGACGACCAACCCTTCGTGGAGTATGTTGAAGTGAAGAAAGGATGGGCTGTGCAGAAGCGGAGCATCTCCAGCTGGATCGTGCTCTGTATCAAGATCTGCTATGGTTTGGCTAAGAAGCAACCTCCTTGCACACGTTCACAAAGCACTACAGCCTGGACAGTCCGGTCCATCAAGAAGGGCATTTTGCTCGTTCGATACTGTAGGACATCCTCGTATGAAATTGGTCTGAAGACCCTCCTCCGGGGATGGTATTGCTTGGGTATCTATTGTAAACTAAGGAATCTGTGCCTAGAACTCTATCGGATGAACAAGTTACTTACCTTCATTAACGCCTTATCTGGTAGAGACTCTATCTAGACCCAGATGCCTTACTGAATCACTAGGAACAAGGCCCTAGTTTTCCACACCAATCGTCAGTGTTGTTTGTGGCTCTGTGCTCCTGGCGTGGCAAGTCACACAAAAAAAACTGACAACAGCACGCTGGGTTGTGGCTCCGCACGTCACTTCTTGTGCAGGCCTCTCGGAGGATTCATAGCAAGTGCATTGAAAACCTTGTGAGATACATTTCCAATTGCAATGTAGTATCCTGGCCAGTGGCTCCACTGAACTGTATTTAATGAAAGGCAAGATTGTACATTGGACTTTTGCGCCCCATGTTTGCGAGCATGCTGTGTGAACTGTCCCCATTGTAGTAAATTGTCAATGATCTGTAAACATGGTACTGTGCTTACAAAGGGAGCCTTTTTTCTGTGCTCACGACGTCAGGAACTGATGACAAATACACCCATAGACTTAACATTGGCCATAGACTTGAACATTAAAGGAAACTATGGTGCTTAGCAGATAGGCACAAATGGTTTTAGAACTCTGGTTAACAAAAAGCTGGAAAGCTCTGGTTTTCTCTGTATATCCTTATAATCTGTCTAGTATTTACTTTACATAAATTATAGTACTAAATCAGAGAGTGAATCTAGGGCAGATATACAAACCATTTTTATGGTTGCAAGTACTCTCAGAGTTTGTGACCACAAAAATGATTTTTGCAATGTACTAAACCCATTTTGCAATTCAGTAACAGGTTACTGGTCGCGAAAGGTATTCAGAAGGCCATAACGAATCGCTCGTTTTTAGGGCGTCTCTTCCAAATAGTGATTCATTATGGTATTAATCAATGTTTTGTGACCGAAAGCCCATTGCTAAACATTCAGGGTTATATTTACTATTGTTTCACGCAATGCAGGGCAGCAAGCAAAAATGCTGGGCTGCGGTGCGTTAAATGGAGACTGCAGAAATATGCTATTTCTTCAAAGATATGGCACACTTCTGTTCCCTCCTAGCGCTGGTGCACAGTGTACTGCCTTGTGACACCACAGGCAACAATTGTTAAATAGTTCCATCATAAATCCCACCTAATCAACAATGCTTCTATATCTTAATGATGTTTAAAAGCCATATGTGGTTTCAGTCTGAACTATAACAGTACTCGGTTTGTCTGCTATTACCAAAGAATGAATTAAATAGAAATTATTTAATCCAAGATGGTAACAGGACAGGATTTATCTGAACCAATGTGTGAATCATTTTCTTAAATGTGTGTAAGCTCTCTCTATGCTCTATTCTCTTATCATACATTTAACAGTTTTCTTAAAACCATTTTAGTTACTATACTATACCAATATTAGCCAACATCTCATTTCACCATTGCTGGTGAACCATTCATAAATATGGATTTTTCTGATCCTTTCAAGATCTTTTGAAGGAATAATTCTCCTTAGTGTGCCTGGTTCGGTAGATTTTATCTCATACCAGCATAGGAAACAGATCTTGTCATGCCATTGCATTTATAGATTTAAGCCCCATTTTCAGTCTCTGAATTGTTAACACCCAAAACATTCCTTCCCTGTAAGACCTTCAATTTATCAGATTAGTATATTTGCTCATACCTCCACACGGAAACTCCACAGGCAAGGATAGGTTAGATCTTGGCTTACAAAGCCATTTAAAATTGTTGTAATGATAAACTTCCATACAGTCTAATTAATTGCAACCGGTCCTTTTTACAGGATATAGTTCAAGATGTACCAACATATTTTTCAGTCGCAAACACTCCAATTCACAAAATAGGAGTATTTTTGACCCCCAAATAAGTTTTTCTAGTGTACGAATCCTATTTTAGGAGTCAGTAAACTTTTACAGACTCCTAAAATGGCATGGCTGGATACTAATTTGCAATTTTGAAGGGGTATGTTGTAGGGTCCCTTCCAAATGATGAATCATTAACCTATGTATCAATGGTTTGTAACTGTAATTTCAGTTGCAACTCATTGAAAAGTTACTGACCCCCAAGTTGGAGTGTTTGTGTGGAATTGGTTTTTCAGGTTTATATTTAGTGCATCAATACTGATGATTAATATGCCTTTTTGCACATGAATTTACATACATAGACTGAATTAACATAATTACAATGAAAACTAATTTCCTATGATGTGTAGTAGTGTGCATATTCATGTGTTTTAGTTATGCCACATCTCTTGTGCAAAACGCCATTTTAGACCAGATGGATACCATTTCTTTCACTCACTCCTGATTCCTCTCCTGTGCACATTCTCTCCCCACAGGCTCTGCAGAGTACAGTCAAGCTGTTGTGTAGTAGTTTATTTCCACTTTTATGATTACATTTCTTTCAATGAACTTTTCCCTGTTGCCTATGACTTGTACCTTTTGTGACGTTCCTTCTGCTTTGATCACTAGTCTATCCTATTGTTTAATGTTTGATATTCGTTCAAGCATCTTCAGATGACATTAGCATAGATGGTATTGAACAATTTCTTAAGGATTGGGATAGTGCGTATCTGTTAAGGTAATGGCATGTATTATTCTTGTGTTAGAATTTGCTAAATAATTGATACTTTTGCTCACACCATGATGATTTTGCCATTTTACTAATTTACTATGCAAGAATTGTAAATAAGAATCCCTTGATTTTGGGGGTGAGCCATCAGATTTTCCTATTCCAGTAAGGATGATGTCCGATTTCGCTGCTCATCTGGGAATATTTTCTGATTTTGCTCACTCTGTATAACTCTACATTTTGAGAGCCTTTGTGGCATTACTTCGGTACTATTTAATTCATATTTTTTTTCTAATTAAACCCTTTAACTCTTCATTCATCTAGAACTCAGTTACTGAATGGTCCCCATTACTTTTAAATTTGTTTTACTCTGCTAATCTGATGTTTGGGGAGGTGCCTTGACAGGCACACTAATTGGTGGGAGAATCGTCTGTTGTAAATGTTAAGGTGTCTACATTTTGGGGTGCCTGAATTTGTGGGTACAGTTTTGATCCCACAAACCTTAGTTTCAGAGGATTGTTGCACATTAAAAAAACCATCCTTTTACTAACTAACCCCTTTTGGTTCCCCCTTACCCTTCTATCCAGTCCTGAGATATAGTGCATTTTCCGGTGGAGTTCCCACCGTTGAGAAATTGCAGAGAGGCATGACTTGTTGTTCCTGAATGAGTCAGAGTTTAGGTATGAGCAGGGCAGAACGATTCTGTTAGTTGTATGTGTTTATGGGGTATTCATGGATTGTGCTGAAGTTTTGAGTTTGTGAGATGGACAGCTATGCTACTTTCAAGGTGTTTAGTTATGTGATACTGATTTTGGGCTCAACTGGTGGATGGATCACTATTGTTTTGATGTATTAGTCTTATTTGTGATTTTGTTCTAAGAATTTTGTTGTATTAGTTGATTTGGTTATCAGATTTGTCAAAATCCAATATCTTGAGATATTGTGGTTTACTTGTCTGCATAAGTTAGAATGTAATGTGAGGTGCTGCATGCACACAGACAGGGGTTTTCTGAATTAACTTCTTCTAGGCCGAGGACGTAATGTTTACGTCCTAGGCTGCGTTGCTGCTTTGCCAAGGACATAACCATTACGCCCTGGGCACAGCAGTAGGAAAGCCCTCTGCTGTAAACAGCAGAGGGATTTCTTTTTTTTCTTTCAGCCTCAGGAGCTGGGAAAGAGCTTCCCCTGACAGTGAAGTGACAATCGGTACGCAAGGGGAGAATCTCCCTTTCCAATTGTATACTTCCCTAGTGGATCCCTGCTTGGGGATCGCCGCAGGAGGGCTATCCTCAAGCAGGCATCCACCCGCTAGACCCCATGTAGGGGGGAGCACCCCCTTGGGCAAGGGTATTTGCTCCCGCCATATAACTTTGGGCATGTTCAGTCTTTCTGCCACTCTGGGGGTGCAGATGGGGGCGATAGCCCCTTATCTGCCCCCGAGGGAGGGCAGAAAGCCCACTAGGGATGTTTTTCTTTTATTATAAAAGAGGGGTGGGGGCTGCCCACAATGGGCATGCCAATGCCCCCAACACAAAAGGGACAGTCTTTCTGCCCCCGGAGGCAGATGGGGGTTATTATAAAAGAGGGATGGGGGCTCCCCATAATGGGCAAGACCATGCCTCCACCCACAATTATAAAAACAGAAGTCTTTCTGCCCCCCTTGGAGGCAGATGGGGGTGCTAGTCCCCGATCTGCCCCCCTGCGGAGGGGGCCAGAAAGCCCACTAGACACTAGGGATTTTTTGTTTTGAATATGTAAGGGTTGAGGCTGCCCAAAATAGGCATGCCAATGCCCACCTCCCAAAAAAGGGACAGTCTTTCCGCCCACCCTGGTGGGCAGATGGGGGTTATTACCCCCGATATGCCCCCCGGGGAGCATAAAGCCCACCAGCCACCAGGTTTTTTTTTTAAATAAAAGGGTGGGGGGCTGCCCATAATGGCAGATGCCAATGCCCCCCCCCCCAAAAAAAAATAGCCACAGTCTTTCTGCCCCTCTGGGGGGCAAATGGGGGCAATAGCCTCCGATCTGCCCCCTAGGTACCAAAGATATGTTTATGGGCATGTCAGGAAGCAGCCCCTTAGGCAAGGGTTGCTCCCCCTTTTTTTTGTGAACACATTTTGGCTGCTTCTGCTCCCCTTGGGGCAGATCAGCAATATTTTTAGGCATACCTGCTCCCAAGGGGGCAGAAAACCACTAGACACTAGCAACGTTGCTGTGTATGTGAACTAGAGTTCGGATGATGGTCTGTGTTTACTGACTGTGTGTGAACCTGCATTTTGCCGCTTGGCTAGTGGTCTGCTTGGATGGCACTTGGCTAGCAGTGTGCTTGGACTGTCGCTTGGCTGGCGATGTGCTTGGATGGTGCTTGGCTGCCGGTGTGCGTGGATGGCGCTTGGCTGGTGGTATGCATGGATAGCGCTTGGCTGGCGGTGTGGCTTGCGTGAATTTTCCAGCATTTTATTACCGAGAATCACTTCAAACCTCAAAGTTAGCTAACAATTCACACTTTCCTCACATTTCGGTGTGGAAAATTTGTTGTATCACTGCGCTGGCACAAATTTCCCACCACCTAGCGTTTTCCTCTGTCTCCTGAAAAAAATGATGCCTCACTTGTGTGGGTGCCCACAGCAAAGAACCTAAAAACTTATAAAATGGAAATATGAGGGGGGAACCAAAGTGGGTCCAGAAACGCAGGTTTTTTTCCATACGTTTTTAGGCTGACACTGCTTTGGGCACCGACACAAGTGATGTATCATTTTTATCAAGAGGCCGAGGGGAACACTGGGTGGTGGGAAATTTGTGCCAACACGGTGATCTCACAACCTTCCTACACAGAAATGTGTGTTTAGCAAAATTTGAGGTTTGCAGGGGATTCTGGGTAAGAAAATGTTGGAGGATTCACACAAGCCACACAACCCTGGACTCACCTGGCTATCTAGTTTTCCAAAATGTCTGGGTTTGGTAGATTTCACTAGATAGCTGCTGAGCCCCGGACCAAAAACGCAGGTGCCCCCTATCTATGACAAAACAACCTGTTTTTGCAAGGGGGGCACCTGCGTTTTTGGTCCCGGACTTAGCGGCCAACTAGGGAAACCTACCAAACCCAGACATTTCTGAAAAGTAAACATCTGGGGAAGTCCAGTGAGGTGTGGCTTACATGGATTCCCCAACGTTTTTTTTTACCCAGAATCCCCTGCAAACCTCAATTCATGGCATTAGTTTTTGGCACTGCCACAGATTTACAGCTCCTTGTAAATACGGGACAGTGTCAAAAAGCAATGCGTGTTGCGTTGGAATGCCTACAGCAACACACATTGCATGGCCCTTTGCCTCAGAGGACTACGGCAGAGAGGGGCATATTTACAAGGTGTCGTTAAACCACACTAAGTGGCTTAGAGCCACCTTGCCAATATTGAAACTGGAGCTACGCCACCGGAGCCTTTGAAAAAGAGACACTCCGGTGGCACTAGGGGCTTGTAAATATGACCCAATGAATGAAAGAAAACAGTTACTAGACCCACACAATTTGAAGCATCGAACAATAGACAAAGTGATTGAATGCGACAGAGAAGGAAAGACAGAAAATTACAAAGCAAGTGAAGGGCTCGTTTAGACAGTGGTTAGAAATGAGTAGAATCAACAAGAGAAATATTGATGGGAGGCTACAATTGAGGGTATGGGAAGTTTTCCTGCAATACTCAAAGAAACCAATGACAAAAAGAAATCCAATGAGGGAGCAAAACGGAATCATGATTCTGATGAGGAGAATAATTTTAAAATTGACCTTTTGAATTCTAGGTCTTCTCCATATACGGACAGAGCACAGTGAGCTGGTACTTGTGGAATATCGGATATGAGGGCAGCAGGAGATAATACAGCAGTACATACACAAAGCCCAGCTACAACTGTGTTGACAGCATTGCTGAATACTAGCACTTGCTGTTTCTCAAATTCAATCGATTCACCTGTCACTACAGTTGTGATTGAGGAAACCCCTAACTAGAGAACTAATAATGTTGGTCATTTGAAAATTGAATTTGGAGAAACGTCACAATGGATTGTCCTACAATGTTGGTGAAATGAGGTACCTGTACTTGATCCTGTACTTGATCAAAGAAGCAGTCGGATATGTCAATGAAGCACATGATAAATTAAAGAAATTCACTGATGAATGTGAGGTTGATATAAGTAAGATGAAAAATGAGGAAAAATTACAAAATGGATTTGACTCGTGATGAAATGAGGGAATTGGTTTTAATGACTGAGAGCTCACATTAAAGATTTAATTGAAATGACAAGAGAATGTAGTGATTTAAAGAAATAGAAAAGTGGGAGAGAGGAACAGCAAACAAAAAGAAGATTGAAGAATCAGAGAGTAAGGCAAAGTGATTAGCTAGTGATTCAGAAGTGGGATCAGGAGCCATTTGGAGTTTCCATTGAGAGAGGTACATAGAGTAAATGTAATACATGTGCAGTCAACGACCGCTGATCCTTGACCTTGCCAGGTGGGTCGCTCCCCCACCACACAGCTCCGCCTGTGCTGTCCGCCCGCTGCTGCTGCTGGTAAGCTCGCCCCTCTGCTTGTGGCCTCGGTGCCCGTTTTCCTTCTGTTTCCCTCGCTGCCCCCACCTCCCTTGTGTCCATTTTGCCTTCTGTTTCCCTCGCTGCCCCCACTGTACTGTGCCCGTTTTTTCCTCTGTTCCCTCGCTGCCCCCACCTCCCTTGTGTCCATTTTGCCTTCTGTGCCCCTCGCTGCCCCCACTGTACTGTGCCCGTTTTTCCTCTGTTCCCTCGCTGCCCCCACCTCCCTTGTGTCCATTTTGCCTTCTGTGCCCCTCGCTGCCCCCACTGTACTGTGCCCGTTTTTTTCCTCTGTTCCCTTGCTGCCCCCACCTCCCTTGTGTCCATTTTGCCTTCTGTGCCCCTCGCTGCCCCCACTGTACTGTGCCCGTTTTTCCTCTGTTCCCTCGCTGCCCCCACCTCCCTTGTGTCCATTTTGCCTTCTGTGCCCCTCGCTGCCCCCACTGTACTGTGCCCGTTTTTTTCCTCTGTTCCCTCGCTGCCCCCACCTCCCTTGTGTCCATTTTGCCTTCTGTGCCCCACGCTGCCCCCACTGTACTGTGCCCATTTTTTCCTCCGTTCCCTCGCTGCCCCACCTCCCTTGTGTCCATTTTGCCTTCTGTGCCCCTCGCTGCCCCCACTGTACTGTGCCCGTTTTTCCTCTGTTCCCTCGCTGCCCCCACCTCCCTTGTGTCCATTTTGCCTTCTGTGCCCCTCGCTGCCCCCACTGTACTGTGCCCGTTTTTCCTCTGTTCCCTCGCTGCCCCCACCTCCCTTGTGTCCATTTTGCCTTCTGTGCCCCTCGCTGCCCCCACTGTACTGTGCCCGTTTTTTCCTCTGTTCCCTCGCTGCCCCCACCTCCCTTGTGTCCATTTTGCCTTCTGTGCCCCTCGCTGCCCCCACTGTACTGTGCCCGTTTTTCCTCTGTTCCCTCGCTGCCCCCACCTCCCTTGTGTCCATTTTGCCTTCTGTGCCCCTCGCTGCCCCCACTGTACTGTGCCCGTTTTTCCTCTGTTCCCTCGCTGCCCCCACCTCCCTTGTGTCCATTTTGCCTTCTGTGCCCCTCGCTGCCCCCACTGTACTGTGCCCGTTTTTTCCTCTGTTCCCTCGCTGCCCCCACCTCCCTTGTGTCCATTTTGCCTTCTGTGCCCCTCGCTGCCTCTCTCCATTCTCGCCGCTGCGTCCCCTGCGGCCCCGCCCCCCTGACTGCCCATTCGCTGCCCCTGCCTCCCAGCTGCTCCTCCCTCCCACCTCCCCATATATGGCAACCGCTGTGCGGCCGCGCCGCTGGCGCGCCGAAGGCGCGCCTAAGGCAAGCCCGTCTGCGCCCGTCCGCGACTGGACCGCGTGTAGCGCCAGAACCCCTGGGCCGCGCGCCCCCCGCTCCAGCCTCGAGGACCAACGCCGATACGATGCCACCACACTCCACGCTCTCAACCCCGGACGGACGAACAACTGCTTCAAGGCCGCCCCGAAACGCACCCATGGTCCCTTCACCTGCCGGAACTGCAGCTACACCAGCCTCAGAGCCACCGAGGCGCCCGCCAAGAAGGACCTCAACCACCTCCGGTGCATCCTACTGAACACCCGCTCCGCACGCAAACACGCCGTCGAGCTCTGGGACCTGCTCGACACATCATCACCAGACGTCGCCTTCCTGACAGAGACCTGGATGAACGACTCCTCCGCCCCCGACATCGCCATAGCCATCCCAGACGGCTATAAGATCACCCGCAGAGACCGCGTCAACACAGTAGGAGGAGGAATCGCCATTGTCCACAAGAACACCATCAGGGTCTCGACCAGCACCGACGACACTCTCAGCACCGCCGAACACATGCACTTCCAGATCCACACGGACCCCAACACCACCCTTAGAGGCACCCTTGTCTACAGACCCCCTGGGCCCCGACCCCAGTTCAGCGACTCCATCGCCGACTTCATCAGCACGCACGCCCTGACCTCTACCGACTACATCCTCCTCGGAGACCTGAACTTTCACCTGGAGAACAACAACGACAGCAACTCCACCACCCTGATCGACAACCTCGCCAACCTCGGTCTGAGCCAGCTCGTCACAACACCGACCCATTCCGCCGGCCACACGCTTGACCCCATCTTCTCCTCAAGCTCCCACGTCTCCTTCAGCCACACCACGGAACTCCTCTGGACCGACCACCACTGCATCCATTTCACCTTCCAGAAACCCACCACACACCACCGCACCCAACAGATCCCACGCCGCTGCTGGAGCAAAGTCACCGAAGACCAACTTCGGGCAACCCTCGCTCTCAGCCCTCCCTCCGACCCATCCAACACCGATGACGCTGCCTGCAACCTCAGACGATGGATGGACGACTGTGCCAACACCCTCGCCCGCTGAAAAAACTCACCTACAGTGACACCACCAAAAGAGCCAGCTGGTTCACCTCGGAACTCCTAGCTTCCAAGCGTACCTGCCGGAAACTAGAGAAGAAATGGCACAGTGATAAGACACCGGACAGCCACGCAGCCCACAAAGACGCCATCCGTAACCACCACCACCTCATCAAGTCCGCCAAGAGAATCTCCTTCAAAGACCGCCTCGACAACAACGCACACAACAGCAAGGAGCTTTTCAACATCGTGAAGGAACTCTCCAACCCCAGCTCCAACACCAACGACATCCCGCCGTCGCAACCCCTGTGCGATTCCCTCGCCACCTTCTTCCACCGCAAGATCGCCGACATCCACGACAGCTTCAACACCCAGACAGCCCCAACTAAGATCGATGCACCAGACCCGCCGCACACCATCGACCACGACCCCCTGCCAGCCTGGGCCAGCGTGAACATCGAGGACACCATCAAGACCATGAGCACAATACACTCCGGCTCCCCGTCAGACCCTTTCCCGCACCACATCTTCAACAAAGCCAGCAGCTCCATCGCACCCCACCTGTGCAACGTCATCAATCTCTCCTTCGAGACCGCGACCTTCCCAGAGAGCTGAAAACACGCAGAGATCAACGCCCTACTCAAAAAACCCAAGGCGGACCCGAGAGACCTCAAGAACTTCCGGCCCATCTCCCTGCTTCCGTTCCCAGCCAAGGTCATCGAGAAGATCGTCAACAAACAGCTAACCCGATACCTCGAAGAAAACAGCATCCTGGACCCATCCCAATCGGGGTTCCGCAGCAACCACAGCACTGAGACTGCCCTCATCGCCGCCACCGACGACATCAGGATCCTGCTGGACAACGGTGAGACCGCAGCCCTCATCCTGCTGGACCTCTCCGCCGCCTTCGACACTGTCTGCCACCGCACTCTACGCGCACGCCTCCACGACGCAGGGATCCGAGACAAGGCCCTGGAATGGGCCACCTCCTTCCTCGCCGGCAGAACCCAGAGAGTCCGCCTCCCACCATTCCGATCCGAAGCCTCCGAGATCATCTGCGGCGTACCCCAGGGATCGTCCCTCAGCCCAACACTGTTCAACATCTACATGGCCCCGCTCCCACGCATCGCCAGACAGCACGACCTCAACATAATCTCCTACGCCGACGACACTCAACTGATCCTCTCCCTCACCAAGGACCCCCTCGCCGCCAAATCCAACCTCCATGAAGGAATGAAGGACGTCGCCGATTGGATGAAGATCAGCCGACTAAAACTGAACACGGAGAAGACAGAGGTCCTCATCCTCGGCTCCAACCCCTCAGCCTGGGACGACTCCTGGTGGCCAACGACGCTGGGAGCAGCCCCGACACCCACCGACCACGCACGCAACCTGGGAGTCATCCTCGACTCAACGCTCTCCATGGCCAAGCAAGTCAACGCAGTCTCATCCTCCTGCTTCAACACCCTCCGCATGCTTCGCAAGATCTACAGGTGGATCCCGACAGACACAAGAAGAACAGTCACCCAGGCCCTCGTCAGTAGCAGACTTGACTATGGGAACGCCCTCTACGCGGGAGCCCCGGCCAAGCTCATCAAGCGACTGCAACGCATACAAAACGCCTCCGCACGCCTGATCCTCGATGTACCACGCCACAGCCACATCACCCCCACCTGAGGAACCTGCACTGGCTCCCCGTCGACAGGAGAATCTCCTTCAAACTCCTCATCCACGCACACAAGGCACTCCACAAGACTGGCCCAGCCTACCTCAACAGACGACTCCTCTTCTACGTCCCCAACCGCCAACTCCGCTCCGCCGACCTCTCCCTCGCCACCGTCCCTCGCATTCGAAGAACTACCACCGGCGGCAGATCCTTCTCCCACCTCGCCGCCAAGACCTGGAACACCCTTCCACTAAGCCTACGACAGACCCAAGACCTGCTGACCTTCAGGAGGCTACTCGAGACCTGGTTGTTCGACCAGTAGCAGCACCCCCCCCCCCCTTTTCTTTTTTCCCTAGCGCCTTGAGACCCTCGCGGGTAAGTAGTGCGCTTTACAAATTCTGTGATTGATTGATTGATTGATCCTTATGCTTTTACTACTAATTTTCCAAAACTGCAGGAAGAGCCTGAAAGGTGGTATGAAGAGATTCATATGTTGACAACAATTTCACAAATGGTGTGCACTGTTTTGAATTAATTATTCAAAACTGTGGGGCATATTTACAAGGGGATTGCACCACCGGAACGTCACTTTTTTTGACGTTCTGGTGGCGCAATGCCCTGCACCATATTTACAAAGTGGCGTTAAGCCACTTTTTGTGTGTTAATGTCGCTTTGTAAATATGGTACCCTTGGCGTGCAATGGGTGTTGCTGTGGGTGTTCCACCTCTACACCCATTGCTTATTGACACTGCCGCAGATTTACAAGGAGGTGTAAATCTGAGGCAGCACCAAAAACTAATGGCATGCAATAGCAGGCGTTAGAATGGCGCAACGAGGAGAAATACTTTTATTTCTCCTCGTTTTTGCTTTTTTTATGTGCTGCATTCTGCAGCACACCTAGAGAGAGCAAATGCCATTAATGGTTGTTTATGTGCAGGAAGATGTCCCTTCCTGCACATAAACAATCATTATATTGATTGCTTATGTGCAGGAAGGTGTCCCTTCCTGCACATAAACAATCATTACCTGCAATGCAGGCACCCTTGCACTATGGCACAAGGGTGTCTCCGTTGGCACTAGGCAGCTATTTTCTAGCACCAGCACTAGGGAAAACACAGGGGTACGCCATACTGCTGTAAAAACAGCACATCCCTACTTTTTGAAAATGGTGGCGCTGCAAAATTTGCCGCAGGTCTGCGCTCTGACATTTCCTTGTATATATGCCCCTGTAATCGTCAGTGATTTGTGGTCTCAATGGAAGGTTGCTGCCGCTTGGCCAACTGAAGAACCAGATAGGGCTACTCCTAATAATGCTTCTTCTGAAGAAGTAGCTAATAAATATATATGAACATTTGAAGATGCCCGAAAAGAATATCAATTGGGCCAAGATCTTGAGAACTTCACAGAAACTGAAAGAGTCAGTGCATGCTTATAAAGTGAAGCTCATGCAGATTTTCAAGAGGCATGGCGGAGTTGATGATCCTGAGAAAGATGAGGTCAGTGGTTTTGTTTCAGCTTTCGTTATTGGTTTGCATCCAGAACTGTGAAATGTGCTGGCAGACATACTATAGATGAGATTGTGAAGCTGGCTAAATACAATAGCGATTGGTTTGATGCTAAACAGAAGAAGATCATGGAGAAACTGATGGTTAGCCAAATAAAGCAATTTGAGAGCTGTGCCTGAAATCAGTTGGGTTCAGATATGGGTTATGTTTAATCTGGAAATGCTGGAATGAACGGAATGAATTAAATGCAAGGTGTGAAAATGGGAAATAGGGCCTGCAAATGCAAGGTGGTGGAAGAGGAATGGTGAACAATTCTGGAATGAATGCAAATGTTGAAGAGAAACACTGCTTCTCACTTCTGTGGTAAAATAGTGCACTGGAAATGAGAATGCAGAAAAAATCCAGATAGAATCCAGAATGAGTTTGTTTCCCATATACAGAAAAATGCATTGCCAATGGTTCCAACCCCATTGACATCAGTGTACAGAAAACCATCGATAATAACAAGCCATATAGTGCAGAGTACCAACTGAATCCACTGATTATAAGTAATGATTCTTCTCAGTTTTCTTAAAGGAAATAATCCACAATTACGGTACCTGAGAGTGGAGGAGTATTGCTTACTTGGAGCAGTCTTAGATGTAGATAAAAGTGGCTCATACATTGATGGCCACCCCATTTCATTTTTATTGAATTGATATGGGGGGCTACCCGTTCCACAGTTCGTTCTGTAGAAGTGCCAATCCTACCCCTCTCAGGAAGAGAAGTCCATGTTGTAGCAAGCAGTAATACATTGTTAATCAGGCCCCAGTTAAAATAGGCCACAGGGAGAAGAAACATCCCTTGGTTTTGTGTGAATTAAGTCCTGGGGACTTGCTTTGCAAAATGAATGGTGTGATTTACTGCTCGCCAAATGATGTTGCAATTGAGACACATGAAGAGAGTTCAGTGTTTAAAATTAAGTCACGTAATTCAAGGATTCAATTGTTTCCAGTTTAATAAAAGATGACCTATCTCTGGATGCAAGAAATGCTGTCAAAGAAGAGGTGTGGGATTTTTCTGTAAAAGAGATAGGACTGATAAAAAGTGCTGAACCATTAAAATCAGAGTAAAGCCTGATGCAGTTTTCCCCAGAATTAAACAATATAAACATTCAAGAGAAGCAGCAGAAGGAATGAAACTGGTTATTGAGAAAATGATAGAGCAGGGAATCGTTCGGGAAGTGATTGGTAGTGCTTCCAGTTCCCCCATGATGGGGATAAAGAAACTGAATGGGAAATGGCACTTCGTGCAGGACCTAAGAAAAATTAATAAAATTGTCATTCCATGTTGATCCAAGTATTCTTCTCCATAGCTATCCACAAGGAGAATCAATGCTTATTTGCATTTCAGTTCCAAAATAACGTTTTCATGTAATATAGAATTCCACACAAAATTCCTGAAGTTCCTCAAATCTGAAGAAAGATCTACATAA
Source organism: Calotriton arnoldi (assembly GCA_963921515.1). Lineage (NCBI taxonomy): Eukaryota > Metazoa > Chordata > Amphibia > Caudata > Salamandridae > Calotriton > Calotriton arnoldi. Next base: position 1,130,632 of record CAWUFW010002717.1, read on the forward strand.
TTTCAGATTGCCCTGTAACTCAGTCTTATTGCAGTCTATTGATTCCCTACTGATCACATCAAAGGTAAAAGAAGAATGTAAATCTCACACAATTGCTTTGCTGAATCATTTAGCTGATAGTGGTCTTAAAGTTACCCCAACGAAGATGCTGTATTGTAAAAAGGAAGTAATCTAACTTGGTCATCATATTGAAAGGTGTGAGAAAGTCTCAAAAGAACACGTTTCTGTGAATGTATGACGTTACATCACATACATTCTCAACGCGTGGCTTTACAATGCAGTCGTTACAACGACCGCGTTGTTACCACGCGTGCCATTACATCGCAAGTCGTTTCAACGACTTGCTGTAGGGGGCGCGCTGGACTTAGGAATAGTATTAAATACTATTCCTACTCCAGTTTGCACAACAGCAGGGAAGGTGTTGGATTTAAAATCCAACACATTCCCTGGTGTTGTACGCCCCCTACAGCATGTCGTTGAAACGACTTGCGATGTAATGGCACTGCGTGGTAACAACGCGGTCGTTGTAACGACCGCGTTGTAAAGCCATTGCGTTGTGGAAACAGCGTTGTAAGCGCTGTTTCCTGTTTCTGCAGTTCTGAAAATAAGTCCTTCCAACACTCAAAGGGAGGCGAGGGTGTTTCTGGGAATTGTTGGCAACTATCGCCAGTGGATTACAAACTTGACCTTCATTGCAAAACCTTTAATAAGGTTGACTCACAGTGACATAAAGGACTGAGTACCATTTGACAAAGAATGTCTAGAGGCTTTCTGGGTATTGAGAATGAGTTTATGCAGTGCTCCCGTCCTTACAATGCCTAACTATAACTTGACTTTTTCTTAATAGTGCCATAAGAAAGGTGGGTGTGCATTAGGAATTCTTACTCAGAGACATGGGGGCATATTTACAAGGCCCCACACGTCACTTTTCAGGACGTTTTAGTGGCGATAGGGGCTTCGCCTTATTTACAAGGCAGCGTTAAGCCACTTAACGTGGCTTAATGCTGTCTTGTAAATAATGCACCCTTTCACGCTATACTTAGCGTTAAGGGGAGGGCAATGGGTGTTCAGTGGGCGTTCCACTGCAACACCCATTGATTTTGACGCTGCCCCCTATTTACAAGGGTGGCGTAAATAGGAGGTAGCGCCAAAATTAAGGCCAGGGAATACCTGGTCTTAGCCTGGCAAAATGAGGAGCCATGTTTAATTTCTCCTCGTTTTTGCTGTTTTCATGTGTTCTGCGTTGTGCATCACACATGGAAACAGCAAAACGCCATTGATTATCCATGTGCCGGAAGGTCTCCCTTCCTGCACATAAACAATCATTTTAAAAAAACGATGTTTTGCAACTTCTATGTGGGCTGCATTAAGCAGCACACATAGAAGTTACAAAATGCCATTTAAAGATTGTTTATGTGCAGGAAGGGAGACCTTCCTGCTCATAAACATTCTTCCCCTCAACAAAGACACCCTTGCACTATGGTGCAAGGGTGCCTGTGTTGGAGCTAAGCTGCTAAATTTAGCGGCAGCGCAGGGGGAAACGCAGGGCTGCACCATATTGTTGTAAATATGGTGCAGCCCTGTGTTTCAGAAGTGGCGGAGTGCGGCGTTAAGCCAGGAAGGATAATGCTGCACTCCGTCACTTCTTAGTAAATATGCTCCACGGTGGGCAAATAAGGCCTGTAGCATACCTATCAACTGTGTTGTATCCAGAAGCTGTAGGTCTTCCTGATTCTCTGAAATTGTTTTCAGCTGTTTCCATTGCCATTGAAAAAAATTAAGGAATAGTGATGGGCCATACTTTAATTGTACATGTCCGACACTAAGTTGAGATTCTATTGACAGGTACAAGGACTCAGCACATGAAAAACAGTTGATTATCCAGATATGAGCAAGTCATTCTTGCAGCAGAGAACAGGTGAATTAAGAAGTGTAATTCACTCAACCCAGCAACACTGCTTACTATTTCAGACAAAGGTTGTGAAGACAGGAACATTGATGAAAATGATGATACTGATGACGAACCTGAACGTGATTGTATTGCATTTATAGAATTATATACGAAACCAAGGCCAGATATTAAATAAACTCCTTTGGAAATGGCTGATCTGACGTTATTCATTAATGGTTCATGTTTGAGAGACCAATATGGAGCACTGAAGGCTGTCTATGCAGTATGTTCCATTTCTGAAATCCTTAAAGCATCCGATCTGTGAATATAACTTCTGGATAAGTGGCAGAGTTAGTTGCATTGACAAGAGCTTTTTACCTGTCAGAAAATTTACATTTATACAGAAAGCCACTATGGGTTTGATGTGGTGTATGATTTTGGGCAACTATGGTCACAGGGAGGCTTTATGACATCTTCTGGAGCTCCCATAAAAAAACAGTAATTGAAAGGAAGACAATAGCCAAAAGAGATTGCTGTAGTCAAGTGTGCTGCCTGCAAGGCTGAAAAAGATTTGATTACTCTTGGAAATAACTATGCTGATCGAGTAACCAGATATTGTGCACTTGAGGATGAAACAGCGGTTCATGAAACTGAGAATAATGAATCACAAATAAATACTATGCAAAATGAAGACAATGCGAATTGCCTTTTATTGAGTTCAATTCAGAACCTTAAGGAAGAAGTTACAGAAGATGAAAAAAGGAGATGGGAAAAACTGGGTTACAAGAAAAATCATCAGGATTTGTTTGTTACTTCTGAAAACAAATACATTCTCCCAGGTGCTATGTTAAATCCTATTCAAGGTATTTCTATGGCCAATCTCATTCAGGGTGAGACTCTGTGCTTCGAACATTCAGAAACAATTGGGAATATTGGGAAAACATACATTTTAAAAATGTTATTGAAAGCTTATGTTCCAGATGTTTGTGTGCCAGAGGAATGGTTGGAGAAAGTGGACATTAACTATGATGAATCATATTGACAAATCAGCGAGCCCAGTCACAAGACTCCAAGCAGACTTTGTAGAGATGGCAGTTTCTAAAGACTTGAAATATATATTGGTCATTGTCTGCTTGTTTTCTAAATAGGTCAAGGCTTATCCCACCTGGGGATTGTATAGCCTTGTAGTTGCTAACCTTTTGTTGATGGAGTTGACTCCACGTTTTGATTTGCCAACTTATATTAAGGCAGATTGTGGCTCACATTTTAAAAATGAAATTTTGCAAATAGTTTGTACTGCCTTTCAAATTGACCTGCGGTTCCATTGTAGTTATTGCCCTTAATCTGGTGGTTGAGAGAATGAATGGAACTCTCAAGACCAAATTGGCCAAAGTCTGTGCTTCTACTGGCTTGAAATGGCCGAAGACTCTTCCCCTTGTTTTGATGAGACCAGCCTATCAACCTATGAAGTCCTCATGGGCAGAGCAATGAGACTGGATTATACTGCCTCAGCTGCATTAGTTTCAATAACTGATGACATTGTGCTTGATTACTGTCTGGCTGATATGGTGAAATATGTTTCTCCTAAGGTGAATGTGTCAACAGAAGCAATGAAAGAGGTACTATGTCATGGACTGAAACCCTGGAGACTGAATAATGATCCAAAAAAACGTGAGGAAGAACTGCCTGGAGGAGCACTGGCGTGGACCCTATCAAGTTATCTTGATGACAAACACCACAGTGAAATGTGCTGCAATCCTACAGTGGATTCACACTGCACACACAAAAAGAGTGAAGGTGTCAGATGAAGAAGTGGTGAAAACAACCATTGATACTCAAGATCAAGCTCAGCCTTGTGGCCTGGATCCAGACAGGGGTGAAAAATTTGAAACTGGTGAAGAAAATTACGTAATAAAAGTCCATATCGGTGAAAGTTCTGGTGAAAATCCTGGTACATCTACCAGTGGTGCTGCTGCCCAGTTTCAAAGTGGGGATCAGAGTGAAGACCAGTTGCAATGTCAAAGGCAGAAGCATAAGTGGCAGCAAGATGAAGTAGTCTCTGATCCAAACAATGAAAGCCTACAATTGAAAATTCGAGCGACAAGAACCTCAAGAGGAAAAAACTCGTTCACAGTGATTCCTGTAGTTGCGATTGATCAGGTTTCAACTCCAGCAGTAAATGGAAATGTAAGTGTAGAAGAGAGTACTGTGGGAAATATGTTGTTAAAAAAAACCTGTAAAAGAAAGTATTGTCAACCAGAGACACAAAAGAGACTAAAGCCAATCAATGAAAGTTCCGAAGTAATTAAACTAGATTCAGACAATAGTGAAAGTGAATCACCTGTTGCTAAAAGACCAGCTAGAAAGAGAACACCAAAAGGAAAGTATGCATCTCCTGAATAGATATATCTAGCTATAGTGTCAGAATAAGAAGAATCAGAGTTAGAGCTCTACAGCCCAATAAATCGTTTCCAATACAGCTTCAAAAGCGAGTTTGGAGGTGAATCAAAAGAGGAAGAAGAATCACCCTGAAATTTTAGAAAGACTGTTAATATCGAACCTTCCAGTTGGAATAAATAAAGAGAGTTTTACTCAGAGAGTGAGCTGAAAGAACATTTGAAAAAAAGGATTATTTTGAAGTTTTGTATTTTTTTTTTTTTAAAGAAAAGAAGAAATCTATTATAGTTGTAAATAATATTTTAGTTAACTTTAGAATTTTGAAACTCACAATCAATTTTTTTTTTAGTCAATAGAAAATGGAGTACAGTAAATACTGTAAAATTATTGTTTTATTAGCAATATTAATAGTCCTTCTTGGCATGTTGTTGTGCTTACTACCTGCTGTGGGCTACGTCTCCACAAGAATTGAATTAACTACAGTACATAATGAAGTTAAACATAACACATTGAATCATAGCGAAAGTTTAATTACTGGATTTGAAGGTAACATTTATACTAAAAATACAAGAGTATTCTAATATTATGAAGGTTAGAAATTGTTTTATTTGTACTTTCCTTCCTTCTGCAGGTGAAGGTGTTACATATATACAGCTTCCAGTTTCATATGGTTTATCATGCACAGTGTTAGTGTTTTTAACAATGTTAATTCTTGTCTACCTATTTGTTGGATTTCAACATGTCATTGGTGGATTTGCCTATCTCGAAGAATGAACAATCTAATAATGTCATTAAATGTGGTCAATTTCTGAAAATGATTGCACAAGTTAAGCATGAAACTAAAACTATTAAACGGGGGTATATGTAAGGGTTGAGTGAAGAAGAACATGAAATTATTAAGGAATACAATGAAAGAAGAGTCAAAATTGTGAATGACTATAGAGATGAAAAAGCTATAAGAGAACAAATTAAAGAAGAAGAATTTAGATTGTCAAATCTACATCCTGCTTGAGAATGGAACATGAAAGAAGAGATAAAATGTGTAAGGTGCGTCATTAAACTCTTAAAGGTGGCAAGCCTGAAAATGAAAGAGAAAGTGAGTGTGAAAGAAGTTATGGTTTGTGAGGAGCAGATTTTTAGAGGAATTTATTATATGCGTAGAGAGACTGCTTATTTTAATTTGCTGTGAAATTGGGCTGGATCTTGTTATTTTGCTTTAGTGTTTCCTAGAGTTTATCATATGAGCAGAATAGATGATGCAGGGGTATGGGGAGAGTGAAATGAGAATTTGAACAGATAGTTCTAGATATATTAAGTGCTATTTTTCCACCTATAGGTGTGGCAATGAATAGTGTTAAAATTAGACGTTTATCTAAATTGGTGGAAAGATGTGCTTTAAGTAGAGCCAGAGCGTTAACTCAAATTAATTCAAAACTAATTGCTATTAGAGCTATGGTGATGCAGAACTGCTTAGCATTAGATATTCTTCTTGTGAAGGAAGTCGGTGTTTGCAAAGTACTAAAGGTCAAAAGATGCCACATTTGTATTCTTGATAACAGTCCTACTATTAACTCATATCACCAACTTGACTAACTTCTCGTAATCTTTTAAAACGCGTGGCCTATGGGCAGCTATAGGCTCCTGGGTTAGTGAACTAGGGAAGGGTTTTAGTAAGGTTGTTGAATGGAATTATGATTTGGGCAGGGGAATCTTACATATTATACTAATACTAACTATTATAATGATTTGTGCAATTATTTTATTTCTCGTGTTAAACTTTTCTGGGTGTCTGATTAAAAGATGTGTGCATAAAAAAGGGATCACAAAGGAGGAAATTGTCTGAAGATTATGAAATGGAGAATATCAAGGATTGTGTCTACAATCAATTAAAGATGGTGGAGGAAGAGTTCCAGAAAGAAGGGGAAAGAGATACAGATTGAATACATTGCTGAATAACAAAAATGTATTAATTGTTTTAGTGATTCTAAAAATAATCAGAGGGGGATTTGTAGACTAGTTTTTTGGGTTTCTATTTAGTGCATCAATTATAATGATTAATAAACCTTACCTCCCGTCCCTCCCTCACCTTCATACAGTACAATTGAGGCCCCGCCTCCCACCCAGACCCACCCCCAGCATAAAAACTCTGCCCGCCCCCACCTGTTTTTTTCTGTCTCCCTAGTGAGACCTACCTTCAGTTCCTCCCTGTGGCGGCGGTGCCCTCTGCAGCGTTCTCCCGGCAGTGCCTCCTCTCCTAGTCCCCTCGTGGTATGGGGCGGAGCGGTGGCTCAGGATGCCGCAGCATTGTTGGGCGGTCCTCCTGTGGCTGGGGCTGTGTTTCCGGGTCAGGCCTGCTTGGATGCCTCTGCTCCCGGACTGCACACATCACGGAGGCCTGGTAGGCCGGGTTTTTGACCCGTTGTTTATTGCTTTTCTGATGTTTCTCTTGACGGGCGTGGTCGTCTGTCTGCCTTGTCTTGGGGCTGCTGGGGGCTGTTTTTCCGCTTGCTGCCCTGGGTCACATATGGTTGTTGGGGGCATTCTGGTGTCCTCATCCTCTGCTGCTTGGTCTCCGGTCCCCCTGGGGCGCCCTGGACGTATGGGCTCCGCGGGGGTGTAGTGCCTCTCATGTCTGTGGATGGTGCAGGACTTGGTTGAGGCTGCTCTGTCCGATGCTTACGGGCTCGGCCGATGCCTTCTGGTCCGTCCCGTCCTCGTCCGGCGGATCCTGTGGGCGGCTGGTTTCCGTCTGGAACCTGGGGTATTGGGCCTTCTCCCGCCTCTGGCGTTGCCTTTGGCTCCGGGGGGTGTGGTGGGTCACTTGGGCTCCTGTGCTGGTCGGCAGGGTTTTCCTCTTGCCTGCTGGGCGGGACCTGTGGGTTTCTTTCCTTGGTGTTCCCGGACCTCCTGGTTGAGCTTGCCCTTCGGTCCCGGTGTGGGGAATGATGCTGTGGGAGTGGCGTGCATTGCCCGTGCTTGATGTATTTCATGCTGTTTCCACTTTTGTGTGCTTTGTACTTGCTACTTTGTCCACTGTGGACCGCCCGGCTGCCGGTTGATTGTCGGTTGCCTGCGGTACCTGCTGTGTGCGTTCTCTTTCCCTCAGCCCTAAGCATTCCTTCTGTGCTGTGTTGGTCCTGATTGGTTTCAGGTTCCTTTACGCCCTCTTTTGCATCAGTGGGTTTTTTCCTGTGGTGCTGCGGGTCCCTTGCTTCCTCCGGCGGCTTTGCTTGTTGGGGGTGTTCGCCCCTTTCCTCCCATTGGGCTGTTGGACTCTGTCCTGGCCGCACTGCTTGACGGGTCGGCTGTTCTGCTTGGCTGGTGCTGTGGCGCTGGCCTGTTCTCGGCTTCTTCTGCGCCCTCCTTGGTGTGGGGTTTTGTGGCTTTGGCGGCGGCTGTTAGGGCCTCCGGCCATGGCGCCCGGTACGCCCCTGCTCTTGTCGGATCTCTGAAGTTCAGCGGGGTCGGGCCTGGTTCGTGCCTGGATGGGTGGCTACCTGGGACTATTCGGTGCTGTGGGTCCTCTGTCCTTCTGGCCGCCTTGGGGTTTCTGCGTGCCTTTCCTTGTGTGGGGCGTCCTGCCTTTCTGGGGTGCCTTGTCCTGGGGCCTCTCCTTTGTCCCCGATGTGGGTGTCTCCTCCGCCTTTCCGGTGGGACGGGTTTTGGCCTGTTTTTCGCCCTGGCTCCCTGCCTCCTCGCCTGAGGGCCCTGCCCGGCTGGGTCCCTGTTGCTGCTGTCTGGACGGTTCCCTACGGTGGGTGGTCGTCTTCGGCCTTTTCTTCCTCGGTGGCGGCGGCCCGTTTCTGGTGGCTGGGTCCTGTGTGCTTTGGTTCATGAGTACGGGGTCGTCTTGGTGCAGGTTCCTCCGGATTCGGGGGTTCGGTTGACTCCACTGCCTGTCTCCGGTCCCCGCGGGGTGGCTCTGCTGGACAGGGTGTCCTGTTTGCTTGCCATGTGGTCGGTCTGCTGGGTTCCTGTCGTGGAGCCCGGGCCTGGGGCCCTCTCCGTTCTGTTTCTGGGGTTAGGGGTGTCCAGCGGCTTCGGCCTGTCCTGGCTCTCCTGTGGGTCTGCTCCTGGGTTCGGCCCCTTCCCTTCCGTGTGTTGGCCCTTTCGGCCGTCTTTCCTCTGGTTCTGCCTGGCATCTTTTGGCGTGCTGTGGGTCTCGGGGACGCCTCTCTCCGCTTCCCAGTCGCCTCTTCTTTTCTGCGGTTCACTGTGGGAGACGCCCTTTTTGGTTTTGCGTCCTTCCCTTCGGCCTCCGGCCCTCGCCCTGGGTCTTCCCGCAGGTCCTGGTGCCTCTCGTGGCTCTCCTTCGTGCTGGGTTTTTTCTTTCGTCCTTCTCTGTCGGTCGGCCTCTTGCTGTGTGCGGCTGGAGTGTCTTTTTTGCTAGGTCTGTTCGGGGGGACCTTGGTGGTTCTTCTGGGGATCGGGTTTGTTGGTGGCCTGGGGTGTGTCTTCTCTGGTCCCCTCTCGGGGCTTGGTGTTCGTTGAGGCTCGTTTTCGGCCTTTGCGTGGCCATGTTCCTTTGTCCTGCCTGCACCTGGTCTCTCTTCCTTCGCTAGCGCGGGCCTTGTTGTCCCGGGGGCTCCTCCGGCGGTCCTGTGGCTACGGGGGCTCCTGGCTTCTGGGGTGTTTTCCGGTTCCCGGGGCTCGTTTTCTTCTTCTCTGCCTGACCGTCTGGATCCTGTTGGGTTGGTCTCTGGGGTCTTTTGTCCCTGCTGCCCATGTCGGTCCGTGTCCGGGGGGGGGAGCTATCCTGGTGGCTCTCCCGCTGTCGCTTTCTGGCTGGCTGTTTGCTGCCTCCTCCGGCTCCGCTTGTGGTGGCTTTGGCCGCCGGCCTGTCCGGGTGTGGGGTTGGCTGGGGTCTGTTCGGGTTCAGGGGTGCTGGTCCCTGCTGGTCTCCTGGCATTCCTCCTGCTGGCGGATGTTGGGGGCTTGCCCTGGTGCTCTTTCGGGGCTCTCTGCAGGGCCCCTGGGGTGTTGGTTCGGTCTGGCGTTCTGGGGGCGTGGTCCTCTGACCGCCCTCGGGGTGGGTCCAGGTTCTGGTCCTTGTTCCTTGTTTGCCAGCGTCCTGTTTCTCTGGCTCCGGTCTGGGTGCTGGGGCCGTCGGCTCTCTCCCTTCGGCGAGTGGCCTCTGGGCTGGTGAATCTGTTGTGCTGGGTCCTTCCTTCTTCCCTCGATTTCTCTCTTCTTTCCCGTGTGGCCAGCCTGTTGGTGAGTTGTTGGGGCTTCCCTGTGGTGGTCCTGTTGCGGATCAGGGGAGGGCCTTGGTGGCCCGGTTTTGGTCTCTGGGCTGGTGTCCCGGGGCTCGGGGGGGGTCGTTGGCCTTCCCTCTCTCGTGCCTCGGGTCTTCTGGGTGCCTTCCTCCCCCCCTTTTTTCCGCTGCTCCAGGCCTTTCTGGTTCTGGTCAGGTGGCTCTGTGCTCGGGGGTTGTTGGTTGCTCCACGTTGGCCTGGGGCGCCTTGGTCTCCTCTCCTGTCCAAGTTCTGTTGCGTTCGGGAGTGGGTCCTTCCGGTGGTTCCGTTCCCTTTGATGTTTCCGGCCCTTCCCCATGGTTCTGTGCGGGGGTTTCGCCTGCTGCCTGGTGGTGGTGCGGCCGGACTTTGCTGGGTTGGGGGTTCCTGACCGTTTGGCAGTTGCTTTGCTGCCTTCCCGTCGGTCCTCCTCTCTGCTGTCCTGTGCTTGGCATAGGCGGACCTTTTAGGCCTGGTGTTCTGCTCTGGGTGTTGTTCCCACGGTGGCTAGCCTATTTTTGGCGTGGCGATTCCTTCCGGGTGGGGCTTTTCTGGGTTTGTCGGTGTCTCCTCTGCGGGTGCTGTGGGCGGCTCTCCGGCTTCTTGATGCTCCTGGCGTTCTTGCGGGTTGGCGGGGTCTGTTGCCCCCCACCCTGTCTGGTCCTTCCTCTCGGGGTCTTGGCTGCTGGTGTTGGCTGTCCTCCCTTTGGTCCCCTTGGGGGTCTCGGGTTGCGGCTCTTGTCTTTTGGGCCTTGTTTTTTGGTTGCCATCCCCTCTGCGCGGCGCTTGGGGGTGTTGGATCGGCTGTGGGTTCTCGTTTAGCTTTGATCTGGTTGCGGAGGTTGTTTGGCCTTCCTCTGCTCTGTTGGGTCATTGGCTTTGGTCCCTGGTCTTGCTGACTGTCCGTCTTTTGGGGGTGGTTCCTCCTGTGGGGGTTCGGGGGTGTTCCTCTCGCTGTTTGGCGGCTTCGGTGGCTGCGTTGCTGGATGTCCGGCGTGCTTTGCTGTGGTCCCTGCCGGTTGTGGTGTCCTGCCGGGTGGGCTCCTCTGTGGGTTCTGTTGGACTGCGACCTGGTCTTCTCCCTCTCCGTTTGACTGTCGCGGTCCGTTTGCGTGTCTAGTACGTTTGTCTGCTGTTCTGGGCCGCTGGGTTCCTGGGATGTTGATCTGCTGTGTTTGGGGCACTGTTTCTGTTTTGGTGTTCTTTCGCACTCAGCTGTCCGTCTCTGTTTTCTTCTGCTTGCTATGTCCTCAATTGTACTGTAGGAAGGCGAGGGAGGGACGGGAGGTAATGCTTCCATTTCTAACGATAATGGCATTACTCCTAGTCCTACTCCCTCGCCTTCCTTCAAGGACCCTCCCTCCCGGTGCGGTTCATCTGAGTGCTAACTCGGCTTGTTTACGTACAGGTGGAGGTGGGCAGAGTTTTTATGCTGGGGGTGGGTCTGGGTGGGAGGCGGGGCCTCAATTGTACTGTAGGAAGGCGAGGGAGTAGGACTAGGAGTAATGCCATTATCGTTAGAAATGGAAGCATTTTTACACATGTTTTGCATATATAGAATGAATTAACATAATTACAAATTAAACAAATTTCTTATGATGCGTTTAAGTGTGTTTATTAATGCGGTTTAGTTATGCCATATTTTGTTTGCAAAATACAATTTTAGACAAGGTGGATGCCATCTCTGTCACTCATTCCTGCTTCCCCCGTGCATTTTCTCTCCTCACAGGTTCCGCAGTCAAGCTGAGATGTAGTAGTTTATTTCCATTCTTGGGTTTACATTGCTTTCGAGGAAATTTTCCCTGTTCCCAATGACTTGTAACGTTTATCAAGGTTCTTCTGCTGAAAGTCCTATTGTTTAATGTTTCATATTCATTTGAACATCTCCAGATAACATTAGCATAGAGGGTGTTGAATAATTTCTTAAGAATTTGGATGGTGCTTATGTGTTAGTGCAATTGCATATTATTTTTGTGTTCTGATTTGCTAAAGAATTGACACTTTTGCTTGCACCATGATCATTTTGCAGTTTCTACTATATTTACTATGCAAGAATTTTGTATAAGAACCCCTTGAATTTGGGGGTGATTTTCCTATTCCATTAGGGATGCTGTCCGATTTCTCTCCAAATTTACTGTTCAATTGGGACTTGGAATATTTTCTGATTTCGTCTACTCTGTATAACTCTACATTTTGAGAGACTTCATGGAATTATTCTGAACCAATTAATTCAGAATTTTTATAATAAAACTCTTTAACTTTTCATTGATCTAGAACTCAGTTATTGAGTAGTCCCCGTTACTTTTAAAATTGTTTTACTCTGCAAATCTGATATTTGGGGAGGTACCTTGACATGCACACTAATCTGTAGGTGAACCATTTGAGGTAAATATTAGGATGTCTAAGTTTTAGGGTATCTGAATTTTAAGGGACGGTTTTGCTCCCACATTAGCTCATTCGTAAAAGAGAAGGAGCTCCCTTTGAGGGAGTAGGCAGTGGTCTAAGAGACTACTGCCAACTCTCAAAGAAAAGTTTAAAAAATAAAACTGTTTTTTCTTAAAAGCATCCCATTTTCCTTTAGGTAATACAGGCTGATTGTTTTTTAAAGTTTCTTTATTTAAAGGCAATCACAGATATGATGGTCTGCTGACCATTGCAGGCCACCCTTCTCTGTAATAGCTACCATTCGGAGTCAGTCACAATTTCGGACCTGCCTCGTGAATGTTAATGAGGCAGTTTTGTTTAAGAGTCACTACTATTGGTACCGAAGTCAGTTTGCAAAATTCCACACTGGTTGCAAATTGCAACCAGTTTTTGCAATCAGTATACTAGTACATCTGACCCAAAATTCTCATTCTTAAATTCGCATATTGGTATTCCTATTTAAGCCTGTCATCAAAATTAATGCCCAGATATTTGTAAGTTACGTTATCAAGTTTCAAGTTGTTCAGGTGACATACAGCTGTTTTATTTACTCTTGAATTGTTTGTGCACTTAAGTTTAAGCAAAATTGATGATCATTGACAGGACATTGGTAGAACAATATTAACTTAAAATAACCAGACTAGGATAATAAACAACACATACAATTATGCACACTTCCCGGAGCTGCCATTGGGAGTAGGAGCTATGTGAATGTGACTGGTGCTTAGAAATCACACTGCATAGAACAGAACTTTCCGCTCCATAGCAGACATTCAGCAGAGCACAACAGACAGAACACTGGGCATCTATACAACACATCTCCGATATTCCAAATAATTGGCCATCTCCGAGCTCACAGTAGTACCAACCATACTGATAAAGTCACAACATTCAACAGCATGTTAGTCAGAACAACAGTCATACAATCATTGCAGTTTGGAGGAACCATATATTGTTAGACCTTATTGAGCTCACAATAGCACTCGGCTCTTCATAAACCAATTTACCTCACCAAGTCAATAAGTAGCACACTAAATCAACACCCACCCACAACTCCACAGTTAAACAAGCATTGAAAATGCAATAGGTCTCGCCTTTGATTAAGTTAAAGCCATTTGCTTTGCTAATGGTATTGTATAGCAAAGCAAATGGCTTTAACTTAATGAAAGGTGAGACCTATTGCATTTTTAATGCTTGTTCCTATTGGTCAAGGTTACAGTGTCCAGATCTTGAACGCAGATTCTACACGATATACGGGACACACAACTTAGTTTTCAAATATAAGTCAGGAACGTGAGACGCGAACAACGAGGTTGAAAAGAGAAGCAATGAATAAAAAAAGTTTAAGCGCATTAACTTGGGGGGGGGCTAAGTTGCGCGCTGATGATCTAAAGCTGTGGCATGAAGTTGATGAGGTCTCCAAAGGAGTTAGGGGCAACGCGATACATAAAAAATAAAAACACCGTGCCAGCCTGCCTCAAGCGCTCCTCCAGAGCAGCCCTGCCTGCCGATCACATAATCTCCCCGTGCCTGAATGTGCCCTTGTGTAACGTAACCGGAGCTCATGTAAAGCGCTCCAATACCTTCAGGTAGAGTTCGCGCTATAGAAATCTGCATAAAAAAATAAAACACCGTGCCAGCCTGCCTCAAGCGCTCCTCCCGAGCAGCCCTGCCTGCTGATCACATAATCTCCCCGTGCCTGAATGTGCCCTTGTGTAACGTAACCGGAGCTCATGTAAAGCGCTCCAATACCTTCAGGTAGAGTTCGCGCTATAGAAATCTGCATTAAAAAAAACACCATGCCAGCCTGCCTCAGGCGCTCCTCCCGAGCAGCTCTGCCTGCCGATCACATAATCTCCCTGTGCCTGAATGTGCCCTTGTGTAACGTAACCGGAGCTCATGTAAAGCGCTCCAATACCTTCAGGTAGAGTTCGTGCTATAGAAATCTGCATAAAAAAACCACTGTGCCAGCCTGCCTCAAGCGCTCCTCCCGAGCAGCCCTGCCTGCCGATCACATAATCTCCCCGTGCCTGAATGTGCCATTGTGTAACGTAACCAGAGCTCATGTAAAGCGCTCTAATACCTTCAGGTAGAGTTCGCGCTATAGAAATCTTCATTAAAAAAAACACCGTGCCAGCCTGCCTCAAGCGCTCCTCCCAAGCAGCCCTGCCTGCCGATCACATAATCTCCCCGTGCCTGAATGTGCCCTTGTGTAACGTAACCGGAGCTAATGTAAAGCGCTCCAATACCTTCAGGTAGAGTTCGCGCTATAGAAATCTGCATTAAAACAAAACACCGTGCCAGCCTGCCTCAAGCGCTCCTCCCGAGCAGCCCTGCCTGCCGATCACATAATCTCCCCGTGCCTGAATGTGCCCTTGTGTAACGTAACCGGAGCTTATGTAATGCGCTCCAATACCTTCAGCTAGAGTTTGCGCTATAGAAATCTGCATTAAAAAAAACACTGTGCCTGCCTGTCTCAAGCGCTCCTCCCGAGCAGCCCTGCCTGCCGATCACATAATCTCCCCGTGCCTGAATGTGCCATTGTGTAACGTAACCGGAGCTTATGTAAAGCGCTCCAATACCTTCAGCTAGAGTTCGCGCTATAGAAATCTGCATTAAAAAAAACACTGTGCCAGCCTGCCTCAAGCGCTCCTCCCGAGCAGCCCTGCCTGCCGATCACATAATCTCCCTGTGCCTGAATGTGCCCTTGTGTAATGTAACCGGAGCTTATGTAAAGTGCTCCAATACCTTCAGCTAGAGTTTGCGCTATAGAAATCTGCATTAAAAAAACCACTGTGCCAGCCAGCCTCAAGCGCTCCTCCTGAGCAGCTCTGCCTGCCGATCACATAATCTCCCCGTGCCTGAATGTGCCCTTGTGTAACGTAACCGGAGCTCATGTAAAGCGCTCCAATACCTTCAGGTAGAGTTCGCGCTATAGAAATCTGCATGACAAAAAAACACCGTGCCAGCCTGCCTCAAGCGCTCCTCCTGAGCAGCCCTGACTGCCGATCACATAATCTCCCCGTGCCTGAATGTGCCCTTGTGTAACGTAACCGGAGCTCATGTAAAGCGCTCCAATACCTTCAGGTAGAGTTCGCGCTATAGAAATCTGCATTAAAAAAACACCGTGCCAGCCTGCCTCAAGCGCTCCTCCTGAGCAGCTCTGCCTGCCGATCACATAATCTCCCCGTGCCTGAATGTGCCCTTGTGTAACGTAACCGGAGCTCATGTAAAGCGCTCTAATACCTTCAGGTAGAGTTCGCGCTATAGAAATCTGCATAAAAAAAAAACACTGTGCCAGCCTGCCTCAAGCGCTCCTCCCGAGCAGCCCTGCCTGCCGATCACATAATCTCCCTGTGCCTGAATGTGCCCTTGTGTAACGTAACCGGAGCTCATGTAAAGCGCTCTAATACCTTCAGCTAGAGTTTGCGCTATAGAAATCTGCATTTAAAAAAACACTGTGCCAGCCAGCCTCAAGCGCTCCTCCTGAGCAGCTCTGCCTGCCGATCACATAATCTCCCCGTGCCTGAATGTGCCCTTGTGTAACGTAACCGGAGCTCATGTAAAGCGCTCCAATACCTTCAGGTAGAGTTCGTGCTATAGAAATCTGCATGACAAAGAAACACCGTGCCAGCCTGCCTCAAGCGCTCCTCCCGAGCAGCCCTGACTGCCGATCACATAATCTCCCCGTGCCTGAATGTGCCCTTGTGTAACGTAACCGGAGCTTATGTAAAGCGCTCCAATACCTTCAGCTAGAGTTCGCGCTATAGAAATCTGCATTAAAAAAAACACAGTGCCAGCCTGCCTCAAGCGCTCCTCCCGAGCAGCCCTGCCTGCCGATCACATAATCTCCCCGTGCCTGAATGTGCCCTTGTGTAATGTAACCGGAGCTTATGTAAAGCGCTCCAATACCTTCAGCTAGAGTTCGCGCTATAGAAATCTGCATTAAAACAAAACACTGTGCCAGCCTGCCTCAAGCGCTCCTCCCGAGCAGCTCCTGCCTGCCGATCACATAATCTCCCGTGCCTGAATGTGCCCTTGTGTAACGTAACCGGAGCTCATGTAAAGCGCTCCAATACCTTCAGGTAGAGTTCGCGCTATAGAAATCTGCATAAAAAATAAAACACTGTGCCAGCCTGCCTCAAGCGCTCCTCCCGAGCAGCCCTGCCTGCCGATCACATAATCTCCCTGTGCCTGAATGTGCCCTTGTGTAACGTAACCGGAGCTCATGTAAAGCGCTCCAATACCTTCAGGTAGAGTTCGCGCTATAGAAATCTGCATTAAAAAAAAAACCACCGTGCCAGTCTGCCTCAAGCGCTCCTCCCGAGCTGCCCTGCCTGCCGATCACATAATCTCCCCATGCCTGAATGTGCTCTTGTGTAACGTAACAGGAGCTCATGTAAAGCGCTCCAATACCTTCAGCTAGAGTTCGCGCTATTTATGAGTAGATCACTTTATAAAAGACCATGCGCGCATTCTGACTGCGTTCCCATGCCACGGTGTATATAAGTGGATTCCTACTGTAGCTCAGCAGGCAAGGGTGGCACTGGAGGCTAGGTAGAGTTTACGTGTAAGGAGCCAGAAAGGATGTGCTGAACGGATTGACCGGTGGTGTTCTGCTTCAGTCAGATTGTGCCTCCTGGTGTCCCGGGTGGCTTGGGCGTGTCCGTGCATTCGCTGTAGGTGCCGGAGTGTGCCCGTGCCGGCGTGCACACTTGGGTCGACTCAGTTTGTGGCGCGTGCATACACCTCGCCACGGCGCCCAGGTGTCTGTGTTGTGGCTATAACCCCTACAACATGAACTCCTTATACTCTGTAAAAATCTTTAAAGGAGCTTCTATTTCTGTTGTCAATGCGATGTCATTATTTTAAGTTCACCCTCACTTCTCACGTCACGCTTATTGTCACTTACTGTGTGAGCACCTGAATACCTTCATTGTGTAATAAATATTTGTCATACATTGACCTATATGTCCCTCGTTATATTTCCTACTGCTCTCTTTTATGAATTAAGTTTCTATCCCTTTACTTATCTCAGTGCCCTTTACAGGGTTACTTCCCCTTGGACCTTTTAGGCCACTCTAGAACCATTGTTCCTTTAAACTACATATTACCCCAGGTTCATATATTGGGGCACCCTTGTCTTCCTAAATATAACCCCTAATGGGCTTCTCCGTGTATGTCTGTTGGAGCCTGGCGGGTGTATGAGGGCGACTGGTGATGACAGTGCTGAAATATGGTGCTTATGTGAAGCGCTCCGAAAGCTTTGGGTCGAGTTCGCGCTATATAAATGTTAAGATGTTAAGAAAAACAAAGTAGGAAAAAGCAGCTACGCAAGCCATGCACACCTTGGAAGGACGCCCAAAGATGCGGAAAACCTACTAAAACAAGCCCGTTACCATATGAAGAGCGTTCTCACAGCGCCCAATCAGAGAGCCGGACTGGCGCGTGCAAGGCAGCGTGACAAAGCTTCTGATAAGAAACTTCGTCACGACAGCCGTAATGCAGGCGAGCCAGTCCGGATGGGCCGGACAAAAAAGCGAAAAGGAGGCACCCCAGAAACCTTATTTCCAATGGCAGCCCACCGTTTAACATAAACGGTGACGCAAGCCAATGGGAATAAGGGGCGGGGCTTCAAGCCCTTTTCTCAAAGTCCTCATCTCCAATAAATCTCGCCGAGCGTGCTGCGCATGTGCGTAGCAACGCTAGGCGAGACCTAAAAAGGATTAAAGGACAAAAGGATACTGTTACCCTGTCAAGACTCCATAGTCTCAGTTACCTCCTACACACACTCATTCAGATGGCACAAAAGAATTGTTAAAGATTTCCGGCACATACCATCACAACACTCCTACAGCCAAATACATGCATGAATTATTCACCACACTATTGATAATCCTACTGAGACAGAAAACAGATCCCGGTCTATGATGGGATCCTTGACACTAGGGTGCAAAGTTAACTGAACCCGACAAACTGGCAATACGGCATTATATAAATCTCTGTTGGCATACTATAACCAGGGCCATTGAAATTAGAGGGCAGGGGAACACCAAATTATGCGGCAAGAAAAAAGCAAATTATGCGGCATAACGCAACATTTTTTGATAGTGTTCATTCATTATTTTGACATTTTTACACATGGTAATACTGTCTGGGTAAAGATTTCACCTCATTAGTGTCCGTTTAACAACTAAATGTAGAAATGAGCAAATGAAAGATGACCAGTTAACCTTTGCGAGGGGCCTTCCGTTGCACATGAACACGACGCCGTGTTTTTAGTAACTTTTGATCCGTTTGAGCAACAAACTATTTTTTTCTGTTATACTCTGCAGATTATGCAGCAGATGATGGATTATGTGGCAAATCCATAATTATGCGGAAAAAACACCGCAGTGTCCCTGACTAGAACATATTCCAAATCACTTTTCTAGCATGGAGCCAGCACGTTTTTTGCAGTACGTTTTCGATGTTGCCACAAGAGGGCAGTGAATGACTGGTTTTCTTTCTTCATATCCATTTGCTTCTTTTAGTTACTAATTCACATTCAGATATCAAAAAGTGAATATTTACAGTATCCTACTCAGTCAAAGCACCCAATTTATCATTTATCTAAGAGCTGCTAAGACAGGCGCTCTGCTTGAGCGTTGGCGTGCAAGTACCTGCAAAGCACTTGTCCCCTGTCTGTATTACACCGCCCAGTGTTTAATTGATGTCCTTGATTGCAGGTGGTGGGTACCAGCAGGCAATCTTGGGGACCGAGATTTATTGTTGATTATCAGACTTTGGGCTAGAGCAAGAACGAAGGAGAAACATTACAAAATGAGGCAGCATGGATGATGAAAGGACCTGTCAGAGTGAGATAATAGACAGGGCATGTGCTTATTTTTCATTTATTTTACAAATTAAGCATTGCACTCAGGTCACTACCCCTTCTCCCCAAGATTCATGGCCAGGGGAGGATGCATCCGCAAGGGGACCTGGCGGCTGGATTTGCAAGAGGTTTGGACCGCTTAGAGTCCTCTGAATGAAGTCTATGCACAGACCTGTGTCTGCCAAACCCCTGGGCCGGACTCTGGTGGACATTTTTGGCATACAGTACAGATGTGTTTGAACAATTCAATTTGTGGACATGCTAACTTATTTGCGCGAGCCAGATTTATATTTTGTGAAATTGCATACCGACTTAGGGGTCTATTTCCCAAGATTTTATGCTGTGTTTGCATCGCAAAAGTGATGCAAAACAATGCTAAATCTTTTTTCACCTGTGTATTTTGCAGCGTAAAACCTGTTTTAAGCTGGAAAATCACTTGAAAGTAATGCAAAGCACTGCATAGCGTGGCTTTGCATTACTTAGCGCCAAGGGGGCGTGCCATAGGTGGTGCATAAACGTTCCCATAGAACCACCCAATGTTTCTGACCCTAAGCCCCAATTACTTAAAAAAGTAGACAAGGTTTAGGATCAGAAAATAGTGCCCATTTCAGATAAGGACTACGAAAGAGAAATGCTCATTCACTTATAGTCTCTCTGTCTTCCAGGTGGGGCTGGCTAACAACAGAGCCTCCTTTGCACCACACAATCCAATACCTACATGTTATGGGAGACAGGGGCCACCTGATTAGATGGTTCGCAGCGTCATACTGCAACTTCGCTAAACCCCTTGAGGTCACACTGGGAGGGGGATCTGGGATGTGTATTCTCCGAGGCAGAATAGGTGGCTGCCCTAGAGGGCCCCTCGAACGTTCCCCGTAACCAAAGGTTTCGGCAGATACCGTTTTTTATACTCCACCGGGCATACCTCACCCCGGCCAAATTAATAAATATTTTCATCGTGCGGACTACGATTGCCCCAGGTGTCACTTAACCGATGCAGACATTTTGCACATGCTATGACGGTGCCCAGATCTCGCTGCATACTGGAACGAGGTGGCCACTACTTTATCCCATTGCACGGGTTGGGACGTACCTTTTAGTTGGGAGGTCCATATCCTTCACCTATTTAAGAGAGGGAGGAAAGACAGGGTCACTTCCCGCTTCCTGGACCTGGGCCTAGCCGTCGCCAAACGCCTAATCACAAAGCATTGGAAGGCGCAGGGCGCCCCGCATGCAGCAGCATGGCGCCACTCCCTACTCAACTGGACCAAGGCGGAGAGCATTGCCCTTCGCAAAGAGGACCTGTTGGGACTTGGCAAATTGCCACTGGCCACGGAATGGGAGACTGTTTTATCGGAGTTGCGGGGGATAGATGAGTTAATGGGGGGCTCCCCATTGGAGACGGAGGGCACCACTGAGGCAGGGACGTAGTTGGGAGAACTACCCTGGCAACACGCCCTAAGAGGTACAGCTACGACAACTTCTCACCTAGATCACCAGTTTGGCTGATACACACATATGAAAGCTCCATTACACATATCTCGCGCATATGGACTGGTGCACGTCAGAAAGGGAGGGGCAGCATTTCACACACAGTTACCCCTTCCCTCCTTCGTTTTGACTTGTCCTCATTTGGTGATACCCACCTCCACAGTTCAGGCCTGTAGCACAGCAGTTGCAGAAAATGTGAAATCCTGAGTGGCATCCTGCATGGCAAGAGATGTGGGCGTTGCAGAAGCATTACACTGAGTAATACCCATCTTAGCCTATGAAACTGTACATCCCACAGGAATCACTCATCTTGCTACTCTACATGCTTTGAAACGTATGGTATAACTGTAATGCATGCATTAGTAACGTTCAATTGATGAGCAAATGTAAAATATATCCAAAATATCAATAAACAGATTTAAACAAAAATGAAGGAGAAATGCTTTTATTTCTCCTTTCTTTTCTGACTTTGCATGTGTGCTGCACTTTACAGCACACATACAAAGTGGGAAAAGGTTTAAAGTTAGTCTAAGCATATTATTTTGTACTGGAAGGGTAATGTTAGGGAGGGGAAATGGTAAAAAAAATAATAATAAAAGAAACACCTACCTTGCCGTGCTGAGTCCCGTGTCTCTGCTCTCCTCGTCGGACCAAGGTACAGGAAGCACAGAAAAGGCTCCCCATACCAATCACAATGCTGCAATGCAGCGTTGTGATTGGTTTTGAGTGTCCTGGTTCAACGCTCAACCAGGGAATGGGGGCCTGGTATTTTTCACCACATATGCTGTAATGCAGCTTGAATGGAGAACGGGGACAGTGCGCATGACTGGTTTGGGCGGACCGAGAGGGCCAACCAAACAGTCACTGCGCACTTAGGAGTGGGCAAACCACTCCTCCCCTGCCCTGCTCCGAGAGCAGAGTTGCCCCGACCACCCTCCAGCCCGTAAAGCAGCAGAAAACATAAAATGAGAACTCAAAGTTATCATTATATGTTTCCTTTACTTTGCAGTGCACTGCTTAAAAGCAGTGGGGCGACGCTCCTCCGCCATAGTCTCACAGAGACACCGTTGCACTATGGTGCAAAGGCGTGTCTGTGGCGCACGGCCGCACAATTCTGCACCGGCATTAGGGAGAGGGGAGGAGGGTGCCATATTTTTGTAAATACAATGCTCTCCTGCTCTCTCCTTCTCATGCAGCTCGGTGCAGCATGTGCGGCGGATGCTGCACTGCATTGTGTGACAACCTAGTAAATCTGGCCCACTGCGTGCTTTTTTCTCAAATCGACATTTGTTGGGGTCTTAAAAAAAAGCTTTGATGATTTTGACCCTAGGCTCAGATTTACTTAGGCTTTGTGCTAGTGTGATGTAAAGCAGCACAAGCGATTTATTATCCACTGGAAAAGGTGATTTGCACTTAAACGGCACACTTTCCACAGCACAAAACCCGCTTTCCGCCACTATGAGTCAGGTGGTATTACTGGGGCAGCTCAGTGCAGACACCCATAGGTTTTGATGCAAAGTCTGATCTACTGCGATAGCAAAATTGGTCTTTGTGCCAAACACTTCTTGAAGCAGGCTCAAACAAAGGCAAATGTGTTCAAATAAAATACTTATTACATGTACACATGTGTGGGAGAATTTTGAGTTTGTCTGCGTAAAGGGATTTATATTAGAAGGGTATACCTCCAGTACAAATCCTATGCTACACAGAACACACTCACCTTTGCACCATGGTGTGAGCCTGTACGTTATGCAAGGCACCCTTGTTTGAGAACCAGCACAGGGGAGGACACTAGCATCCGGCCACTCTAAAAAATAAGGCTTGTGCTATTTTACTCCATGTGCAAAGCAGCAAATTTGGGAGCTGCGTTAAGTGAAAAATTAGAAAATCTGGCACTTAGGGGCCGATTCTGATGCGGGTTGGAAAAGCTTCCCGACCGAATCGGTTGGGAAATGGTGTCCGACCCACTCGGATCGGGAAAGTCCGACCGGCGGAGTAGGATGCATCCGGATGCTTCCAGATACGATTTGGTTGAACTCCCATTGACTTCAATGGGAACATTTGTTCCTAACCGCATCAGAATTGGGCCCTCGGTCGGGAAGACACGTTCCCGATCCGATTTGGAAGGAGCAAATGCCGTTAGGAGGCCTTCCGAACCGCGTCAGAATCAGGCCCTCGGTCGGGAAGCTTTTCCAACCCGCATCAGAATCGGGCCCTTAGTCTTTTTCTTTAACTATTCTTTTTTAGATTCTACAAAAACACTGAACCAAACACCTGGATCTACTCACCTCTGGGTATATGATGCTGAAGTGTTATATCAGCACTGTCAGGGGTTGCTGTGATAGATAGTTAAAAAAAAACTATCCAGACTTTAATTTTTCTTGTGCCAAAGATGAATTGTCTAGCTTGGGCTGAGTCACAAAAAAGCCTGCAAAAAGGCCATTTAGTGTTGACCCATAATGCATTTGTCACAGCTTTATGACTAGAGGGCGTTGTGCTGAGGGAGAAGTCACGGGCTGGTTCTTTACTCTTTCAGCTGAGCCCATAATTCCACAAGCAGGGTGGTCAAAACGAAAGTTGATCAATTCTGGAAACAGAGAAGTCCTGCACGAGAGATCTTCTGAACAATAAGCACTTGTTGTCAAGGGGTGGCAAAGCATAACATGATTCAAAATGTGGTCACTCAACTGGCACATTTATAAACAATTAAAGATTCTTGATTGGTGCAGGAGTCTAACTCTAAAAACACTTGTTCTGGAATTGCTCCAAAGATGATAAAACTAATTGCATACGGCGTGAGAAAAAAAAAATATCTGTTCCCAAAAGGTGCCTCAAGACTGTTTGGTTTGTACTACCATCACTGTATAATAGTCAGGGCCACTGGAATTATGCGATTGTGCAGTGATTTTCGCATAGTTATAGATTTGCGGCATTTGCCACATAACCCATAATCTGCCGCATAATCTTCAGATTTTAAAAACAAAAAAATTGTTTCTAGCTCAAACGATTCAAAAGTTACAAAAAACTGCAGCAAAACACATTTCAGTGCAGTGAAAGGCCCTTTGCAAATGTTGACTAGTTACATTTTTGTTACTTATTGCTATATTTGGGTGTTAAACTGGAACTAATGAGGTGCAACCAATTCCCAATGTTAACAAGTTTGAAAATGACAAAATAATGAAGTAATACTATCACAAAATGTGCCACATTATGCCTCATAACTTGCCTTTCCTTGCAACATAATTTATTTAACCCTGCTGCATAATTTGGCCCTTCCCTGCCGCATAATTCTAGTGGCCCTGATGATAGTAGGCGTTTTGGGTGCCACGCTACGGAGCCTGGGAAATGTAGTGCTCTTCTTCAACCTTCCCCTCCCGATTGCAAACAAATGGAAGATTGCTTCCTTCTCAGTGTGATGACTGCAGTCTATTCAGATCAGTAGCATTGGCTTCAAGGATACAAGTGGAGTAATGCTGGCCATAGCGCCTTGAATGGAATTACTTTCAGGTAGTCTGTTGAAGTTGGTGTCTGTGCTTCTTACAAGACAACGTCTATGCAACTCCTCCCCCCCACTGGAGTAACACCTCGGATTTACCTTCCTTCATTGAAAATGATCCAAACTGTGTATACACAATCCACCGCCTGGATAAAAGTTCACAAGTTACCACAGTGTATTCTGGCCTTTAATTTACACGACAGCGTTTCAACTAGAATCAAAACCTTCATATCAAACACTCAGGAAAAGGTCAACGCTGCTGCCGAGTTTCCACTGCAGCTTTTTTCCATTCACATTTCATCTGGGTGGAACACTTGATCAGATCAACAGCGCGGGGGTGTGAGGGAATGTACCAGCACGAAAACCTCAGCTGAGTTCACGCCGAGTTACCACGTGCGCCCAAAAATATCCGTAACTAATCGCCTGAGGTTTTGGCCCCAAAGCTTTAGGTCAGAAGGTGAGTAATTGCTCTCTCAGGGATGAGAGTGTCCTACGGAATACCTCACATAGCAGATTATGCGGCTTCCCCTTTTTTTAAATACATTCTCAGAAAAGCAGCAAATTGTGCATTTTAGTCAAATGCTAAGATATGTGTCCTTAGTCTGTTCAACGAAGTTCACTTCCTGGCTTATTTCCTTATTTCTCACCAGTACCACAGCCCCTGCTACCCCATGCTTATTGGTATTAATGCAATTACCCTTCGTACGCCTATGGCAGAGGTCATGCTGGCAAAAGCAGAAACAAAAAAATAAACTTTGGGTCATATTAGCAAGACCGGCGATAAAATTATCGCCGTTTTAGCGGCAGGAAACTGCCGCTAAAACGGCGATAATGGGCTTGCTAATATGCGTTATAGAATTCCAATAGAAGCCCAGGTTAGATGTGCAGGACATCTAACCTGGCTTCTATTGAATTCTATAACGCATATTAGCAAGCCCATTATCGCCGTTTTAGCGGCAGTTTCCTGCCGCTAAAACGGCGATAATTTTATCGCCGGTCTTGCTAATATGCCCCAGAATTCTTAGAGCCTTCTTAGTTTGCTCGCCCTTCAGTTTCCTTACGTCCAGAACAGCAAATAAGAGGCAGTTGATGGGCTAAGGTTTTGATAAGTCAATACTGTGACTTCATCCGGAGCATCAAACGGTGTAACGTCACTTCCGGTACAATGGGCATTTTGGTGAATTGATGTCCACGGCAGCTCATCACTATGCAAGGTAAATATATGTCCGTGCGAGTACTTTATATCATTATGTTAGTACTGAAATAGAAACTAGCAAATTTGATGAATAAAAGTATGATCTTGTTTCACCAGTTTCCTCTATTGAATAGCTAAGATTGCACACTATGGTCTGTGGACTTCCATGTGAACCCAACTAATTAACTGAAGCACAGGCGAGTGGAACATGATCTCAGGAGGAAATTACAATAGATCTTTACAAAATCTGACTTTGGGCAATTACAATTCGTGGAGTGATACTGTTGAGGTCGAGTAAAATAGTATTGGCAGTTGGGCTTTAATAAAATGTAAACATATCTGTGAACATTTAATTGAATTATTAACATGAATTATGTTACTAAGAGCTATAATGCAATATCTGTGAGGGATGTTTAATGATTATTAATGACTTTTTTTTAATCATTTCTGCATTCACATCTATCAAAAACAGGAAAAAATAAACCAACAGATCAATGACAAGTCAAACATGCTGATTTGATTTTTATTTTATTATAAAAGTAAAACACAATTTTTCATTCAAAAGGCATATTATTTTCTCCTTAACAGAAAACACACAGAAAAAACATATTTACAACAATAAAACAAGGCGCGGGGGAAATACATTCTCTTGTAAAGGTTGGGATTCACCGGCATTCACCTTAATTTGAGTTGGGGTTTCCAGTGCACAGCACTTGCACTTGATTGTCAGCACTGGCAATTATGACCATCTGCCACATGGTGGCGCTGTCTTTCTAATATTGAAATGAACTCAACAGCAGTTGTTTTATAATTCAATGTACAATAAAATTACTAAAACCTGCCTTCCAAGCCATTCTTATGGCTTTGATGGCCAGGAATAATCTGGATTGTCACACTTGTAGTAGTGTGATGGTTAGTAGCTGTGTTGGTACTGTCATTGGCATGGCTAGCAAGGGGAAAGGGTGGTGCAAGCTGAAGTGGCCTCCTGATGAGTGCCCAGGCATTTTTTTTTTTTTTTTACAAATTAAGTGTATTCAATGACATTTACACTAACTTGGCTTGCCGGTATTATTGTTAAACAAATTATATCTGCATAACTACAATGCCTCTATGCTCATATTGTACCGCAGAAACCGATAACTCTCAAAGCACTTTGAATTATAAAACATACTAAAATTTCAACATGGCTTTCTCGTCTGAATGTGTGTCAGTGGGTTGTTGACTTTACACAGTCAACCATCTTCCTCAGGTACTAATACTTTCTTGTACGGGAGGCAGAGCTGGACAGGCATCTAAAAGCAGCCCCGGAAATGCTTTAAAACCAGCATCATATTGCACCCAGAGAGTGAGCGCAGTCTTCCGTGTGGCAGTTTGGTGTTTTTTTCTCCCCCTCACCAAATTTTCTCTAAAATTGCGACCAAGCAATTCATTTTACAGCACAGTTTTCAAATATATTGGCTAATAATCTATATGTTTTACAGGTAGAACTTAAGAAAAAGTCATGAAATATTCCAAAATTTGAGA
Source organism: Calotriton arnoldi (assembly GCA_963921515.1). Lineage (NCBI taxonomy): Eukaryota > Metazoa > Chordata > Amphibia > Caudata > Salamandridae > Calotriton > Calotriton arnoldi. Next base: position 1,157,158 of record CAWUFW010002717.1, read on the forward strand.
GCCTATGATACTCTCAGGGAGCATTCTTTCTCTGCAGCAGCAAATCATGTGTGCACATATAAGAAAAGTGTGTGTTTCTTCTTCGAAGTAGCTTAGCTCAGCTTATCCAGCACTAAAGCACCATTTTCTTCTAGACTACCAGGGAGTTTTACTTTGTCACATACGGCAAATATAGCCCCATTGCAGTACCTTTTTAGCACTTACAGAATGAGATGGAAGAAAGGGTATGCATGGGGCACACATTTACTAAGAGGACTTGTAATGTTACAAACTGGGCCAAAATAAACTGTACATTGGTCTATGTGTATGTATGATTATTAATAAAGGATATGCAAATTCACAAATAAATGGAAGGTAAGTTACACATAGCCCATTGCTCTGCACTATCTTCTATGAGCATTCCCACAAGAATGCAGCAATGTCTAAAGTTGGAGTGTGTGCAGGTGAGTATCTTTTCATCAGTTTACTGCCAGAGCGAGCCCTCATTTTAATCTGCTTTCTGGCCTTGGAATAAGTACCACCAGCTGCAAGTGGCCTGAAGATTTCCAGAAGAAATAAATTAATAAACTACAAAAATAAGTCTTGCGCAGGATCAGAAGGCAGCAGGAATTTCACTTAATCTGTGTATAATGTTCCACAGTCCCACACTTGCGGGAAAATGCAACACTGGAAGGGTATTTGAGCCTTGGATTCGGGCCATACTGGACAACATACCAGGGTAGGGTGTAATGTCTTCTCAAAGTTCACAGAGTATGAAGGAAATCACATTCTTTTCAAATAAGGACAAACAAAATAATGTATTTCCATGGTTTAGGGATGTCTCCTGTGGCGTACATTTTTGTGGGCAAATTAATTCGTCTATGGAGAGAGTAAGTCAAAGGACATGATGCTGTTTAAAAATGTTGTGGCTGGAAGTGACATCACCTTCCTGATGATGTGACTTAGAGCTTGATGTACAAAGTTGTTTTGTGGTTGCAAAGATAGTAATTCTTTTACAAGGTGCTGAAGCTCTTTTAGGGGTAAGAAAAGATTTTCAAATTTGTAAAAGTACTTTTGCAACCCTTTCCAAATTGAAAGTAATTATGAGTCGCATAGGCATGTATCAATCGTTTATGACCGCAGTTAGGGATACAAACCATTGATCAGATACCAGTCTTTAATCTGGGGTCGTATAACTGATTGGTAATTTTGTGTATTGTGTCTAGTGGCCTTGAGGAGCATCGGGTGTGGGGGAGTTTAGACAATGGCCCATGGTGCTACTTCCTCTTTTCCCAGATGTGTTCATACATTGAAGACCTTTTTTTTTTTTTTTTTAAATCAAGGCCTCATAAATTATAGACTTTTTAAAAAAAATCAAAGCCTGTCCTTTCTTTCAATGGACACACGCTGCATTAATATTTTTTTTTATCAATTTGGGAATGCAAATGCAGGGTGGAGGTCTGCTGAGCATTGCAGGCCACCATTCCTGTATTCAGAGCTAATCACTGGTGGTTGCAAATGACCACATACCTTAAAAAATTAATTTGGCAGATAATTTTGCGACTCTCCTACAAATGTACAATTTACTGTGCCACCTATTCATAAATAGGTTACAAATAAAGTTGTATACCATCCTCAAACCAGTTGGTGAGCGAATTGCACATCCTGCTGTGTGAATGGTTATTAGTACATCAGGCCCTTAACTACTATATGAGGATTGTTTAAGAATTGCTATCAAATCTGTTAACTCTGTTAGGAATTGCACTCTCCTCATTTGCACCATCCATTTCCAAACTGATAGTCTCAACATTTGGAAGGTCCTAAAGCAGCCCAGTAATAATGCTGTCCTTTTTCGCTTACTTGGATGGCTGTCTGTATATCGTTTTACTGATTTACTCACTGTTTTCTTAAGCACCGGAGCAAAGGACAAAAGGTGCCTGCGAGTGCTTCACAAAATAACGATGCAAACCAGCATAACAACAAAAAATTCAGGTATAGGCACAGCCCATGCAGGAGTTCAACCTAATCTGCCACAAAATCGAAGTTTCTGAGTTTTCTGAAATTCACAAAATCTGGCAGCATTTTTAATGAAAAAACACAGTTTCTGTAGTCAGTGTTTGAGGAGAAAGCAATGGGAGAAAGAGTAGGTCTTATGAATTCAAAGTACTTCTAAATGTAACTGGTCCTTGACTCGCGAACGATTAAAAAAGCATCATAAATCCTCAGTAAGCTAAAAACAGAGGTGTCAGGCCACAAATTATCAAAAAGATCACATGGCAAAATGAGGTATGTAAAGGCATTAAAACTCAAAGAATGCTGTTTTCCCAAAAATGTTGTTTAGCCACTGGAAGAGTGGAGCACATATTGCAGGACAAAACCAGACTTTTGGCTTTGTCAATGCTTGTTTTGCCATGGTTTTTATATAAGGTTATAATTGTTGGAACGGGCAGGTATTTGCCAAAATGTCCCCAAAAAATTTAAAAAACGGAGGAAAGCAAAAGTTTTTGGGGTCTCAAAAAGCACATATTGCCATAGCAGTCCCCGATACTGAAGGGAACTAATTTGTGTGTGTGGACATGCTCCTTCTGAAAGAGCAGCATATCGTCACTCACAGTGAAGTTATCCATACTGTATGCGATAGCAGGCAGAAGAAAAATACGAATAACACAATAGAAGGGTAGTAGCTTAAATCCCCTAAATTATATGCAGGATTTCACTAAAATCAAAAGGTCTTGGCTAATGCCAGGCCTAAAATAAAACAAAGCACATGACAAACAACAGATGCGAGATGAAGTTCACTGAAGAGCTCACACCTGTCTCTCTGTCTGCTAAAGTGAGGCTCTGATTTTGTGAAAAAAATACATCACAGTCAGCTGTGCTAAGGAGGAAACATCTGGACTAGGTGTTGAGTTGTGGCATCTAGTGAGGCCAATGTACAACTTGCTCTAATCACTGTAAATGTCAGCTTCAGTGTTATTCATGATTGTCAACGCTGTACATGAGCAATTCAATGTAGCTGAAGAAATGAGAAGCAACATCCCAGAGAAAGCACATCTCTTCTGGATGGTTAAAGGGGCTTGAAAAGTTGCTGATGAGAAGAAGGTAACAGTGAAAACTAGGAGACTAATGCTCAAAGCAACTAATTCTCATTTTAGAATGTCACAAAAACAAGAGAAAGAGAAAGAATTGTAAAATAACCTATAAGCAGGATAGAAAACAACCACAAGGTAAAATGTTCATGCTGTTAGGGGTTTTATGTTTGAATATTATAAAGAAAAAGATCCAATACCGAAAATTTGTATCTGGTTCAACCATTTTATAACTAATATCCATAGATAGCATGTGAGCTGGATGACGCCACCATGCTCTACACTTCAATTGCATTACTGATATTGGCGCCCCGGCTCTGCAGAACTCCGACCACATGACATCAGAATGTAGGATCACCAAGCCACACACACTCTGCAGAATACCTATGTAGAAAATACTGCTCTCGGGGCGGACATTTTCAAACTATTCAGCATCCACGTTTCATGTGCTACAACGCAATGGATTCAGGACTGGGGTAGTTTTAAGATTAAAAAATCTTGATAAAAGCTGGAAGTGGGTGAGCCATCTAAGGCTTTATCCAGAGGCCTGGCTCAAGGTCCTCTTGGACCCCTGAGATCAAAACTGGCTGAGCTTTAAGGTGGCTTCTGCCTGCCACATATGCTCTCCCATCATGCATCAAAATTTTTTAAAAAACAATGCATAAGCCGTTGGTGTTAACAAGGAGCGAGAGAGAGTTAGCCATCTAGTGCGTGAACTGTATGTGAAACTAGAAAACCTCGGCCCAATCCTGGCTTCCTCACTTGACCAAATTGTATGATCCTCGGGAAATATTCTATGTTACAGAGCCTCCTTTTTCTTCGCTATTAAAGCACTATCCAATATTGTGCAAAAATAATCTGATGTATTAAGATGAAAAAATTCTGCATGCCAAAGACATACCCTTTTTAATTTTAAAGAGATCATCATATTTTTACATAACGTTTGTTACGTGATTTAGATACCAAGGGGCATATTATCAAGGGCCGGCGATAAATATCGCAAAGCGCGCTTAGCGCTTGCATATTTATCGCCGGCTATCTCTGTAATTTATCGCCCGGTTAGCGCGTTATTAACAACGCGCATCGCCGAGGCGATAAAAATGTCAGAGATAGCGTAGTTATCGCCGTTTTCCATGGGAAAACGGCGATATCCTAGATGATAGGGCCTGTGGTCTTAGCCACAGAATCCACCCCCATGTTAAGTATGCCTTAGTCAGGAATTTAACAGACGTTAAATTCCTGCGTTAAAGCATACTTAACGCGATTAAAATAATCGCTTCCCCGCATTGTAAATATCGCGAAGCTGCCTTCGCGATATTTACCCATGTTGTTTCCACAGACAAGCCTACTTTGCATTTCATTATCGATGCGAAGTCAGGCGTGCTGGAAACGGGAGCAAAATCAGCAAAACACGCGATAGCGTGTCTTTGCTGATAAGGCGATATAATTATCGCCGCCTTGTTAATATGCCCCCAACTATTTACAGGGCTCGGCTCGTGCATAGGCTCTTCGAGCCCAGCCAGACCCTAGGCTCGGCTCTCCCTGTTAATTTGTTGTCTCTCCCACCTCTAATAAAAGCTGCCCCTCACTGGGAATGCTGAGCTGAGGAACAGAGCGGCAGCACTTTTAATACCAATAAAATAAAGGAATCCGCCTCGAGATTATCGGAATTAGGACATAAATAGCAAGAAGTAATAGGATTGTAAATCATCCCGTCAGTGAGACAGCGGAAACGGATATAAAATAATTTTGTAGATAAAAAAACTGCGTAGAATATATTTGTAACTACTGTACCGAGCTAGTGCATGAACCCCAAACAATTTAAGCGTGTTATGTTGTCAAGACTATCTTTGCTGGTAGTAACGGTGTAACTATGGATCCGTTTGATTAGTTGGTAAAAATGAGGGACTGGTGCCCAAGCGTTTAGCTCGGTCTAGAAGAAGTCGTCATGCTACAGAAAATAGCCTTCCACACTTTATTATTATTATTTTTTGAATTGCTAGGAAAGGGGCACAGGGAATCTGCTTTGCTTTGTAGCCTGGTCGCCATTGGCGGGTGTGAATGTATGTGTTGATATTTTTATCTGGAAGACTGGAAGGTGGCCGCAGTACTGTCATGATGATATTGCAGACGATAAGTGCGGCTTTGAATTGTATTCTTAACTCTATATTCGACTTGGTGCGTTTTTGAGACTGGGGCGATAAAAGATTATCTGGGCCAGCATGAACCTGCTTTTTGGCCTCTGGAGGGCAGTATTAGCTTTCTTTTGTTAGACCGAGGTAAAGTGAATTGCCGTAGTCGGTCCAGCTACGGCTACCCAGGCCTTTACTTTTTGGGAACCGATTTAGAAGTAGCTGATCGTGTTGCATGGTTAATTTGCATCTTCTTGCGCAGTTTGAAAACACTCGGGATGCAAACAAGGCACATCTTGTGTGTGGTGATGTGCAGTTGACGAAGAATTGCGTAAGATGGTGAGAGGTTGGAAATGCTATAGTTTAAGCTACAAATATCAAACGAGGGATGGCCATCATCGCCTGATTTACTACAAAATTACCAATTTGTTTCTCAACGGGCAGCGTTTCAACCTGGCTTTTATACATACAAAAGGTTATTTTAAAAAAAAATATGTTCTATATTGCAATGATTCTCACGGAAACAGGTATCATTATCGTATGCTTCACATCGTTATTTCAGTTCTAGATATAATTTCTGTACATTATTATGCAGCTGGTATCTGCCGTTCCTTCTGTTGGATAAAAAATGCATTATCAGTCCAACCTATGTAACATACCACCCACATGTATGTATATAGTAGTAGCCGGTGCCATGTATGTCCTTGTACTGTACTTCAAACACGTTTGTGTGGCTGTAGGTGTCGCTGATCTATTAGAAGACAATAAATATGCTGGCAACAGAAAAACAACCTCAAAGCCGCCATTCACCGAATGTTACCTATAACTTGGGACTGCTCTCTGTGTCCGAGTAAATGCCGCAGCCTACATCAGAATTAAAAGAGTGACGAGGGACAGATGTAAACAAAGATGGAGACCAACACAGCTACCAATCAGACGGGTATTTCATTTTGCCAAGGTGGCTCAATAAATATGTTCTCAAGAATAATTGTTCGGTCAAATTTTCCTGTTAAAAATTGTAAGTCAATACATTTTGGTGATTCGTTAAAAATGCCCACACTCAGCCTTCTAGATTTTTCAGGGTTGGCACCACTGTGATGTCGCCTTTCCTTCCAGGCGCTGTGGAGTTTGTGGGAACTCAGTAGACACAGACTTCTTGGTGGCAAAAAACAGGTGTAGCCATGTTGCACGACAGCAGCCCCGGGTTCGCTGATCGCAATTCATGATTCGAGATAAGATTTGTTAAAGTGTAAGCGTGCCCATTGGACGTCAGTGCACTATTCTTATGTTTTGCGCCCAATCCACCCGCCGGATGTGGTCGGCTGAAGGGAGTTCGGTCTCATGGGCTCAGCACTGGTGTGTTACTGCGCTCCTTTCTGTAGCCAGTGGCATCTTTGGCTTCTCCACATTAGGCCCACTCGTCAGAGACTCCGAATAGGACAGGCTCAGTCTCCGAAAAGAGGTCTCCACGCCACTGTCACACATGCTATCGTCCTGGGCCTTAGGAGCATACATTTCACCTGAGAAGTTAAAAACAAAAACACAAACATGAAATGATCTCGCCACATACACACAAACTAGTATTTGGAATGGGTTGGGAATAACACAACATGGATTGCAATGATCCCCGAGACAGAGGAACACTATCCAATGCCCTATCTGGTGGGGTCTACTGCCTAAAATAATGGAATTCGTCAAACAGTCTTTGCACCTTGTTCAGGATTTAAAACTTTTGTAAATCAGAAATAGAGAAAATGAAAACCTCTCTTCCCTCCGACACTTAAAATGGGTTAGAAAATTCCATATTCTAACATTATCAACCTAATATGGCTCCCCCAACAAAAATAAAATATACAAATATTTCGAATTTGTACCTATCTGTTCCGATGTGATTGCTGGGGACACGTAACAGGATGAATCCTCATTGCTGAGCTCGATTTTGGAGCTGGAAATGGACTCCTGGATGATCTGAACCGCCTCTGTATAATCCATCAGTCTCAAGGCATCTAAAAGTTCTGCTATTGTACCGCCAGATACCTGTGAAATGGAGCGACAAAGTATTAAAATGCATAGTACAAAGCCACAGGCCATTGAAAGTTATTCCAAACCAAAAAGTATAATGCCGCATTTGTCAACAGCAATGTCTTGTTGCCAGGGTCAGCCTTCAGCATTTGCGAGCTGGGCCCACGCTCAGGGCGGCAACCTCCAGAGGGGCGGGAGCTCCATGCAGCAGTCATACTACGGCTTACCTCCAAAGAAACGCTTTAAACACTCTTTACTGACCGCTGCTTGCTACGTTGTCTGCTTTTTGGGAGTGTTTTTCATGGCATGCCTGCATATTGCCCCTTTCACCTTCCTCCTACTTCCAAATTTTCAATACATAGATAATTAATGAGGACGAGAAGGGGTGCCAAATTTGGTTTCGCCAGGATTGCTCGCTGAGCAAAGGCCAGCTTTGCTTATAGCTGCTGCCGGAGCCAAGTGATTAACATAGTCCCCAGACACCCCACCGTAGAAACATAAGAAGGGATATCATATATCTCGACAAATGAGCTGCCGGAAATGTTAAGAAATGCATTAAGGGGTGGCTTAACGGCTAGGGCGGCAGACCTTGAAGCTGGGGAACCAGGCTCGAGTCTAGCGGGAGGCTCAAACATTCTGTGATTTTGGGCAAATCACTTAATCTCCCTGTGCCTAAAAATGAATGTGTCCATCTGTAATGCAACTGGTGCTCATGTACCTTTGGGTATATAAATCTGCTAAAAAAAATTAGAAGGGGAAATTAATGCCTTCAGCACCTGGGGCATGACCAAAGTCCTTCATTCATTAGTACGCAAAGGTGCAAATTTTGTTCTCTAATCCCCTCGGAAGCCTCTCCATAAATTGATTCATGTTTAAAGGCGAGCAATTTCAATTAAATCCTCTTTATGAACGGCAGCCACATAAGTCCACATAGCACCAGTGTAATGTGTTCCTGTCTGGCCGCTTTGGTCACCATTCCCTCTATCCTGTGCTGAACCAGCTTTATGTAATGAGCAATTTTTATGTGGCGAGTTCCTACACTGAGGAGCGGCGGTCAATTTTAGTGACAAGATTTTGTTCTTGGAGAAAACGGATAACCGGTTTCAAGAGCTTTAAAATGTAGTCAAAGTTTACTTTTTGGACAGTATGGAATCGAACATCAAACCTGATGCTGTGGGTTCTTCATGGTACGTATTGGGAAATTAGTAACTGATATTTAGGGATCTCTCGTACAGCTTAATTTTCCCGATGACAGAAACAACTATATTTTACAGCCACAAGAGCAAATTTATTATAACATATCTGCTCTTTGACTCACCCATAAAAATCGTCACGGTCTGCAGGTGGAAAACCAGTCAATTAAAAATTAAGGCAAATGCCATCCACACGTGAATGAAATTACAAATCACTGTTGCCTGGAATCCAAATTTGATGGTGTTACAAATAGGAGCTTCCAACAAAATGTTAAGTATCATTAGAGTGTTCAAAGCAGGTCTGTAAAGAGAATATTTTAAAAAGAGTCCAGAATTTTTTTTTATAAAGAAAGAAAGAGTCAAGCATGCTTTTCTTCTTGCCATGTTATGAAGTATCTACAAAATATTTGGTGTGAAAAAGAACTCAACTCAGAAAAAGTGTTTTCATTGGTTTGGTGTAAATCTGTTCAACAGTTTTTGAGATATGAACTTTCAAAGAAGTTTCTGAGTGGCCTTTGAACGGTTAACACTTTTATACATTGCTTCCTTTTAAAATCACGATTCAGAAAATTGCAAATCTTGTCAATCACATTACATTTAAAAAAAAAAAATATGATTAGCTGATGATGGAGAATGTGGGGCACTCAGCGGTATGGAAAATGGCTATAAAAAAACAAAAAAAGGTGAGTACCCCAAAGACCATATGCAGCAGGGGGTGGGCACAATTGCACGCTACAGGGAAGGCTTTGCGGACAACACCCCCAGTGCACGGCCAATGGCAGTGAGCAGCAGGGGTTTTCTGCCTGCTGAGAGGTGGCCTTAGGGCCTGGAAACAGGACAGTCTGGTAGAAAGCTGCAGGTTTTGTCTGCACAAAGTCCATGTTTGAGCGAAAACTCTTTTCTTTCACAATTTTTTCATAGATGTTATGGAAGGTGGCCAAGAAGCTAAAGTGAGAGCATGTTTTCTATAAGTACATACTATCTTACTCAGCCATGCGACACAGTATGATGTTCTGAGCAAAACATGTCCTTCCAACAGCAACAGCTGCTGCCAGTTGATTCCCCAGAGTTCTAATTTAGCTTCAACACAGTGTTCTAACGAACAACTAGAGCGCTAACATTCTGTAGTTACGATAAAAGTGTGACAAACCTGAACATCATCTTGATGTAATCAAATGTGCAAAACTGATAGCATTTGTTTTAGATATTACTAAAATGAGGGGAGGGGGGTTATTTTGTCAAAGAAATGATGGGTAGTGCTCTAGAAAGCTAAAATGAGGACATTTTCTAATGAGTACTCTCTATCACATCCATGCCAGTAAAACATTTTTACATTCAGATTGAGACAATAATGTTAGAAACGAGGTTTCTGGTTGGCTAGAGTATGCACCTAAGCCAGCCAGAACCCACCACTCTAGTCAGGGTAAAGGAGTTACACACCTAAGATAACCCCTGCTCACCCCTTTGGTAGCTTGACAGAGCAGTCAGGCTTATCCCAGAGGCAATGTGTAAAGCGGTTGCGCAACACACACCCCCCAATGACACACTAGACCCACCACAAAAGAGAATCCACACAAAGTTATATAAAAATATCCTTTGTATTGTACATAAAACACTTTAGACCATAATCACATAAGTCACTGTGCCACTAGGCACTTGTCATGACGTCACCTAGACCATAAAATCACTTTGCCAATCAGGCAATTGCCAAAACAACGCAAGGTAGTGCACTGAAGCAAGGCTTATAAGTTGCACACGTCATCACCATATCATTACTGTGCGTTTTATACCATCACTTTCCATGTTACTCGTTATCCCGGCAGTGCAGGTCATAAACCAACATGTCACCCGGAATGGAACCTGCAGCACGTAATGAAGAACAAGCACATAGATCACCATCTGTCACGAGGGACATAAAATGACATAAATCTTGTATCACCGTACCCATGCAGGGTAACTCCCCTTTAATTGCAGGAAGCCCGGGGTTGGGGTCAGCAACCTGGCACTTCTACTGGTATTTGGGGTGATCACTGGTCCCCCACATGTAGGTTACTGGGCCACCCACTAGCATGAGTCCCGCAGAGTGAGGAAACAGGGGCGAGCGGGACCTCCAAGGGTTCCTGCCCGCTCGACTAACTTGGTGACTCTGCGCACCCAGAAATGCCCCCAACAGTGGAAGGCAGCTGCCCACAGACACATGGTGCAGCTGCCGAAAGGCGGGGCTCGGCCACTCTGCTCAGGCCAACGGGGCCAGCTGTGCCTCCCGTACTGCCAGTACTTGCAATACCCCCAACAGGAGGTAAAACACACAGCTACCCGCGCTCGGGCGGTGCAGCGACGCGTGGCTCCCAGAGAGGGGTGGGGAAAGGGCACTCACCTGCTCCCCGGTCCGGACCGACTGACTACTAACATTGGCGCCTCTCCGACTACACAGAGCAAGAGGCGCAAGGGCATTTCTCCATGCAGCAAGGCTACAAGGCTCCTTGTGGTGAGAGAACGTCTGCTGCTCTCGGCGCAGTGTCCTGCGGGGCTGCGGCTTCCTCCCTTGCACGCCGTGGCTTCAGCAGGTTGCCAGGCAATGCCTGCCACTCCTGCGGCGCTCGATTCTTGATGAGCGACCGCGCTTGATGCCTCCCTCTCTATCGGGTGGGGCTCAGCCCAGAACGTGGACCCCAACGGTGTAGCAGGCAGCGCCCACAACGAATGGCACCCAGGGGAGCGCAGCGGTGAAGGACACGACTTTGCTGAGTTGGGGAAAGTGGGAAGCGCTCCCATACTCACGCTTTGGTGCCCTTCAGTCGCGCTGGCCTGAAGAATAAATCGCTAACCATGCGCTCTTCAGCAAAATCTACCAAGGAGAATAGTGCTCACTGCGCTGATACATGCAGCTTCTATTGGAAGGGGGAAAGCGCTTCACATGCCCTCTCCTGCCAAAGCTGTCCCCACATGCCCCCACTTTTACAGGCAAAGTAACGAAGCCCCAGCTGGAGGGAAAACAACCAGGAGCAGTCCACAGCGCTCACTTCACGTTAAGCTCCTTTGAGAGCACTGGGGGCACGCAGGTTTAGGAAAGCAGGCAGCAGGCCAGCACACAGGGTCCTTGGGGAAAGATGCAGTCCTTCCAGCAGGTCAGCACAACAAGTTAAAGTCAAAGTGGCGGTTCCATGGCAGCACACCAATCCTCTGGTGCAGTATGTAGCACCAGCAGCGTCTGGTTACAAGTCCCACGCAGTGTCTATATTCATGGGATCACAGCCCCTGTACTTATAGTTCAAAAGTCTTTGTTCTGGGGGCACTTCACACATTTTTCAGAAATGCACAACACCCCTATTCACATCCCAAGCTGAGGCCCCAGACACTCTACAGGGGGGCGGAGACAGCATTGTAGATGGCAGGCACAGCCCTATTCAGGTGCAGGTGCAACTCCTACTGCCACTCTAAATGCAGACCAGGCCTATTCAGGTGCAAGGGAAACTCCTCCAGCTACTCGAAATGTAGCCAAGGTCTATTCAGCCTAGCGCTGAGTCACCCAGTAAAGGCAGTACACACCTCAACCCCCCTTGTGACTGTCTAGAGTGAATGCGCTCCCATCTCTCCTGTCAGTCTAAACCAGACGATGAATACACATCCAGGCAGGGCACAGAGACTCATAAGCACACAGAAATGCCCACTTCTAAAAGTGGCATTTCTAAAATAGTAATGACATCCGCTTTCACCAATAAGCAGGATTTATCACTACTATTTGAAGCATGCCAAACATCATCACGCTACCCCACTCATGTCCGAAATTACCACTGAAGCACATATCAGTGAATCCCCAATGCAAACCTATGAGAGGGCAGCCTCACAGCAGTGAGAAACCAAATAGGCTGTTTGTCAATACCAGGACATGCCACACAGTTAAGGCACATGTCCTACCTTTTACCTACACAGCACCCTGCCCATAGGGCTAGCTAGTGCTTACCTTACGGTGACTTATATGTAGTAAAAGGGGAGTTACAGACTTGGCAACCACTTTACATGCCACGTCACTGCGGCAGTAAACTACGCGCGCAGGCCCTGCAGCGGCAGAGGCCTGAGACAAGTTTGAAAGGCTACTTCGGTGGGTGGCGCAAGCAGCGCTGCAAGCTCACAAGTATCATTTAATTTACAGGCTCTGGGTATATGGGATGCCACTACATAAGGGACTTACAGGTAAATTAAATATGCCAAACAGGTGTAGACCAATTTGACCATGTTTACAAGAGAGAGCACATGCACTTTAGCACTGAACAGCAGTGGTAAAGTGCCCAGAGTCATAAAACCAACACAAACAGGTCAGAAGAAATACAGGAGGAAGGCAAAATGTTCTGGGATGACTCTGCAAAAAGCGCTAAGTCCAATAATTAACGTTCAACATCAGCAGCAGCCTGTCAGTTAACTCCCTAGTGATCAACAGCAGCTTCACCACAGAGTTCTACTGAGTAACTAGAGTACTAAGATTCTGTATTTAATACAAAAGTGTGGCACACCAGAATGCCACCTTTGTTGAATCTAAGCTGTAAAACTGAATGCATTTCCTACATAGGAGATTACATTAAGTGATTAAAATGAAGGGTTCCTTCTTATAGAAATTATGGCAAGTGCTCCGGGAAACTAAAATGAGGACACATTTTCAACGAGCTCTCACACATCTTCCTCAACCATGTCGGTAAAATATTCGGACATGCAGAGTGAAACATACCTCCAACAGCAGCAGCAGTCTGTCAGTTAACTCCCTAGTAATCAACTGCAGCGTCCCCACAGAGTTCCAATGAACAACTAGAGCGCTAACATTTTGTATTAAAAACAAAAGTGAGTTACTCCTGAACTCCATTTTGTTGGAGTAGGAGCTGCTTAATTTAAAGCCTTTCCTGAAGTGTAGGCTGAAGTAAATGAGCATTGAGATATTAACGTAGGTAAGAAACCAGTGGGTTACAAATGTTAGGGGAGGTATGGGGTTTTAGTAATTTGAGGTCTAGTGTATTTCTAAGAGAGCCAAAAATATTTAAGGAGAGAGATGTCTGCATAAGTACAACTTCCCCCTTCCTCTGTTCACGCAGCCCACCCATTTTCTCTATTGCTTAACAGCTCCCTAACTTTAAAAAAGTGACCTTTTAATAGACAAACACACGCATACACACATATATACACACAAATATATTATATATATTATATATATATATATATATATACACACACATATACACACAATACCCTTTCAGGCATAGAGTGCTGCATAAATTATGTAAAAAAGGAGCAGAGAACTCTGGGTAGTTCTCAAGTTTAGGTGGAGAGCAGTTCCTGTATAGAGCACCCTACAAAACCAGCGACACTCTGAATTTGCTCACCTCAAATATCTGCTTTTGCATCAAAGTTTTTTAAGCATAGGATTAGCACAGTGCCATCCATACCAAGCTAGAAAGGGACAAAGTCTTTTGACATTTCTACAGCAAAGTTTTTAAGTACAGGATTAGCAAAGTGTCATCCACACCGAGCTGTAAAATGACAAAAGCCTTTTACCACTCCCGGCACAGTATTACAGCTTTGGATCGGTAACATACCATCCAAAACAACCAGAAAGGAATAAAAGCAACTCTGACACCTATTTCGCTATTATAGCTCTTCAGAGAGGTTTAGCTTTATCCAGACACCAGGGAGCACCCAGTATAAGTAAAAACAATATCCTTTCAGGTATAGAGTGACGCATAAATTATGCAAAAAATGAGCAGAGAAAGTTACTTTTGAAGGGAACGTTTGCAGACGTTCAAAAAGCTAGTGTTTGCTGGTTGACTCTTGCATTTATATGTGCAACTTCACCCCTGGGACCAGCTAAAAGTAAAGCAGTATCAATCTCAAATGCAGAACCTCAATTTGGGAAGGCAATTCTCAAAAACGTTTTTGCACAATGCATACTGCCTTTCGAGATTCTCTTATGCTTTGAGAGTAGGAGAAGGGTGTGCAGTGGATGCACAAGAGGAAGAACCAAGGCATTTTAGGTTGAGCCTCGAGTAGCGCGCAAGCGCTGCTCTGCGAGACTTTAAGTAAGGGGCTTCTGAAAGCTGACCAGACGCTCGTGCGTCATGGCCTTTTCCCTGCGGTTACCCGCACGGACGACATCTGTTTCCAATTATCGTGCCCAGACGCGGGCGCGATAATTGAAAACACATGGCCATTGTGCACGAGCGTGTGGTCAGCTCAGCAGGCTGCAGCGCGCGCTCGCCCCCGCTCCTCTCTGTTTTTTACTTTAAGCGCGAGGCGCGATAACAACAGGAGACACAAAAGCACACCTAAAGGGTTAGCCCCTGATGCACAGTAAGCAGGGGACGGCGCCCCCCGCAGGCTCACACGCCCCCCTCAGCAGTAGCAGGGTTTCATCAGGCATTCACGCGGCACACACAGAGCTTGCCCCAGACAGCAGCCGGGAGCGCCACGGGTCTGCGCCAGCCCGCCAGAGCATGGCGAAGATAAGCTCCCTCACCATCCGGATCGTGGAGGGGAAGAACCTGCCCGGCAAGGACATGTGAGTACGAGGCCGAGGGGCAGACGTGCGTGTGTCGGTGCCCAGGTCTTGAGATGTACCTGCGATGGGGATGTGAGTGCAAGGTGGCAAGAGTACACCCAGCGGGCATGTGAGTAAAGCCAGGGGTGCGTGTGAGTACAAGAGGCGTGTCAGTGCAGCTAGACAGGCATATGAATACAGCCAGAAGGCCGTGTGGGTACAGCCAAAGGGGCGTGTGAGTATAAGGGACTTGTTAGTACAGCAAGAGGGGCGTGTGAGTACAAAGGGGATAGGGCTGTGTGAGTATAAGGGGCATGTGAGTACAGCCAGAGGGCGTGTGAGTACACCCAGGGGTGCATGTGAATACATGGGGGTAGGGGCATGTGAGTACAGCCGGAGGGGTGTGTGAGTATCCCAGGGGTGCATGTGAGTACAAGGGGCATAGGGGTGTGTGAGTACAAGGGTGATATGACTACAGCCGGAGGGGCTTGTGAGTAAAGGGGCATGCCAGTACAGCTAGGAAGCATGTGAGTACATCCAGAGCTGCATGTGAGTAGAGCCAGAGGGACATGTGAGTACACGCAGGGTGCTTGTGAGTAAAAGGGGGCATATGAGTACAGCCAGAGGGGCGTGTGAGTACACTCGGGGGGGTTCGGGTTAGTACAGCCATAAGTTTAGGAGCACATTTAATTGGAGGCTGGATTCGGATGTACAGCCAGAGCGGGGTTACGCTGTACCACAAAGGGCTCACTGCGCTGCCTTTGATGCAGCGCTGATCTTGCGCCCGGAGCAGCGCATGAAGTACCCCTATGTTTCTTGTTTAAGGGAAACTTGCGTCACTGCTGTCCGTGCTGTAGTCCCCCCTCGCCCCGCGTGTGAGGAGGCTTGCAAAGCAGCTGTGCTGTACATGTGTGTGGACTTGTATTGTGATTCCATTCACATAGCGCTACGTGCCCCTGACGACGCGTTATGTGGGGCAGTAATTTTGCTGTTGTTCTCGGCTGTGCAACCTCACTGTGGTGCGCGTGCGTTCACGTGACTGCACAGCAATGCTGCAGCTTTTGCTGCTGTGCTCTCCTTGTGTTTTTGTGTAAATGAAGCTTGTCCTCCTGCTGCACCCGCCGCACCTGTTTTGTATGCGAGATAAGCGAGTGTGTCCTTCCGCCATCCTTCGATGTTCAGTGTTATGGGCGTTGGGCAGCGGCCTGGCAGTGGAGCCATCGAATGCCAACAAGGAAATGGCACCCTTTTGTCTATGTTGGGTAGTAAATGACAGCAGCAAGCGCTATGCAATGGGTTCCTCACTACCGCTGGTCAGGTGCAACTGCACCTGTTGCACTTGATAGGCACGCCTCGCTGGCACTGCTAGCGCTGTCTGTGGTACAGACCACCCTCTCTCCGGCAGGGTCAGGGTAGGCTCTCCTAGGGGTTTAGTCGGACCCGTACTTAAACAAGCATTGGCATAGCCAATAGGTCTCGCCTTTGGGACCTTATAAGTGTTTAACCATGCAACACTTGATGTTGTTGCACCAAGGATATTGTGCTGCATAACTAAACACTTATAAGGTCCCAAAAGTGAGACCTATTGGCTATGCCAATGCTTGTTTGGCTCTTGCACATAGGCTCCTGACCTTTCTACATTTGGTTTCACGCTTTTCTTGTACTGGATGTTGTAAATAGAAGGAATTGAGATTAAGAGTACAGAAGTTATTTCATTAAATCCAAAAGATGCAAATAGCTCTAACAGCAATTAGTAACAGAGCTAACAAGAATTTGCAAACCCATTAGGTTTGATACTCGTAGGATGCAATAATTGGGTGTGCGCTACACCTACTCTACTAAAAGCAGACAAAAGTGTCTGAAAAATGGGTGAAAACGCTACAGAAAACAGTGTTATTTTATGTTCTGAAGCATCCATTTTTCAGATGCTTTTGTCAGCGCTTTTCCAGTGCTATCGGGTCACTCGCTGACTGATTTCAGATGTATGGAAATCCCTTCTTCAGTCTAAAAGAGGCAGAAGGACACGCCAAAACAGCGAAATGAAAAACTGTAGAATAAAATACTCCTGTGGGATCATCCAAAATGTGATCGACAATATTTTGAGGCAATGACTGAAGGTTCCAGAGGAAAAGAAGCAAATGGCTGAAGGTGCCTACCTAAAGTCCCTTAAGGTAATTTGGAATACAATATGTTCCTCATGAATGACTCAATCGCAACACACGTCAAACCTAAAAAAAAATGTGAACAGCCTATATCACAAATACTGACCATCCTTGCTGAGTTATTCTGCAAGTACTTTTAATGTTGTATCTATTTTTATTTTTCCATTTGTGAAAAGGTACAACAGTTACAATCGCAGATTTCAATAACTAGTATGGTACCATGGGGGGAGGGGATAGAGCGGGGGGAGACAATCATAAATCAAAATTTACATACAAGTCAAATAACTACTCCATGTCTCTACATATGGTACCTTCAATAGACCCTGTGCCCCTTCCTCTATGTAAATTTCTTATGAGTCAGGCACGGTACCTGCCGTAAGGCGCAACACCCGCAGATATAGCGGGCAAGTGAGTTCCCTAAAGGTATTGGACAGGTATTTCAGACAGGGTCCTCACATTTTCTCAAATTTGGGCAGTGTATGATCTACTACCGCTGTCAATTTCTCCATGGCTAGCAGGTCCCAGAGCTTATGTATCCAATCTGTATGTGTGGGTATGATATCTGTACCGCAAAGCGATAGCAGTACCTGTTTGGCGGCGCATAGTGCCAGTGTTATGGCCCTCCCCCTAGCTGAGCATAGCGGGTATGTCAGAGTGTTGGATAGTCCAAATAGGACATAGCTAGGGAAGCAGGGTAGCTCGGTGCTAAACATTGTGTCTATATCAGTGAGGACCTCAGACTGCAAGTACTTTAAAATATATTTTCCAAATACATTACCTCATAGTTGTCTAAAAGGGTTTTTGATGGCAGGGGACTCAACTTGAAGGCGTTGTTTAGTATTCCTAGACCCAAGTTCTGTGCTAGAGTCGACCAGTTCTTCCTAGCATCAGGCACGTCTAATAATTTGTAAAGTTTCAATTTGACATCTTCGTTGAGAGTTTGCATGTCTCCTGGATAAGAAAAAAATATTACACTTTGAAAAGAATGCTCCTGTTAATTGATGGCTACTGCTAATCAGATTGTGCAATTTGTACAGCTTGGAATACGGCCGTGCCAAGCGTTTGTTGATAACTGTATGGAACCATCTGAAGAAGACCCCGGAAAGCTTCAGAAACAAATGCCTGTCCTTGAAGATGAAATGGGCAATTTCCTTAAAAATCAGGATTTGTGGACACACGTATTTTCTATCCACGAATCATGAAAGGAAATGACATTTAGTAGCACACATACATTTTTTACACCAGAATTAAACTTGGGCACTGAATTACTTTAGTGGCACTGATACCCTCTGCAACTGATTGCATTATACTCAACTATTCACAACCATGTGCTGCTTTGCCCTATTGCGGTGTGTACTGAGAAGCTGTTTTGCATAACTACCAGCAGCGGCCCGTGCAGGTAAGAGCGGTGGGCGTGGTGGGGCCGGGTGGGGCGGAGGGGATTTCGACAGACGAGGGAAAATTAATTATTTATTTAATTTTCCCTCGTGGTCGTCTGTCGAATTCCCCCGCCCCCCAAACCCGCCCCACCGCTATTACCTGCACGGGCCGCTCCTGATAAGTACACCAACAAGTGCATGTACACCAAGCTTACAATTGTGTTGCATCATACGAGTCAAAAGAGCTAGTGCACACATTAAGTGTTTCACAGTCATGAACAGAAGGACGATCATAGAAGTCCAAGGAGGCTGCGATTCACAAAGGTTTGTCTTTGTCGTGTTCTTCTTGCCCCAGGAATCACGCAGGACACAGGTACGGGTTACTTTACTTTCTTTATTTGCTCGATTGTTTCCCTGCCCACAGGCACGTCTATCCTCGTGCCCTCCTCGCTCTTACTGCCCTGTCCACTCCCTGACCGGAAGTGGTGTCCAGTTCCTGTGGTCCGGTGCAGGGTCCTAGTGCCCTTCACCCCAGGCCACTACATCTCCCCCTTTTGTCACAAAGAAATGATGAGAGAAGAGAGAGAGAAGAAATTGTAGCGATAGAGAGAAAGGAAAAGAAAAGATAGCTCAGAACAAAGAAATGATGAGTGCGTATCCCCATCACTGCATTTCTTCAATAAGTCTTTTCGGCCTTCTGCTCGCTCTTCTTGTACCAGTCTCTTCCTGTAATCCTTCTGCTGGCCCTTCACCATTGTCCGTTTCCGTTCCGTTGTGATCCATTGCTTCGTTACCTCCTGTCGCAGTATCTTGGCCGTCTTCATTCAGAGTCTTCAGTCCTCTGAAGTGAGAACTGTTCCGTGTTATTCGGTGATGTACTGACGCAGCCGTGATCATTGGCCCCTTCACGTTTACGATCGTTACTGGGTCCTTTGAGAACAGGCTGTCAGACTTTCCTTGCTGTCGCTGACGCACTACCACCTCGTCTCCTCCTTTGAGGTGCGCCGGGGTGGCATGACGCCTTGCATCTGCATAGGCTTTCATCTTTTCTTTAGCTTCTTTGTCTTTGGCTGCAATGCTGCTGTGCTCCGAACGCGCCGCTGCTTCTATCTGTGGTAACCTCGTCCTGCTTGTCCTCCCAATACCAACTCAGCGGGGCATCTCCCCGTGCAGCTGTGTGGTGTGTTTCTATAGTCTCGTAGGACCTGACATAGAGCTTGTCCGATGGAGATCTGCGCCAGCTTCGCTCGTTGGACAGCTTTCTTTATGTTCCCCATGAACCGCTCTACCATGCCGTTCGCTTGTGGCCACAGCGGTGTTATCTTCCTGTGATGAATACCTAGGTAGGCCATGAACTTTCGGAACTCCTCTCCTGAGAATGGGGGACCATTGTCTGTCTTTAGAGTTTCTGGGGAGCCCCAGGCCGCAAATATGTCATCCAAGATTGGTAGCGTCGCTGTTGCCGACGTTGATGATACGTGTCGCACTATGGGGAATCGTGAGTACTCGTCTATGATCACGAGCAGGTAGTTGCCCGTGTCTAGTGGCCCAAAGAAATCAGCTGCCAACGTTGTCCACACCGCCCTTGGGAGTTCTGACATTTGTAGCGGTTCGGGTTTGGCTGGCTGTCCTGTCGTTTGACAGATGTGACACGTCACGATGGTGTCTTCCACCATTCTATCCAGGCCAGGGAACCAGACCTTCTCCCTTAGCAGTTTTTTTGTTGCCACCATTCCGCGGTGTGACTCGTGTCACATTGACAGTCTGTTGCCTTAGTGACCTCGGTATCACTATCCTTGTTCCTCGCAACATTATTCCTGTTTCTGTCTCCGACAGTGCTTCACGTATCTTCTTTAGTGCTAGCATTTCCTCCTTGTTTACTTCTTCTCCCCAGGTGCAGTTGTTGTTGATGTGTCGCCATCTCTGCATCCTTGTCGTTTCTTTGGCCAGCTGCAGGGCGGCATCTTTCGCTGTCTCCTGCTCTAGCTCCCCTAATGTTATTGGCGCCGGAGTGTTTTGCTTTAGTACAAAATTGAGATATTCCTCAGCCATTGATGCGGTCACTGGTGACTGTGATAGAGGGTGTCTCGACATGTAATCAGCCGGGTTGTGTTCCTTTCCAGGCTTGTGCACAATTTTGAAGTCATAGTCCATCAACCGTAGGCCCCACCGCTCAATGCGAGGTGGCATCTTTGCCGACGGATTTCCATATATTGTCACCAGAGCCTGATGATCTGTTATGATGGTGAACGACTTCCCATATACGAACATGTGATAGTGTTCACACGCCCATACCACTGCTGGGCTTTCTTTTTCTGGTTGGGAGTATGCCTTCTCAATGTCAGACAAGCTTTTGCTTGCATACGCAATAATCTTTCTTGGTGCGTCTCTCCCAGGCAGGTGCTGCGCTAGATTGGCTCCTAGTCCGACTGGGCTGGCGTCTACCGTCAGCTCAGTGCATAGAAAAGGGTCAAAATAGGCAAGATGATCTACCGTAATTACAGCCTCTCTGATGGCTTCAAACGCCCAACTGCATTCCTGTGACCAGAGGAACCTCTGACCTTGCTTTGTTAGTTCTCGGAGAGGTGTGCTCACCGTGGCGAAGTCCTTGATGTAGCGAGCACAGTAGCTGGCAAGCCCCACAAATGACCTTACTTCTGCGACATCTTTCGGAGGACTCGCATTTTTCAGTGTCTCTACTTTGCTGGGATCTGGCCTCATTCCTTTCTTAGAGAAAATGTGTCCGAAGAATACCAATTTACTTCTCCCCAGCTCGCACTTGTCTGCGTTCAATGTTAATCCCGCTTGTTCCAGCTGTAGGCATACTTG
This sequence comes from Calotriton arnoldi, assembly GCA_963921515.1. Lineage (NCBI taxonomy): Eukaryota > Metazoa > Chordata > Amphibia > Caudata > Salamandridae > Calotriton > Calotriton arnoldi. Next base: position 1,178,463 of record CAWUFW010002717.1, read on the forward strand.
ATGCAGGGCCCTATCATGCTCCTCATCTGACTGCCCGAATACTAGAATGTCATCACTATAGTTGAGGCTGTTCTTCACCGGCTTTATCACTTGCCTTATGGTCTCTTGAAATATCTCTGCAGCCGATGAAATGCCAAAACTCAGTCTCTTGTAGCGAAACAGACCCATGTGCGTCGAGAACGTGGTAATGTATCTTGACTGTTGGTCCAGCTCTAGTTGGTGGTACCCTTTGCACAAGTCTAACTTCGAGAATCGGCAGGCCCCAGTGAGACAGCTGATCATCTCATTGAGATGTGGCCCCGGGTGGCGTTCCCGCTCGATTGCTGTGTTCGGTATCCTCATGTCCACACATATGCGGATCTTGGAGGTGTTCTTTTTCGGAACTGCCACTATTGGAGACACCCATGGCGACGGCCCTTCTGCAGGCTCAATGATGTCCTGGGCCAGCAAACTTTGAATTTCCTCTTCAACTTGCGGTTGTAGGTGTATTGGTACCCGTCGATGATGTTGTGCTACCAGCTTGATCGCCTCGTTGATGTGCAACGTTATCTGCTTCCCTTTCAGTTTCCCTAGGCCCTGCAGTAGGGCCGGATGCTCTTGTAGAATGTTCCTTTTTTCCGACATGTGGTATGTCATCGCTAGTAGACCCATCACCTGCGCCGTGACATTGCTTAGCAGGCATGGTGCTGGGATGTCACCTTTCAGTACATGTATCTCTTCTTGGCACGATCTGTCTTTGTATGTTAAGGTCTCTGTAAACTTCCCCATGTTCTCCACCGGCTTCTTGGAGCCCCACGTGAACACATCAACAGTGGACGGTGATAGCGGCGGCCTCACTTTCATTTTCTCATACTCCGACATGCACATGATGTTGCATGTGGCCCCGCTGTCAAGCACGAACCGTGTATTATGTCGCCCTACTTCAATGGCCACGGTTGCGGTCTTCTTTATTTGATGCTTCTCCACGAGATGAATGTGCTCTGGTCTCCGGTCTACCTTGGGGGCATCTGACATTAGATACAGTCGTGCCACGCTCACGGGTGCTGCAGTTTCTTCCGACTCATCGGAGGAGCTGCGATTTGTTGTTTCCATGTGTCTGGCATACCTGCTGGTGGTACTGGTGGTCACCCGTGGTTTTGCCGCTCTGCCCCGCTCGCTTCTGAACTGCCTGCTCATGCAGGCGCTTGCAAAGTGATTGTCCCTGTTGCATTTCCTGCATCTCTGGCCCATCGCTGGGCACGCACCGACATGCGGAAAGTCGAGTCCGCATCTATAGCACGTTTGATCGCTCTTCTTCATTGGCGAGGCCGCCGGGTATTCTTTCTTCTTGCCGTTTCCCGTAATGCGATTAGCTTGTTCCACTCTTTTCTCTTTCCCCAGCTCCATCTCTTTGGCATGCGCCGTTGCTCTCGCTTCTGTGCGGGCCATGGTCAATATCTTCTCCAGCGTCGTTGGTTCCTTTAGGACATGTGCACGGAACTCCACAGACTGACAGCCTTCAATGATGCGCAGTCTTATTGCTTGCTCATTGTCAAACTTATCAAACTCACAGTATGTGACTAATTTGCGTAGTCGTGTTGCGAAGTCGTCAAGGGACTCCTCTGTTCTCTGACACGCTGTGTTGAAGGTGTATCTCTCAAAGTCAATGTTCCGTTGCGGGTCAAATTTCGCTCTGAGGCACTGTATCACCCCTTTGTATGTCGCTGTTTGATCGCTGGGAAATGTTATGAGCAGGTCCTCGACTTCATCCCCTGCGAGATTCAGAAAAAGGTCTAGCTGTTTGCTGTCCACGATGTCCGTGGCGCGCATGTAGCGCTCGAATTGCCTAATCCACCTTTCCCACCTGATGCCAGCTTGTGGTTCTGACAGGCTGAATGGCAATGGTCTGCGAAATATCGCTTGTGGACTCCTTGTGTCACTTTCTGTGTCAACCATTCCCGGACGTGCAGCTTCCGTGCAGGCCTTTTTCCTGTACTTGCTTTTCTTTCTATGTATTTATTGTCTTTGTTCCCACGCTCACTTTGCCTTTAATTTGTTGTCTTTTCTGTTGATATACCTTTGTGTATGTATATTTGACTGCTTCACCTTAATCCGGCCTCCTGTCCTTGAATTCCTTTTTTTTTTTTTTTACTTTTTTGCACCTTTGCCTGACTTCAAAATGGCCTCCCGGCCTTCTTCTTCTTCTATTGGCTACTTTGCCTGTCCTTAAAATGGCCGCCGGATCTCGCAAGACCGAGATTTCCAGTGCCTGACCCCCTAAAATGGCCGCCGGGGTTTCCTGGGCGCTGATTGGCTGCTCCCGCCTGACCCCAAGATGGCCGCCGTGCTCGCGCGAGATTTATCTTTAAATCTACGCGCGAAGCGGGCTCTTCGTAGTGCGGCGGGCGTCCGGGACACAGTCAGGTGTACCGCTGAAGGGCGCGTGATGCTCCCACACGGAGGCCAGTTTAGTTCACCGCTTGCCTTCAGGCAGGTTGGGGGGGGGGCCTCTTACCGTGTCTTTGCTGCGGCTGGGCGGGCTCCCTCGCAGATGCCTCGATCCTCGGCACTCGGACCAGGGTGGGCTCCTGGCTCTGTTTTTCCTGCGACCGGGTGGGCTCCAGACGTCGCAGCTGATCTTCTTTTGTTACTTTCGGTGGCAGGCGGACCAGGGTGGGCTCCTGGCTCTGTTCTCGACTCACGAGGGACCTTGGTGCACGCGTTTGGTGGCGCTTTGATATCCCACCTTGCTCGTCGCCAGTTGTCGTGTTCTCTTTGCCCCAGGAATCACGCAGGACACAGGTACGGGTTACTTTACTTTCTTTATTTGCTCGATTGTTTCCCTGCCCACAGGCACGTCTATCCTCGTGCCCTCCTCGCTCTTACTGCCCTGTCCACTCCCTGACCGGAAGTGGTGTCCAGTTCCTGTGGTCCGGTGCAGGGTCCTAGTGCCCTTCACCCCAGGCCACTACAGTCTTGTCCCCAAAAATTTACTGCACACTTTATCTAAACTTTTACTTGTTTCACTCATTTGTCCTTACCTTCTTCAGAAAGCGCATCTCGTTTAAATATCTTTGCCACTGCTAATTCATATCCTGTTCTCTTCACTCTTGCGCTCAGGTTCTACTCTACGCATTCCCGCTTCTTGTGTCTCCTCCAGTAGTTCTTACTCCATTACCTCCTTGGTCTGCTAGCATGGAATGCTCTTCTCCTTGTAATGCGCTGCGCCCCTACCCCTCGCATCTTTCCGTCAAGCTAACAATAGACCTCTTTCCATATCCTTCAATACTTTCTCCGACCAGGTAGCTCTACTTCTAATTCTCCTCGTGATGTAGTAGTCCACTTATGGGGATTTATATTATTGTCTTGTTGTTCTCCCTACTTGGGCCATGTGCATAAAATTTCCATAAAGTCAAATAGTTCTATGTTACTCATGGCACTATTTATTTATTATGTATTGCCAAAGGTAATTGTGAGGAAAATGGGAATAAGTGCAAAGGAGTGGGATTTCTAATATTTTCTCCATTTCCTGGGGCAATGTTAATATATAACAGACGGACAGAATTTGTATTTGTTCACGAGGTAGGTGGGTGCAGGGGAGTGGTCACAGCTCAAAATACATGTAGTACGAACTATATGACTAAAAAAATAACAGTGAGAAACTGAACAGTGAGAAGGATAGGTATGAGCTAAAAGACGCTGATTAGCAATAAATAAATAAGAAAAAAATAATAAATAAATGAGCAGGGAAATAAGTAAGAAAAAGAAGGGAGTGGAAACTAAAGGAGGATATAAAAGTAGGGGAACTACTGTTTTTACAGAAAATATTTACCTCACAATAAATAATTGAAACTGATTACATTGAATCGTCATGAAACTTTGAGGGATATTCTCAAAAGTGTCTACAACAGGTATAGGAAACTGAATTACAATTGAATTAACCTGGAATAAGTGTGACAAAAAGTGGAGTGACATGGGACAATGAACCAAGAAAATGTGCATAATAAACGAAGGCATGTGTGTTGAAATTGTGACGTATTAATAAAGAATAAAACAGGAAAGGATGCATTTTTTTTCTTTTACTAATCCCCAGTTAACACATTCAAGTTATGCAAGTAAATTCTGAATAAGCGCGGTTTAAGAAAGCGGACGAAGTACCGAAACGTTCCTGTGATATTTGTGCAATGCATGTTATGCATGCTAAGATTAAGTGCAGGTAGAAATGTGTGGGACTTACCAGAAAGTCACAAGTTACTCACATGAGCATGGTCATTTTATGAAAAGAACAGTTAGGCCTTTTGGCCAATAGCCTGTGACTCGGGTCCTTTAAAGGTCTACTTTAATTAGAAGTTTACACCTGAGAAGCTGCATTTTCGATGTTTAACAGCATACACTCGTTATGGCGTGAAAGGAAAATGTAATAAATATTCACAGGTGTCGCTTGGGGTTTATTTTAAAAGGCTACAATGCATTGATTGTGCCTGCTAGAATAAATCACTTCCACCGTGATATACAATTCCATCCACCACAATAGATGAACTAACAAATGTACGTAAGGCCAATCTTTAAAAAAAAAAAAAATGCTAGGTATATTTATAATCACGGATATGAGGAAATGAATAATCAAAATGCAGACATCAAAGTTTTTGTGATGGCGAAAATATTTAGTTTTCCATAAAATCACAAAATCATCATAGGTTATATATCCATATTTTTGAGGAGGAATCCTTCCAAAGCTGCTAAGAATTGATCCCACTACAACCACAGGTGTGATGTGAACGTTTCAACCTCTCTTATCTTTGCCTGGTCCCATCCAGACTATTCCATCTGCCTCGATATTCTGCAGTGCTCTGTACCCTGGGTTAGCTCTGCCAATCTACTGGGATCAGTCCTCTCGTATCCCACATTGGTGGGAGATACCAATTCTAGCAATGTCTTGACATTTTTTTAAAATTTATTCTACAGTTGTTACACCTTGTGGTTCAATACTTTAATCCTGCTGTGTGCATTGTGATTGCTTCTTGCCGTCAACTTTTTCGTTATCAAATTCGTAGCCAATATTTTATATCAGAGTCTGGTATGCCGAATTTGCTTAGTAGACGGCACTCCTATCCAATACACTTAGTTATTGGGAGGCTGATACATTGCCTCACTCCATTGTTTGGGAACGTTCTGTCTTCCATTAGAACAGAACACAGCCAAACAATAATGATAATATTGGAAAAGTCGATGTCGATGTACTCACTGATACATGTATCAGTGAGTACATCGACATATATACATCGTATATTCACCCATCAAGAACTCTCCATCAACCTCGACTCAGAAATACGTGGTCAGGCAGGCTCCAAGATCTAGGCGTGAGGTTATTGATTGATAGGTCACAGGTGGGGTGACACATAGCTGGCAGACAAACTTGTGAACAGGAAACTCCGATCAATCCCACAGATAGGTGGAGCGACGCCACAATGGTCCAGGGAGATTGGCCCCGATAAAGCACAGATGGCCAGCTCTCCCGATAAAGCACAGATGGCCAGAGGGGTGCACGCATTCCCAAACACGTCATAAAGTCAGATGCCACACAAAGTAAGGAACACACAGCCAATCAGAACACAACACACACAGTACACGCAGCAATCATGTGCCCCTAATGCCGGAAATCTGGACACTTTACCCACTGGCCCACATTGTGTCCACGCAAGGTGGAGGCCTACCTGCATTTGTTATCAGGTGCCTTATTTATGACTCCAAAGACAAGACCCGCATTCTTTACCAAAAAGGATCAACGGAAACAGTTTATGATACCCAAAGAAATGTCTAAAACCTTGTTCAGGCCAATTGTACTTTGACTCAGTCCTCAGACCCACTTCTGTAACTGTACTCCTGGCTGCAGCGTTTAATTAAACCAACTGTTCCTGTTTTGCCAAACACCTCTTATCTTTTGTTTTTTCAAGGTAAATTCAGATTGTATTGGATAGGAGTGCAGACGATTAAATGCCGTCTACCCTAGTCGGGTGTAAAGGGTCTTGTTCATGTTTATAAGTACATGAAAGGAAAACGGAACACCGATAATGGCGCTTTAAACCATTACAGGCTCTCCTATTGCAACACACTGAATTGTCTCAATAAACGTAGTTAAACAACACAATACCTTGTGCTAACGGGTCATCGTAGGCCACTTTCGATTCATATGGTTTCCCATTTAATATATCATAGACCTGAAATGAGTGAAAAAAAAGTGCCATCAGCGCAAACCTTTGGTAGGATCAACAACACGTTAGCAGAGCTACCTTATTTACATTAGATTCCATGTGACATACATCACGCATAGACAGCAGAGTGTGGCCAACAGCCCAGATGGGTCAAGGGGGAGCACCGTGCGGCTCTAGGCAGACCGTAACAAAATAATGAGGTCCAAGGGCAGAAACCGATCTGAGGTTGCTAGTGGTGATCCCATATGAGGAAGACATGGCTTCAGGTGAACTGTTCCTATGAGAGAGGGACCAATGGTGATTTGCAAATGGCTGGTCTCTGTCTATTGTGGCATAATGGCCTCCGAGTAATTACCAGAGGCGGAGATTAATCCGAGTATTCCACCCGTCACCTTTTTGTTTTTGTATTTGGACGGTATAGCAAGCTTGATGGGCCACATGTTGAGATCTTAAACACAAGCCAGAGTACCTGAGCCCTGAGAGGAGAGGGAAAGCAAGTAGATGTTGAAGTTCAGAGCCACCATGTATCAGCCTGACCGATGACATTTTGAGCAGGGTGCATAATTATTTAAAACAAGCTGCTTGAGAGGGCATGGCAAGAACATCTGAACATTTTCATTTAATGTATGTATTTATAAAGAGTGGCCTAAATACAGCAGTAACAGAATGCTGCATATGTAATAAAAATCACATTACATCACAACAGAAGGTAAGAGAACGACAGAACGACACATGGAGCAACAACAGTGAACTGATTGATATAATTAGAAATTATAAAAAAACGAATACTGTTAAATAATGTTAATATTTGATTTGGTCAAAAACAAAAATCAAACCATCACAAAATGCAAAGTGCGATGTAATGAAGGTTGAAACACAAAAGCAATGAATGAACGCACATAATTACGTTCGGCGCTGCTCATGCGATCACCAGGGCCGATTCACACACTTTATTGCATCCCTAAGATGATGTAGAACAGGCACAAAACATTTCACTGCTTTAGCAAATTCTTAGATTAGCATACGTAGATATTTAAGGTTACTTAGGGACCTTCGTGCAGCGGAAATTCTGCTAATAAGGTAGGATTTTGTGGTACCAAGTTTAGTGTACCGGATCGGATAGTGTGTGTGGTTAATGGCCATGCAATATGCTCTTAACACCTTCAAATGTGTTGGTTTGTGGGCATTCACAAACATTCTGCATAGTGTTTCCATCCTGGGAAACACACTTGACAATAATGCACAGAAGCAATAGGAGAGGAGAAGAAGTACTCATGCGATTTGTACGATTATCATAGATCTCCATACACAGTTCTTCAAAATGCACGTGACTCAGGTCCATCGAAATTGAGCCATACGACATAGCACGCTCACCTCGTCATTGGCGGCCATGTCAAGGGGCGTTGTTCCAGGAACGATACCTTCATCTTTGTGATTTTCTTCCTGGGTGACTTCCGGGTCATACAGAGGTTCATAGTTTTCGATTAGAGGGTCAGCTCCTATTAAACAACGAAACAAAAATTTGATTCTAAAAATGGTGCCACTGGTAAAATATTTAACTAAACTACCAGCAAGACGCAGCAATATAACTGTTCAGTATATGAGAGCACGGTATAAACGGATAACTTAGAATTTGTACAGCAAAAGGTTATCCAACTTAGGTCCAAGAAATGAAGAAGACTAGGGTTTAAAGCCAAATTTTCATGATGCAACGGAAGAGTCTGCTGTGTCTCAGTGGCAGTACTGCGTCTCTAGAGTTTCGAAATCAATTCATATCTTCTCCCCAGACATCGGATAATCCAAAGATCCCTAATGTATGGGTAAAGGTGGAACCCAAACAGAGGAAGTTCAATGGATTTCCTTAAACATAAGACTACAAAGAGTCATAGGGCTCAGGTGCCTCAGACAAAGGACTATGTGCCAGATTAGTCTCTAGGTTTTAAACTCTAATATTAAACACGCATGGGCAATTCAGAAGGTAAACAAAAAAATAAGTCAGAGAACAATGGGGTTTAATTTAAAAGCCCATTAAGTTGACTAGCAAATAGTGGAATTCTGTAACTGATTTTAGCTTTGATCACCTGCAAAGGCTAGCTGCTGCTATTGCCGGAAATTACGCATTCAATATTGGAAGACACCAAGAGACTGACTACTTTCCTTGCAGGAAACCACAATCATGAGTTTCCCTAAACTAACCGCCTAATTGTTGAAAGTGTCATATGCCCACCGCGCATCCAGCAAAAACTGGAGACCTCTAGTTTAGTTGAAGAGAACAGTAATCTGAGCGTGCATGACTTATGATAGTGATTTCTGTGCATGTTGTGATATATTTTATTTGACAATGAAAAGAAGATACTTTGTACCCGGGGAGTCGAAAGTGCAGATGTTTCTTCCATGTAGGAAGGAGGATGGTGTGGGCTTCCGAAAACAAAAATACTGTACCATCTTCATGAGCATTCAGAGAATCCCTGTGGTTGGAGGCCACCTAAACTCCTGAAAGATTTACCAAGGCAAGAAGTATTGCTATGAGGACACTTGACTTCCTCAATTTCTTAACGCGTTCTTCAACTAACAGATTCTACATATGGTTGGAGCCATGTTCTCTTTTTTTGACTCGCGGCGGATGACGGAGCTGGTTATACCCCGTGTATTTACGCACTGCACTACATTTTAAAACGTGCGTCACTTATTGATGTGACCAGCTATCAACAACAGGAATTATCTGCATCAGGGTATCCAGAAACTAAGGCGATTCCTGATCTATAACAGTAGAGTATTATTACGACTCTACTTAAGATATCCTTTATTATCTACTGTGGACTTATTGGTTTATGCGATTGTTGGCAGGAGTTTTAATTTTCTCTGCACCAGAATATATTTTCATAAATACCGAAATAAGATATTTAATTCAGTGGGAGTTATCATAGTCCTGAAGAAGGTGGTGTTTGAACAAACTATATCCACCGAAACGCGTCGACGCTCTATATAGGGGCAACCGGGAGTTGTGAAGGACAGTTTTATGGTTTAGTACCTATTTCACCAACGGTTTGCCTTCTGTGATAAGGAAAGATTTACTCTTACCGATATTTTCTCCCACTTTTGTTTCTTTTTGTAAGAAGATTTGGTGTTATTGACCATTTACAGGTCTTTTCTGCAGATGTTTTAAGATGTTTATATATTATAAAATGGATGTATTAAATGTATTTTAATGTAGGTAGGATTAATTGTCATAGGAACTGTAGTTTGCACATAGAAAGGTATATGTATTTTGCACAAAGATTTGATATTGTATTATATTAATGATGATTTTATATGCTTGAGCAATTTTAATAAATGTTATAATTCATATGTTTTATTGTTATTTGTGTGTTTTACATTCATAATGATATAATTTTTAGACCTTATGAGTTGGAGTTTTTTGCCTTGCCCTGGTGATTCTTTTTCCTTTCTGTATGCATTGAATGTTTGATAATTATGTATTCAGTTGTATGTTTGGTGGTATTTTATTATTAGTATTCGCAGGAGAAATTTTGATTGACAATTGCCATGTTCTCCTGCATCAGACCTGCACTCAAATTCAGAGTCATGTACTCAACAGTACACGCTTTTGATACATAAGCAGCGCTCAGGTGTGATATAATTTATGAGGGTCACTGTAAACTGGAATTGGTGAGCTAGCCCCATGTAGGGGGCTTTGGATTAATAGCTAGAAACAGGTTATTTGTTTACTCTATTTATTGTCCAGAAAAGGGAATTTCGAACCGAAAAGGTGTACACTGAAATCTAATGCTGATACAGTTTTCAGGGAGCGTGCGAGAGCACAGAAAAAGACTGGGGTCGTTGAGGACTGCATATGGTAGTTGACAAGAAAAAAACCCAATCAGTATTATTATTAAAAAAAGGGTTGTGGAGTTGGAAATGCAGTTAGATTTTGAAATCGGTTAGGGCAACTGAGGGGACGGGATATTTCAAATGCCAGGGACTTAGTAGGTAGAACAAGACGGTGCACAAGGGAGTATAGGCATAGATAGGAAGTGGTTAACAGAGAATAGCTATTGAGTAGTAAAATATTGAGGGAAGGCTCTTGTGAGGAAGGTCGGGGATATTCCATATATTGCCTAGTACACCAGCGAGAGGGGCTCAATTAGAGTCCCACTGGTAGTAGATAATCAACTCACTTGATGATGGTGATGAGCAGTGGTTTGAGGATGCATTTCTGAGGAGTCTCACACACAGTTTGTTGCAATAATGAAGCATGCTCATTACAAGTGAGTTGCATTGACAGTATGGACTGGGAAGTGAGGGCAGATCTTTTTGAGATTTAGGAGCGGAGGTCTGGCTGCTGTAGTTATGGTAAGGATGAACGATTCAACTTGCTTCTTTGCATCAAATAGAACTTTGAGGTCCTTGGTGGAAAAAAGACAGGGTGAAGGTGTCAGAAGGGAAACATTCTTATGAGGTGCTGGTAGGGCAGCCCAGAAATAGCAATATAGAATCTCTGTTTTGAAGGATTTCAGCTGCCTACCAGTGGTGGATGGCTGCTAAGCAGTTACTGGTTTGGTAGGGAGTTGGGGTGAGTAAGAAAGGCCTCTTGGAGAGTGCTATGGGGTTTGCTTAGACCTCACTTCACAGTGCGCTCAACTGTAAGGCTGGGAGAGCATCAGATGTAGACTTCAGGCTTAGCTCGGAAGGCATGACTTTTCCACTGATTGCTAAAGTCCATGGTATGGCAGGCTTGTCCAGTAGGAATAGCTCACAAGTCTGTGCCATAGATAAGGAGAAGTGTAATAACTTTCAGTATGTGACAATCAAAGTCCTGGAACTTAAGAGAAGGACGAATTCCAGAGTTCCATCCACCAACGCAAACAATTCTTTAGGCATTGGCGTGGTTAAGCTCCAAGCACTGAAAACATAACTGGAGAACATAGGCCCCAGCGAAATGGGAAAGATAGGATTAACTCCCCTTAAAGCTAATGGTGCAAGGTAAATGCAGAGTGTTGTTAAAGTAACGAGAGTAATCTATCAAATAGAATAAGTCTGCTGATTGCAAATGTTAGAGAGATACTGAAGAAATAAAGGGCCTGAGCGTGACCTCACACGTGCTGTGCAAGGTTATGCCTGATCCAATTGAAATAAAAGGACTGAAGTCTGGCTACGTCAGAGAGCAGGGAAGGGTGGGCCGGAGTGCGGGTGTGAAGTTGGGCTTCAAAATTTAAACTGTACAAGAGTCCTGAAAATTATGCAATGATAATCTTAAGGCGAATGGAACATACTTTATATACTGATAAAAAGTTGTTTAAGATGTTACTTAAGTTTAATTCAACAAAGCTGAAGGCTGCTCTCCTCCAAAGCCCCTAGTCATACCTGCGGCCTTGAGTAAGGCTGTCAGTCTGGTCGACCCTCTTCCGGCGGCAATGTGGAGTGGAGTGGTCCCATCGTACGTGGTGCTGTCCACAAAGGCATCACCCTGCCAGGAGTCACAATGGCCCAACAGCATCAATTAGCAAACGTGATAATAAAAAAAGATAAAACTTGAAAAAACATACATCCCTAATTTAAAAAATAATAGCCAAAATGCGATAAAAACCAGTAACAGACGGGTCCATTCAAATAACTGAAAACCATAACCAACAATTGAAAAACAAGACCTCATGAATGCCTGTGAAACACTGCCATATTGTTTTTAAGGAACGAATGCTGTAGCTAAAATCATTTAGAATGAACAAAGAGGTACAAAAAAATATCATAGGAAGAGAAACCATTTAACTGTTTTTGTCAAATGGCGGCCAAATGCCCCAGCGTCGGAAAACCTATAAAAGTGGAACATTGCTTAAATACACTAGTATTGGTGATGCCCAAACTCCTCCTACCAACAGCCCCTACGTTTGCAGGCTGCACTGTAGTTATATACAGGTTTTGGCACACAATGTTTTTTTATCATTAATGCTTTCCAGTATATTTACCACCACATTCAAGGACATTATTTCACAGATATGTAAAATAATATTTTATAAATACGTTTCATGCTGCAAAGCAAGATGTTGCATCCAATGACACCTACTTTTGTACCTTCATAAGTATAAACGAGGTTTGGTGCAATCCCAGGGAGGAGCACTGAGGGTCTTTCCATTTCTAAAAAATGTGCCAGAATGTGTCTGAGGCCTCCCAAGAACTACACCATTAATACACTTTGATAATATAGAAAATATTACTAGTGTTTGATTACAAAATATTGTTACAAATAGAACCTACAGAATGCAAAACTACAAAAATCCACATCAACAAATCTGTCACGAATATTAGTTACTCTCAAGATCGTTTTTTTTATTTAACCATGTGAATTTGAGTCTACTGCCCAAAGAGCCATTAGACTCGTTTTACTATACATAAAAATTCAGACGAGGAAGACAACACCTTCTAATTTATTCGAATATCTCTACAGGCTGGACTTAGCTGCATATGTAGGGGAACCTTTACAGTTAACTGGCATCTTTTGACGTGGTTTCCCCAGTATTTTTACTTCTGACCTCCTGTTTTTGACTGTGTGCTGAACTTCGTTTCTGCTGGCTTTGGGACTCTGGGCACTTTACCACTGCTGGTCAATGCTAGTGCATGTGTTCTGTGTCTAAAATTTAATAGCATTTGGTTTCTCCATGATTGGCCTCTTAGATTTACTCGTAAGTCCCAAGTACAGTTCACTACATGTGCCGAGGACCTGTAAATCAAATGCTACTAGTGGGCCTGCACCCACATGAGTAGCCCTTCAAACCTGCCTCAGGCCTGCCACTGCAGAGCCTGTGCGCAGTTTTAAACTGCCATGTTGACCTGGCAAGTTCCTCTACTTGCCAGGCCCAAACCTTTCCTTTTACTACATGTAAGGCACCCCTAAGTTAGGCCTTAGGTAGCCCCATGGGCAGGGTGCAATGTATTTAAAAGGTAGGACATGTACTTTTGAATTTGACATGTCCTGGTAGTGAAAAAACTGCAAAATTCGTTTTTCATTACAGCAAAGCCTATCCCTCCCATAGATTAGCATTGGAGCTGCCTTGTAACACTTTGCAAGTGTATCTTCCAATTGGGAGCAGATAGAAAATGTGAGTTTGGTATATCTGGACTCATAATTTAAAAACACATCTTTTAGTGAAGTTGGTTTCTAAACTGCAGGTCTGAAAATGGCGCTTTTAGAAAGTTGGAATTTTTTACTTTAACCATTCTGTGCCTCTGCCTGTCCCTAGAACAGACGTCTGGGTTGGATGACAGTTGGGCTTTGTGAATTCACTCTAGACAGTCGCACACAAAGAGAGCCGAGATGTGCCCTGCATATCCTGATGGCCCATCACCAGGTTGATGGATCTTCCTGAGGTAGAGTGGTGGGAGGAGTTGACACTTGCACATGAATAGGGCTGTGCCTGAAGAGCTGCATACCCCTCTGTAGTGTGTCTGGAGCCAGGGCCAGGAAGGGCAGGGTCTTGTGCACTACAAATACCTTTCTTTAAAGTTTCCCTAATTCAAAGGCTAAAATGGGTATAAGTACTGGACCTCTGACACCATATACTCAGTACACTTCTGGACTGAGGACATTCAGCCAGGAAGAAGAGCTGTTGCTGTTTGCTTTGCTGTGTTGGCCTGCTGCTTCTTGCCTGGGAGTGAGAGGACTAGACTTTACACTCTGCATCCTGCTTTCTAAAGGTTCTCCAAGGGCCTGACTGAGCTTGCCTCCTGTTGCTGAAGTCTCAGGGACATCAAAGACTTCACCTGCATCTTGTAACCAGCACCTGGGCTCCTCTGCTGTGAGACCTGACCTGCCAAGTGGTGCCAAACCCAGTCCTGGGCCCTTGGAGGTGAATTTGAGTCTGCAAACCAAGAAAGTCGACGCCGAGCATCAGTTGGAACCAGCGCAATTTGTGAAATCGACGCATTGCCGCTGCCTGCACCGAAGCTGTGGACACCGCTCTCCGGGTGTGCGACGCCACTACCTAGACTTCAACGCAACCACAACTTTGCCGCATCACCTCCGAAGAACCACAGCAGCGTGAGTCTCGACACCGCACCACCGACGTCCATGGTGACCCGCCCAGACTCCACCGCATCCGCGACCCTGTGTGACTCCCGATTGATGCAGCGCCATGGTCCCAGTGGTTCGACTTCGACTCAGAGGAATCGAAGCTATGAGCTCTCGACATCAACATCGCCTCAATGCCACATCGCCTTCAGGCACCGAGGTCTCGCACTCACAACCGACGCATCACCTCCTCTGTGCAACACATCATCCCGTAGCGTTAACAGCTTCAAAGACCCTGCACCGCCTTAAGAAACAGACACCTCACCTGCATCCGCACTGCCACATCTCCACTGCGTGACACCACGTCTTGGGTTCCGACGCTGTGTTTTTGGTTTTTGATGCCGCCAAGGTACTAAAGCGTGACCACATAGCCCTAGTTGTAGCTATAGACTTCTAAGCACTCCATTTTTGATTTAATCTTACAAAAAACATATCTTGACTTGTGTATGTTGTATATACATTGCCTTTTCAGTTTAGACTGATTGCTCTATGCCAAGCTACTAGAGGGTGAGCACAGGCAAACTGTTAGTGTGTACTACACCCTGGCTGGAGTGTGGGTCCCTGCTTGGACAGGGTGCATACTTCTGCCAACTAGAGACCCCATTTCTAACAGTAACAAGGAAGAGTGAATAGCGACCTATGGCACACCACAGATAAAGAGCAGTTTCAGGGTTTTCAACCCAGAGCCTGGGTGAGATGGCATTGAATTGCAATGACAGTCATGTTTTACAATGCTAATACTATGGAGCGGGCAACGAGGACACTGGGACATAGCACATTCTTCACAGAAAAGATTAATCAGAACAGTCTTCATCAGTTATTTACTGTTTTGAGGGATCTACAGCTTAAAGTTTCTGAGCCAGTAGCATTGAGCTGCTCTGCTCTTAATGTAATATTTTCTGACTTAACTAGTATGTTTTCAGCACAGGAGACACTCAGACTTGGGTAAGATACAGTACTATTGAACTGGTTGCATAAACTGGTTGCAATATACAACCGGTATTTTCATGACCGGAGTGAATTTTGAGAATCAACTAATGTACTAATAGGTGGATTTGTAAAATTCTGAATTCGAGTGAGTCTGAATCCAATCTACTTCTAATATTCATCAGGTAGGTTACAAATTGCGACTCACTCTGATTTTACACAAACACAGGGATTGGGGCCTGCAAGGGTCTCAGACGACAATGTCTGTGATTGTGCTTCAATAAAGAAAACATTTTATTTTTAATGCAGCCTGTTTCCTTAGAGGAGCAGCTTTTAAAAAAGTTTTTTTTCTTATGTGCCTGTGAAAGCTGGCATTGTCCTCTAATCCACACCCGCTTCCGCTAAGACTTTAACAAAAATTCACAAAGGGGAGGATGTCTAGATGGGACCCCTCCCCCATTGTTTTTATGTCACTGCTCCAACTTTGGAGCCAGTAACTTTTTGATGTTTTGTGACAGGAATTATTGTAGCAAACCATTGATACATTGGATACAGACTGGTAATTGGAAAGAGACACCCACAACACACCCCTACCAAACACCGAATCAGTATTAAGTCACAATACAATTTTAGGATTTGGTGAAACATTACTGACTTCTAAAATGGAATTTGTGCATTGGGAAATCCATTTTTGGGGTTGCAAACTGACATTCGGAATGTTTGTGAATGAAAAAATGGATAGTATATCTGGCACTAAGTCCTTGAGGAGGTGCCCTAGATGACCTTTGGGATTTGTTCATCTGCAGAGTATTTGACAGTGCTGGAACGAACTGGGAATCACCCAAATTGATACTCATTTTAACTTTGGTGGCTACTGTCTCCATGTTCAGGCCATTGCATGACTAAAGGGAGGTAAGCAGCTGGTTACGTAGTTATTGGGTTCAGGCTATTTTATCTGCACCCAAGTCGGGGCGGCAACTCACTGGTCCTTCCCGGTGAATCTAGGATTCCTGCCATGACTCGGACCCCTCACTTTTCCCAGAGTGGAAGATCTTTTTAATACCTAATTGGCTGAAAGACTCCACAATATGTTGAGATGATATGGCTTGCCTCTCATTGCCATAGAACCATGGCCCTGACATTATGGGATTCTTGTTACCTAGAGACCAAACTGAACTTAAGCAAGATGAAAGTGCTGCACTGGTTCTGAGGTGTTGGCTGGTTCCCTCAGAACTCTCGCCGGAACACCGCTACACTACCGCGCTGACTCTCGCAGCTCTGCGATTGAGGCGCTACCCAAAAGGTTTGAGAGTGGATGGTATCTCTTTTATTTTTTGAACACCAGTGGACTCCAGGCACTGTCAGGCCATCCACGTTCCTACCAGTCTTACGCTCGCAAGGCCGGTATTTTATTACCTTTCACTTCATTTTGATTTTTATTACCAGCGGACTGACTGACTATCTGGGTCCTGATGAATGCCTCAGAACCCCTCCCGGGGTCGACGATGGGCAGAAACATGTTGACCACACAAAGTGGGTATATTTGTTGAAACCCCGTAGTCCTCTCCTACTTTTAATCCCATCCCAGAGGGCATTTGAATAAAGACAATCCAGATCTTCTGGAGATAGTTTTAGTCCTTATCTTATTTTTGTTTCACACTCTGCCCCTCACTCCCAACCAACATCTTCTCATCATTCAAAATACCACAGCTCCTCCCCATTGTGGGGTTGTAGTCCACACCAGGTACCTTGCGGTCCTGGTGTGAGGAGGGAACCCAATGATGAAGCATGTCACCCTTGGGTGAGTGAGGGTTCTCGTCTTTTAAGAAGTGCTCTTCCCTTGAGACATTTAAACTTACAGGCTGTCCTTTCTCCATTTTTAGACACCAGACACACTTTTTTGTGAGTTTCATGTTATCTTGGGAGCAGTACGTGTCTGGCTGGGCATCTCCCTTTTGGATCCTTTATGTGAATGTAGTGGTTCCCTCAGCTGCCACTGTAAAAAAGATAGAAGCTGGCCCTCTGAGCGAGGAGCATGTGTTCCCATTTGACTTCCAGAAGTAACTGCGCCCCGCCTGAAGAAAAATGTATACCAGGGATACCGATGGCTGTTCTCCCATGCACAGAACCAGACTTGAAGGACTGTGTAGGTTTTGTTGCTGTAAAGAGCAGGAAAGAAGAAGTTGACACCCCTGTGTTTTTAGGGCATGCCATACTTCTCAAGAAACAAGAGCACCTGTGAGGATCACTGCCCAAAGCAAGGAGCGAGCACTGCCAATACTTGTGTGGCTGCTTAACCTAACCCCAAATATGAATTTATCGAGAGTGCAGCTCTTATTCAACAACTGCCAATAGAGAACAAAGGTGCAATTGCTTGTGTCTGCTGTCATAAGCATGAAAGAAGTGCTCAATATCTTTCAGGGCAAACTGCTGTGATGTGCCCCGTGCCCAAGGAAATCTTCCCTCACAGTGAACCTATTGTTTCTCTGTTCAATGTGCTTACTGACTGTAATGCTGGAATCCTATCGGTGTCACTTGAGTGGTTTCTGGAAACCGACCCATCCGACCACAAATGCATCATTGTCAACTCCTTCGCTGCACTTACCTATTTGTGCTTTCAGAGCTTCTGTGTACCCAATCATTTTGGACTGCAGTTGTCTATGTGCCCAAGGGATCAGGGCACACAATCATGCAGTACACAGCTTCTAGCATTGCCATCAAGTGACTTAAAACACAAGTTACTAACTTGTGTAACGATATATCTGTAAGAGACAGTAGTTAGTGACAGATTCCTTACCTTAGAATATCCCCAGGCGTCAGGCTGGATCCGGAAAGTTTTTGCGTAGCAGTACCCTTGCGCGTCGGTAGGCGGCGCCGTGCGGCTCCGCGTCCGTCGTCGGCGTCGTGATCGCCGGGATGACGTCGCGGGCAGTACTTAGACGCCGCCCCTGCGCGCTGGCGTCAGTTCTGTACACGACTTTCCGCGCCAGGAACGCAGAGCCATGCAAGAAGCTGACATAGGTGTCTGAAAAATACTAGGGCCCTGAAAGGGATGTCCTTAACCCTAGAAATCAGTTCGCAGACCGGGAGGATGGGTGGGGCGGTAAGAATCTGTCACTAACTACTGTCTCTTACAGATATATCGTTACACAAGTTAGTAACTTGTGCATCTGAAAGAGACACGTTAGTGACAGATTCCTTACCTTAGAATAGATACCCCAGCAATACCAACCCCGGTGGTGGGTCTGCGAACAAAGATCAGACAAGGAAGTCCCGGAGGACAGAACGGCCAAAGAAGCCGTCCCTCCGGACCTGACTGTCAAGGCAGTAATGCTTGGTAAACGTGTGCAGCGAGGCCCACGTAGCTGCCTGACAGATATCCTGCAGCGGAACACCGCGGCCTAAGGCCGTGGTAGCAGCCGTTGCCCTGGTGGAATGGGCACGCAGCCCAACAGGAGGCTCCTTCTTAGCCAAAGAATAGCAGGCTTTGATACACAAGGTGACCCAGTGGGGAGATGGTTCTCTTGTGCACCGCCCGACCTTTTTGGCGCCCACGTAGCCAACAAAGAGCTGGTCATCCACCCGGAAGTGTTGTGTGCGGTTGATATAAAAGGAAAGCGCACGTTTTGGGTCCAGACGGTGGAGCCTCTCTTCCTCTCTGGAAGGATGCGGAGGCGGAAAGAAGGTGGGCAAAGTGATGGTCTGCCCAATATGGAAGGCAGTAACCACCTTTGGCAAGAAGGACGGACGCGTCCTAAGAACAACCTTGTCTGGATGGACAGACAGAAAGGGAGGTTTGCATGATAGAGCCTGGAGCTCACTCACCCGCCGAGCGGAGGTGATAGCCACCAGAAAGGCTGTCTTCAAAGTAAGAAGACGAAGAGGACAGTTATGTAGAGGCTCAAAGGGAGCGCACATTAAAAGGTAAGAACCAAGTTTAAGTCCCACTGAGGCATGACAAACGGAACAGGAGGGAAGAGGTGTGTAATGCCTTTTAGAAACCTGTTAACAACAGGGGACTTAAAAAGAGAGGGCTGATCAGGGAGCCTGAGGAAGGCCCATATTGCACAAAGATAGCCCTTGATGGTACCCAGGGCAGAGCCCTGTTGGGCCAGAGAAAGAAGGAACAGAAGAACCTCAGAAAGAGGGGCAGAGAGGGATTCACAGCCTTTGCTGTGCACCATGCCACAAACTTGTTTCACCTGCAGGCGTATACCACCTTAGTGGAGGGACGCCTGGCTGCCAGAATCACATCACAAACCTCGGGAGGCAAGTCGAAAGGAATCAACTGCCGCCGCTCAATCTCCACGCAAGCAGGTGGAGACTGGACAGGTTCGGGTGGAGGACCGTCCCCTGCTGCTGCGACAGAAGATCCACCCGAAGAGGCAGACGGATCGGGTGATCGACGCACATACTGAGTAGCTCGGGATACCAAACTCTTCGAGCCCAGTCCGGAGCCACAAGGATGACTTGGGCCCGGACGCGCCGAATCTTCTTCAACACTCTGGGTAGAAGTGGTATAGGCGGAAAAGCATACAACAGACCGCAACTCCACTCGCGACGAAAAGCGTCGCCGAGCGAGTGCCGCCTTGGAAATTCCAACGCGCAGAACTGATGACATTGCGCGTTCTCTTCGGTGGCGAATAGATCTAACCAAGGCTCTCCCCACTGTAGAAAGAGTCCTTGCGCCACTTCCGAGTGAAGACGCCATTCGTGATCCATCATGCACCTGCGGCTGAGTTCGTCCGCCCTGGCGTTCAGGGAACCTGCCAGGTGTTGAACCATCAGGAATATGCCCTGATGTTCCAGCCATGTCCAGAGGCGCAGAGCCTCCTGACATAGGGTCCACGACCCTACCCCGCCTTGTTTGTTGCAGTACCACATGGCGGTGGTATTGTCTGTGAACACCTGCACTACCTTCCCTTTGACAGAGGGAAGGAATGCCTTGAGTGCAAGTCGGATCGCCCGGAGCTCCAGAAGGTTGATATGGAGCCGGGACTCCGCCGGAGACCAGAGGCCTCTGATCTCCGCCTCTCCCATGTGACCGCCCCATCCCAGAAGGGACGCGTCCGTCACGACTGTGTGCTCTGGCTGGGGAAGGGAGAGGGATCTGCCCATGACCCATTGCCGGTTCGAGAGCCACCACTGCAACTGTTTTGCAGTCCCCTCCGAGATCTGGACGTGATCAGACAGGTTGCCCTGGTGCTGCGCCCACTGGAACTTCAGGTCCCACTGCAGAGCCCGCATATGCCATCTGGCATGATCGACCAGCAGGATGCAGGAGGCCATGAGGCCCAGCAGCCTCAGGGTCATCCGTACCGAAACCCAGGATAAAGGCTGAAAGATCGGAATCATAGCCTAAATATCCCGGACTCGCCGTTCGGGAAGATAGGCCCGAAACTGCGTCGTGTCCAGAACTGCTCCGATGAAAAGGAGCTGTGGAGAAGGAATCAGGTGCGACTTCGGTACATTGATGGAGAACCCCAGCGAGTGCAGGAGTTCGGCCGTAGTCTGGAGGTGGGAGACGACTGCCTGGGACGAGGCCGCCTTCAGCAGCCAGTCGTCGAGGTAGGGGAAGACTGGAACCCCTGCCCGGCGCAGATGAGCTGCGACCACCGCCAACACTTTCGTGAACACCCGAGGGGCACTTGTGAGACCAAAGGGGAGCACGGTGAACTGAAAATGCTCGAGGCCCACCATGAACCGCAGGTAACGCCGGTGGGCCGGCAGGTCGGGGATGTGGAAATAAGCGTCCTGCAAGTCCAACGCTACCATCCAGTCTCCAGGGTCGAGGGCAGTCAAGACCTGAGCTAAGTGAGCATCTTGAACTTCGCTTTCCGGAGGAAGCGATTGACGTTCCGGAGGTCCAAGATAGGACGCATGTCCTCCTTGTCCTTTTTGGGCACCAGAAAGTAGTGGGAGTAGCAACCACGTCCTACTTCTGGGGTCGGAACATGCTCGATGGCCCTCTTGGCCAAGAGGGCCGTGACTTCCTTCTGCAGAAGCACCAAGTGATCCCCTGACATGCGGTGGAATTGAGGTGGCATGGCTGGGGGGTGGTCTCGAAGGGGAGGGAGTAGCCCCTTCGGACAATGTCCAAGACCCACCTGTCCGAGGTGATGGCACGCCAGTGGTGAAGGTGATGGCGGACCCTGCCCCCTACTGGCGTGCTGTGCACCTGAAAAGAAGGACTAGGAGGGCTTGGAGGCCGCGGACGGGGCGGGGTTGGTGGCCTGACCCGCACGCTGGTTGCCCGATCCGCCACGGCGGAAGCCACGTCCTCGGCCACGCAAAGACGCTTGCTGCGCGGGCCGGTGGCTGGGCAGCGGACGTGACTGGGCGCCCCTTCCGTGCCCACGAAAGGGGCGAAAAGCAGAGGTTAGCGGAGGGCGCACAGCAGAAAGGCCCAGGGACTTGGCAGTAGCCCGTGAGTCCTTAAAGCGCTCCAGCGCATGGTCTGCTTTGGAACCAAAAAGACCGACTCCATCAAAGGGAATGTCCATGAGTGTATTGTGGACATCACCCGAGAAACCAGTTGTTCTCAGCCAGGCGTGGCGACGCAGCGCCACCGTCGTTGCAAGCGATCTGCCCAGCGAGTCGGCGGTATCAAGGCCACAACGGATGGTGTACTTTGCCGCATCCCTTCCTTCCGCAATGGTGCGGGGAAAGCAGTGTCTGGACCTCCTCAGGACACTGGGGCAAAACGAGCGCCACCGAATCCCACAGAGAGTGGGAGTATCGGCCCAAAAGGCAAGCGGTGTTGACGGACCGCAAGCCAGCACTGGAGGAAGAAAAGGCCTTCTTCCCAAATTGGTCCAGGCGTTTGGATTCCCTATCCGGAGGGGCGGTAGGGAAGGCGGTTTGGGAGGCAGAGGCTTGGACAACCAAGCTCTCGGGGGTGGGATGTTGAAAGAGAAACAAGGGGTCGTCCGGAGCAGGGCGATGGCGTCGGGCCACGTTCCTATCCACAGGAACCCCTGTGGCGGGCTTGGACCAGGTGCCCAAAGAACGTCAGACAGTGCATCATTAAGCGGCAGCAATGGCTCCGAGGAGGTAGCTGCCGGCTGAAGCAATTCCGTCAGGAGGTTAGTCCTGACAGCCACTGTAGACAATTGGAGGTGTAAGGCTCCAGCTGCTCTACGCAACACCGTTGCGAAATTTGCTCCCTCCTCCGTAGCCACGGAAGGAGGAGACAGCATGCCAGTGTCAGGAGAAGTGTCCAGACCACTGGCATCCCCAAGTTCCTCTGCCCAGTCCTGATCATACTCACACTGCTGTGTGAGAGGGTCTTCCGACCCCTCCCAGCTCTCCTGGTCCTCCTCCGACAGAAAATAAGGAGGAGGGGGGACGTCAGGGACCCAAGGTCTCATTGGCGCCGGAGCCGGCGTCGGGCGACGTCGGTCCGACGCCGCGTCCGGATCTGGAGAGAACCGGGGAACGACGCCGCCCGGAGCCACGGACGGCGTTAGGAACGGCACCGGGGACATCGGCGTCGGCGGAGGCGTAGTTAGGTCAACCGGCGTCGATGGGGGTTGCGGTACCACCGGAGCCGGGATCGAGGCCGGGGCCGAAGCCGGGAGCGAGGCTGGTGAGACAGGCGGCGCCGGGACCGGAGTCGTCGGCGGCGCCGGGGCAACCCCATCAGGGCCCGCGGGGCCCGAAGGCGCACCGGAGGGGCCTTGAGGCGGGCCATGGCCGACAGAAATTTCTGTATCTCGGCCGGAGTCGCCCCCGAACCCGGGAAGGACGGGTAATGCGGGGGCGGCTCCACAGGCACCACCGGAGCCGCGGGGACGGTGCCGACAGGGGCCTCAGACGAGTCGCGAGACCGGCGAGGCGAAGTCTTAGAGCGATGGTGCTTCTCAGACTTTTTGTGCTTCGACTTACCCGAAGAGTGCGAAGACTTGGACTCCGATGACGGGCGAGGACTCCGCGACCGGGCCCTCGACCTCCCCCGTGACCGGGCCTTGGTGCGGCGCGGAGCCGACTGCCGGACCTCGAGTAGCTTTCGAGACCGCTCTCGCAAAGCCTTCGGGTGTAAGGCCCGGCAGTCGGAACACGACTTCGTGTCGTGGTCGCGGCCGAGACAGTAGAGACACTCTAAGTGCGGGTCTGTGATCGACATCATTCGACCACAGGCGTCGCATGGCTTGAAGCCGGGCATCCCTACCGACACCTCGGAGCCTAGATGACTTGAAGAAAAACAGTGAAAAAAATCACCAAAAAGTTAGTCAAAAAATGACTAGGGCACTGCTCTTCCCGGATCTGCGCTTACTGGCGCGGAAAAAAGAAGAACTGACGTCAGCGCGCAGGGGCGGCGTCTAAGTACTGCCCGCGACGTCATCCCGGCGATCACGACGCCGACGACGGACGCGGAGCCGCACAACGCCGCCTACCGACGCGCAAGGGTACTGCTACGCAAAAACTTTCCGGATCCAGCCTGACGCCTGGGGATATTCTAAGGTAAGGAATCTGTCACTAACGTGTCTCTTTCAGATCCAGAAATCTTATAATGGCTGTGGCTATCACCAGCAACAACGTAGATGTGCACGACCTCTTGAACGAACAGTGAAACTCAAACAGCTCCAGAGAACCTTCTGAACTCTTCCTCTGCAGAAGAGGCACCACACATGCATGGCAACACCAGAACACATTCCTCATACACATAAGCCAGTGTTTAAATGCAGGGATGGTCCCCACAGACCCCTGGAAGATTGTATGTCAGCATTCATGCTTTCTACCCCACACAAACCCTTCAAGAGTAAACCTTGAATGCTTGCCTTTGCAATCTTCTTATGATCAAAGCCTAAAAAGAGGATACTTCACATTCAACATGCTTGCAGTAGTATCTGACACCTAGGGTTCCAGGGATAACAAGCAACAAAAGGATTATCCAGTTGCCAAAATTCCATAAACCCAGGAAAACTTGCCTAACAACTGATAATTAATATGAAAGTAGGAATTTAGTGTTCAGGGTTTTTTATTTAGTAAGAAAACTGTGCTTACTGAAAAGGCATTTATGTTTATTGTATTAAATTATTCACTGAAAAAACCAAAGGTTATAGGGATGTTATTGTTAGGGTTCAGATTTTACTCGTACAAAACCAGTGAAATTCAGCAGTTATAGTTACCTGAGATAAGTATAACTTACGCCTCGGCAATGCAAGGCTTTTCACCTCACATATTACATCACTCATGATGTGGTCAGTGACATCACTGATGACATCATCCACAGAACCAATCACACACCCACTGACACCCACATACAACCACTTGTACACCCACTCCCACTCTGCACGTTTGCAGAGCAGTGGAGAAAGGGGGCAGGGCCTCTGCGACCTCTTAGCAATCCCACTGTGTGGGACTTACTGGAGGAAACAGGAGGGCTTGTTGGCCCCCAGGGACCCTCTGGAGCCAAGGGGACATATCCCCCAAACAGCAGTGCGCCCGGAGGCACATTTGCAGAGTGTTGAAAAAAGGGGGTGTGGCCTAAAAGTCTTCTCAGCAATCCTGATGTTTGGGACTTACTGGAGGTAACAGGAGGGCTAGTTGGGCCCCAAGGACCCTCTGCAGCCAAAGGGACTTCATCCCACAACCAGCTGAGTGGCAGGTGGTGCATTTGCAGAGTGGTATTGAAATGGGGTGGGGCCTCCGGCGACTTGCCGGTCGTTTTTAAAAACCTTTTTAATGTATCAGGTGAAGAGGGGCGTTTTAGGCCCTGGGGACTTCATCCCCCGGGGCTAGGCCTTTTTTCAATGGGGAGGAGGGCCGAGCAGCCCTCCTCCCCGGGCCTATCTTTACCTCAGGGACCCCATCCCTCAGGGGCCGGCCTTTTAAAATGTTTTTTTAATTTAACATGAAAGGGAGGGGGCTGAGTGGCCCCACCCTCCCGGGCCGATTTCGGCCCCAGGGACCCCATCCTCTAATGTGGGTGCCCTGGTCACACCCAGGGCACCCACTCAACACAGATGGGGACCATGGGGGGAGCCAAAAGGCCCCTGCTGTCCCTGTCGGCTCTCCACCTCATGCGAGAGACAGCATTGCTTTTACACATAGGGAGCTGCTGTCATGCCACTCCCTGTGTGTAAAAGCAATTGTGCTCCGCTTCTTGCAAGTGAGAGCATTTTTTATGCTCTTGCTTGCTGGAAACGAACACAGTTTGCTATGGTTTGGCAGGAGTGGTAAAGCTCCTGCCGAACCATAGCAAACAGCTATGTTGCAGGGGTGGGCACCCCGGGACATAGAAGGAGCTGGCCCTGTGGGGTGGTGGTCCCCCAGCCCACCCTCCTTTGTAAGAAGTTGCCCGTGGGAGGTGGTGGTCCCCAGGGGCTGCGTGGGGGGGGTCCACGGGGCACCCCTGCATTATTTGGAAATTAAGCCCCGGGGAGGTGTTGGCCCCCGGGGCTGCGGGGAGGAGTGGGGGGGAGTCAGCACGCCCCGGCATTATTTTCAAACTAAGCCCCGGGGAGGTGGCGGTCCCCGGGGCTGAGGGTCGGCCTTAACGGCCCCCGCATTACTTAAAACTTAAGCGCCGGGGCTGCTGGGGGGGTTCACGCGGCACACCCATATTCTTTAATTATAAAGCCCTGGGGAGGTGGCGGTCCCCCCGGGGTCTAAGAGGCCCCCCATTCATAAATAAGCGGCCCCCGGGGTGCAGGGGGTGCTACTCGGGCACCCCCGCATATTTAAACATTAGGGCCGCAGAGAGGTGGCGGTCCCCGGGGCTTTTCAAAAGCCTAGGAGGGGAGCCCCCTCCTTTATTATGATAACCCTGCATGCCACTGTGATTTGGCTCACCCGGGGGCTTCCTGAAAAAGATGAACAGGAGACCGCAGGTCTTTTTTTTTCTTCTCAATTTTGATGCAGATCCGCGGCAAACTTGAATTAAAAAATTGCTTTTAACTCCAGGCAGGGAGGTGGGGTGGGGGTGTGGGGGCGTTGTTGAGTGTCAAGATATTCCTACCCTGCCCCCTTTTCTTTATTTTTTACATTTTTTGTAGGACTTGGTTTTAAGCTGAGTGCCAAGATGGCTGCCAACACTTCCTGGTTGAAGTGTTAACAGCCAATCAAATTTCAGCCGGGGACTGTGGATTCGCGAGTCCACTGCAGGGATCCGCGTCCCCAGATGTCTATATATTTATTCTTAAATATCTCGAAAACTACTTAACTGATTTACATCAAATCACAGAAAGGACACTTTCTGGACCAACATCTAGCTTTCTGCTAAATTTGGTGTAATTCTGTTCAGTGGTTTGGGCTGTAGTCATGTTCAAAATCCCTATGGGAAAATGCCTGGGGTAAAAACGTTTTGGGACTCCCCTTTTTTTCTCAGCCCCCGCTTGATGGATCACCCCGAAACTTTCAAAACACCAGCTGAACTGACTGTAGAAAAAGTTTTGAAAATTTCGTGAAGATTCGTAAAGCGGCACCAAAGTTATTGGCAAAACAAACAACGCTTTTCCTATGGCATCTAGGTACTAACTATAACTACCTACGGGATACCTCCAGTAGGTAATAATGTTAACTAGGAAAATAGGCAGACCAATCTATAAACCACAAAAACATGGTGTGTGTGTGTATATATATACAGATCAAGATGTGATCTGATTGGCTACTACCACATCAACAAAGATGTGGCGTGTGGTGTCTGCCATTTTAGGACTCTGCCCTGCAAAAAGGTTAAACCAAAAAAAAAAATAAAGACATAGGGGCACAGGGCAGGGATACCCTGTCCCTTCAGGCCTGATTGGCGGAGGTGGTCCCAGAGAGACCCCCCCACATGGGACAAAAAAGGTAATTCTTTTTTTATAGGTATTGCGGATCCGATGAAAAAACTGCAGTGTTGTCATCAATGATGTCATTTCAGATGTTGCAGTCATGTTATGAATGATGTCACAGACCATGTCATGAGTGATGTAATATGGGAGGTAAAGTTACTTT
Source organism: Calotriton arnoldi (assembly GCA_963921515.1). Classification (NCBI taxonomy): domain Eukaryota; kingdom Metazoa; phylum Chordata; class Amphibia; order Caudata; family Salamandridae; genus Calotriton; species Calotriton arnoldi. The sequence goes on from CAWUFW010002717.1 coordinate 1,205,583, forward strand.
AGGGCTGGAATTGTAGTTACTTGAGATAACTATAACTGGTGAATTACAGTGCTTTTGTTAGTTTAAAACGGAATGTTTTAACTGATATTTTCACTTAACTATAACATCCCTTTAACCTTTGGTTTTTTTTTTTTGTAAATTTCATTTTTTTAAAAATTTATAGTAAGATATTATTACTATTCCTAACTGTAACGTCACATTGACCTTTGTTTTTTTCTGTGCATTTCATGGTTATTTTAACATAAGATGCTCATTGCCATGCATAGCATGGGGTTGGGTGCAGGGCCTGGCTAGAACCCCTGCATCCGCAGGTGCCCTACCCCCACAGCATGCAGCTTTTCCTATAGAAAGGGGTCCTAACTATAAATGCCCAGTTAGCACCTAATGTTCATGAAAAGAAAGTTGATCCATCTCAGCTCCTTCTTAGAACGTTTTGGGGTGATTGGTCAAGTAACGGGCCGTGAAAAAGGAAGGGGTCCAAAAACGCAATTTCTATAAGGATTTTTGAACAGCGCTACCACCGGAAAAGCTGAATGGAATTGCATCAGATTTGGCAGAAAGCTAGGCCTTTACTTGGAAAGTGTGCTTTTTGTGATTTGGTGTAAATCAGTTCAGTAGTAATTGAGAAATAAAGGTTCAAAATGTATAGCTCCCTGGACGGTTGGGTATGCGACAGTACCAGCGGGCTTGCATCTTAAAATAATAGAGCGATCTGATTAGCTTTTTGTCCCGTTAGGTGTTACGTCCCCACAGGAGCGAGAGGCTCCTGTGAGTTCTGTGGGAGCACGCTCTTGGCTTGACTGGCCGCAACATGAGGAGAAATGTTTCGGCTGCCATTACAGGACACAGGGACTTGGCCTACGTGTTCTGAAAATTTTAAAAATGTATAAAAATGCAGGGCAGGCTACCCTGGCCATATGTGATGGGATTTGGCGCAGGCCATGGCCCTTCCAGGCTCTGCAGTCAAACACATGCAGTGCACAACCAGAGGCTGTGCACAGCGGTGGGGTTGGTATAATTACATTGGCGTATAAAATATTACATTACAATAAAAAAAAAACATCTTGCTGGTGGTAACCACCTACACATTTCTCAGGTAGGATCAATCCTGTAGAGAAACTGATTCCCACTACAATAGTTCCATGAGTCCAAGGTGTAAGGCACAGCCCTTAAGAACTATTTGGATCCTCATCTGAGAGCATTAGCCAGCCTTTCTGCCATCAAGAAAAACATATAACAGCAATGTTTAGGGATGTTTTCTCCGTCTGAACTTCTCTACATACATTAAGAGGAGAAACATACGCTCATGTTTGTACTAGAGAGATGTGATGTGTTTATCAGACAGCTCAGTTTTTTTTACCAGGAAACAAATGATTAGAGAAGATTGTCTAAGTGTCCTTGGTTGAATGATGAGGCAGCTCATGGATGGCATGTGTGGTACCATCTTGAACTTTTCAGACTTTTGAAAATGGTTATTATGCTCTTTCTCTGGGAAGCCGAGAGCACTGGTCTATTTAGACAGCCTCATCGCTTAGAGGCAAATTTTGTCTAAGCTCATAAAATACCACCAGTCCTGTCAACCTTCAGATTATGTGTTATAAGGTACTTTAATCAGCGATTTTCAGTGAGACTAAACAATATATTGTGATCCTCAGTGAGCCTTGACAGTAACAGAAAGACGCAGTATGTTTCCCAAGGTTACCTAGTTCTACTGAAGACCTGTTAGGACTATGCAAGTGTATTATAAATAAGGCTCCCGGTTTTCCATTTAAACACATTTTTGCATATAAATACAGACAGAAAAATATTTTTCTTTCGTCTGTATTTATAAAAAGGAAATGGAAAAATACCAATAATTATGTTTACCTTTGCTGCTGTCTGAAAGGAGAAGACGAGCCTGTCCGAGTGCAGGACGGGTAGAGGGCTTATCAAATGTCAGCTGAGCCCATAACAAAGGTCGACATTAAGGGGCCATCAGGCCTCCTTTTGCTTAAGTATCCTGGCTGGGAGCTATGGGGGGGGGAGGGGCTGGTGAGGAGGAAGACGCATACCTAAAAGCAAATGAGGGAAAACAAATGTCCACAGCTTATCACTTCACAGGAACTTAAGAGAGGCCCGCTTTTGAAACTTTGTTCAGTCCCTCGAGCCAAGAGATTTGCACGCACTGTAGGAATGTTAGATGTGTTGGTCTGTCCCAGTATTTACACAAATAACAAGTTAAATTCCACTATTGTGTTTTATTTGTTTTATAGCGCTATAGCCCAACTCATCATAATGCAAGGTGTCAGAGTGCTTTACACCATACATTGACAATAAATCATATGTGTGTAAATCAATGTATATGATGTGTTGCATAAGACAGTGAGGGTTAAATTAGAAGGACTGCAATTTATTAACTGCAAGTAACAAAAGGATCTCTTTGTTAAAAGCAGTAACCCATTTACCCATCTACATAAATCTATTTAAACCTATAACAACCAAGCGCGCATTGCCTATTGAAATAAATGTGGAAAAATACTAGCTGCAGCTTCTGTTTTTGCTTGCGACAAAATAAAATGTGAATAAATACAGATAAAATTATCAAAAAATAAATATGGATAAATACAGACGGAAATGTAAAAAAAAAAATACCATACAACCGGGAGCCCTAATTATAAACTCGAACTGTGGTTTCAAAAAACATTTAAGGAATGCATTAGTTCCAGAAATGAATTCCAAAAATTGTAATCTATTCTTGGCTCTCTCCTTGGTGGCACGTTTCTAAAAACAACATAGTACATAGATTTTGTTTGGAAAAAAATGGCGCTCACCTCAAGCAGAAGGCAGCCCGCCAAGGAGATGTTCTCTTGCTCCACAGCGAGGTGCAGCGGTGTTCGCCCCGACTTCTGCTCTGGAGCATTGATGTCTGCTCGAGCTGCAATCATCAGTCTGAGGCAGGGCATGCTGTTGGCCATCATCGCCAAGTGAACACCATTCAACCCTTCAAAGAAAGAAAGACACATTCACTTCTAAGGGCAGACATGCAAAAGGGTGGTCATCACTGGCACCATATCTAATGGCAGTTTATCATCGCTCCAATGTCGAAGGTAGGAGTGGAAAATTTACAGACAAAAGGCTAAAGTCACAAACGCGACTTGAAGCTTTACATTTCACCTCGATGCACTAATACATGCATTTACGAGTGGAGGTTCCTAGGAATTATGTGAATTTGCACTCCAACCATGATTTTACCACAGAGAAGTATTCACCAGGATATCTATGCCAGTGAGTGATCTGGGTAATCTCCAACAGTTGTAGATTCCCAGGATCATGCCTGGAATTCTTTAAGTATCCTATGAAAGTCAAGCATTTACTTCAAACAAAGGCATATGCCTAGGTGAGTAAATGTTCGATTTTCAGGCAGGGTGCTTTGTGAATTGGTCTCACAGCGTTTATTTGTGATTGTGTCATATTTGCCACATGACCTATTTAGGCCTATGCTTCTGAAGAAGGGGAAGAGCCAATGTTTAGAAGCAAAGGATTGAATCTTGTAGAAACTTGGGACCATATGGAGAACTCTTGCTGTTATTCTTGCATATACATTTTGACATAATTTCTTGTCACGCCATTGTGACCCACTAGGGTAATTCTTCAGCCTTAGATACAATTCTAGATTCTCTGTGCTCTCCAGTCTTATCAGGGTGCTTGGAAACTCCAATGTAAAAATCAACACCAAACTCTTCTCTGGCTACACATCCACAAATACCCACTGCCAGTCAGTTTTGCCCAACTGAGGTCACTAGATCTCATCCTCAGCTGACCTGTTTCTCACCCTCCCCACCCTCCATCAGTCTATCCCACCTCTGACAGGCAGATTGTAAGAAACCACAGGTAATGAGGTGCTGTTTCTTTGGCACATATGGTCCTATGCCACTGACCTTGCCACAAGCACACTGTTCGTATTGCACAGGTCCACTCCCATCTAATCTTACTCACACCATGTAAGCTGGCTCCTTGCTCAAAACAGTGTGGTGCTCGGGTACCTGGTTGTTTTGACTTCTAGGGAATCCTGGGCTACCTCCTGCCGATCTGAGGAGCAACATAAGCCTGTACTGTCAAGTCAGGACCTTTCGCTCGGCTGCTCAGCACCTCTTTGCTACTCCCAAGCATCTATGTACAATGTATCAGTAGTACAACTAGACGCTTCTGGCCAAAATGCACTGGAATGCTCTCCCTAGACCTAACAGCATCTTCCCGCCCCAACACCTCGGGCATTCACTAAAGAGCTCATGGCTCACTTCTTATCCCACCAGCACCTCCAGGAGCAATCAAAGCATACTACTCCTACTGAACTTTTGCCTCTAGAAATGTATGCTCTTTATATTTGATGTTGTATTTTTACCTCAAGTTTTAACTCTCCGTCCCAATAACCAATTGTTTTATGCATCCATTAGCCGCCCAGTCCCAGTATTTTGATTCTTTGATAGCAACTGCCCACCATTTGTGGCTCTAATGCGCTGTCCTTTCAAAAACACACAAAAATAAATACAAATAAACATACTGTACGCTTGCAGATTCATAGAGTATAATTTGCTATTACATTACCTTTGTTGAGTAAAGGAGGGCCCATCATTTACGAAAGGTGATGCGTTGATATCCATGTCCTCCCTCAAGAATGGTAATAAATAGCAATTCACACTCAGCGGATCTGCATGCAAGGTTTATGTCATGCTCCTTTTCATGTGCAGCAGTTATACATAAAGTTGCACGCTGTATTCAGTGTGAATTTCTAAATATGCAAATTGCCATTTTAGCAGTCTGAGTTCTTATGTTTATGATGATTGACATTCAAAGCCCACTGAATCTATTTTCGCTTAGAGATTATTTTCCTACACTGGCGACGAGGATGGGAAAGAAACATTAGAAAGTGTAGATATTCTCATTTTTGGTAAGAGTGCAGAAGAACATGATGTCAATTTAGGTAATGTTTTGGCAGCATTAACTTATAAGGGTCTTATTCTACGTCCTGAGAAATGTAATTTTAAAAGACATGAAGTGGAGTACCTAGGACATTTTATTATTGGGGATGGAATTAAACCAAAGTGTAATCATGTGGAGAATATCATGAACGCACCTACTCCTAATTGTAAGGAACAACTTGTTGCATTTCTGGGTTTAACAGAATTTTATGCAAAATGTATTCCTAACTATGCCTCCAGAGTAGATCCTTTTAAACCTTTGTTAAAAAAATTAGAATGGTGTGGCAGCATGACGGCTGCTTTCAAGGCATTGACATCATAAATAGTTGAGGCACCCTGTCAAACCTTTTGTTATAGGCAAATAATCTGTGGTTATGGTGGATGTCAGTAATTGTGGTTTGGGTGGTGTTTTGATGCAACGGGATTGTGAGAAGGAGTGGAAAGTAGCATATGCCTCAAGTGGTGCTGAAAAGAATTGCCCTGTAATTGAAAGGGAGTTGTTGGCGTGTGTTTGGGGAGCAGAGCATAACAGAACGTTCTTGTGGTGTACCAAGTTCATCATAAAGACAGATCATAAGCCTTGATGGCACCTGGTGGTGGTCGTGTTATGTCAGCAAGGTTGGCTAGAATGGCTTCTAGGCTGCAGAATTTTCATTATCATTGAATATGTACCTGGGAAAAGTAATGTGCATGCAGATTGTATGTCCAGGCTACCTTTGTATGATGGTGAACTCATGGGTAGTGATGGTGATGATTGTGAAGTGGCTTTTAACTTGCAGGATATCACAGTGTTGGATTTGGAACATCCAATAATGCAGGGAGTTAGATGGGAAGAGGAGATGAGTAAAGATTCTGAATTGAATCAAGCTATTGGATGTATTAAGAATAGTTGGCCAGAGAAAAGGAAGATTTCAGGAAATTTAATGGGTTATTATAAAGTGCGAGAAGAATTGGCTGTGGAAAATGGCATAGTTGTTAGAGGAGACAAATTTAAACTGCCTTTTAATTTAAGGAATCTTGTAGTAGATATTGCTCATGAGGGACACATGGACATTTCAAGTACCAGAAGACGTGTCAGGGTGAATTTTTGCTGGCTAGGAATAGATACTTTTATTGAACATCAGAAAAGAGCGTGTAATGAATGTGCATAAAGTGATAAAACTGCGAGAGCATTAATTTCTGAACCTCAACCTGTTGAATGGCCAGAAGCGCCATGGCAGAAACTATGTTTGGATATTATTGGTCCATTTCATGTTCTACCTAGACAGGAAACAACTGGTAAAGTCTTAGTTGATTATTTTTCTAAATGCCAGAAATTAAAATTGTATGGGTAGTCACGTCAGAAAGGGTTGTTGACTTCTTGGACGAAGTTTTCTGCAGAGCGGATATTCCACAGGAATTGGTGACAGATAATGGTCCTCAATTTATCAGCAAACATATGGAAGAATATTTGGTGAGGTATGGTATTGTACATAAACACATTTCTGTGTTCCATCCCAAGGCCAATGGTCTGGTAGAGAGATTCAACAGAGTAGTTAAGGAGTCCATTCAGTTATCTGTGAAGAGTGGTTTGAATTGGAGGAAAGCTTTACAATCCATGTAACTTGCACATCGCACCTCACCCAATTCTGTAACTGCAGTGAGCCTGTTTGAGCTATTAAAGGGACGGAAACCTATCACAAAATTGGTGCCCTGGTGGTTGAGGAACAAAAGGAGCGGGTTTGGTGAAATGGCTGATGTGGATTTTAAGGACATACGATGCAAAGTGGAAGATTACAAATCAACAATGAAAAACTCGCTGATAAAAAGGAAAAGTGTTTTCAGCAAACAATGTGTGAAGGTTGGGGATTTTGTGTGTCTCAACAAGAATAGAACGGATGGTAAAGGTGCAGCGTATTGCTCTGATCCTATTCGAGTAATTCAAGTTTTTAAGAATGTTGTGCGAGTGGACGGAGGGAATGTGTGGAATTTTAGCTGTGTGTCATTGTTTCATGTGAAGAATATGCAAGTACATACAGGCAATGTCTTTCTAGATGTTAATGAATATGAAAATGGCTGCATGGAAACATGTCGTGTTTGGTGTCAAACACCTTGGAATCATACCTCCACACCAGTAACTGGTGTGGGAGGTATGATTCCACCCTCCTAGAGGGAGAAATATGACAACACCGGTACACCCGGTACCAGCTTCACAGAACCCTGGCATCACAAAATGGATGCTGCCAGCCACAGACACGAGTCTGCCCTCCTGCTGCTGGACGAAACTCCGGCAGGGGAAGGCTTGACAATAGGTTTCCTGTCACAGGGAGGTGTGACCACCTCCCAGACGGGCTGGGTGGGTGCACTCTCAGAGTGCTTTGATGTCTGCACTGGGGGCACATTTGGTGTCCTCGTGCATAGTCCAGCTCAACCCGGTTGCAGGGGCTATCAGCCCCTGCTCTGGCGCGAAACTGGACAAAGGACATGGGTGTAGCCACCCCTCTGTCCTGACCCTCCCATAGGTGGGTCCCCAGAGTTTGTCCCACCCCTTCCTTGGGTATAAAGTAGGAACCCCTGGCTACAGGACTTTAGATATTACCTGGACTAAACTCTGCTACAGAAACCAAGTAACCTTCGACGATCTACACTTTGCTGGACGACTGAAGAATCTCCCTTGGAGTAAAGGAGGTACTCCCCTGCTGAGCAGGCACATAAAAGCATCTGACCAGTTTGCATCTACGAAGCTCCCGAAGGACTCCGAAGATTTCTGCAATACAGGAGGTGGGTTCCCGAAGTCTCCGAGGTTGATCTGCGCTCTCAGCAATTCTGAGGCCCGTATCCCTCGTGGGGATCGTGAAACCCGTACCCCTGGGCACCGTGTACATTTGCAGCAGCATATGCTTTTCGGCGATCCCTGAAGCTGTGCTTTGGGCTACTTGTAGTCCTGACCCCGAGCAGTAATTCCACTGAAGATTTCCGGCCTACACTCCACGAGTGTTCCGTGGGCTGGCACTTTGTGATTCCTCTCGAGGTCCCTTCGCGATCCCTGGTCCGTTGGCCTGTGGGTCCCTGAGAAGGCAACTTTAACTTTCAGTGGGCTTCCCTGGTTGCTCCAGACGTGCCCTGACTCTCCATCGCTTGGTGAGTCCCCAGGACCTTGCTGGTCCTCGCAGAAGCATCTTTCCTCTGACCGCGTGGGTTGCAGTTGCCAAGGCTTGTTGGTGTTCAATCCGGACACTGACCCCCCCAGCACTCGACATCCTTCGTGGGACAGCTCGAATCTGGACTGTGGTCGTCGCAGACGTCTCCTGGTCCCCGTGGCTGCAGAGTCAAGCTTCACCTCTTCGCACCTGAAGCACCCGACATCGGTGGGCATTCGATTGCTCCGCTCCTGGTCACGTGAAGTGACCCAGACTTTGTCCCCTCTGCTTTCAGGTTCTTCACATCTCCGATCCAAGCTTGGATCACACCGGACACTTTTCTTCTCCACGGCAGCAGTACTTTCTCGCATCACGCCATTGAAAACGACGAGGGTTTCCGACACCACTTGACCCCTATGCACCCGGCTCCTCTGGGATAGGTAACACGGGTACCTCGGTACTCTCAAGGGTGCTGGCCTTAAAACCTTCTATGTTTAGCTGGGTTTGCTTGAAGTCCTCTCCTAGGTGTCCTTAATCTTTAAAATTCCAACCGCGACTTTCCCATAGAGTTGTACGGAGCTCGCGTCTGTGCTCCCACACTGCACCCGTCCTCCGTGGGTCCCCTGTGTCACTACCTTGGGTGGTTCCTTGGGGTCCCAGCGATTCTATGTGCTCTAGGCACTGTGTCTAGTCAAGTCGTGGTTCTTATACCACTTTCTTAGTATATGGTTCGGTCTCCCCCTGGAGCCCGCTGTGTATTGTGCTATTTACTGTCGTTCTAGTGATTTAATATTGTGTGTATTGTTCTCTAATCTCATAAAGAGGTTAGTACAGAGTGTTTAGTAATAAATACATATATTTTATATACACTTGGTGTGGTTCTCCTTTCATTTGGTCATTCAGGAGGTTATATACTGGTAAAACAAGCTGCTTTACATTCCTTCAAGACTTAGCCTGAAGGCTGCTCTCCACAGCTACCACTAGGATAGCTTTCTATAAAGGTTGTCTTTAACCTAATCATCAATAAGGGTAGTTTGGACTGGTGCAAGGTGCCCACTTTAATTAGTGGACAGCATATACCAGGCCAACTTCTCACATTGGTGTGCAGCGGTTGGGATTCAAGCTTGATATTGTTTTACCAGATAATCTCATTGAGTGACTAACTGAAAACCACTAAAGGTACTTAGGTACATATAAATCAAGTCTAGAATAAAGTAAGTTCTACTGAACTTAGAGTTGGGTAAGTCAAGGCCCTAGCACACCCTTTCTCCAACTCAAGAGAGTTCAGTTCCCACTAGAGTAGGTAGGTGCATACACCACACCACACTAGCATGTCTTCTAAGCCTGAAGTCAGTGGCTCCTTGCCAACTAAGTACGACCATCTCTCATTCCAGGAATTGAGAGCCATGTGTACATCCAGGAAACTGAAGTCAGGGAGAAATCCAAACACCCAACGTCTCATAGAGACTTTGCTTTTAGATGACCTCAGAAAGACTCCAGGGTCTGATGAGGTAGGAAAAGGGGGTGGGACAGCAGAAGAGGAAAGGACAGGAAGTGAGAACTTCAATGACCTGGACTCTGATGCTTACCAGGAGGATCAAAATGATTCTACCCTGGACAATCCAATTCTTCCTGAAGGTGAGGAAGGAGGCCACAATGGTCCTCTCTTTACCCCACCTGGAAGGGTTAACAGTTTACCAAGAAGATCAAGATCTCCTTCTCTGGAATCTAATCATTCTGGTACATCTGTAGGGAGCTCTGTGTCTCATAAAAGGGAGTCCTCTTATGAGAAGAAGTGCCAACTGCTTGAGTTTGGGAGAGCTAAGCTCAGAATCAAGAGAGAGCAATTGGCCTTAGATAGGGAATCCCTGGAGCTTCAGAGAGCTTCTCAGAAGTTGGGGCTAGAGCCCCATGGTGGCAGCTACAGTGTCCCTAGGAGTAGAGAACATACTCATGACCATAGGAACCTGAACAAGATTGTCCCTCCCTACCAGAGTGGGGATGACATCCACAAATGGATAACTGCACTGGAGAGGGCCTGTAAGGTACAGAGGGTCCCTCAGGAGCAGTGGGCAGCAATCTTGTGGCTCTCCTTTGCAGACAAAGGTAGAGACAAGCTCCTGACTGTAAGAGAAGAGGATGCTGATAATTACAAAGTCCTGAAGAGTGCTCTGATTGATGGGTTTGGCCTAACCACTGAACAATACAGGTTAAAGTTCAGAGATACCCAAAAGGCACAGACTCAGGACTGGGTTGACTTTGTAGATTGTGCTACTAAGGCTCTGGAAGGCTGGTTACTTGGCAGTAAGGTGTGTGATTTCAAAGGATTGTATAATTTAATCATGAGAGAGCAGATCCTTAATAACTGTCAAAATCAACTGTTGCATCAGTACCTGGTGGACTCTGATCTGACCTCCCCCCAAGAATTGGGAAAGAAGGCAGACAAATGGGTCAGAACCAGGGTGAAGCAGAAGGTTCAGAACCAAGGTGGTGACTCCAAGAAGCAAGATTCTAAAAACTCTGATAAGGGTGGGGAGAAGGGTAAAGACCAGAAGTCTTCTCAAGGGCCCCAAAAATCTGCATCTGTTGGGGAGTCACAATCAAACAAAGGAAAAGGCAAGAAGAAGCCATGGTGTCAAATCTGTAAACAGAAGACCCATTGGACAAGTGATTGTACCAAGTCCAAGGACTCAACTCCAACCACCACTGCCCCTAAGGCAACTGTTCCCCCTAGTTCAGCTCCAAGTGGTGGTGCTCCAAATAAGGGTATAGTAGGGTTAACCCTGGGATCTGAGATGGACTCTGGCCTAGTCAGAGTTCCAACTCAGGCTATGTTGATCTGTGATGGAGGCATGGATATGGCCTCCTTATTTGTAAGCCCCAGTAATCTGGGCAAATACAGACAACAGCCTATAATAAATGGAAAAGAGGCCTTGGCATTCAGGGACACAGGAGCAAGTGTCACAATGGTGACAAAAGATCTTGTGGCTCCTGAGCAAATCATACTTGGTGAGATGTACCAAGTGACCAATGCTAGCAATGCCAGGACAGACCATTCCTTGGCAGTTGTTAATTTCCCCTATGGAGGGGTAACTGGCCCTAAGAAGGTTGTGCTAAGTGCAGACCTCCCTGTTGAATGCTTGTTGGGCAATGATTTAGAAACTTCAGCTTGGGCTGAAGTGGAACTCAGGACTCATGCAGAAATGTTGGGTATCCATGCAGATGTATTTGCTATGACCAGGTCTCAGGCAAAAATGTCTAACACTGAACAGGCCCTGGATCCTGGAAGAATGGACCAGGCGCCTTCCAAGAGAAGGAGCAGTAGGGTTAAGGCAGTGTCTTCCCCCCTGCCTCAGAATCCAGATCAGTCTCTTGAGGGAGCTGATCTTAGTCCTGAAGAAGGAACTGTTCCAGATGAGCCTGATCAGGTTGAGTTCTTGGGGACAGGGGGGCCTTCCAGGGCAGATCTGAGCCAGGAGCAACTGAGCTGCCCCTCTCTTGAACCCCTCAGACAGCAGGCTGCTGCTGAGGCTGCTGGGAGTGCTAGTGGGTCCCATAGGATCTACTGGGATGATGGACTCCTTTACTCAGAGTGTAGAGACCCCAAGCCTGCAGCCACCAGGAGGTTGGTTATACCTCTGAAGTTTAGGAGCTTCCTATTGACACTAGCACATGATATCCCATTAGCAGGTCACCTAGGCCAAAACAAGACTTGGGACAGAATTGTCCCTCACTTTCATTGGCCTCATATGTCTGAAGACACCAAGGAGTTTTGTCGCTCCTGTGTCACCTGTCAAGCCAGTGGTAAGGCAGGTAGCACTACAAAGGCCCCCCTGATACCACTACCTGTGGTGGGGGTTCCCTTTGAGAGGGTAGGGATTGACATTGTTGGTCCCCTGGATCCTCAAACTGCATCTGGGCACAGATTTATACTGGTGGTGGTGGACCATGCCACTAGGTATCCAGAGGCAATTCCCCTTAGGACCACCATAGCTCCTGTGGTGGCAAGGGCCCTCCTGGGAATCTTTTCCAGGGTGGGTTTTCCTAAGGAGGTAGCATCAGACAGAGATGCAAACTTCATGTCTAGTTACTTAACTGCTATGTGGAAGGAGTGTGGTGTAAATTACAAATTTACCACCCCTTATCACCCACAATGCAATGGTTTAGTTGAAAGGTTCAACAAAACTTTAAAGGGCATGATTAAAGGTCTCCTAGAAAAGCTTAGGCGCAGATGGGACATACTTTTGCCCTGCCTTCTCTTTGCCTACAGAGAGGTTCCACAGAAGGGGGTTGATTACAGCCCATTTGAGCTTCTGTTTGGACATCCAGTTAGGGGTTCATTGTGTCTAGTGAAGGAGGGATGGGAGTTACCTCTCAAACCCCCTAAACAGGATATTGTGGACTATGTACTTGGTCTCCGCTCCCGGATGGCTGAATACATGAAGAAGGCAACTAAAAACATTGAGGCTAGCCAGGAATTGCAAAAGGCCTGGCTTGACCAAAAGGCTGTGTTGACTGTTTATCAGCCAGGACAGAAAGTATGGGTGTTGGAGCCAGTGGCCCCAGCAGCCCTCCAAGACAAGTGGAGTGGCCCCCATACCATAATTGAGCAAAAGGGAGAGGTTACCTACCTGGTAGACCTTGGAACTCCCAGGAGCCCCCATAGGGTGCTCCATGTCAACAGGCTCAAACCATATGTTGACAGGGCAGACATGGGCTTGCTCATGGCTACTGATGAGGGACAGGAGGAAGAGAGTGATCCACTCCCTCACCTGCTCTCACAGAACCCTGATGATGGTTCAGTAGATGGTGTAGCCTTGGCATGCAGCCTCACTGACCAGCAGCAAACTGATTGCAGAAAAGGTCTCAACCAGTTTAGACATATGTTCTCACTGACTCCAAGTCAGACTACCTGGTGCACTCATGAAGTGGACACTGGGGACAGTCTGCCTGTTAAAAATAAGATTTACAGGCAACCTGACCATGCCAGGGACTGCATCAGGACTGAAGTCCAGAAGATGTTGGATTTGGGTGTGATTGAACCCTCAGATAGCCCTTGGACTAGTCCAGTAGTCTTGGTACCTAAACCTCACACCCAGGGTGGTAAGAGAGAGATCAGGTTTTGTGTGGACTACAGAGGTCTCAATGCAGTCACTAGGACTGATGCCCATCCAATCCCTAGGGCAGATGAGCTTATAGATACTTTTGCCTCAGCCAAGTTTCTGAGCACATTTGACCTGACAGCTGGCTACTGGCAGATCAGACTAGCTGAGGATGCAAAAGCCAAAACAGCATTCTCAACCCCTAGTGGGCACTACCAATTTGTGGTGATGCCCTTTGGTTTGAAGAATGCACCTGCCACTTTTCAAAGGTTGGTGAACAAAGTCCTTACAGGCCTGGAAGCCTATAGTGCAGCATATCTAGATGATATTGCTGTCTTTAGCTCCACCTGGTCCACCTGCGAAATGTTTTGGAGGCCCTGCAGAAAGCAGGCCTCACTATCAAGGCCACCAAGTGCCAGATAGGGCAGAGTCAAGTTGTATACCTGGGCCACCTTGTGGGTGGAGGCCAGGTTCAACCATTGCAGAACAAAATCCAGACCATCATGGACTGGGTTGCTCCAACCACCCAGACTCAGGTCAGAGCTTTCTTGGGCCTGATTGAGTACTATAGGAGGTTTGGCAAAGGATATGGATCCATAGTGACCCCTTTGAATGACTTAACTTCCAAGAGAATGCCAAAGAAAGTTCAGTGGACAGTCAGCTGTCAAAAGGCATTTGATGACCTGAAGCAGGCCATGTGCACTGCTCCCATTCTGCAAAGTCCTGACTACTCCAAACAATTCATTGTCCAAACAGATGCATCTGAGTTGGGGGTAGGGGCTGTGTTATCACAATTGAATGATGAAGGTCAGGATCAGCCAGTAGTTTTTATTAGCAGAAGGCTGACCCCCAGAGAGAAACGTTGGTCAGCCATTGAGAGGGAAGCCTTTGCTGTGGTTTGGGCTCTGAAGAAGCTGAGGCCATACTTGTTTGGCACTCACTTCATTGTTCAGACAGACCATAAGCCCCTCTTATGGCTAAAACAAATGAAGGGTGAAAACCCCAAACTTTTGAGGTGGTCCATTTCCCTACAAGGGATGCACTATACAGTGGAACATAGACCTGGGAGTAACCATGCCAATGCAGATGCAGATGGACTCTCCAGATATTTCCACTTAGAACATGAAGACTCAACTGGTCAAGGTTAGTTTAATGTCCTGACGTTTGGGGGGGGGTTGTGTAGGAGAGAAGGATCTGCTTCTTATAGTTACCCCCACGTTTTGCTGATGTTTCACTGTTTTCGACTTAGTCTGACTGGGATCCTGCTATTCAGGACCCCAGTCTATCTGCTTTCTCCTCTAAATTGATTGCATGTACTTTAGGTACACTCCAGATTGGATTCTGGGGTACCCTTATAAGTCCTTAGTATATGGTATACTATTTACCCAGGGCATAGGTACCCCAGAGGCCTCCCAGGGGCTGCAGCATGTATTATGCCACCCCTGAGAGACCATTAAAAATGACACCACAGGTCTGCTACTGCAGTCTGTGTAAGGTGGTGCATGTACCCCTTACTTAGATATAGGTTCACTATATCTATCCTAATCACTGCACATATTGTATTGTATTATAATTGCATTTATATAGCGCTTACTATCCCTGAAGAGGCGTCGAAGCGCTTTTTCGGCGAGGATTAGTGTTGAATTAGTATAGTGAAACATGCAAGTAAATTTTAAGTGGTGGATAGGTTAGTCAGTTATTTGGAAGGATAGCAGAAGGATAGAAGAGGGGGAAAAAAAAAAGCTTTGTATTGATATAGCGCTTGTTACCCCTGATGGGGTGTTGAAGCACGCTACTCCGGAAACCCATAAAGGATTAGTGCTGAATTAGTATGGTGAAATATGGAAGTAATTTGAGTGGTGGGTATTAGTCAGTTATTTGGAGTGAGAAGGGTAGCGGAGGGATAAAAGGGAAGAAAGGTTTGCATTCATGTAGCACCTGTTACCCCTGATGGGTGTTGAAGTGCTTTTCTGGCGAGTAGGACGCTATTCCGGAACCCATAAAGGATTAGTGTTGAAAATTAGTATAGTGAAGTATGAAGTAATTTGAGTGGTGGATATGTTATTCAGTTATTTGGATAGAGAAGGGTAGGTTGCGGGATAGAAGAGGGAAAGAGGTTTGTATTTATATATCGCTTTAAACCTATCAGTCACCCCTATGGCAGGCCTTATCAATCCTGAAGGCAGGGTGCTGGGTTGTATGTGAGAGGGTGCCCATGCATGAGCAGAGCCCCTCTGCAGCCTTCGGAACCTATTCTCTGGGGTTGTTTGCGATGCAGCCAACCATATATACTTAAGTGCATTATAACCTCGCGGTAAATGCTAACTTTAAAATGGCTGCATGGAAACATGTCGTGTTTGGTGTCAAACACCTTGAAATCCTACCTCCACACCAGTAACTGGTGTGGGAGGTATGATTCCACCCTCCTAGAGGGAGAAATATGACAACACCGGTACACCCGGTACCAGCTTCACAGAACCCTGGCAACACAAAATGGATGCTGCCAGCCACAGACACGAGTCTGCCCTCCTGCTGCTGGACGAAACTCCGGCAGGGGAAGGCTTGACAATAGGTTTCCTGTCACAGGGAGGTGTGACCACCTCCCAGACAGGCTTTAGTGTATTGGGGCTGGGAAGGTGCACTCTCAGAGTGCTTTGATGTCTGTACTGGGGGCACATTTGGTGTCCTCGTGCATAGTCCAGCTCAAACCGGTTGCAGGGGCTATCAGCCCCTACTCTGGCGCGAAACTGGACAAAGGACATGGGTGTAGCCACCCCTCTGTCCTCACCCTCCCATAGGTGGGTCCCCAGAGTTTGTCCCGTCCCTTCCTTGGGTATAAAGTAGGAACCCCTGGCTACAGGACTTTAGATATTACCTGGACTAAACTCTGCTACAGAAACCAAGTAACCTTCGACGATCTACGCTTTGCTGGACGACTGAAGAATCTCCCTTGGAGTAAAGGAGGTACTCCCCTGCTGAGCAGGCACCTAAACGCATCTGACCGGTTTGCATCTATGAAGCTCCCGAAGGACTCTGAAGATTTCTGCAATACAGGAGGTGGGTTCCCGAAGTCTCTGAGGTCGATCTGCGCTCTCAGCAATTCTGAGGCCCGTATCCCTCGTGGGGACCGTGAAACCCGTACCCCTGGGCACCGTGTAAATTTGCAGCAGCATATGCTTTCCGGCGATCCCTGAAGCTGTGCTTTGGGCTACTTGTAGTACTGACCCCGAGCAGTAATTCCACAGAAGATTTCCGGCCTACACTCCACGAGTGTTCCGTGGGCTGGCACTTTGTGATTCCTCTTGAGGTCCCTTCGCGATCCCTGGTCCGTTGGCCTGTGGGTCCCTGAGAAGGCAACTTTAACTTTCAGTGGGCTTCCCTGGTTTCTCCAGACGTGCCCTGACTCTCCATCGCTTGGTGAGTCCCCAGGACCTTGCTGGTCCTCGCAGAAGCATCTTTCCTCTGACCGCGTGGGTTGCAGTTGCCAAGGCTTGTTGGTGTTCAATCCGGACACTGACCCCCCAGCACTCGACATCCTTCGTGGGACAGCTCGAATCCGGACTGTGGTCATCGCAGACATCTCCTGGTCCCCGTGGCTGCAGAGTCAAGCTTCACCTCTTCGCAGCTGAAGCACCCGACATCGGTGGGCATTCGATTGCTCCGCTTCTGGTCACGTGAAGTGACCCAGACTTTGTCCCCTCTGCTTTCAGGTTCTTCACATCTCCGATCCAGGCTTGGATCACTCCGGACACTTTTCTTCTCCACGGCAGCAGTACTTTCTCGCATCACGCCATTGAAAACGACGAGGGTTTCCGACACCACTTGACCCCTATGCACCCGGCTCCTCTGGGATAGGTAACACGGGTACCTCGGTACTCTCAAGGGTGCTGGCCTTAGAACCTTCTATGTTTAGCTGGGTTTGCTTGAAGTCCTCTCCTAAGTGTCCTTAATCTTTAAAATTCCAACCGCGACTTTCCCATAGAGTTGTACGGAGCTCGCGTCTTTGCTCCCACACTGCACCCGTCCTCCGTGGGTCCCCTGTGTCACTACCTTGGGTGGTTCCTTGGGGTCCCAGCGATTCTAAATGCTCTAGGCACTGTGTCTAGTCAAGTTGTGGTTCTTATACCACTTTCTTAGTATATGGTTCGGTCTCCCCCTGGAGCCCACTGTGTATTGTACTATTTACTGTCGTTCTAGTGATTTAATATTGTGTGTATTGTTCTCTAATCTCATAAAGAGGTTAGTAGAGAGTGTTTAGTAATAAATACATATATTTTATATACACCTGGTGTGGTTCTCCTTTCATTTGGTCATTCAGGAGGTTATATACTGGTAAAACAAGCTGCTTTACATTCCTTCAAGACTTAGCCTGAAGGCTGCTCTCCACAGCTACCACTAGGATAGCTTTCTATAAAGGTTGTCTTTAACATAATCATCAATAAGGGTCGTTTGGACTGGTGCAAGGTGCCCACTTTAATTAGTGGACAGCATATACCAGGCCAACTTCTCACACATGACACTAGGTTGTGCTTGTGTACTGTTTGTTATTGCTTAACTGTGTTAACGTCGAGCACGTATCTGGGGAGATGCATGCTCGTCTTACAAGTAGTTGGTGTTTATTCAAAAAGGTGGGAGTGTGGTTTGAAACAGTGTGTGGGGTATATATAGATGAAGGGGACACCTTTATGGCATTCGATATGTACCTGGACAAGAGAGGTTACACTCAATAAACGAAGCTTGCTGGATTCCTTTTCGTCTTCGTTACTATTTCATGGATGTACTTTTCCTACAGCTGCCTTGAGAGAGAAGCGAGTGCGCTATCCATGTTGTAGTCATTGGATCCACTATTTCAGAGACAAACAGAACTGTTTAGTCCAGCCACAGAAGTCACTAATCTGTAGGTGAATAGATTGTGTGACAGTGGTGAAGTTGTTTGAGGGATCTGCAGTGGCAGGTGCTTCATGGTTGTTTAAGGCTCATGGGTGTTGGAGATACAGAGGGCTCTGAGATGTCTTTGTCCTTTGTTGTATCTGGGGTCTATGGTATGTTGTATTTACTCAGTTACCACAAAACAGGTCTTCTCTGTTCCTAACTTGGACTTCACTGTACCAGGACATGACATTCGCCCCAAGGTGCTGCTTTCCCTCAACAGGTCTCTCGAAATTCCTCCAGCTGTGCCATGTTGTACGGGCATGCACTCGCTGGCTAGCGGCACTACTGTGGCCCACCTGAACAACACTGCTTGTTTTCTGGTCTTGGAGGATATGCCACTTCAACTGCAGGTGGACCCAGCAAGCACCAGAAGAATGCGGGTATTCTGTGTGCTCACAAATGGCCAGTTAAAGAAGGAATGGAAGAGGGCCAATACTGTGAGGAAGTCCTGGGTGAAGTTTAAACCACCAGCAGGAAATGGTGATGGGAGAGAAAAACAGAAAAGTGGTGGATGAGTGGGCTCACAGAAGGGAATTCACCCTACTCTAATTTAGAAAGACTGAAACAACTGTGGGTAGTTCAGATCGAAAGAAAGATAACAAAAAGAGAGGAACGGGGTTAAGGGTCAGAGTTGGGAGATGAAGCTGCACAGAAGTCATGAAGTGGTTGAACATGAAAAAGAGGCCTCAACTCCATTGGGTCTTAGACAACTGACTAGAATGCTCAGAAATCCCACCTACCGATGCTGAAATTGATCAGCAAAAGATAAGACTACCTGTACTGTAAACCCTAATTAAATGAGGTTATCAAGCATTTCCCCTCTTTTCTGTTTACTGTTACAGCAAGACAAGACATTAAACACCTCTTAAATGCCTTAATTTGCACAAATGGAACTTTCCAGAGTAGCTGCAACTTTTTAACCGTTATTGATTTCGACAGCTCTTTGAAGAAATCAAAGAACACAAAAACTGGTACGTTTTCATCAAAAATCTGCAACATAGAAACATAAAAAATACATCACAAAGAAAGTATAGGCAGAGGAGCAGGAAATACACAGTGACGAAAATGTATTGGCATAAAAGGCCACCTACCATCCCCATTGGGAAGGTCGATGATCTTGGCTATGTTCTTGTGTTTGAGAAGGATTTCCAAGATGTCTGCCTTGCCTTCTTTGGCAGCAAGATGTAAGGCTGAGTTCCCATGGCGATCGAGGAGGGTAATATCAGCGCCAGCAGAGACTAGATTCTCTACTATGTCAGCCTGGTTAGTTAGGACTGCCAGATGCAGGGGAGTCTAAAAAACATAAAACATGGGCTAGTAGCATTTCCCAACAGTATAAATGCAGGAAATTACAATGCAAAAAAGAAAAAGTTTAGAGCTGAAAACAACTATGTTGCCACAGACATACAATCCAAACAATTACATAGGGCCTGACTTCCCATAGGATATTATGGGATTTATATTTTGGCGGACGGGATATCCGTCACTGTTGTGATGGAGTAACCAATCTGACGTGATCTAAATGAGGCCCATAATCTTTAGAATGTTGCGTTTGGTTCTTCTTACATGGTAGATGGTGAAAGGGTACTTTGCTCAGGAAAATGGCTTGAGGGCAGGGATCCAAGTCCTATGCCACCCTGAGATATTCTACACCTTCCCTTCACTGACCTTTCCACCAGCCCAGGTGGCTTACTACCCCTTTTCACCTCTTACTCCTTTTTTTTGGGATATGGTTGGGACGTCTGGGCCTCCACCTACATTACCAAGGGATGGAGTAACTGCACACTGTTCAATGCTCACCACAAGTCCTTCCAGTCACGGCAAAGGCATAGGGCTGAATCCACCCTTTCCACCACTACTCCACTCAACTGGTCTAGCCCCTTCACCTAGAGAAAGGTAGAACCCCCACGTAAGGTGTGGGAGAAGAGGCCCAATACACAGTCCAGAAAGCCCCAGATATTTGTGCTTCTGACCCTGGGTAGGGTTAAAGAGAGCCTACTAGCACTGCATGTGGCAGGAAGCAAGGGATACATAACAGGTAAACCCAAGGGTGCTCAATAACTACTTGCTGTATTGAGGCAAACCAACAAACTGTTCGCCACACACAAGAACACAAAGTGCCTAAATAGGTAACCGAGCCCACTGTCACAATGCAGTGCTCTACTGATCAGCTGGTCAGGTATATTTACATATGCTTTTTTCCCTGCTCTTACAAATTACATTTGTGATCAGAAAAATGTGGCAGACACTTATACTCTCACTTGGGCGAGACAGACATGGTTCTCCCTACTTTCCCATTATGTCCATTCATACAAGGGACCACTGCAGCATCCAGATCCCATGGCCCTGAACCTTGTGATTTGGCAGCTGAAATCCTACAATTTGGCCATTTGCACAGTCCAGAGGAGTGTATGAAAATCTTAAGGGAAGCAAGGATACCGTCTATGCTGGTATCAAATGGAAGTGCTTTGTCCAGTTTTGTAATTGTATGAACATACAGGTTTTGAAAGGCACAGTACAAACACTGTTTGTTATTTGTTAGACTTACAAAAGCCAGGGCTGGCCTACTCTTCTATTAGTGTGCCTTCAGCAGCACTTACTGCATAGCTTCAAAATAGATGCTTCCAATCCATTTTTACAATACCCGTTATTAAAGCCTTCGTTGGATCAACTTAAAGAGGTAATTCCCCCTAGGTCAGTGGCATCGCTAGACCTACTGCCACCTGGTGCGGACCCTAAGGTTGCCAAGTGGGGGGTGGGGGGGGGCGGCCGACGGATCTGCTGGCTGGCGGCTGACTTGTTTTCGGGAGGCAGGGGGATAGTGGTAGTCGACAGACACGACTTGCTCACCTCCACCGCCCCCAGCTATGCCACAGACCTAGGTTACCATCTATTCCTTCATTCAACCTTAACATTATCCTTCACAGGCTTATGGGGCCTCTTTGTGAGCCACTCCACTAATATTCACTGCATTTTCTTTCCTGTAAAGTGGCTTTCCTTGTTACTATAACTTCTGTAAACTGGATAAGTGAACTGCAAGCTTTGCCCCTGGAGGAAGCGGTTGTTCGGGTGCACAAGAAACAGGTCTCCTTAAAAACCATACCTCATTTCTTATGAAACGTTGTCACGCCATTTCATGCCATCCAGTCTATTCTTTTGCTTTTTTCCCCCCTACCAGCAGTGAGTGGCAGATAAGGCATTACATATATAAAATCTTTCGCAAGCTCTTATGTACTATGTTGATCACACAAAGTCTCTTAGAAAGACCAAACAACTGTTTATTGGTTTTGCGCAGCTCCACCTTGGCAAACCCCCCCCCCCCTCCCAACAGTCTGGCACAGCCAGGTGGTTTGAGAAGAGCATCCAAATTTGTTATGCTTAAGCCAGGCACACATTACCCTCCGTGCCTCGGGCACATGCAACTGGCCTTTCTAGACAAAATTTCTTTAGCAGACATCTGCATAGCAGCTTCTTGGTATGCTAGCTAGACATTTACTAAACATTATTGTGGGGACATTCATGCAATGCCAAGAAACACAAGTGTGACAAAATGTCTTCAATAAACTGTTCCACAGGTCTTCTGTTCCTGCTCGGAAGCCACCTCTTTAGGGCAGAGGTGCTGCTTTTCTTAGTCACAAAGCATGTCACCTACATTTATACATGCTGCAAACGAAAAAAAATGTCTTACCAGTAACTATCAATTTGCAGCTTGTAGTGCTGTAGATTCACGCGTGCCCTACTCATTTTCCGGATGCGAGCTCATGCAACACACGCGATACTTGCCATACTGTTTCTTATCTTTCCTTACTCTAGTTCACAGAATCTGTAACGCTTCACATCTTCCCTCTTACACTTACCTGTAGTGCTAAAGCACAAACTGAGGTGAAGTCTCAGCTGCTGGCAATTGCTCAAACCACATTCCTGTGTATATTTTTTTTTACCACTATGCCACTACACACACAGATCAGCCATATGCAAATCAGCCTGGTCTGCTCCAGCAGAAACAAACCAACCCGAAATGCTAGGCCCGGTCCACTAGGCAGAGAAAGATCAACAACCCTCGACCGGTTTCATCCTTGACATTATTGTACATATTTCAATGAGGGTAAATGTCGTCCTGCCTTACAAAGCACAACTCTCATTGTATCTGGTCTGCTATTAATTTGTGGCAACAAAGTGTTACTGTATTTTCAGTCTGGTAATGTGTGCAGAAGGTCTGTATCATGTTGGTGGCCTGGTTCCAACATGGCAGTCTTCTGATTGGATTGTAGCATGTACACTAGGGTGTTGCGATATCAGCCTGTCGTCAACACAGATGCCAGAGAATGAGCTGCCACTGATGCGTGCCAACATGGCAGAGACCTTGACACAAGACACTTTGCGTGCGCCACACTGAGATGGGAATCTTTTACGTATCGAATGGGGCAAGGAAGAGAATACGGTACCTGGGTTGAATAAGGTTTATTCCATGAATAATGGCAACAAATAGGAACAACAGGAAAAATAGAGTGAACACAGTAAACACAACTCCCAACTGCCAGTAACTCAAACACATATGCTTCGCATTCTACATCTAGAACACCTGAGACCTCTGCACCGACTTCTCCAACCATGTAGAAGACAGCCAACAGCCAACAACCAAAGTAGGACTTACCACAGAACCAAAGCTGAAAATGCAGAGTTGTAGGGAAGGGGAACACAACCAAATTTAGATGAACAGCAGGTTCTGACATGTTTTCCTAAGAAGCATGTGTGCATGAGAAGCACCGTTTTTCCTCTTTGTATTTTTTTCAGATGGTTCAAGGGTTCTGCCATTGGTTGGGAGCCATTCATACTGTGGCCATCCATGAGAGCAACTCATGAGAGACAATGTGAGGAGTCATTAAAGAGGGAAGAAGAGGCATGGCATAACGCCCAAATTATTTTCCTCTATCTGTTGAATTTGGGAGCAGCTGAAAAAATGGTCTATGTTAAGTCAGACACTGCTATTTATTTGTGAGAGAAAGTATTCGAGATTATGTTCTCAAGCGGGAAGCTTTCCATAAACCACAAATGAGCCAAACGACACAGGAAAACATTTTTCACAGTGTTCGCCTAACCATGCACTCAGAATGTTGGCTTTTGCAAACAGTAAATGTGTTAAGGACAGTGGCGGCTCGCATAGGGCGTGCTGCGGGGTGGTGAGGCGGGGCGGGGTAGGGGCAGGGTGGGGGGGGTAGTAAACTCAGACATACGACAGAACGGAGGATAGTAATTATTACTTTCCTCCATTCCGTCGTATGTCCGAGTTTACTACCCCCTCACCCCGCCTCACCGCACGCCCTATGCGAGCCGCCACTGGTTAAGGATGCACTTTGCTGCAGGCAGAACTCGGCCTCGTATGTGCTGACTATGCCCACTTGAAACGTGCTATTAAAATGAATTGCTTAATCTCTTCTTTGGCGGCAGCTATCATAGCTGCATTACTGCAGAAAGCTCTTAATATGCTCATGCACATGCAATACAGGTGTTCTATACCTGATAGAGGTCATTTTTCATGTTGATAATGTCATCTGAAATACCACCAGATATCACCGCCAGCAGGTTTCTGACAAGTTCAGCGTGAAGATGTATGATGGCCAAGTGGAGGACACTGAAATGAAAAAAAAACAATCAAAGTTAAACACATTCTTTAACTCCTGGAATGATGTGTTCCCTTCTACACTCTCAAGGGATTGAAACAATAAAGTAGCATCTGTACTCTATTTCTATGCATCTCTAGGTGAGTGATAGTCTTGTGATGTTAGAGTGCAGGAGACATTTTACAAGTGTCGGACAATCCATGAATGAGAGAGAGTAAGTGACTGGGAATCTCTTTGAAAGGCGGGCAGAGATCTGCCTGCAGAAGGGTGCAGTCAGTGCTTAATTTGAGCCGGTGGTTTCCTGTGCTTAGCACTTAATCATCAACATCAGCGCTTTTCATGAGCACCAGTTAAGGACGCATTCATTTATGGTAGGCACGGGGAGTTGAAGTGATTTGCTCATATTCACAGGATGTTGAACCAACGCCAAGACTCGAGCCTGGTTCCCCAGCCCCGAAGTCGGCAGCTCTAGCCATTATGCCACATCCTCTTCCCACTTTCATGGTTAGTAGTTGGTTCTGTTTTAGGCGGCGCTAACAGGAGAAACAGGCTGGTGCAAGCTGCCTCCTGACGAGAGCCACAGCCTTTTTTTTTTTTTTTTTTACAAATTAACCACTGATGCAGTCAGTGTGGATGCCTAGGGTAGCCCCTGGGACTCCGTGCCCCCATCACAAGGGGCAGGCTTATATGAGGTGAACATTTAGTGTGCGTCCAGACAGCTGCCCTGCGCCCCCATTTGTTGCAGGCGCAAAGGATGTCCTCATCTGCATAGGACCACTGTCCCATGCAAATAACACCCACCCTTGTGATCGAAACGGCAGACCTTTAACACTGGCGTGATCCATACTACAGTAGGGTTTAGGCAAAAGTCTGTGGCCGCTTCTTTAATACCATTGTGTCCAAAGGGCACTATGTATAATACGGCCCTGATATTCAACATTTAATCTTTAACTTTGCTGATGGTCTTTATCAAAATGTATAACGTATGTAGTAGAACGATGGGTTGTAATTACGCATCAACAACCATCAGTCAATTACCTTTTTTGTAGGCTAAATTAAAAGGATCCAGTTAACGTTGTGTACCCTCCTCCTTGGCTTGTTAGAAAGGGGCAGGGCAGGTGAGGAACAGTAACCTGTTATTTGTGTAGCACATCGCAAATGTCAATGGCTGTCTAAAATTCCGGCTAGCTAAACCTATGAATCGTTGGTAGGCGAAGGTTTAAATGATAAAATATTTATCACTCAACACTGGTAGATAGTAGATGTCAGAGGTATAGAATCTGGGAAGTGACTAGGATGCCCCATTGGCTTCATACCAAATATAGATAGGAATAATGAAACTGAAAAATGGTCAAATATACGAGTGTATTAATAGATCCGCAAAAATGGTAAAAAATAGACTCTGTTCCAGTACCGCTCAACCAGTACAGGGCTGCATTTCGACGTTTGGAGAAAGTAAAAGGCAACCCCAAAATTGAGGACAATGCAATTAGTTACTTTGAGTAACTTTCTGAGGAGAATTGTTTTAAGCATGTAACACTCCAAGTAATATATATGGCATGTGAAGTACAATTGCTTGAAACTATTAAACCGTGTCACAAGCTGTTCTCGCTTGCCGACCAAGTAGTAACGCACATTTGCGAAGCGTAAATAAGGGTATAGGTGTCTTTAAAGAGGGTAGTCATGCAGTGTGAGAGGGGTGCACCAAAACACATTGAATCAAATGGAAATCATAACAAAAGGAGCAGGGCCGGCTTTAGCACTGGTGGTGCTCAGTGAGACAATCTTTTTGGTACCCCCCGCCAATGACATTTTTCTCCACGGATTTCCTCACTACCACCCTCCAACAGCGACTGCCCCTATTCTCCCCATAGCCCCTCAATCACATGCACTTAATTTGTTTTATAGTGCTACTCATATTAGTGTAAGGTGTCAGAACACATTACATCACCTACAAATAATTAGGCTGCACAGTTTTCAGTGTTTAATTTTTGTGGATTTCAGTGGTGTTTAATGAGCGATTTACAAACCTTTAAAAATCAGGGCATAGCAGTTTTTATTTAGCTGCCCAACCCCCAAAATAAACAAACAATGGGCCAGATGTACGCCCCACCAATTTGCGACTCGCAAATTGCGTCGCATTTGCGACTCGCGACTCGTAAATTGGGATGTACAACAGTGTCTCAGACACTTTTTGTGATTCCTAATGGGGTCGCAAATTGCATGCCTCATTAATATTAATGAGGCAGGCGCAATTTGCAACCCCATTAGGAATGGCTACCACTCACAGGGATGGTGGCCTGCTGGGGTCAGCAGACCACCATGTCTGTGACTGCTTTTAAGTAAAGCAGTTTTTTTTTAAAAATGCAGCCCGTTTTCCTTAAAGGAAAACGGGATGCATTTAAAAAAAAGAAAAATGAAACTTTTCAGTTTCATTTTTTAAGAGCAGGCAGTTGTCCCTGGGACCACTGCCTGCCCTTAAAAAATATTTTTGGACCTATTCTCAAAGGGGAAGGGGACCCCTTCCCGTTTGTGAATGGTTTACCACCTACTTGAAGTAGGTGGTAAATTGCGAGTGTTTTGCGACCGCAATTGCGGTCGCAAAACATTCATACATACAAATGCGAGCTGCTATTAGGAAGGGACGCCCTAGGCACGCCCCTTCCTAATAGCAAGTCGCAAACCTCATTTTGCGAATTGGTAAAATTTACTGATTTGCAAAATGAGGTTTGTACATGGCCATGCCCTAAATTGCGGTCGCAAACTGGCCAATTGCCCGTTTGCGACTGCAATTTTGGGTCGTACATCTGGCTCAATGTGTATTTCAGTGTTCACAAAACATGTTTTTTTGCATTTATTGTTATAAAACAATATTTAATTTAAAGCATAAGTAATGCAGGGTATGCAGTGTCTTCCCACTGGCAGTGTGCTTAATAGACTTATGTTAAACTGTTTTAAGCATGGACAATCTGTGTTTTGCACTCACACCTCATTACCCTCTCTCACATCTCATTACCTCTCAATCTGTCAAGACTCCATTTGGTTTACAGACTATTAATTGATTTAAAAGAAAAGGTGTTATATTGACGTGTTTAATAAACAAATTCCTGGACACTGATGGGGGTCATTCACCTACCCCTTGCTAAATATTATGACACTGTAGAGGTAGTCAACCCTGATAACAACATAGTACCCTGTGAAACCTTTTAAGTTTGAAATTACTACAGATTATTTTGCAGCCTTACATTCTATGGCACCTGAACCATGATGCTATAAGCATGCTCACCTCTGTTTTTCTGCACTCTTTGCCTTAATACATTAAGGGTGTGTTGCTGTTGTGTGGACATTCATAGCTGCCAAGTGTCCCCATGGCAAATGTCTCACTTTAAGTCAGTCCTGACCGTTTAATGGACATCACACTGTATTCTGGCACTTGAAATGTAGGTGTTAACGTTGTAACTATGTGTACTAAAACCCCAAAAGTAAAGTGTAGTTGGGTAAAATGCCATGATTAGCTGGAGGTATCCCACATAACAAAGGGACATCTTGTAGCTATGAATTTTGTTGATATGTGGAAAGTATTGTGTCATGCTTTTACCACTATCACGTGTATGGTGACATCACTCTTTTCACAGGTTCCTCTCAGTCCACCTTGCACTGAATGTTTAAAGCCTGGGTTAACCAGCTATCAATACTGACTTGTTAGAAAAGTGGGCTGATGTAGCAAAGGGCATTACCCATTCTGTTTCTGTGGGTAAATAATTGAACACTGCCAAAAGATCAAATAGGATTCCAATATTCCCACATTCGCTACAAAGTATAAAATAATTAGAGCAAAACTAAAACAGGCTTCTGAACCCTGCACCTTTAGTTGAAGCACACAAAACTGGAGGAAACAAAAGACGAAACAATATTTTAGTGACATCCCCAAACAACAAAACAAAAGCAGAATAATCTTAAACTAGTCTTTCTTGCTGCTAATTTGTATAACAAAGTAATATCGTGTTGGCCCCTTCGGGAAGAAATAAAAATGACTCATTCTCTCTCACTTTGCTTTCTTTGAAAGACATTGTAGTTTGTTGTTGTGCAGGTATATATCAGTGTTTATATGTTTACACTGATGAGGGTTGTTTCCCTTTCAGTGGGGTTTTATCAGTTGTTATAGGTTTAACCCTAGAACAGGCTAGACTACACATTATACAGAGACAATGAATCATACATTTGTAAATCAGTCTCTAGGAAATGTTATATAAGAAATGAGGATTACAAGGTGTAGGGATCACATGTCAGCCATACTATTAGGCAGTATGCCAAATGTATTTGATTGCATACTTAATTAAAACCTTTGCAAAAAACCAAAACACACTAACTTTCCAAATTACACAATACACATTTAAAGTCTGCTACAAATGCGGAGGTCCAAAAGTCAGCATTTAATTAACAGAATTAGCTTAAAGTATAACATTTTACTTAAAGCACCTGAAGTGCTGATGCTGTTAAGAACATGTACAAGTGTACTTAGAGTGCCAAAGTGCCGGAACTCTTAAAAATGATACAAATGTGAACCTGCCCATTCAGACATAAGGCCAGTTCGTTAGCAACTACTCAGGTAACGTTGAAAGTCTTTTTAGTGCAATGTCTAGAAATGTAATAACCTGACAGTTAAGCCTGATGTTAGTCCTGTTATAGCACTCTATGACAGCTTGTCTACAGCTGTGCTGTTCCAGGAATATGAAAGGAGCAAGTTTGCACTCTAAAAGGAGTGCCAGGCAAATGATTTGAAGGATTGATTCTTGTCCGTGGTGGCACAATCTGCATGTTAAGTCTGTGGAATCTACTAGCCACCTGGGCCGATAATCCAGAGTTGGAAAAGAACCCAGTCGCTGGATCATGAACTGAGTTTTAATCTTTTTTGAGTAGCAACTGTCCAGGTAGGATAGCCCTTCAAACTGCTTGTAGCTGTTTATTGTGATCCAAGATGACGTCTCCTGGCAAAAGTGTTTTTGTCTTTGAGGAAAGATAACTGGCACATGTAGTTGTTGATTTGTTTTTTAAAGACTGCGAAAGAAAGGAGCAGGTCCCATAACTGTTGCACTTTGAGTGCTTTCAATCTACTTATGAGAAAGTCTCTGAAGGTCGATTACAGGGCTAAGGATAGGACTGCAGTCACTATTCAGTATCCAATGTCAAAAAGGATTTCTCTTGGGTGATTGATTACCAATGTCAACCTGTACTACATTCAACCATGCACAATCCCTAAAACACACTCAACTTATTCAATATATTTAAATTTCAGGGCCCATAAATCAATTATAAACACATAGACCAAAACTAATTTGACAATTACAAAAATTTCTTTTATTAAAATCTCAAATTCATAAAATCAAATTTAAACCAATTAAAAAACATATATATCAACAAATTTATACATAGAACAAACAAATATTTACGCTACACGAGAGACAAAAGCAAGTGAAACATTAAAAAAACATCATGGTTCGGTTAGTTCGATTTAATCAATTCTATTGGAGTCTACCAGAACTCATATGATTAGACTCAAATGTTCCTCAAATTTAACCATATAAAAAGGGGCGTCGGCGCGTTTCGGTGGGCTCAATCTGTTTCTAAACCACCTTCTTCAAGACATTAATTATTATTGTCTCTCCTAGTTTTGGCACAATGTCATATATGCCTATTAAAAGACTAAAATAACGAAAAAATGTAATTGACATTGGTAATCTATCACCCGAGAGAAATCCTTTTTACATTGATTGTATCTGGTACCCTGTCTCTTGGAGAGTGGGGCCACTCCCTTCTTGTTTTACACTATTCAGTGTCCTCCAGGAATAGTGCAACCTCAATAATCGTACTGTTAATATGAACAAAACTTCTTTGCAATGAAAAAGGCCTATTAACTACCAAGAGCACAAAAGAGAGGTACAACACTAAACATATGAGGAAGGTAGCTGGCCCACCTCTGGAAGGAGAAACTACACTATGTATATAGTTCTTGATACCTGACTATGGGGCATGATGCTATTTTTGAATAGGTGGCATGCTACATCGTGAGGGAGTGTGTGGGTGGCAGAGTTTTGTATTTGTTAAAATCCTATGTGAGAAGCATTTTAGTGTTGTGCAGGATTGACCACTGAGGTGTGAATTGGAGTACAGCGCCTGTGAGAGTGATGGAGGAGGAGGTGTGAGAGATAGGCACCCAAAAAATATTTGTAATTGGCTGCCCGTTATAATTAGCACTACAAGCCCTTAGCTATGTTATATGGTTTCTATTATGTTACAGGCAGGGGAAAGAGGCAAGGATTTAACTGGATGATCTGTATTATAGGTAGTTCAGTTTGGGGGCAAGGAACTAAAAGATATAGGCAGGTACACAGCACCAACTTAACTAGGGGGGCAGCGGAACCCAATAATCCATATGGCATCATAAGCAAAGGAGAGATGCTGTCAAATGAGAACAGTGACACCAAATGAGCAAAAATAAAAGTTGGTGATGCGAATATTATCATTTTCAAGGCTGGGGCACTGCCTACTGCCATACAAATACAACTCATGATCGCGTGAAAAGAAGTGAAACAACAATCAAGGTTTGCAACTAGACCAGAAACTACAAACACTTTAAAAGGCCTAGATTCCACCTACTCCTACCAGGCCAAATGAAGCCACAATTTTGACCATGCCTCAAGCCTCTCTTATGCTCCCCTAAGTCAGGTAATTGCTCACACCCTAGGAAGACTGTGACCAGCCACATGCAAAGGTGAGAGAAGAAATGCTTGCTAGGTTACAGCCCTGATAGCACAATAGCGAAACAGCCTGCTTGCGTGAGGAGGCATGCTCCTCGTCTTCTAGAACTTTCTCCTAAACAACTTCCACTTTTACTATCAGTAGTGAATAACATATCATTGTAGAACAGAGACAATGTGGTGAAAGAGGACTTACCTTGCATCCACAGTTCCAGCTAGGACAGCAGCACTCTATGGGTTTGGTAGTTCTCAATTTGTTAAGTCTTATTCCCTGACTTGTGAGCCTCACGAAAAAACTGCTTTCATATATGTCTCCATTAGATAACTTTTATTCTAATCGCCCCTGTCCCTGCCTGGTCCCTTCCCACTCTCCCTCTTCAACTACCCATTAACTCTGCTTTGACCGCTAGCAAGAGACCTCAGTACAACAACAGTAGCCTAAAGGAGTCCTTTCCTGTTATAGACAACACTTCATTCAGCCTTTCTGAAAGGTGACTGCTGTCAGCAAAGTGCACTGATTAGTCTGCGGGATACAGCAGCTCACCTCTCCCCCCTGGTAAAGGGGAGCCTTTGCTTGCACTGGTCACCCAATAACTCCAGCCTTGGACCCTGCTGGAACAATTCAGCGATTTCCATTGCAGAGATATTACCCGGAACCTTTTATCAGTGTATGTCGGGCCCTAACTAGGAAAAATCAAACTACCCCCTAGTACTTCAAAGCACTCGCAATGTCTCTAGCTAGCCTTCTGTATGCCTGGGCAATTGGTCCGATCCTGCTGACTCTTACCATTGCAGGGATATCACCTCCAACATGCTTTTAGCCGCATTAAAAGGTGAAGCATGCCTAGCCCTGCAAAGTGGGAAAAATCAAACTACTCCCTACTGCTTCAGGCCTGGTCACGTTGTCTTGAGCAAGCCTTCTTGAATTTCTTGGCACTTAGTCACATTCTGCTGACCCTTACCATTGCAGACAATCTGCTTTTATTGGCATTAGATGTGAACAAGCATTGGCAAAGCCAATAGATCTTGCCTTTAAAATGCGAGGGCTGGGGGCGTGGCCAAAATGGCGGAGAGCTAAGACGTGCTTTGCCTTGTCTCCTCCACCCGCCGACTTATAGCACCGGCCTAGGGCTCTGAACCGCACAAGAGGCGGCGGATTTACCCTCTTTCACACCCAGGCACACTCGGCGACCCACCGGGGGCGGCTCCCGGAGCCTCCGAGACTGTGCTGCGCGCCTTTGGTCCCGCAGCAGGCTTGAACGGCGGAGAGGAGGCGTGAGGCGGAGAGAGGCGCTGTCGAGGCTGTGGGGGCTGGCGCTCTGAGCCCCCGACCGTGGAGTGACATCGCTCTGTCGGAGCCGCTGCCTGGACTGGAGGGCCTCTCTCGCCACATCGGATCGGCGAGTGTCGACGGAAGTGCACAACGGCGGAGTGGTGGGCGCCATTTTGCGGAGCGCGGTGACCCTCCGGTGGGAGACAGCACGCACGGCAATTCCACGCGAGTGCCCGGAGCAGGCGGAGAGTGCAGTGGGCTACCGGGAGGCATTTCGGCCTCCGGCCGGGCAGAATAAGCCGAGGGGCTCCTGGGGTGATTTTTACCACGCTTTTATCCCCAACCGCTGCCTTGACTCCCCGGAGCCTCCTCGGAGACACCTAGACCGCGCTGGGCCTCTTGACGGGCCCGCCTGGACTCCGGGCCTCTGAATGTGCACCTCGTCCTGGGCCCACGGGGAGGGACTCTGCCGGATTCGCTCTCTGGAATCAGCCGAGCGGGACCCCCGCTGTTGAAATCCGCGGCCTGGTTTGAGGACTTTGCCCTGCCGCCCTCCGATGCTGGACACACGGGGGGACTAGCGTCGCACTGGTGACTGGGAACTGAGGCTGGCTACGGGGAGGCATTTCGGCCTTCGGCCTGGCAGAACACACCGAGGGGCTCCTGGGGTGAGTCATCACACGCTCTTATCCCCAGCCACTGCCTTGACTCTCCGGAGCTCCCTTGGAGACGCCTAGACCGCGCTGGGCCCCGTGACGTGCCTGACTGGACTCCGGGCCTCTAACTGCGCACCTCGTCCCGGGCCCACGGGGAGGGACTCTGCCGGACTCGCTCTCTGGGCTCGGATGTACGGGAACCCCCGCTGTTGGAATCCGCGGCCTAGCTTTGAGTACTTTGCCCTGCCGCCCTCCGATGCTGGACACACGGGAACTGGCGTTGTACTAGTGGCGGGGATCTGCGGCAGGTGGCCGCCGTTGTGTCCCAGCGTGTGTTTGGCCTAGTCTTCCCCTCACGTAGCCTCATCCTCGCACTGGGGGGGCCAAGCACTGGGACTGACTGCTGGCCTTCCCCTCCCACTTTCCTAGGGCACACGCTGCACCGTGCCCTGCTATACCTGGGCCTAAAAGGCGAGAACGGCCCGGTGTTTTGTTGAAGCTACGCAGACTGTCGGCTGACATCTCGCACCATCACGCACTGGGAGCAGCTTAGGGCGGACACGCAAACGACTGGCCCCTGAGTCATAGAGTGGGACCGACAGACCGGGCGATACTGTGTCACGGAGATTTGCTGCGCAGCTCAGTCGTCGGCTCCGGTCATACAGAGCAAACCGAGTATGACATCCACCCGGGGCAGGAAGGATAAGCCAACCACAGGAGAAAAAACACTCAAGGATCTCTTTGCCCGGGCACAGAGTGGAGGAGCGGCAGACTCTGGTCGGCCGGAGGTGACGACGCAGATGGACACTTCGGCGGATGCGCCAGTGACACGGGCCTTTCTGGAATCCCTGTTTGCGGCCCTGCAGGATGACCTCCAGGCGATGAAGCATGACTTCACGGCGGAGATCAAAGACATCCGTAAGGACGTGGATGACATAGGGGAGAGAGTGGCATCCCTGGAAGACAGAAGCCATACCCGAGACACCGAACTGGCCGCTATGCAACAGGAGGTCCTCCGGATCCATGAGCAGCAGGTAGACGTTCAATCTCACTTAGAGGACCTTGAGAACCGCTCCCGTCGCCACAACATTAGAATCAGAGGAGTGAGCACCAATGAAGAAGCTGGTGATATCTTTGGATACGTGCGCAAGCTCTTTAACCATATCCTGGGCAACCCGCTGGACTCTGATCTTAAGCTGGACCGAGCGCATAGAGTGGGTCCACCTAGGGCGGCAACGGCACCCCCGGGGGACATCCTGGTCTGTGTCCAGGACTTCCACACCAAGGAAGAAATTCTACGCAAAGCTAGATCGCTTTCATCGATCACCTTCCGAAACCAAATGCCCGTCCTCTACCAGGATCTCGCTGCTATCACGCTCCAGAAACGCAGGACCTTCCGGCCCATTACGGAGGCCCTGCGCCAACGCAATATCTCCTATTCCTGGGGGCACCCGTTCCGCCTCGTATTCCGGCATGACGGCAAGTTGTACCAGCTCCGCTCCCTCTCTGAAGCAAGCAAATTGTTGGGGATCACTATTCCGGAGGACACGGACTAGGGGGAGCACTCGAACCACGGGTCCACTGAAGGTCGACCGAAATGGAGGCAGCAACGCCGACGACACCGTATCCGGCGACCGGATCCGCTGGTGGTCAAGAAAGAGCAACAGGCCGCCCTTGAGGCTTTGCCGGACGCCTTGGCCAAGACAGCGACTACATGACTGAGCCCGGCTATCATGGAGTATCCTTCATTTGATGCTTGGGGGGTGGGGGCTACCATCGGCCACACGACAACCCCATAGACTCTCTCTCTGTTCATCCTTGGATGACAGACTAATGATCGAACTCAAGACTCCTTTATGGCACTTGCTGTGCTTTGCTTTTTCTGTTCTAATTTTGGCGGGTCTTTGTTCTATTCTTCGCTTTATTTCTTTTCTTCTCCTGTCTCCTTTTTTCCGGGGGCCCCCGGTCCATGGGGTGCTATTGCTTCCTCGTTCCCACGCTAGCGCTGAGGTCCTCTTTGGTAGACCTTTCCTGAGTTTTGCTCCCCCGCTGCTCATGCCAAGCGCAACCCCCTTTTTTAGGTGTTAGATGCCACCATCCTCAGTTAAGATTCTCACCTTTAACGTGAGAGGGCTCAACAATCCCATTAAACGTAGGGCACTTCTTTCCTACCTAGAGAGTACAGGGGCGGACATTAGCCTCCTTCAAGAGACACACTTACTCCCCAAGGATTGTCACAGGCTCAGGTCCCGTGCCTTCCCGTCACAATTCTTTTCTTCCAAACCTTCCAAGACTGCAGGGGTGGCTATTTTGGTTTCAAGGGCTTTTCAGGGGAAGGTGGTGCAGAAAGGGGTGGAGATAAAGGGCAGGCTTCTCACTTACCAATTTGCCATAGGGGGGCACACTAACTGTGGGGTCTATCTATGCCCCTAATGACGTCCAGGAACGATTCTTGCACGAGGCCCTCACTGAAGCTACGGCAACACCGGAGCGTCACATATTAATAGGAGGAGATCTCAACTTAGTGTTCGATAATGATTTGGACAGATCAGCACAGCGCACGAGCCAAGTTGGCGTACTCTCGCCCACCGGGCTCACCAGATTACACAACCTAGGTCTCACAGATTTATGGAGACACCATCACCCTCGGTCGCGAGAATTCTCATATTATTCTAACGCACACAAGACATATGCCCGTCTAGACTACTTTCTGGGTTCGAAGGTTCTCTGCGATGTCACGCTCTCGGCCGACATACTAGTGGCGGCCCTGACCGACCACACCCCTGTGGAAGTCAAACTAGCCCTTCCACAGCTTCGGCGACTGTCTAGACACTGGCGCTTCCGCGACACACTATTACATCGACCGGATGCGGTTGCCCAGATACGGCGCGCACTAGAGGATTATTTAGTGCACAATGACAACCCTGACACGGCCCTTTCCACCAGATGGGAGGCACTTAAGACGGTCATTAGGGGTGAAGTCATCGCTATCTCCTCCGCAGACAATGCGGACCGTAAAGCGAAAAGGGAGGAACTGACACAAAAGGTGCGAGAACTGGAGCAGATGCACCAGCGCCCCACGCATATGGCGACAACTAACGGCAGCGCGGGCACAGCTGACAGCCATTGATCGTGACAGGGCAGAGTATGCTGCGATGCGCCTATGGCACTCCTTTTACACCGGTGGAGATAAGTGTGGGCGACTGCTCGCGCATAAGCTTCGGGAGGCTCGGCAACGCGAGGGAGTTCAGGAGATCAGGGACCAGGCAGGAGTGCTCTGCTCGGATGATGCAGCTATTGCCGAGATCTTCCGCAATTTCTATGCCAACCTTTATGACGAACAGCCTTTGGAGAGAGCGGACATAGACACCTATCTAGCACAGGCTCGCCTTCCCGCTCTGACACCGGATCAGGCAGCTCACATAGAGAGAGAGAGATTAGACCAGAGGAAGTCATAGCAGCTATTGCTCGTCTGAAGTTGGGCAAATCGCCTGGGCCCGACGGCTACACCGCAGCTTTTTATAAGCAGTTTTGCTCAACGCTCACTCCCCTACTCACTCGACTCTTCAATTCCTTCGCGGCGCCTGGAACAATTCCCCCATCCATGTTAGAGGCAGCAATAGCCGTCATCCCTAAGCCGGGGAAGGATAAGACAAATTGTGGGTCATATCGGCCCATTTCGCTCTTGAACATTGATCTGAAGCTCTACACTGGCATATTGGCCGCCCAGCTCGCCCCCTATATGCCCGGACTGGTGGACCCCGATCAGGCTGGATTTATCCCGCAGAGGCAGACGAGTGACAACACTAAACGTGTCACGCACCTCATAGAGAAGGCCTCTCGCATACCCGGAGATTATATGCTCCTCACCATAGATGCGGAGAAGGCCTTTGATCGTGTCCACTGGCCCTACCTCGAACAGGCACTGGTCCGCGTTGGTCTGGGGGACAAGATGCGGACACACATCTTTAACTGCTACCGGTCCCCCACAGCTACGGTATGGATCAATGGCCACACGTCCACCCCATTCCTCATTAGTAGAGGCACGAGGCAGGGGTGCCCGTTGTCGCCCTTGCTCTTTGCCATTTATATGGAACCCATGGCGCAGAGAGTTAGGGACCACCCCCAAATCACTGGCCTCCGCTTCGGAGGGGACACCCACACTATAAGTTTATATGCGGACGATGTGCTGGTCACCTTAGCAAACCCTGGGACGGCCTTGGGGGCTTTCTTTGAGGAATTGGACACTTTCGCGAACGCCTCCGGATTTAAGGTTAATCTGACGAAATCTACAGCGCTGAATCTCTCCCTGTCGCCTCAAGAGCGGGCGGATCTACAAGCTAGACATCCTCTGCAGTGGTCCGATGATGTGGTCCCTTATTTGGGTATCCAATTGGCCCCAACACTGCAGGCCATGAGAACGGCCAACTACTCCCAACTTCACTCACACACCCGTACCGAACTGCAGAGATTGAAACATTCTCAAATCTCGTGGCTGGGGCGGGTCGCGGCTATTAAAATGACGATCCTCCCTAAAATCTTATACCTTTTCCAGACGCTCCCCTTACCGCCTCCCACCGGTTGGTTACAGAAGGTGCAATCGGAACGCTCTCTTTTCATTTGGCAAGGGCGCAAACCGAGAATGAAGCGGTTAGTTAGCTTCCTCCCACCTCACGAAGGGGGCCTTGGGATCCCGGATCTCACGCTCTATTATAACGCCGCGCAGCTTCGTCACTTGGTCGAATGGAGCCGGGCTGAATCCGAGAAACACTGGCTTTTTCAAGACCGTGCAGTTGCTGGTACATCTCTCATGAAGGTTCCCTTTCTCCGGAAGCCCCACCGTCCCCCCAACTTATACGCCTCATTGGTGACACGCACGACTCTTACAGTCTGGGATCGGACTAACACGCGCCATGGCCTAACGACCTTCCCTTCCCCACTCACATCACTTTTTGATAACCCTGACTTTAGCCCCGGGATGGGCCCGCAGTCCTTTCCAGCGTGGAGAGAGGCCGGATGCCAAGCCATGGGCCTCTTATTTGCTAAAGGTGACATTGTCCCCTTCTCGCAACTCAGGGCCGACTACGGCCTCCCAGAATCCGAACGCTTGCACTACTTACAGGTGCGGCACTGGGCCATGCACCCTAGCAACCGAACACAGGCGACTAGGCTTCTTACCCCCTACGAACGGTGGCTCATCACACGGTCTTCGGAGAAGAAGCTGATCTCAGATTTGTATAAGATGCTCCTGACCCGTTATACCCACACTTATCATGCGGTACGCGTGCGCTGGGAGAGGGATCTTGGGCGTAATCTTAGCTCCAAGGAGTGGGAAGGCGCATGTTACAGAGCACGCCACACAGCTACTCACGTAGGCCTTACTGAAACTTTCACCAAACTTGTCTATTACTGGTACTACACCCCGGAGAGACTCCACCAAGCTGACGCGACACAGAGCCCTGAGTGCTGGAGGGGGTGTGGGAAGAGGGGCACACTGGTTCACCTTCTATGGGACTGCGAACACCTCCGGACATACTGGACGCAAATACTTGACGATGTTGACAAACACCTTGACACCGAAATTCCTAGGCTTCCAGCATATGTCCTGTTGGGGGTACCTAACCCACTCACCTACCCCTTGAAATCTAGGCGTGGGAAGCAGATAGCCATAGCACTGGGCACAGCCATTCAGAACGCACAAGTTACTAACTTGTGTAACGATATATCTGTAAGAGACAGTAGTTAGTGATAGATTCCTTACCTTAGAATATCCCCAGGCGTCAGGCTGGATCCGGAAAGTTTTGCGTAGCAGTACCCTTGCGCGTCGGTAGGCGGCGTCGTGCGGCTCCGCGTCCGTCGTCGGCGTCGTGATCGCCGGGATGACGTCGCGGGCAGTACTTAGGCGCCGCCCCTGCGCGCTGACGCCAGTTCTGTACACGACTTTCCGCGCCAGGAACGCAGAGCCATGCAAGAAGCTGACACAGGTGTCTGAAAAATACTAGGGCCCTGAAAGGGATGTCCTTAACCCTAGAAATCAGTTCGCAGAACGGGGAGGATGGGTGGGCGGTAAGGAATCTATCACTAACTACTGTCTCTTACAGATATATCGTTACACAAGTTAGTAACTTGTGCATCTGAAAGAGACACGTTAGTGATAGATTCCTTACCTTAGAATAGATACCCCAGCAATACCAACCCCGGTGGTGGGTCTGCGAACAAAGATCAGACAAGGAAGTCCTGGAGGACAGAACGGCCAAAGAAGCCGTCCCTCCGGACCTGACTGTCAAGGCAGTAATGCTTTGTAAACGTGTGCAGCGAGGCCCACGTAGCTGCCTGACAGATAACCGGCAGCGGAACACCGCGGCCCAAGGCCGTGGTAGCAGCCGTTGCCCTGGTGGAATGGGCACGCAGCCCAACAGGAGGCTCCTTCTTAGCCAAAGAATAGCAGGTCTTGATGCACAAGGTAACCCAGCGGGAGATGGTCCTCTTGTGCACCGCCCGACCTTTTTGGCGCCCACGTAGCCAACAAAGAGCTGGTCATCCACCCGGAAGTGTTTTGTGCGGTCAATATAGAAAGAGAGCGCACGTTTTGGGTCCAGACGGTGGAGCCTCTCTTCCTCTCTGGAAGGATGCGGAGGCGGAAAGAAGGTGGGCAAAGTGATGGTCTGCCCAATGTGGAAAGCAGTAACCACCTTTGGCAAGAAGGACGGACGCGTCCGAAGAACAACCTTGTCTGGATGAACAGACAGAAAGGGAGGTTTGCAAGATAGAGCCTGGAGCTCACTCACCCGCCGAGCGGAGGTGATGGCCACCAGAAAGGCTGTCTTCAGAGTCAGAAGACGAAGAGGACAGTTATGCAGAGGCTCAAAGGGAGCGCACATTAAAAAGGTAAGAACCAAGTTCAAGTCCCACTGAGGCATTACAAACGGAACAGGAGGGAAGAGGTGAGTAATGCCTTTTAAGAACCTGTTAACAACAGGGGACTTGAAAAGGGAGGGCTGATCAGGGAGCTTGAGGAAGGCCGAGATAGCACAAAGATAACCCTTGATGGTACCCAGGGCAGAACCCTGTTGGGCCAGAGAGAGAAGGAACAGAAGGACCTCAGAAAGAGGGGCAGAAAGGGGATCCACA
Organism: Calotriton arnoldi; assembly: GCA_963921515.1. Taxonomy (NCBI): domain Eukaryota; kingdom Metazoa; phylum Chordata; class Amphibia; order Caudata; family Salamandridae; genus Calotriton; species Calotriton arnoldi. The sequence goes on from CAWUFW010002717.1 coordinate 1,245,133, forward strand.
GCCTTTGCTGTGCACCATGCCACAAATTTGTTCCACCTGCAGGCGTATACCACCTTAGTGGAGGGACGCCTGGCTGCCAGAATCACATCACAAACTTCGGGAGGCAAGTCGAAAGGAATCAACTGCCGCCGCTCAATCTCCACGCAAGCAGGTGTAGACTGGACAGGTTCGGGTGGAGGACCGTCCCCTGCTGCTGCGACAGAAGATCCTCCCGAAGAGGCAGACGGATCGGGGGATCTATGCTCATATTGAGTAGCTCGGGATACCAAACTCTTCGAGCCCAGTCCGGAGCCACAAGAATGACTTGGGCCCGGTCGTGCCGAATCTTCTTCAACACTCTGGGTAGAAGTGGTATAGGCGGAAAGGCGTACAACAGACCGCAACTCCACTCGCGACGAAAAGCGTCGCCGAGCGAGTGCCGCCTTGGAAATTCCAACGCGCAGAACTGATGACATTGCGCGTTCTCTTCGGTGGCGAATAGATCTAACCAAGGCTCTCCCCACTGTAGAAAGAGTCCTTGCGCCACTTCCGAGTGAAGACGCCATTCGTGATCCATCATGCACCTGCGGCTGAGTTCGTCCGCCCTGGCGTTCAGAGAACCTGCCAGGTGTTGAACCATCAGGAACATGCCCTGATGTTCCAGCCATGTCCAGAGGCGCAGAGCCTCCTGACAAAGGGTCCAAGACCCCACCCCGCCCTGTTTGTTGCAGTACCACATGGCGGTGGTGTTGTCTGTGAACACCTGCACTACCTTCCCTTTGACAGAGGGAAGGAATGCCTTGAGTGCAAGCCGGATCGCCCGGAGCTCCAGAAGGTTGATATGGAGCCGGGACTCCGCCGGAGACCAGAGGCCTCTGATCTCCGCCTCTCCCATGTGACCGCCCCATCCCAGAAGGGACGCGTCCGTCACAACTGTATGCTCTGGCTGGGGAAGGGAGAGGGATCTGCCCATGACCCATTGCCGGTTCGAGAGCCACCACTGCAACTGTTTTGCAGTCCCCTCCGAGATCTGGACGTGATCGGACAGGTCGCCCTGGTGCTGCGCCCACTGGAACTTCAGGTCCCACTGCAGAGCCCGCATATGCCATCTGGCATGATTGACCAGCAGGATGCAGGAGGCCATGAGGCCCAGCAGCCTCAGGGTCATCCGTACCGAAACCCAGGATAAAGGCCGAAAGATCGGAATCATAGCCTGAATATCCCGGACTCGCCGTTCGGGAGGATAGGCCCGAAACTGCGTCGTGTCCAGAACTGCTCCGATGAAAAGGAGCTGTGGAGAAGGAATTAGATGCGACTTCGGCACATTGATGGAGAACCCCAGCGAGTGCAGGAGTTCGGCCGTAGTCTGGAGGTGGGAGACGACTGCCTGGGACGAGCCCGCCTTCAGCAGCCAGTCGTCGAGGTAGGGGAAGACTGAAACCCCTGCCCGGCGCAGATGAGCTGCGACCACCGCCATCACTTTCGTGAACACCCGAGGGGCACTGGTAAGGCCAAAGGGGAGCACGGTGAACTGAAAATGCTCGGGGCCTACCGTGAACCGAAGGTAACGCCGGTGGGCCGGCAGGACGGGGATGTGGAAATACGCGTCCTGCAAGTCCAACGCTACCAACCAGTCTCCAGGGTCGAGGGCAGTCAAGACCTGAGCTAGGGTGAGCATCTTGAACTTCTCCTTCCGGAGGAAGCGATTGACGTTCCGGAGGTCCAAGATAGGACGCATGTCCTCCTTGTCCTTTTTGGGCACCAGAAAGTAGTGGGAGTAGCAACCACGCCCTACTTCTGGGGTCGGAACATGCTCGATGGCCCTCTTGGTCAAGAGGGCCGTGACTTCCTTCTGTAGAAGCACCAAGTGATCCCCTGACATGCGGTGGAATTGAGGTGGCATGGCTGGGGAGTGGTCTCGAAGGGGAGGGAGTAGCCCCTTCGGACAATGTCCAAGACCCACCTGTCCGAGGTGATGGTGCGCCAGTGGGGAAGGTGATGGCGGACCCTGCCCCTACTGGCGTGCCGTGCACCTGAAAGGAGGGACTAGGAGGGCTTGGAGGCCGCGGACGGGTTGGAGGTGGTGGCCTGACCCGCACGCTGGTTGCCCGATCCGCCACGGCGGAATCCACGTCCTCGGCCACGCGAAGACGCCTGCTGCGCGGGCCGGTGGCTGGGCTGCTGACGTGAAGGGGCGCCCCTACCGTGGCCACGATAGGGGCGAAAAGCAGAAGGCAGCGGAGGGCGTGTAGCAGAAAGGCCCAGGGACTTTGCAGTAGCCCGTGAGTCCTTAAAGCGCTCCAACGCATGGTCTGCTTTGGACCCAAAAAGACCGACTCCATCAAAGGGCATGTCCATGAGAGTATTCTGGACATCCCCTGAAAAACCAGTGGTTCTCAGCCAGGCGTGGCGCCGGAGCGCCACCGTCGTTGCAATCGACCTGCCCAGCGAGTCGGCGGTGTCAAGGCCACAACGGATAGTGTATTTGGCCGCATCCCTTCCTTCCGCAATGGCGCGGGAAAGCAGTGCCTGGACCTCCTCAGGGCACTGGGGCAAAACATCCGCCACCGAATCCCACAGGGAGTGGGTATATCGGCCCAAAAGACAAGCGGTGTTAACGGACCGCAAGCCAGCACTGGAGGAAGAAAAACCTTTCTTCCCAAACTGATCCAGGCGTTTGGATTCCCTATCCGGAGGAGCGGTAGGGAAGGCGGCTTGGGAAGCGGAGGCTTGGACAACCAAGCTCTCAGGAGTGGGGTGGACAGAAAGAAACAGGGGGTCGCCCGGAGCGGGGCGATGGCGTCGTGACACGTTCCGATCCACAGGAGCCCCTGTGTTGGGCTTGGACCAGGCGCCCAAAAGAACGTCAGTGAGGGCGTCGTTAAACGGCAGCACAGTCTCCGCAGAGGAGGCTGCCGGCTGAAGCACCTCTGTCAAGATGTTAGTCTTGACCGTCAAAGTAGGGAGCTGGAGACGTAAGGCCCCAGCAGCCCTACGCAACACCGTACCAAAATTGGCCCCCTCCTCCGTAGCCACGGGAGGAGACAGCATGCCAGTGTCAGGAGAAGTATCCAGACCACTGGCCTCCCCTAGACTCTCTGTCCAGTCCTCATCATACTGACAGTTGCGTGTCAGAGGGTCATCAGACCCCTCCCAGTCCTCCTGGTCCTCCTCTGGTTCAAAATAAGGAGGAGGAGGGACATTTGGGACCCAAGGTCCCATCGGCGCCGGAGCCGGCGTCGAGCGACGTCGCTCCGGGTCCATGTCCGGAGCCGGAAGGAACTGGGGGACGACGCCGCCCGGAGCCCAGGGCGGCGTCGAGAACGGCACCGGAGACATCGGCGCCGGCGGAGGTGTCGTGAGGTCGACCGGCGTCGATGGGGGTTGTGGAGCCGGGATCGAGGCCGGGGCCGAAGCCGGAGCCGGGATCGAGGCTGGAGGCTCGGGCGACGCCGGGGCCGGAGCCGCCGGCGACGCCGGAGCAACCCCATCAGGGCCCGCGGGGCCCGAAGGCGCACCGGAGGGGCCTGAAGGCCCGAAGAGGCGGGCCATGGCCGACAGGAACTCCTGTACCTTGGCCGGATCCGCCCCCGAACCCGGGAAGGGCGGGTATGACGGGGGCGACTCCACAGGCAAGTCCGGGGCCGCGGGGCGGGGACGGTGCCGGGAGGGGCCTCAGCCGAGTCGCGAGACCGGCGAGGCGAAGTCCGAGAGCGACGATGCTTCTTGGACTTCTTGTGCTTAGACTTACCGGACGAAGAAGTCGACGACCGGTGTGCACTCCGCGAGCGACCCCTGGACCTCTCACGCGACCGGGGCTTCCGCGGAGCCGAATGCCGGGCCTCGAGGAGCTTTCGAGACCGCTCTCGCAAAGCTTTCGGGTTGAGGGCCTGGCATTCGGGACAAGACTCGGTGTCGTGGCCTCGGCCGAGGCAGAAGAGACACTCCCAATGCGGGTCGGTGACGGACATCATCCGCGCACAGGCGCCGCATCGCTTGAAGCCGGGCATCCCTACGACACCTTAAAGTTGAAAAAAAAAAAAACAGTGAAAAAATCACCAAAAAGTATGGTCAAAAATTGACCAGGGCACTGCTCTTCCCGGATCTGCGCTTGCTGGCGCGGAAAAAGAAGAACTGACGTCAGCGCGCAGGGCGGCGCCTAAGTACTGCCCGCGACGTCATCCCGGCGATCACGACGCCGACGACGGACGCGGAGCCGCACGACGCCGCCTACCGACGCGCAAGGGTACTGCTACGCAAAACTTTCCGGATCCAGCCTGACGCCTGGGGATATTCTAAGGTAAGGAATCTATCACTAACGTGTCTCTTTCAGATATATTAATTAATTGGAGAACTCCTCGTATTCCTGCACACACTGGTTGGTACCAACGATTATGGCATGTACTGGGCATGGAAAAGATCTCTCTTACTCTAGCCGGGAAAGGCTCCTCCTTTAGCGAGCTTTGGCAGCCATTCCTCGCTCTGCTTGCACAAGATTTCTGAGAACTGTCTTGCCCGAGATACCTACGCCTCTTGCATCTAACGGCACCGGACCCTTCCACATAAGCTGACTCAGCTTCAGGAATGACTCTCTACTTTGCGCAGCGGCACATCGCAGGAATGGACCGGGGGGTGGCTATCTCTGTTTTTTCTTGCCTTTTCTCTCCCTTCTTCTCTCGGGGTGGGGGGCGGGACGGGATTAGTTCTTTGTTGATTTATTGTAATATCAATGCACTTCTTGATATATTCGATGGGCTATGTGTGGCCCGGTGAATGCAAGCCTATTTTCTGCATTGTGCAATAAAAAGAATTCAACCATAAAATGCGAGGGCTAATCTACTCTCTTGGTGCCAGGGCCAGCACCATGGAAGGTTGAAATGGCAGGACCGGTATACATCCGGATCCATGGGGTTCATCGGTGCCGGAGCCGCCGGAGCAGAACCCGATGGAGACCCCTATGAGTCTCCGGGTTCCGAAGGGGCACCAGTAGGGTCAGGCCACCCAAATATGAGGCATATGGCGTCATTAAATTCTTTAAGCTGGGCATGGATCTCTCTAGCTCCCAGAAAGGCAGGGAAGTGCGGAGCCGAACCAGGTGCAGGTTCAGAAGAAAGAGGCCTAAAATTCAGAGACTCCTCCGTCACGTCGGCAAAGGGACGGCGAGAAGTCGAAGCATGCTTCGACTTCTTATGTTTTTGTGCTTCTTACCTGACCAACTCAATGACTTTGAGTGGGAGGACAAAGGCTTAGGACACCCGGAGCGGACCCCGGACCTTCCTCTCGACTGGGAACGTGAATAAGACCTCCGAGGAGAGCGATGTGGTGCCGAGCGCTGGGCCACAAGCAACTTTAGGGACGGCTCCCTCAAAGCTTTCAGAACCATGGCCCGGCAGTCGGAGCATGACTTCAAGTTGTGGTCGCGCTCCAGGCACCAGAGGCAAACCAGGTGTGGGTCCGTCTCCAACATGGCGCGGTGACAGGCGCCACAGAGTTTGAAACCAGAAGTCTTCTTAGACATGATGGAGGAGCCTACACACCATAAAAGGGGTCGACAAAATGTGGTAAAAAAGCCTGTCAAAAAGTGACAGAGGGTAGCTCTCTTCACGGATCTGCGATGGCTGGCGCGGAAGGAAAGCAACTGCCGTCAGGGTGCCGAGGCGGTGCCTATATAGGTGACGTGGACATCACAATGGTGCAGACGACGCTGACAAAGTCATGCGGAGCCGACCGACGGCACCTACTGGCACGCAGGGATATTGCTCGAAGAAAAATCTTTCGGATCCAGTCTAATGCCTGGGAAATTCAAAGGTAAGGAATCTGCGACAAGATGTCAGATAAATGTAATTTTAAATATGTATATAAAATTATTTAATATTTATATTACAAAATGTTTTAACTTCTGGTTAAACTTTAATAAACGTTTATTAATTTCCCTATATTTTACCATGAGGAGATCTCAGTCCTTATTGCCGAGTTTGCAGAACACCAAGTACAGTTGTAAAGTCATATTTGCCATTTTTACTGACTCCAGCCCATAATTTCAGGGACTAGGGAAATGTAAGTCTGCACTTTTGAGTAACTTCACACTTGTAAATGCTGAAAAACCAAAAAAAGGCAAAGTGACTTGAACTGTAAGATTAAACTTACACGTGTAGATTTACTCACATGTAAATTTATCTTTGTGCATAGGCTCCTAAAATGTGAAATGAGTAAGAAAACTTTAGTGTAAATAAAATAACTTGTTCGGACAGATAAGAAGATGGAAAGGACTTGAAATGTATTTGCTCGCCTGGTCAAAAACTAGTTGTTTTAAAATGATGTGCTCTAAAATTTGTGGTCCAAAATTAAATGACCTCAAATGACTGTTCAAATTCCACTGAGAAATATGAATTACAATAAAACCAAATCAAAATAAGTATATCACTGAACACTACAGTTAATTTAAGCACCAACAAAAACCGCAAGTAGTAAATGTATTGCATATTTGTTTAGTATGCTCTTAAATAAGCAACGGTGAAACCAATAGGCCTCATCTTTTTAGTACAAGTGCTAAAGTTTTGGCTTTGCCAAAACTTGCTCATAAAGCAATGTTTGAAAAATAGGGAAAGAAAAACATTTTAAAATGCTGGAGGAAAAGCAAACCCTTATCTTAAGGTATCTTAAAACCGAACACTGAATTCAATATTTTCAATCATTATAAACAGCATGGTCTATTTTTAAAATGTTATAAAGGAAATTCTGAACAGAATTTAAAGGCCTGTTGCAGGTGATCCAGCTTGAAAATAACACAAAGGACTAGTTGCAGGTACTTGAAAGAAAACGACAGCTGTCTGAGAAAGTTTCAGAATTTATAAGGAAATGCTAGCCTTTTACTTTTCACACAACTTTACCAAATGCTCCGGTGATTTAGTGCTCTGAAGCAACCCGGGGAGCAGGTTTATAGGCCTCTGGAACAGCAGACATCTTTCCAGTCACTCTAAGTACACCTTCTCCCACAAACACAAGCTGTATGAATGCATGCAGCAGTGTGCCTCTCTCCCAGCGCCATAAACGCTGCCTTTGTGTGCCGAGCCATGGGCATTCTTGCAACAAGTGGAAGACAAGAGATAAATCAAAACCAGCCAAATAAAGTCTGCTCTTTAGTCAAGTCTGGCATAAATATACCTATAGCTGTGTTTTTCTGGACAGGCTGGGAGGGGAGACGAATAATATTGAGAGCGTAGGCGGTGAAGGTGTTTGCGGTTAGAAGCACCTTGGAGAGAGAGAGCAAGAAAACACCCTGGAGTGTTCAAAGAAAAAGTACTTCACTGAGACGAGTTGTGGAAGGATACAAGTCATCCAGTCAAAAGGATGGTAAAGAAGCTATGCTCCGGTGGAGGGGCTAACACAAGAAGAGGAAGGAAGCCATCAAATAAGATTAAAGCAAATGAGACTGACAAAAAAGCCAACAAATGACAAACAATGGCCTCATCCAAAGCCTACTCTAAGTATTGGTACTGTACACGATACGTCTGCAACAACAGTCCACTAAATAGTGTCTGTAAGGATGACCTAAAACTACATTCAAATGAAAAAGCATTTAAAATTTTAGTGATTGAGCGTGATAAAAAAAAAAAAGCATATTCCTGTGACTGTATTGTAAACAGAAGCAGTTCAAGGATGGTGCCTCTAAGAATGATAGGATATCGGAATTTCCTTTTTAGATTAGATTAATTCTATATTTTGCACAGCTCATGCAATGCTTTGCAATCATGTTTATAAAACAAATACCATCCTGCCATATACCATAATCTATCAAACTGTGTGACTTCAACCCGGACTTTCCACCTGGCCTCAATGACGTCAGATTTAGCACTTGGGATGCACATAGTCCCCAATTGCTATTTGACCTATTTATGGAGGTTACAATTCTCACCAGACACAAGCTCATGACCGACTGGGGGCTTGATAGCACAAACCATTTTAGACTACCACAACTCATTCACTGGGACAAGTCACAACAGGTCTCCCAACTAGCAGGAAGATTCTTGACTTCCATAGGAACATTATTTGCAAATAAGCATGTACATCGAGGAATAACATGGCCACAAAAACCCTCCTAGACCTTCACACAAAACCTACGCATAAATATGTCCAGGCTTGGGAGAGGGACCTGGGACGTGGGACCCCAGAGGCCAGGTTGGAGAGAATATGGCAGTGGACCACAAAATCCTCAATCAGCGTCCACTACAAAGAAACACCTTTAGACTGTTAACTCTGTGGTACCTATCCCCCACGTGCTTGCATGCCATGAATAGAAGCTCAACGCTATGCTGGAACAATTGTGGAGAAAGGGGCACTTTCATCCATATAATGTTGGCATGCCCACAAGTTCAGGTATACTGGAAGGTAATTCTATCACATATTAAGAATATCACAGGCATTTCATTGCCATTAGAACCGCTACTGGGCCTACTTGGAGACCCTGGAGAAAACAAGCATGTTTTCACTTACCACACCCACAGACCAACTCATACAGCACCTCCTGGTTGCAGCCAGAATGTCACTTGCCCAGAGTTAGAAGCAACCAAACACACCTCCATTACACTTTAGTAGTGCACAATGTGTAACATAGAAGCTATAGAGAAGCTTTCAGCAATAATACACGAAAAAATGTGTAAGATTTGGCTTTTGTTGATCAAGTCATTTTCAAAGCAATAATTTTGAATAAAAACAAATTGAACAAAAAACAATGAAAATAAAAACGCAAATTAACAAAGACTCAAATATTCTAATAAGAAAATTTTAATTAAAAAACCCATGAAAAAAAAGAAAATATATCATCTAATGGAAAATGTATTCCTCATGTTAATGTATTTCCTGGCCCTTTTTTCAAGTCAATACTCAGGTTTACAGTTAGGAAGGTCCAAGGTGATATTGTGCCTTGGAGCCCCCACACTCTTCTTAACCCGGTCCTACATGAATCAGTGGCTCTTCTATTTGCGTACAAGTTTTTCCTGAGTGGAAGCTGTGAAAAGTTATAACATGTGGCAAGCACATGAAGCAGGAGGTGTGAAACCACTTGGCGAAACTGCAGTTTACGAAAGTGGTTTCTGAAATTTCCTCAAGCCTGTTTAGCACAGCGAACTTTCCACTGGGGATTTCCCCAAGGCAGGTTTTGCTTTTTGTACTTAATTTTCAAGTGCAGCAAGGATTACAAAGATAGGAAACAGCTAAGATGTGGGTAGTATTGTGTTCAAGAGCCAAAACCATAAAGCAACAGCTTTCTAAAAATTGAATCTTGTCTCGGTTTCCATTTTTAGACGTCACTGCGGCGGCGCTGGGTTGTTGCTGTCACAATGCATGCCAAGCACAACTGGTGGTAGCACAAACAGTACCATAGGTGAAGCAGCTTTTTGCTGCTTCCCTCCATTACTATTCAGGCTTTTATTAATACTTTATAGGGTAGTCTGCTGAACCCTGAGTTGGTGGCGGCCCTAGACGATTGCACCATCCAGACTGCTGAGAAAATCGCTTAAGTACTCAAGAGACTCCAAAGAACAGTCTAATACGTGCATTATATTGCTTACAATTTTATACCAGAACATTTTTAAAAGACTAAGTGCCAGATGTACAAAATTTCAAGTTTGCATTACCTAAGTAGCGAATCTTAAGAAATCGCTATTTTGGAAATGCAAAATGAATGTACAAAAATAGAGATTTCCTAATAGCGATTCTTACAGAGTATGAATTGCTTTTATAAAATTGCTATTTAGAAAATGCTAAAACATTAGTTCCTATGGGCCTAAAGGCCCACTGGTAAGAATGGTATTGTATTTCCAAATTTGCGATTTCCTAAAGGGAATTGCAAATTAGGAAATGTAAAACCAAGTGTGCCTATGGGCTTAAGGCCTCCCTTGATGCACCCCCCCCCCCCAAAAAAAGTGGTACGCTACATAGCACTTTAAAAAATGCATTTTGGGTGCATTGTTTAAAATTGCACATGGTTACCATCGACTTGGAGTCGGTCGTGGAATGACACTTAACAACAGCGAGTACCTCCAGTGATTCCTTCCCTTCTGATGTTCCACTGGATCATTCAATGGTTTTGTATATCATATGATTCATTCTTTTCGCTATTGAGCACTTTGAGCAGCAGCACTCTTAGGTCCTGAAGAAAGGCCCAACACCATATGGGTCATAGGCTGAAACATGTTGAACTTGGTGACTCACAAGCGGGTCTAATGATTCCCACAGTGCCAAGCTGTTTTTAACCCTGGCCCAGGGTCGCCTAAATAAAGTTTCTTAGCGAACCTTGGAATTAGTTTTAAATCACCCTTTTCTTTACATTTGCTCTGCTGTCCTCACCAAACTTAACTCTACAATTGGGTATTTAGTATATACCTCCCATAGCACAAAACATCCCTGAGCTCCTCTCTCTCAGAGAGGGGGTTGTAGCCCGTACCATGACTAGGCATCATGATACAAGGATGTTCCCCACTGTTGAAGCATGCCACCTACGGTGGGTGAGGTAAACCGTCCTATTAAAGGGATGCCTTTTGGTGGTTAGGCCTCCAGCGTGGCTATCTATACACATAGACCCAAGGGTTCTTTTTCTGTGTTTGTGTCATTTGAATTCGGGGACTCAACCCTTGCAGGTCTCTAAATCTCCTCTAGCCCTCCATTGTGATATTAAAGCTAAAGATGGCCACATATGGGAACCAGCACTCTGAAATCCATTTTGATGACCAGTTGATTCGATAGGCAAGCTGTTACACACTTCCTAGCTGATTTCAACTTCTGTGGCCAGCTTCCTGCTGTCTATATCACCCAACACCCTTTATGGGTTCTGATGAGATTTGACATTAGAAGACTTAACCTGGGATTCACTTCTTCATAAAGCGCAATTTTGATAATCAAAGGTGGCCTTCTTTGCATTTGCATTCAATGCCTCACTGCATACCATCAAGTAAGACGATTTAAAGTTTGACTGAAATTGTACTGGCCCCAAGATCTTTAATTATTTCCCTTCCAGATAAAACTGGGGTCTCTAAGCACTAGGTATTCTGAGGATAACTTCAGAGTGAACCAGCTACGATTTAATTCAGTCTTTCCCTTTACATCCAGTTTGGAAATCTACCTTACACAACAAGACTGCTATAGACTGCATCCAGCATTTCCTTTGGACTCTCCCTGCTCAAGCGTAGCTCACCATCTTTTAGGTCCTGTCACAAATGCATTAAGTCAGAGGTTCTTAGCCTTTGGACTTCTGTGGACATCTGCTGAATTACTACTGTATGCCGTGATTCCAGCCATAGCAATTTCTATGACTGAAACCTCAAAACAATACACAAAATACAGAAACAAATATACTTCAAACACATACAAAAATTATGAAACATTTTATTTAATTCAGAAACAAAAAATACAAAAACTTAAATTTTAATGGAAAGGTTGGAACATTTCAAAATGTAGTTTTATTTATAAAAGATGAAGTGATATACTAGACTATCACGGACTTCCTAATGCATGCTCACTTTTCAAAGGAGGTTACCAATTGTCCATAATAATAAGTAATACATTTTGTTTGTGGTACTTGCACTGCAACAACAAATCTGCTAAGGATATCAATTTAATTTGTAGAGTCCAATTGAAATTACTGCACATTTACAGAGATTTAAAAATGTTCAATCTTATGTTTTGCTTTTTTATGTATATATTCTATATACTTTATTAATCAGCTAATAGTATTTAATTTTCTACACAGTTGCAGACACCATGAGTAGGTGTTGCAGACCCAAGATTAGGAACTACTACATTAGGCTCCACCTTCCTAAAAAAAAAGTGGAGAAGGCAGACCGGTTGTCTGCTATGATGATAGTCCAGCCCAACTGTCCATCTGGTTACTTTTAGGTATGCTCAGAGAGGAACCGGAGAATGCAGAGGTCCCAAATGGCTGCCATCTCATAGCTCTTGTCCTAACTCTGGGAGCTACTTACAAAATGAGATGTTTCCTCACTCCGCCTTCTAGGATTTGTATGACTTTTAACATATGTCTCATACCTGTAGCCCTGGAGTGAGATAGTCAATGTTTCTCTACAAAGTGTCTCTTTGGTTTTCACATACACACATCACCATACTTCAAAGTTTCTTGGTCTAGATCCTCTTTTATGTCCCCAACTCTACAGACTGGGAGCATTGACTGAGAGTGGCCACCAAAAGAAACACCAACACCACCGCTCAAAAGCCCTCAACAAGTCACAAATGAGGTTTCTCACTTCAAAGAACAATCCATCCATTTCATGTATCTCCTCAAATAATGCTTTAGCTTTGAACCTCTCTCTTAGGCTAGGACTTCATGCAATCTCCAACGAGGTGAAGCACACTTTGGAAACAAGTGTTCCAAAGAGCTTAACTGCTAACCAGTTATGGGACACTGTTTACCTTCTGGAGCTGATGAGATTCCTTACCTCTGTGAAGCTAGTACTACTGTCATGGCAATGAGCTACTTAAAGACTAGGGATGATGTACATAAAAAACACAGACAAGGACGGAAGAGCCTAAATAATGATAGAGAGGCAAAAATGGACAAGGGATGCCCAAAGGATACAGAAATAGGAACCTTCTTTTTGAGCTCACATTAAACATGTTGTTGGGCATTTACGAATATTAAGTGACCAAATGTGAACTACTATAATCACTAAGAACAATTCTTGTTACAAACTGTATTCTAAGTTGAACTATGAGCAATCCCAATGAATATATTCACAACAATTCGATTCCAAGCATGACAGGACATTTCAAGTTTAAAATTACCCCGCATATGAATAATACCTTTAAAAGTGAAAGGGGACACACACATGAACAATCATCATAAACTATCCTCCCAGGGGTGCGTGCACTATCAATAAGCCCAAACCAATTCTACATAAGAACAACTATAACATTATAACTCATTTCAGTGGGACCCATTTATGACCAATTAGTGTTGATATTTACAATGAATCCATTCACGAGCAATCACAATGACTTAGCTTATTTCATGATAATGCCAGGATAAGTCAGTTTCTACTTTATACCAGACCCTGCTTGGTACCAAGAAAAAAATGACCAGGGTAAGCTCTAAGGGAAATGTGAACAGGAACAGAGCACAGAAATCAAAGACCAGGAATGAGTCAAGATTGAGAGTACATAAAAGAGATGCCGAGGAACGTGAGACTAGTACTACAACTCCGAAACAGAGTACAAAACCTACACGATGCCAGTGGTTCTGCATAGGAAGAGCCGTCACATTTGGGCACGATAAGGCAGATATGTAGATGGCATGTGACTTTTTTGTCAGTCCAGATATTCTGGAGTTGAGTACTAGGACAGTATGGGAGCTAAGTGGCTGGACTGGGACAAACACATGTGCCTGTTTAGGGACATGAAAAAGAGACGGAAAAAAACCAGGAATATAAACATGATACTGACCATGGTCAAAAGACCTACAGACACAACCTGGAAATCATCGTCGTACTACGTATGCCATCATTGAGTGCTCAATTTAGGCAAATGGGGCGAGGTGGAATTAATGGTTGTAAAAGCCCTCGTGAGGAAGACTTGAATCAGCTCCTCATAAAAGTGACTATGGGATACTTGTGGGTGTTCTGTTATACCCAATTGACAACCTGGCGCACCCAAAACCATAGAAAATGAAAAATGAGTGAATTGAAATAAAGCACTTACATTTCATGAATGCTAAGGGATGCCTTGTTTCATGCACTGTACAACACCCTCTCCTATGGCAGCTCTGAAATTTGCCTTGTCAGCAGAAGCTCTTAAGTTCCTCTTTCAAAGTGTGTATCCTCAGCCACTAATTTGGTTACCAATGGATTGTAAAAGCTGTTCGTGTAGAAAAAAGACACAAGTTTATTTTTCTTACTGGTTTGGTTTTAAAACTCCTTCTGCTTTCTGACTCTTTCAAATACCCTCTCTGTTTCTGCTGATCTAAGTTAAATTATTTGGAGCAAACTTTCCTCTTAGTCTTCAAACAAATTTAAAACTTTTCTTCTATCTAGTCTTGGAGTGCCCGCCGATTACAGCATACTGGACGGACATTACACGGGCCATTAGTAAGATCGGGAAGGCCAGGAAACCTGGAACACCAATGATCGTATGGGAAAAATTAAAAACATTGATAAAGCAATACAAGAAACATCTTAGGCAAGAGAGGAAAAGAAAGTCTGAAGATGCATGGACTGAGCCTTTGTATAACTGCAAACGATCAAACACCAAAGCCTTCTGGATAACAATAATTGGCATTGGTAGGGAAGCAATTAATGCCTCAAATGTCACCGAAAAAGACTGGACAGCTTACTTGACAAAGATCTTTGATAATGAAGAGCAGTCTTCAGTGTACAAAAACAACAAAGCAATCGAGTCAGCCAGTACTAAAAATCATGCAACATCGCCCTTGCGTGGCAGTTCAATCCATCCAGAATATGCACAATATACACTGGTAAGAGTGGAAAAAGTCATCAAGGCTGGCAGAAGTAACGGGGCACCAGGCCCGAACGGCATTCTACAAGCTATATACAAGGTAGATCCAAAATATTGGACCAATCCCATAACGGTACTGTTCAAAGAGGTGGAACACACAGGTATAATCCGAAATAACTGGAGGGGGTCGATAATACAATACAATCTTCAAGGGGGGAGAATGAGCAAACCCAGCGAATTACAGACTAATAGCCCTTATCGACTCGGAAGCCAAGTATTATGCCTCACTACTGGAAGATTTAATTGATTAGTCTAATACCAACAATCTGATTCCACCACAACAGACAGGTTTCCAAAAAGGTTATGGAACCACCATCAACATGCTAGCAGTAACAACAATTGCGGAGAAATGCAAACGCTTGAAGAAAAAACTGCAACTCTGCTTCATAGGTCTAAAAGCAGCTTTTGATCGAGTCAACCAAGCCCTCTTGTGGGTGAAATTAAGACGGTGGGGCCTTCAAGAATTTGTTTTAAGAGCTATTGAATCATTATATACTGACACATGGATCCAAATAAAGGTGGCGAAGGCACAAGATTGTCCAGGAGAATACCCACAGCCATGGGCCTCAAGCAAGGGTGTGTTCTCGCTCCACACTTGTTCAACCTTTTCATGGCTGATCTATCCCCCCAGCTCGACAAGGTAAACTTCCATGCTCCGAAATTGAGACCGCTGACCCTATCACACCTTTTATATGCAGACATTATCATATAGCTGAGCCATACGAGGGTGGGACTTCAAAGATCAATTGAAGAAGTTGCTGTATTTACAAAGACCAAAAAATTGGAAAACAATGTAACAAAGACAAAAATAATGTCAGTAGGGAACAGATACAGTGACCCTCTGAAAATCAAACTAGGAAATGCCAGTATAGAAGAGGTTAACAATTACAAATATTTAGGCATATACCTTGATAAGAATTTCAGCTTCCAGGCACACAAGCAGTATATGGTGAGAAAAAACAATGCCTTAACACACGCTTTCTGTGCACTTGCGAAAGAATTGGATGGACCCTTTTTTCAGCCACTACTAGCAATCATTAATGCAAAATTGCTACCTACGCTAGCTTATGCAAGCATGGTGATGCACTGTAGGGATGCTCAAATCTTGGATAAACTCCAAACAAATACTTATAAATGTGTTTTTAGGCTTCCCCGTAACGCTTCACCCGCGGAAGTCCGTCTGGAATTTGGACTAACACAACAAGGCACAGCAAGAAGATACCATACTATTAAATCTAGGCACAAAATTTGAAACAACCGGTCTAGCCCTCTGGTCAGCGCTCTATGGCAGTCTCTGATGAATGACGCAAATTCCAGCTACATCAAGTATTTACTGTCGTCACTGGAAAAAACCAATACAGTGGACTTACGGGATCTAAATCTGTCACACCCAAATTTTTGACGGGTGATTAACAAAGCAGTGAAAATTCATTCCCTTACGGATGACAAGAATACATTTTCGCGTCGGTCACATGCCTGGATGACAATACAAATATATGTCACTTTACAAACAGCAGCATATCTTTCTTTAACTCATCCTGTGTACTTAAAGAAAAGGTTACTAGCTATTTGTCTAGGAGTACTGCCGTCCTTAGCGGACAAACCATCTTGGAGATACAAAGGACCGAAAACATGAAGGCTATGTGGTGCCTTCAAGGAGGATTTCATGCATTTGACCTGCATATGTCCTGCACTAAAGGAAGCGTGCCTCTCACTGCTCAAACGCATTTTCAATGAGCGGGGGATTCGAACTTGCCGAACGGCTATGATGAGGAGACTAAACCCTACTGACCCTTAGATGAATTGTAAATTCCTGAAATTCTAGCAATCACATGAACAATTACTCAAACAGACCACCATGGGCACAGCGTACAGCGATAAAGAGCCAGAGGACTGTTCAACATAGTATTAAGATCCTTTAAAAACCTGGGACTGCAGTGCTTTGCACAAATAGAAATAACAATCTAATTTGTTACGCTCATGCACAATGACACTTTAACAATAGCTTATTTTGAGAGTCAATGAGTATTTTATTCAAAGAATGATGACACACCAATATCAGAGTTATTAAGTGGTTTTAGTTCTGCAAGTGATGTTTATTATCACAACAGCACAATTTATATTTTTATTTGAGGATAGTAAATTACATATTTTTTTATATTCATAAAATGACAAAGTGAACTCTCAAGAAACTGACAAAACAGAAAATTAACTATGAAGTTTTTTTATAA
The DNA here is from genome assembly GCA_963921515.1 of Calotriton arnoldi. Taxonomy (NCBI): domain Eukaryota; kingdom Metazoa; phylum Chordata; class Amphibia; order Caudata; family Salamandridae; genus Calotriton; species Calotriton arnoldi. Next base: position 1,261,863 of record CAWUFW010002717.1, read on the forward strand.
TGGTTTCATTATCTTGTATTATCTGGAAATATTGTGACGGTTTTTATTAACTTATGACAATAAATCGAATTGATTGATTGTAGTAAGATAACTGATATTCCTGTTGACTGCACTCCTGAACTATTGTTGTCCTGTTATGTTAAACCCCTTACTACAAGGGTACAAAGACTTATGCCAGTGCTGCTGTTATTGGCAAGACGACGGCTGCTTTGTTCTTGGATGAAGGGCCGGATACCCACCTTAAAGGGACAGCTTAGAGATGCAGCGCTCAGTGGCGAAACTGCAGCAGGAAAAGCAGGGCTGCAGGCCCCGCAGGCCCGACCAATGGACTCCTGGGGCCCACTTGAGCAGTATTGGGGCACCATGACATGGTTATGGCCCTCACAGTGCGAAAATGAATATGCATATGACCTTTGCACTGTGACCTATGTTTGGGCAAATCATAGACCTGTAGACTAGTTATGCTGCATGGATGAGTGCATGGTTATGTAATGCTTGCTAGTGTTCGCCAAGATCCCCAGGTTCAAACCTGGCGTGGTTATAATGCTGCAATGTATTTTTGGAGCACACCAACTTACATTGCTGTGGTTGGCAGTCACGTGTTTATTGTTGCAGAATTCTCAGAAATTACTGTCACTGTTGTTGTGTACACGATCAATAAAGAAAAGTTACAAAACAAGTACCTACACATATGAACCCTCTCTCACTAAATTACCCCAATGCAAACTCAGCTTTCACTCCCACCATCAACTACTACATGACTCCCTCCTAGTCCTACACCTCCCTAGTGATCCACCTCCTCCCCTTAATGTACTCTAACCTGCTCTATCATTTATCCCCCACCTACATCATAGTTATTCAAAGCTCTAACTTTGTCATCAACTGGATGCCCAGCTGTACATAAGCTCTTGGCTGCGTACCTTTCCTTTATCTTGTATATCCTATATATCTTAAAGTCCTTTCACGTCCGAAGGGACAGCGTCTGCGCTAAAGGAAATTGAAACAAATAAAATAAACTTCTTTAGCACGGGGCTCTGCTACCGTAAGTGGACAGTGCTCAAGTTTGCCACCATATTTCAGAGACTGAAGGGCACCTCTGAATTTCCCTCCATTTTGAACCCAAAAGTGAACTGTTACAGGTACATGTTCCAAAGCAGCTTTACTTACTTGTCCCCATTTTCATCCTGGACTGCGCTGAGGTGACGCTGAACTCCAAGTAGCATCCTCACATCTCCGGTGACAGCATAGTCAAAAAGAGCCGCGGCATGGCGCTTGGCAAGCTGAACAGTCTTCTCCAGGAACAAACAATCTGAAACACACATCACACAGTCAATGTATGCTTCTTCCATCAAGCCTTGAGCCTCAGGGCTGCTGAAAAGTGGGCAAGCAAAGACATGTTCATGCAGGATGGACCTTCGGTTGGATCGCCTTTACATCCCAAAACAAAGCATGAGTAAATTATTAAGTGATAGACTAGACGTACACGGTATCATATGACCTAGAACTCAAACTAATTGTTGCGCAAAAATCCCAAAACAATGACACCTCATAGAAAGCTTGCACTTGTAATACATGTTTTTAAAGGCTCTCTGATATCCAGGGAGACTTGCTGTAGGAGGGTTATGGAATCTTAATAATATCCAGTTATGTAGGTCAGAGACAGTCATAGAAAAAGAAAGTCAGGCAGTGAAGCAAGGTAAATAAATGACGCATAAAGTATCAAGGGAATTAGGAGACTTTGACCTTTGTTGATAGAAAGCATGAGAGACCCAATCTGTCATTTATGAGAGGGTGAGCAGCGGATCATGCATAGGTCCCGAAGTACCAACTAGAAAGTGACGTGTTTTCAAAGTAAAAAATACATGGGTTCCTGACTGAAACAAGCTGTATGGCAGCATGCTATATCAACGCAAGCCTTTACAAAAGCCTTTTCACATTCCAAGACGTGCAACAGGTTTCTCTGCTTTCACTGAACAATAACCTAGCGATAATACCATGAAAAAGAATAAGGGTCGAAATTAGAATTTGATGGACAGGGTTCGCTGTCCATCAAATCTGTCGGCCTGCTTCATTTAGAGGTGGGTGGACCAATATGGGCTCCATCAACGGAAAACTACCTCTGATGGCCCAATGGAGATGGGGCTGTAAGAGGAAGGACATTACACTGCCCACCCTATTTGGGTGGATGGTGTAAAATCTTTTTTCCTGTCTGTCTGTGAGGGACGGAAAAAAATAATGACCATAGGGGCCATTGGTTTCTTGTTTTTCTGAAACAAACTTATGTTTTGGGAGTTTGTTTCAGGAAACAACACAAAAAGCTTGTAGATTTTTTAAATCATGTGGTCCCCTGTGGGTTCAAGCAGGGTCTTAGCCTCTAGGGAGTTGTACTCAGAAGGTGTGTCGAGAGAGGTCATGTTTGGCGTAAGGGTATTTCGGAGTTGCAAATAATGGTAAGATTGACTACAGAGGAGACCAAAGTCTTTTTGCAGGTCAGTGAATGATTACATTGTTGACCCCACCATCATGTCCCTTAAAGTGGATATCCCGATCAGGTCCCATTTTCGAAACCCCTAAAGCTACGTTAACTGTTGGAGCAGTCATTCGGTCAGAGGGGAATGTCTCGCGTCAGTCGTTACCCCCACCAGATGGCCATGACAGCATATCATATATTCAATACCACACGTGTGGCAGGTGGGAGGGACATCGCCGCCGAGCCTCCATACAACAGATGCAAAATTTGGGTATCTTACAGGACCCAGTGTTAATGGGTGTACACCGGGTAATCATATCTGTTAAACCACCATTTGTTAAGCACTACACGGTGGGGTGCCCTGTAATAGAAAACTATGTCTGGGGTTGCTATGCTACCATCATAAGAGGATTTATAACATTCGGTCAGTGCAAACCGCGGGGACTGATTATTTCAAAGAAAGCCTCTCAACGCAGTGTTGACCAAAGAATGAGGCAGTAATGGAGTAAGGAAAACTGTGCAGTTGATAAAGGAGGATCGGCAAAATCACCATTTTAAAGATTCTTGATCTTCCAATGAAAGAAAGGGGTAGGACCAGAACAGGACCTCCGTAAGTATTTTATCCAATTGGGGTCTAGGTTGGCCTACTTGGCTCTTTTGGGATTCTGTGTGATGCATAACCCCAAGTATTTAACCCTGTCTGTCAGGGCCTGGATGTCTTTCAACCAGACTGTCGGGGAGTAGGTTGGGACAGTGACATAAATGGAGGTCTTTGCTGGATTAATCCTGAGGCCCGAGAAGTTTCCAAAAAAGCGAGGGCCCAACCATTCTGGGTCAGTTATAAAAATCAGGACATTGTCCGCATAGAATGCAGTGCTGTCCACAAGGCTAGATGTCCATTCAAAGCCTTTTATTTGTACATCGGTACGGATTCATGCTGCTAATGGCTCTATGGCCAGGGCACAGAAGAGTGGGGATAATGGGCAACACTGCCAGGTGCCTCGTTGGACAGGGAATTCCCACAACACCATGTGATCAAGTCAGACTTGGGCTGTGAGGGCCATATATAACTATGTAATGGGGGGCAAAGTTCAGTCTGGCAAGCAGGGAGAACAGATATTCCCAGTTCACGGAGTCAAAGGCTTTGTGGAAGTCTATTAGCTTCAGGGCCTGTGGGCCAGAAGGTGGTCTGATAAGGCCAGGGCATTGTAAACTCAGCGGGTGCTGTGCCGGGTAGCGTGGTGAGGCATGAAGCCGGCTTGGTCTGGGTGTACTAGAGTGCTGATCATGCATTGCAGTCTGAGCGCCAAGGCTTTCGCCTATATCTTTACTTCTACACTGAGGAGGAAAATGGGGTGACATGACGCACATTGGGTCATGGGCAGGCCAGGCTGCGGGACCACTCCTATGTCTGTGTTGCGTAGGTAGTGTAGGAGCATACCCCCCTTCTGCTTTTCCTGGAAAACCTTCAGGAGTTGGACCCCATTCGCGATCAGTATGCTTTACAGAACTTTACTGGGAAACCATTTGGACCCGGAGATTTGCCTGACTGCAGCTGGGTAAGGGCCTCTGCTAGCTCTCTTCAACTGTAAGCTGAGCGTCGAGCATGGCTCTATCTTCAGGAGTTAGCCGCTTGACCAGAAGGTCCTCAATGAATGAAGTTATGTCTGCAGGTTCCGGTACTGCTGTCTGTGAATATAGGTAAGTATAGAAACCTGCAAAAGTATCTGCTATGGGACAATTTCTGAGAGATGACTGATCCCGTGTTGTTCTGGGGGTATGCAATATGTCTGTGTTTGAGGGTGCTAGAACAGAGCCATTATAGAGTTTTACTTGATTTGTCCCCCGACTGGCATATACGGCTCTGCGTGGCCAACCAGGCTATGTGGACCTCATTCATTAAATTTTGGCAGAGGGAGGATTGCATATAGAGCAGGTCTTGAAGAAGGTCAGGTTGGGGGTTGAGTGATATGTGGACTCTTGGTCAAGGATAAACTTTTCCAGCTCTGTGAATTCTTGCTGTCCGCGTCTTTTCAGCCCATCCAGGTGATTGATTGGTTCACCTCGCTGAGTGGCTTTACGCACCTCCCACCGGGTTCCCAGCAAGGTAACCGATCCGTCGTTGTCGGATAGATAGTTATCAATGACCATTAGGACATAGTCTCTGCTTGCCGGGTCTACCAGCGCCCTAGCGCGGACAGTAACTTTGAGGTCTCAGATGCAGCAAAAGGCTCACTGGTGAGTGGTCTGACAGCCTACACACATGAATGTGAACCTCTTGTGCTGTGTGGGTTTCGGCACTGGACATCAGAAAATTATCTAGTTAGAAAATGGTTTTGTGGGCTGCGGAGAACAATGTGTATGCCTTTACTACCGGGTGTAGGTAACGCCACACATCGTGATGCTTACCTGATTCAGGAAAGCAGCCAGATGTGTAAAGCAGATCTGGCCAATCTATGCAAGGGATGATCAGTAGTGCGCCCCGTCCACCACGCTGTTTGGGTCTCTGCTTAAGACCCAGGGACCGGCAGGGAGCTTCAGAAGGAGGTCTTTGAGAAGGTCAAAGGAAACTTGCAGACATTTGGTGGGTGGCATATACGCTGACCAGAGAGAGTGGTTTTCCCCACAGGAACCCTGAGACAGCGATGAATCTGCCCAATTTATCACACCATGTATGCGCTATTTGGTAGCAAAACTGTTGATGAAGCAAAATGGCCACCCCTCGGGCACCTCTGGTGGACCCGTGCATTGGAACCCTCCATTTCGAACCGCAGAACTCTGCCCTCCCCAATACTTCAAAAACTGGACGCATCTGTCATGGCAAAAACTGAGTGCCCGTGCAAACCAAACACAGCACTTAGCTCTCCGTGTACCAACTTCCCACTCATCACTATAATTCCCTGCCCCCGTTTTTAATTTTTTTTAAAACAACAAAAGAGAGTAGCACCTCCCAGGGGTGGCTTCATCTGACAGAAGATGCCACACCGTAGCTTTGAGTAAAAAGTGTGGCATTTCCTGTTAGGCTGAGTCCTGCGCCTAGTCATCTTATGGCAGAGAGGGTGTACGTCCAGTGGAGATGGTTCTCTTCTGCACTGCCTTGCCTTTTTTTTGCTCCAGATAAACAAACAAAGAGCTGATTGTCCACGGCGCTCAGACCAATCACAACACTGCATTGCAGCATTGCGATTGGCTATAGGGAGCATGGGTGCATCCTGGTTCCGGGACTCACCGGAGAAGCAGAGGAGAAACGCAGCCGGCAGAAGAGGTATTTATTTTTATTTTTTATTTTGTTTGTCCCCCGCCCCACCACCCCACCACCCTCATTCCCTGCCAGCCGCTACTGACCGAGAGACAAATACTGGAAATCGTTAATATTTTAAGATTCTGCAAAGGCCTTTCATATTTTTACCACTGGCTAGGCACTGGCCATGCCAGTGAAAATCCAGCCAGATGGAAACCCTAATGTATGCAGCCTCGAATCTTCCAGCGCACACAAGGATTCCTCCAAATCCGGAGTGGCCAGGGCTTTCAGGGGCTTTAAAACGGGTGCAATATGGGGCCTAAATTCATGTCCACTGGAGAGTGGCTGCCACTCGATAGGTGGATCAGCCTTTGCACAACCTGGAGGGGAGGAGTGGGGGATAAAGGGAAAAAAAGCGCACTTAGGGAAGGGAACAAAAAGACTTATAAAAGGGCCAGAAGAGAATAGGCAGATTAGTGAGATGAAAGAATGGCGGACATCCTCCCGATATGATGAGATCAGGAGCTTTTGGACCTGAGGATAAAGGAAGTGTGAGATTCTCATTGTGCCTGCCAGTGGGTCACAAAGGTGTTTAAATAATCAAAAAGAATGAATCACTTAAGTCGTTTTCCAGAGTCTCTTGGAAATTTTCTGATGAGGACCCTCAGCCACACTGTCACGGCAGCGGTATATCTTGGTTCTCCTCTTATTTGATTAAGTCGGATGAATCATCATAAGGTCTTGGCACCTGAGTTTCCCGTTCTCCAGGTGTTCATCATCCTCCACCAGGAGGGAGACTGTCTGGTGTGCGACAGTCGTGATTGGGAAGAGTGTTGGAATAATTAAAATTATTAAAAATATCTTCTCTCCTGTGTCGTTTTTTTATTTTCACAGGGGAGGGATAAAGTTAAAAAAAGTGGCCGGTGCTTAATTGGATAATTATAGGTCCAAAGCACCTGGTGAGTGGTCGGTCAACATGTTTCAGCCTGTGTCGCCCAAAAGGGTCGGATGGATTTCTTCAAGACCAAAAGATCCAGCTGTCTCAAATGTTGAGGGGCTGTGTATGAGCATAGGATTAATTGTCAAACTCCAAAAACCACTACCCCTTATAAACCTTACTAATGTCTAATTCACAAACTCATATTTTCAGAATTGAAACATTTTCAATTCATCTGGATCACATACATATTTGCTCCTAGTTCCGCCTCCTAGCCGTGCCCTCTGGCCCGCCCCCGAACCAGCTGCCTAATTTGGTGAGTACCTGCACTCTGTTTTCCCCCCATTTAAAGTGCTGCCTAATGAGGGCTTAGGAAAGCTTGAAAACCTGTGATTGGACATGTCTGTCCACTTTGGTCATGATGTAGAGATAAGTTTCTTGGAGAACATTCACTGCTGAAAATCACTAACAGCTGTAAAAAGGGTTAAGAATTACAAACGTTTGAAATACATGTTCAAATTCAAATTCAAATTCCTGTAGCTCAACCACCCATTTGCGGCTGCAATGTGATACCAAATCAATGCCTCTCTTAGAAAAAAACTCCTTGAGGGGCTTTTGATCAGTCTTGATCTCAAACTTGTGCCCCAAAGAAATTTCCTAAGCTTCCTTACAGCCCAATCCACTCCCAAAGCCTCTTTCTCCATCACAGAGTAATTGATCTCAGTCCCTCTCAAACCTCTCAAGATAAACAAAATCCTTCTGTGTTGACCCCCAGACCTCTGAATCAAAACCACCCCCAAACCTTTTGAAATGGAATTTGTCATTGCCACTGTTTCATCAGTGATGTCAAAGTTACCCAAATCTGAGGCATCCTCCAGGCTTGTTTTTACATCCGCAAACTTCTCTTCACATAACTTACATCAAACAAATTCTTCTCCTTTGCTAAGTAAAGCCCTCATGCACACAGTTCTTTCAGCAAATCTAAGAACAAACTTGTTGTAAAATTCAGCCATGCCCAGAAAAATCACCAACTCCTCTTTACTCTGAGGAGGTGGTACATTTTTAATGGCGTTCACCAACCCACTCTTGGGTCGAATACCAGTTCTTGTGATCATATGGCCTAAGTACTCGATTTCAGACACATTGAATTTGCATTTCTCAAGCTTTAATGCAAGCCCACAATTCTGCAATCTACCCAGGACTTCACACAACCGCTTATGTTCACCAACATCAGCCCCATACACCAAAATATAATCTTGATAAATCTTCACCCCTTCGACAACTTTTAAAATTGGAGGAAGCAGAAATCAACCCAAACAGCATTCTGAGAAATTTGAAGATGCCGAAGGAAGTGACAAAGGTGGTGAGTTCTTGGGAAGAGGGGTGCAACTTAATCTGGTGGTACGCTGACGTAAGGTTGAGTGAGGAAAAATGCTTAGCACCGTTAAGGAAGCACAACATCTCACTGATGTTGGAAAGAGGATAATGGACCACTATCACTGACTAATTATGTTCCCTAAGGTCCGCACAGAGCCTAGCCTCCCCACTGGCCTTGCGTGCCATCACTACTGAGGCGACCCACTTCGAAGCTTCAACTTCCTGAAACATCCCATTGTCAATCAATTTGTCCAATTCTTTCCTCATACTTTCTCTCACCAACATTGGAACAAACCACACTTTGGCAGCTTTAGGTTGGGCATTGGCCTTAAGCTTGATCATATGCATGCAATACTTAAGGAATCCCAAACCCTTTCTGAAGACATCAGGAAACTTACTCAACCATACTTCACCTCCAGCTGCAATACCCACCACAGTGGTAACATCTTTGATCTTAACTGGGGGATCCTCATTGGGGGTCCAGATAAATGTTGAAATCACGTTGGTGGAACCAACTAATGAGGCAATCCCCTTTGATCAAAACATAAATTTTCCCAGGTATGATGCGATCCTTAAACTCAATGGTTCCCCAGAAATAAACTAGCAACTTAATAGGTTCCCCACCATATCCTTTTGGTTTAACATCGGGTTTCAGAAGTTTCACTTCTGCTTTCAAACTACTTTGATAATATGTTTTGGGAATAAGCATTATTTTGGCACCCGAATCAAACATAATCCTGATAGATTAACCATTAGCTTGGACTGTATCAAAGGGCCCATTAGGTGAACCATCCTTCATTTGTAGCATAGTGACCTCCCCAACCAATCTGCCATCATCATCCTCATCATACTCAAACTCCCTCACTTTTTTAGTCTTGTTGGAAGATCTACAACACTTCGTGAAGCGACCTTTCCTCCCACAATTGTTGCACACCACCTTCCACACAGCACTATTCTTGAAATTGGTCATATGACCTGCATTTCCACACCAAAAACATTTCCCTGGAAATGTTTTTGTGACCATGGCCTTTTCCTGTGTCACCTTGCCGTTAGAAGATTTGTCTTGCACTAACCTTACTGCCACATTTTCTGCTTTATCTGTAGCAATGGTAGTACCACGAATAATTTCAAAACACGCCTTGAAATGCTCATATGTTTTTGCCATGGTGAGCACTTCTTGCATAGAAGGATTGTCCTTCTGCCACATGTTCTCTTTAGCTTTTTCTAACAAACACCCCAGCATAAATTGGTCTCTCAACTGCTCCTCACAGGTACTACAACCGCTTCTCACAGGTACTACCAAAGCTGCAGGTTGACGCCAACCTGCGTAGTTCTGTCACATATTGCTCAATATTTCTCCTTGCCGCTGCATTTTCTTACCAAATTGGTAGCGCTCAAGCACTGTGCTTAATTTGGGCAGATAATGCAGGTCCAACTTTTTTAGGAAGATTTCATACTCATCGAGATCTGCAGTGTCCCCATCAGACACATCAGGAAGATGTTCAAACACCTCCTGACCTTCGGTGTGCAGACAGTGCATTAACAACGACATTCTGCGTTCAGCACTAAGTGACGTGTCACACACCCTCGCATAGTAGCTGATCACTTTCTTCCATATCAGCCATGGTACCAGTGGATCATCAGGTGATGCTAAGAAGAATGGAGGTGCAGTGACATTCTGCATGACACACAGAAGGAAACAACAGTAAATGGGTAAATATAACTAAGAAGTGAAAAGTACACTGAGATTGAACTTAGACTACACCGTTGTTCAACACAATACCCGAGCTTTTATCAAGCATAGTACAACTAACGTGCAGAGTTAATGTAAAATCACGACTGCTCTAGCTGAGGTACACAATGTCAATGTAAAATCACCAAAGCTCCAAGTGTGGTAGGATCACAAGCAATACTACTAACATTACCTCAGCCATATGCCTTTCCCAAAGAAACGTCAACAAACTGACCAAAAAGCAGTGCACACCCACGAGGAAATTTAGAAGAGCACACACGGAGCACGTATCCTGCTGAGCTACAAGCGGCACTGATGAGGCTGTACAGGTGGTGTGCGTTTTTAAGCCACGCCGTGCCCGCCGACACTTCCTGAAGGTTCACAAAACTCCAGCTCCAGCCAGAGTTGCCAAGTAGCGACTTCCCAAGAGTGCGTTGTTGCGATGCAATATGCTGCACACACCGATACTTCCTTTAGACGTTCCCTGCTTCTGCCAAGGTTGCCAAGCAACCGCTTGTCAAGGCTCTTTATTGGGCCGCACACACCAATGTTCCTTGAAAGTTCCTTTGACGTCGCTGAGTGACACTGACCGCAGGAGAGGAGCTGTGACGTCACAGCACAATGCTCGAGCAGCTCTCTTGAGGGCTCATGGATTCCTCGCTCCGTAATTGCCATCCCTCGCACTCTAGAGCCGTTGGCTATTTTAATTACTCGAAATCCTCTCAAAAACCTCTATAAAGTGGTAATAGTCCCTTTTACACCCTTTTCAACTTCCACGGAGCTGTTTTGTCAGTTGTGTTGGGGCCTTGCATTGTAAGTGCCTCAAAGCTGTGAAATGTTGAGATCACAAAACGCGTTGAGACGAACCTCCGCATATCACTCGTTGCCAAATGTGAAAGTAGCCTCCTGAGGCAGTAACCAATCCAAACGATGTCTTTATTAAGTGCATAGTATCACAGGCCCCAACCACAGCAGTATCCGGGAACAGGTCTGCTTCGTACAGTCTCCAACGACTGAATCCAGACATTCCAGGAATGATGCGGTGGTTACAGAATCCCGCATCATCACCTGGTTACAGAACACCACAGATTGCATGCTGGCTTATCGGAGATTCTTCAAAAGCAATCTCCCCTCAAATGAATTCAAGGGCCTCTTTTTGAATTGTTAACTGATGAAACTCCTAAGAGCCAGGAGTACATGTACAAAAAGAAGGGAAGGGCACCTCTCTCTAGTGTAATCAGAACAATACCAAACTCTCTAACAGTCAGCATTATAGAAACATCAGTGCTTTAAATGGAAAAATAGAAGTGCAGGTACCCTGTAACCAGAGTATCTGCTTGTTTCTGAGAAGTGCCGGTACTCTCCAATTAAAAGTATTACCACATCACTCTTGAGAAGTGAAGGTACTCCCCCTCTGAAAATGAAAAAGTGCCCGTACTCAGTACCGGACAGTACCGGCCCATTTAAAGCACCGAGAAACATGGTATCGTGAACATGGCATACTTTACACATCTAAGTCATAGGTGTGACAGAGATAAAAGCATTTACAGGTTTCAAGCTAAATGTTCAGCAAGTTAGAGTCCCATTCCGAAACCCATACACCCTGTCGGCATATGAAACACAGAAGGAAACCGTCTTAAAATGTGTTACCATGAAATCCACGATCTGTTTGATCCACTTCCGCTTCCCTTTGCGACGTGACTCTACCAGCGCCGCTTTCCGTCTCGTGCTCTGAATTATCCGTCACTAGTTCAGTAGGCACCACATTCTCTTTGTCGTCACTGTGCTCTTCCTCAGCACCTTTGCTCTTCACACAAGTTTCACACGGTTCGTCCTTATCTGCTAAATGGTAAATGTAAGAAGCCTGTCAGCCGTGGACTGTATTTAAACATAAGGCATATTTAATCGCATCAGAGCAACATGCTTACTGCGCATCAATCTATGGTTATATAATAATTCTATAAAGGTATTTGCACATCTTAAACACTTTACATCCCATGTAAGTGTCAATATTGTTATTTATCATTTTAAATTGTATTGCACACAACATCAGCACTTTTCAAAAGTCCGGAGTGAACATTTGTGAAACTGCTGTGACCTTTTTGTCACAGACGGGAGGCTAGTTCGGTTTGTGGACATGAGATGTGTGGTCAGTGGTGAGAGAGACTGATAGATGGGTGAATAAGGATTGATGTTTTGTGGGTATTATCAGTCACACCATAGGAAACACCAAAAATCGTGTACAGAGTAAAATCAGCATAATTCATGAACAGACATTTGGCCCAAAGCACAAATGATCTTGCGCCCCTAATTTAAACACAGGTGTGTAAAATGTTCACTTTGGGCATGGATCTTCCTAAATATAGATTCACAGACTCAAGATTGACGAAACATTACATTTACAAACATGACAAATGTCTTATTGACAGACCTAACTGTGTGGGCAGGTTTTTAGATGATCCTGCGGCCCATCTGTGGAAAGTGGTGAAAAATGACAAACTTGTAAATGTGTGGGTATTCTCCAACAATTAGCATACAGTTTCACACCTTGGAAACATACACAAATTAAGTCCTCTAAATGGCAGCAGTCAGTGCGTTTCCACGGTGGGAAAGGGAGACAACATCCCAATATTAATTGGGATACAGAGGAAGATGTTTCTCCACAATGAAACCCATTTTCCGGTTGCTGATATATAAGGTTACAAGAGGTACTGAACTTTTGCACTACTTTTCTGTGTATGGAAATATCACCTAGCTGGAAAGTCCCAATATGCAATTGTTATGCCTGTAAGGACTTCTTGAAAACTGACTGCCATTGTTTTACACAAGAACTTCTGGAATTCTTTCTGCAGTCAAAATAATCGGAAATTTGAATCCGGCCTAAAGAAAGTAAATCAGTTAATTTTAAAGGCCATGTCCAAGAGAGAGAGCTCTGGCGCAATATCAGCTCAGTTGTATATTTCAGCATGCAACAAATCATGGCATATTTATCAGGCCATGCCAATGTTTGAAATGGCTGTCTTTTGCACAGTGTCCCCCCAGATTTGATTTTTGCCTTGACCGTTTTATGCTGGCTGTAGAACTCTGTTCACTATACCCCTGCTAACCAGTGGTAAGGTGCCTGTTCTCCCCCATTCAACATGATTACATTGGCATATCCCTAGTTGGCATCTTTAACTTGCCTATAACTCTGTAGTATACGGTACCTAGTGTGCACACAGGCCTTAAAGTTAAATGTCACCAGAGGGCTGCAGCAAACACTGTGCCACCCAAAGCAGTGATAAGACAAGCATGACTACAGGCCTGCCATGAGTAGCTCAGTGATGCGGATTTTAACTGCAAAGTCGACCTGTCAAAATAAGCCCTTTTGACACGCCTAAACCCTCCTGTTAAATAGTAATAACTCATCCCTAAGTAGGTCTTACTGCCTATTATGGCAGGGTGTGTGGTATTTAAGAGTAAGACATGTGAAAGTTTAATGTTAAACATGTCCTTACAGTGAAAATGTCCAAAAGGCTATTTTCATTGTAGCAGGGTTAGGCATTGGGATACAATATTATATTTATTATTGCCATCTCTGCTTAGGAAACTGCTACAGAGTTCATTCTTAGACTTTTTAAAAACATATATTACAAACCCCATTTATTGGTAAAGTCAGATTTGTGATAAATATTTTAGAACAGGTACTTTTAAAAGATTGCCTGTTATCTGCTTAAAGCTTCTAGAAGTCCATTTGCATGAGCTTTCAGCCACAGCCTTTTGCCTTGTCATGCTGAGGAGTTTTGACTTCCCTTCCACAGACTAAGGGGCTGATTAAGACCAAACTCGCATTAAGAGTGCGGCGGTCCAACCGCCACAAGACCACTGAAACCACCAGGGATCCGCGATCCCTCTGTGGTGGTGCGGTGGTCTGGGGCAGGAATACGCTGGCGGTGCCGCTGCGGCACCGCCAAGCATATTACGACTTTCAAGACCTCCACACTTTTCATGGCAGTGAGCCCGCCATGAAAAGTGTGGCGGTCAGGAAAGTAAGGAGGCCCTACAGGGCTCCCTGGTGCCCCTGTGCATGGGGGTGCATGCAGGGGGGCACATGCTGTGCCCCCTGTCTGTATGCACCCCCTGTTCGTGCACGACATGGACAGCACAGTCCATGCCATGCAGGAATGGGCTTTGGTGCTGCAGTTCTAAGGCTCACATATGAGCCTTAGAACTGCACCGCCTGCCAGACCACGAGGAAACTCGTAATCTGGCGTGTGGCGTGCAGAGAGCTCTGGTGGTGTGGAACTGGGGCTCTGGCATGGCGGCCCGCTCCCACACCACCAAAGTAGTAATCAGGCCCTAAGTCTAAAGGTAAAACTTTACCCCGGGAAGAACCTGTACCTGGTACCTGACCCACACTCCATCGCAGATGGCCTTAAACCTTACCCTTGTCCTGTTCCACCGCAACCGGATGTCTGAGGTTACTGCTTAATGCTTTTTGCCACTTTTTTGGACCTTAAACGTATATAAAAATCATAACTCCGGTTCTAATGATTTGAGTTTTGTAGTTTTCGTGTCACTGTATTTATTAACATTTACTCTATTTTTGTAATTTAGTTTGGGATTTTTCTTGCTCTGTGTTTTGACTTTATTACTGTTTGAGTACTGCAAATATACCTTACATATTGCCTTCAACTTTAGTCTGTCAGCTCTGTACCATAGTTACCAAGGTTTGAACTCAGCTTAATTTAGTGACTTCAAGTAGCTAATCTGACCAGGACTGCGGTTATTTGAGGTGGGTACTCATCCCTCTCATCTAATACCACAGCCTTCACAACCAGCTTTTGGAATGGAACAGAAAATGCACAAATAATAATTTTCAAAACTAAACAACCATCAGGTGATCTAACAATCCCAGCATGTAATTAAAAAAAAAAAAGCAACACCACAAATTTGGTCTTATGAGACGAGCTATACCAGCCCTGTCAACACTTTTGTTGTTGGGCATCTACTTGGTCCATACTTATTAAATATTACTTGTTTTTTTTTAGTGCATGTTATTGCAGTTTTCTTATTTTACAGTGCTGTAATAAAAGGGGTTTGCTATTAATTATTTTAATGGTACTCAGTTGTTGATCACTTAAGGACAAAGGGCTGAGTTGGCTATATCAGAATTCAAACAAAGATGACAACAAAGACTGCTTTGAATGTCACCGCCCTAACATCTAACCTGTGTATTACCACTTATAGTTCACTTTCCTGACCAGTACATCCTCTCTAATTGAATATGCTGGAGGTACTCCTCTATATACCTCTTTTTGCACAATCACTAAATCTGTGCACATCATGTGACAGTTGCCATGGGCCCCAAAAGATAAGTGCCTCTGTGAAATTTTGGGAACGGGAGATGGGGCACCAGCTTATAGCTGTTTTTTACCTCACCCCAAGCTTTTTAGGATTCTTAGTTTTTGACCTGCCTCAAGTATGCATATGATGTTGTACATTAGGTTAGAGCACCTCCAACAATTACTACTGGTTAATGGCACAACGAGAGGATGTAGCACCATCCATGTATTCAATTAAATTGTGAAAATATTAGTGCTGCATCACTGCAGTTTTAAACTCCTCTTGAGATACCTCATGTGTATCACTACATTAATTCAGTCCCCACCTCATAAATGAAGAGCAGGTGGGGTTTTCCCTACCATAGTATTTTTGTACCCTTCTTCGCCCCCAACAGTGCTTTCGTATTCTATGCCATTCAGCTTTTGGAAACATTGTTTGCAGCTGTAATAGTTACATGTGCTAAGTAAAAATGAATAATATTTGAAACCTCAATCCCTAATGCCATAAAGGTTAAATTTCCTTAGTTGTGCTCCTCAGCTATCACCAAGTTCAAAAACCTTTCCAGTACCTTAGCAGATCCTATCAGTCCTTGATAGAGGCTGGAGTAAGCCCACTGAAAACACAACAGCTTGAAATGTGGGCCAATGCTCAGAACTACAATTTAAATTTGGCCCAGACGTGACAGTTACTGGATCACACGTAAAGGGCCTTGGCTCGCTCTACACAGGTCTCCTCTATGAGCAAAATCAAAACAAACAGCAACAATTTCAGAAAAGTACTACTACTGGAAGTAACACGAGGCTTCGACATACAAGTAAACAATAATGCACAACAGGAGGTGTAAAAAAATGTTGGTTCATACTTCGGGTACACAGTAAATCTTACAGCTTTGGCTAAGTGCTTTCTTTCCTATGAAATGATTACAAGTACTATAAAACATGGACCATGTTAAGATATTTGTATTCCTCCAAATAAAATGGAAAATAGTGTGCACGTGCTGCTCTGGGAAAAGGACTCGCATCGAAAAAAATGTAAAGAGTATTTTGGAAATAAATGTATTGCTTTCTTTAATATTAAATTGACTAGGTGTGGTTCATTAATTCATTTTAATTAGAAATGTTGCATCACCGTTCATTCCAATGAATTTAAACAAAGTGCTTTCCCTAAAGCACTTAAATAAAAAACGGTGCTGTGATGGATCTAGGATTTATGTTAAGGCACATGTGTTTTCTAAAAGAGTTGAGATCATTGCTGCATAGATACCCATTAGGGTATCTATGCACTGTATAGGTGTCTCTAGTAAGCCGACCACTGAAGCTTTGGCTAGAGATGCTTTGTCCCACATGCACTTGTGTTCCCTGACAAAGGGACCAGACCAACTGTTCCAACCAATAAGAATGAAGTACCCCACATCTACAGTATGGCTTTACCATGCTTCATTCCAGCACTAGAGCTTGTTGCGCTGGGGTGAAAATTCAGCCCTCCATAATGCGGATAGCCGTACATAGGGAAACCGTATCCTAGAGGAAAGTGGAAACAAAAAAGAATTAATGCCATGCAGATGTGACACACACACACACACACACACACGCACGCACGCACGCACGCACACACACACACACCACCCCCCCCCCCCTTGTGACCATAGAAAATGTTTTATCCCACTACCATGTAAGATCCTGATGGACATACAAAGTGCCATCCAAAGCTAGAGCTGAGTTATGCTGATATGATTTTCAAGCAGTGTCCCAGGCTGACCGTCTGTCTCATCTGGGTAACCTAAAGGCCGCTGATACTGGGGAGGTGAAGGCAGTCGAGGTCAGTATTTTGACATATGCCCTAAAGCAATTTTCCCTTTACTGTAGATGTTGGTTGATGTTGGCAATATTAACCAGTGAGTAATGGTGTACACATAAAAGTAATTTGTTCTCTGGACCACAGCAGGAGGGAAGCAAAAGCCTTACGTCACTAAGGGTAGCCTTATAACCGCTACAATGTTTGTTACTGTTAGTAGAATGTTTGAAAATAGAATGTAAGTTAAATTTCCTTTGAAGCATGATTTAGTTAACACACAACTTATAAAAAAATTAAAATACTGACTGGACACTAACAACTACTTCCCTTTATAAAAAATTATCAATCTTATGTTTACAGACACATTAAAACTTCTCAAGCAAGAGACTGTAAGGAAGCAAGGATTGGCAATGCCAACTTGCTTTTTGTAGGGGGAAGTGTAATAGTTGGGCAAGAAAATCAAATAATTAAGGAACATCTTGGGCTGCAACATTAAGGAAGCTGAACAGACTTGATTAGCAGAGTTGAGTTATAGCCTCAAAGAAAAGTGTTGTTGAAAGGAGTCAGAAGACAAAGTTTGATTTGTAGGTCATAAACCTAAAAAGGCACATACCACAAAATATTGCATAGTGGCTGTGTTTGACAAAGGGTCAGAAAGCCTGTGTGCACATATCTTTACTTTGTAAAGAAATAACACTGTAAATCCAACATGCCATGACAGCAAATAAAAGAAAAGAACGTGCAAGGGCAAACAGTGAATACAACTGTGTCATAATGTCATAACAGGCAATATCATCCAGACAGCACAAACTTTCTGAACAAAAAACCCACTAACCAGCTATTTATTAAAATGTCATCTTGTCAGCAAAGTAAATACATCAAAAATACACTGTGGCTGTAGTGTAATAAAGGGATTACTTGATGACATCACTAAAACCAAATAGGAATACAAATTAGTCAAAGTAATCATCCACGAAATGCCATGTGGATGATGGACAGCCCATCCAAGCACTGGTAAACTAAACCAATGGCCGAATGGGGCTAACTGAAACCACTTTTCCAGTCCTGGGGAAGTGAGGCATGTGAGGAAAAGACATTGTTTTTTACATGGGGTTCCCATTAAATCCTCACCAGGGTTTGCGTGGTTTGATGGAAGGTAGTGGTTCAGAATGCCAGAAACTGATTGATCTGATTGTGTTACCTGCTAAAGCTGTGGTTTGAAAAAACGTGAAATCCTCTACTCGTGTAGGATCTCATTTCCCCTTCACTCAGTTACTCAGTTGTCCTCGGTACTACCTAAGAAAGGACTGAGTCTTCATTCAAGGAGAAGTATGTTTGATGCATGACTCAAAACGTCTATTGATCTTACCACCCCCAGCGCTGGCGCCAGCCCCTCCTCCACTGCCAAACATGCCGCTTCCTCCAGCGCCAGTGCTGCCACCTCCATAGCTGTCTGAAAAGTTGGGTATCACCTTCTGCCGCTTCCTCTGCACTTCCTCCTTATCTGAATAAAGTAAAGCAGCAAGAGAAACATCATGGGGATGTGAAAATTAGCTGTCAATCCCCTAGCATTAATGAGGTCACAAAAAAATTAACAAAATAAAAACCCTCAGAGGACGATTACTGAACAAAACTTCCCCAAAATCTGTAACTTGTTCCCCCAAAATCAGAAACTTGCTCCCACCCAATCTGAGATTAGTCCCAGATGCCATTCCTTTCAGGAAACAGCTAAAAACCTTACACTTCTGAGCATACCACACTAATGAAGCCAGACAGTCAGACTGAATATGAAGATCGGCAGATCTATCACACGAGACTACAGCTACTTTTACGTACAAATGTAAATTGATTATTTCAAATAATTCATCAGGATACATGCGATTTATTTAACTAAAATGGAATGCCAAAGAATGTGTTCATTCATAGATGACAGATGAATATTTCACACCCATATCATATTGTCAAAATACACATCACACTGCCCCCATCAATCTAACCAAAGATGAAAGATCAACTCCAATAATCATATAGATCTGCTGAGGAAAAGGGATTCATAATCTGATCACGAGGGCACTGAGTCTTTGATGTCGGACCTAATATTATGAGTTTTTTGGGCTGAGATTCAGAATATGCCATTTCATTTAATTACTTACATAACTACAAAGTCTATAGTATTATAACCATTTTTAGTGAAAAAGGGCAAATGCTGTTCTACCCTTCAGCAAGCATCATAACCTGTAAGAAGTGAACTTTAACTCATTCCCAAATATTTGTCTAGGAAACTGATGGCACAATACGAAAGGCAACGGGCCAACCGCATCTTTAGATCTAAGGGGTTAGGAGTTAAGGGGAATGGGAGATGAATCTGCTTTAGCCAGTTCTGGCAAGCACAGCAAGTAGCAGCGCAAGAAGCCCAAAATCTTCCAATCTGGCCTTGGTTGTTAGGAAACTAATCCAACAGTCATAGACATAAACAATCCCCAATCACATTTCACCAAAAGGCATTCACAGCCACTCACTGAAGCAATCTGTAGAAGTAGCATAAAAACCACATGAAAAGTTATAAGCTAACAAACTGATCCAAGGATTTAAGACTAGGCAGTAGAAACATGGTTATAGACAGAACAGGTCCAAGTCATTGCATTTCAATCTGAGTACCTTTGTGTAACAGTAAGAGGTGTTGATATGGAGAAAAAATACCTATCCCAAGTACAGTTGTGCTTTAAAGTAACCAAAATACCTTCTTGCAACCCCAAACTGAATAGTCATAAAATGGCCCATTACAAAAAATAAAGGAACAAAATAATTCTGAGGACGCATTTGGTTCAGATTTGAATGAATACAAATACTCCTGTGAAGCATACACTACATAAGTAAGTACATCCCCTAGAATTCTACCCTTTTACATTGTAGACTATCTAATGTTTATCTAGTCTCCAACTAGTCCTAACCATGTGTAAAAAACAGACAAATTTCACTTTGTCAATATTTATTAAGCAAAGGCATCGGCCAACATCCAGAGACATTGACTGAAAAAGACAAGTGCACCCTTAGTGCTTCCATATCACTCAACCAAGGTAATTAGAATCAGGAGTTGTCAAACAACTACACATGATTTTTTTGGCCATCAGGAAGTTCAACCATTTGTGCATCAAATTAGAAACTCTGCGAGTTATTTTGGTCTGGGACATTTGTGTTGGGATATGACATTGTGGCCAGGTCGATTTCGATCTCAGAGAAAGAAGTTTTGCTGCTCATTCTTCTGTATTCGGCTAAAAACCCATTTCCTAACAAAATTAATTCCATCAATGCACAGTGAGAAAGATTATTTGCAAACAGAGAATGTGCAAAATGGTTGCCAATCATCTGAGAATAGGGCGCCCCAGCAAATTATCCTTCAGATCAGATCAGATGATGCACACAGAGAGCACTGAACTTCCCTGTACTCCAGAGACCAGCAAATCTCTCTGAACATGTTAGAGTTGATGTTTCTGCAATTAGGAGAGACTCACGAGTAGCCAGACAAATATCCCTTTTTTCCAAACACACCATTAGTGCACAGCTTAGGTTTGTAAAACAGCACCTGAAGGAAGCACAAGACGTCTGGAACAATGTACTCAGGGTAAATGCACTAAAAGTAGAATTGTTTGGCTGTAATGCACAACAACATGTTTGCTGAAAAGCAAACCCTACCTATCACTACGAGAGTTTCTCACCAACCATCAAGCATGGTGCTGGAGAGGTGATCATTTGGGCTTGCTTTGGAGAAGCAGTACCTGTCACACTCACAATCACTGAGTCCACCATGAATCACTCCACACAGGCCCCTTCTAGAGGAACACGTGAGATCATCTGTTCAACAGCTAAAGCTTAGCCTCATGCAACAAGTCACTGTTCTAAAACACACCAATGAAGCTATGATTTAATGGTTGAAAAGATTCAGGATTTTGGAATGGCCATGCACAAGTTCAGATCCCAGATCCACTGACATGCTGTGGTGGAAACTGAAGAAAGATGTGCATACTTTAATGCCTTCAAACATGACCAAGCTTAAACAGTTTGGTATGTGCGTCGGGAATCCTCCCAGGTAATGTGAGAGTCTTACAGGAAACATTTACTTTAAATTATTGCCGCTAAAGAGTGCCCCACACGTTACTGGATTGTGGGGTGTGCTCACTTTCACACAAGGCTACTGAATGTTGAATGTTTTTTTGTAAAATGAGAAAGTGAAATGTGTATGTGTTATTTATCGCATTATGTTAGAATTAGCTACTGATGACGACTAGACAAGTGTTAATATGCCTTAGTATGTAATATGCCAGAAAAGTCTTAATAGGTACATATTAAGACAGCTTCTTTTTGTGCATCGCTGTTTAACATGATAAGACACCAATAAATGATTTCTTATAAAGGCCGCTTTCAGATTAGACGACACAACACTCTACGAGACTGGGGGTCAGGGGTGATAAAACTAACTATGATAAAGCTGCATCAGCTTCGTCACAGGAGGGGATTACAAAACACAAACAACACAGTTCTAGGCGCAATTGTTTTTTTTTTTTATTGAAATTTTTATTAATGACAAGGTCACACAAGTAAATCAATGTACAAACATAGTTACTAGTGGATTCTCCGCTGGCTTCATTCCCTCCAGGCATATAAGTATATATACAGTTAAAACAATACACATTCCATCGATATGGGACCAGTCTATTCCGACTCCCGCCTTCGTCTAGTCAATGGTGGTTCACAGATCGTTCCTCTATATTCATTCCATTTGCTCCAAATTTGTGTCCATTTATGAGGGCAACCTCTAGATTCATTCACTGTCTTCTCAGTAAACATACAATGATCCATGTCCTTTTCCCACATTCCCAAGGACGGTGATTCGTGCGCCCCCCACAGTCTGGCTATGTTCCTTTTGGCTATCATCGGCCCAAGTGTCACCCATACTCTTTCTTTAGTGTTGAGGTCAGTGGGGCCCCAGATATTGAGAAGACACAACTTTATATTGCTATCTATTTTGCCACCCATTACTTCCTCCATGCTTCTAGTCACCTCAGCCCAATACCCCTGGACTACCGGACATTCCCAGAGTATATGTACAAAAGAGCCCTCCTGCCCACATCTCCTAATACAGTCTGGGTCAGTCCGATAGCCCATTTTAACCATGTAGGCGCAATTTTAGAATGGAAAGCGCTGGAAAACACAGGTACTTGTTGATTTTGGTGCATGGAGGGAGGCAAACAATTTTAGGGCTGCATGCCAGAGCGAGGTAGGAAGGGAGAGGGGCACAGGACGAGGGAAGTGGTCAAGGGAAGTCTGACAATGAACAAACTAAGAAATAGGAGGGACAAAAGAACTGAGACAGACTGTATGGAAAAGGAAGTTCTGACAGAGAAAGGAGCAGGAAAATGGAGAAGAGATTGAAGGGGAACAGGAAGGCTAAAAATGTGTGTGGGGGGGTTACAGTGGTCTCTCATGGTAAATGGTGCAGTGTTACAAGAAGTTTTTGTTTCTATTTGTGGGTAAGTACCGCAGTCAGTAGCTGTAAGTGAGTGGGGGTGTGGGCAGGAGGTGTTTTGAGGGCCTGTGGGTGAGCAGTGAGAGGCAGCTGTATAGGTTGGGTGTGGTAATGTGCTTCGGTGAGTCCCACATAGCAGCACTGGCCGACAGTCTTTATGAAACAGTAGTTGTGTATACGTTTTGATGTGTAGCAAAATGTATCTGGGCCCGGATTATGCAAACAATGAAAATGTGCTGCATTA
This sequence comes from Calotriton arnoldi, assembly GCA_963921515.1. NCBI lineage: Eukaryota > Metazoa > Chordata > Amphibia > Caudata > Salamandridae > Calotriton > Calotriton arnoldi. Next base: position 1,284,507 of record CAWUFW010002717.1, read on the forward strand.
TGGTGAATGCTCAGCCCCCAGGCCAGCCGCCATCTCGCGCTGCCCTGGGGGTAGCGCATTCCTGCGAAAAACAGAGCGGCTGCTTTGAAGCCGCTCTGTGTTTCACAGTGAAGGCGGAAACCTGCCTGCACTTTTAAAGGGGATTAGAGATCCCATTGCAGGCGGATGCAGTGTGTGACTGCACCAGCCTATAAGGGGATGTCTGTGGGGTCAAAGGGACCCCCACCCCCCATCCAGAAGGGCTGCAATCAGGGGGTGCACTGACAGTGCGGTACCTTTTAGGTGGCATACTGTCAGTGCGCCTCCTTAGAGTTTCTTTGCCTCTGCGCCCGCGCCTGTAATACGCCGTGGGCGTAGAGGCAAAGGGATTCCCTCATTTGCATAGGGCCACACCCCCATGCAAATGAGCGAACACCCTCTGAAGATAGCACTGGTGCTTTAGGTGCACCAGCGCTATCGGTATTACAGAAGGGGCCGCACAAGTGTCTGCGGCCCCTTCTGTAATACCAAAGTGCCCCTGGGGCGCGCAAAACAGGCGCAAACGCCCGTTACACCCCCGAGGCACTTATATAATACAGCCCCAGGTGTGCTTTACATGTGACAATATAAAAACTGAACATTTGCAACTTTCGAGGAGAAGGCAGTTTGCGTGGCCGAAGTGGGGCCTAAAAGTATTCTGCCCCTTAGAAGTAGCACGTTCCTTAGTTTGAGGACCATGGAAGTATATTGCCAAAGCGTCTTCCATATCTGCTCGCCCTGATGGAAGATAAGTAGCTGCATGTCAAAGAGAAACCCCAGAGTAAAGCGTAGACACTTTTCCATGGTGACAGTATTCTTGCAGCTGATGAGCGTGGTGCTCAAGAAAATAACAAACAAAAGTACTAGCAAGTCAGGGTGTACTTTTATTATCCACTAACTTAAAACTGGAAAGGATGATAGATTCAGAATTCCCTCCACTTATGTGCTTGAGGAATGCTGCTAGGGGTGGGTGCAGCTTTTGCAGCCTTTACTTTGATCTTGTAAACATGATTAACTTCAATAGCACCTATGTCAGAAGGAAGGTACAGAACACGCGTGCTGTGGAGAGGGTCTTGCCTGCTAAATTGCAGGGGGGGCTTGTCTGTATCCAACAACTGTATAACCATTGTAGTGTAATACATAAAAAAATAACTGGGCTATTTCCTTTGTCTGCAGCTACTGTAGTTTGGATGCATCATAAAACAATAGGCAACGTATTAAAAGAGAGTGAGAAAGAGGAACTGCGGGAAAGCAAAAGAAAAAAAGACGAAAAAATAAAAAAAGCGCAAAAGAAAGGGGAGGAAAAGAGAAGAAAAAATAAAGGAGCAAAAGAAAGGAGAGGAGGAAAACAAAGTAAAGAAGCCGAAATGGTAGCAACAGAAGTAAATATAAGAGGAAAAGAAAGGTAAAGAGGTAAAGAGAAGGACATTAGAAGAAGAGAATAGCATGATAGAAAGAAAAAGGAAGAGAGAGAAAGACAGGAAGAGTTAAAAGAGTAAAAGAAAGAAAGTAGCAAAATAAACAGAAGTGAAAAAGGAGAGAAATAAAGAAAACATAACAACAGACAGACAGCAAGAAAGAGTGAAAGACTATAAGGAAGACGCTGGATGAAAAAATACAGAGAAAACAGAAAAAAATAGAAAATACGGGAATGATTTAGAGAAAGAAAGGAAAGAAAGAAGAGGGCAAGGGAGATAGAAAGAAAGGAGAACAGAAAGTACGAGAATAGAAAAATATGAGAAAGGGGAGAAAGAAAGGGCAAATGTAAAAAATAAAAGATGTAGAGAAAGAAATAAAGCAGACCGAGGGTTTCTCAGTTCTCCAGTGCCCGCTTCCTCCATGCACAGAACCAGACGTACAGAGTTTGAAATTGCTGCCTTGGCAGGTGGGCAAGCTTCATAGTCTCAGACCAACTGGCGGGCAATCGTCATGTGCAAGCTACCCAGAGGCAGCCTGCAAACTACTCGTAGCTCGGAAACGACCAGTCGGAGACTCGTGTTCTAGTGTGATTTAGAAGGTGAGGAGAAAGGCTGCACTGCAGGAGGTCTTGTTACCAGTGAAGATACCAGAAGAGAACAGTGAACTTCAAAGGAGGAATTCCCTCCTCATTTCAACTCTACCAGGTTCTAGAAGGTGAGGTGAGGAGAGAGGATGGGCTGAAGGAGGTCTGGAGAATTGGTGAATATGCAAGAACACAAGGAATTCTTTTGTAAGTTTTAGGCTTCTATGTTTTTTCCTGAGCAGAGGGAGGGGAAGTAGTTTTGGATATTTGGCCACAGTCTTATGCATCTTTGGGACAACCACCAGTGACGGAGCTAGTCAGGACCCTAGAAGCACCTCTGAAATCCTCAGTATGCGAAGGGTACAAAGGTGAGGTGACGTGTTTGCCCACAACCTGATCTCCTTTCTTGGGTTTTTTTCTAAGCCATGATCAACCCCAGTGAGGCTATGTCCTTCCTTTGAGGTATAAGTATTCCTATTTGGGAGATAAAGATGCATGGGAAGATTCCAAGTGATCGGTTGGCAAAGGTATGTATCATATTTTCAACAAACCACACTTCAAATTGACATTGGAGGTTTTGCATGCCTTTCGAAAGTTTATGTTTTTCGTGGTTTTTCACTCCTTTTGCATTTTCCAGGTTTTTTGGGCTGGCAGTTTTTGCACTACAAGAACTGTTCTCACCCTCAAAGGTCATAAAAGTACGGCTTTGTAAATGACTAGAGAAAGCCGAGGATGAGGATGTAACACTGCACATGGAGCCTAGTGTTGTCCTACTTGGTCCATCTTTCATGATCCAATTTACAGCTGCCTATTCAGATAGCAATTGTCTTCTGTAAAATTACACCCGATAAAAGCAATTTAAGAAGCAGTTTCCAAATGCAGCACGTGGTGGTGGCAGCTCTCCTTCCAGGTGGCAATGTTACTGAAAGATTATGCAGGAGTAAAAAAAAAAAGCACTAGCAAAGCCAACAGGCCTAGCTTTCTAACACATGTGAACACAGAACAGACTATCCTGCACCGAAATCTTGTGAGAAATGAAAGAGCACACAATCATGGGAGGCACAGAAGGAGGCAGGCTGCACAGACACAGCACAAACAACCCGTGTTAGCACATTAAATTCAAACCACTTGGCTTTGCCAATGCTTTCCTTTTTACCGTTGGGAAGTACTCCAGTGAGGAACTAGAAATGATGTTAAAAAAGAGCATTCATTTTAGTTTTAGGTAACCTCTAGCAAAAGCTGCCAGCTCAACACATTTCATATTTATTTTGTAAGCCTGGTGAAGAGCAGAGCTGCATTTCATTTATGCACATTGCTTGTGTATTTCTGTTACCTTTTACTCCTTGAAGCCAGAGCACCACTCCCAGGAGATGAGATGGAATAAGTTATCACATCAATGCTGAGGCTGTCTTACAGCTGACATCATATGTCATTGAGAGAATGCCAAAATCCAACTTTCTGCGAGTGCCTGATGCTACATCCACACTTTATGTGGTAGTATGATTCTGTAGACAGATGTCTATACCAATTATCATTAGAATTACGTAAGAGTGAAGGAAAGAACTGAAGAGAAAACTAAGTGATGAAAGAGCCAATAGGAAGAGGTCCAAAGCCATTTGTCTTCCAATAAATGAGGCAGGTGACGTGGGGTACCAAGCAATAACACTGACAACAGACTAGACCGAAGCAACAACTCAATCTGTGGACACTTTCTGTTTTCTTGTGGCAAGCCAGTCCATAACCTATGTTCCCTATAGACTGAAAAGATGCTTCACAAATTGTTGTGGTCTTCTGCGAGTAGCATGCTAGAAAGTGTGCATTTACTTCGTAAACTGACAAATCTGTTGCATAATCATAGGTTTACATTTGATAACTAGATTACTACTATCTACCGCACGTCTTGTATTTCTTTTCGGAAGACTGCCTACCCCAGTTTCACCTACTGAGCACTGCGGTGGGCTCAGGGTCAATTTCTCTTCTTGAAGCTGTCGAAAAGTGTGACAAACCAACCCACTAACTTTCCATTTCAGAACACTAATGTAGGATTAGCATTTGCTCTCAGGCCATAGGCTCGGTCTATAAATCCTGTATGGGCTCTGCAGACCATCAGACATGCATCTGCTATAGGAATATATAAATGAAAGGGCTACTCTATATATCAGCTCTATCATCAGGGTTGGGGAATTCCTCTACACAAAGAGCAGTAACTGCTTAAACAGAAAACATGTTTTTCAGTTGAAACATTTGTCGCCTACTCTGGGCTGCACAGTGGGAAGTTGGGCAGTATTTCACAAGGGAGCACTCCGCTGTTTGCGGGGTCAGGCAGATTGAGGCCCCTTTGAAAAGGTGGCAGTAGGGTATGGAGTGGCTGACCCATGACATGTAACTAGTCTACAGTTGAGCGGTCTGGCAAATCCCAGTCAGGTCCCCATCACAATTCCCTCAGTGCTTCCACTCCAGATGGTCCACCGGCATCTGAAGACTCACGAAGCACCACGAGCCCACCCAGAACAAGCGAGGTCAGGCCACACATTTTTTAGGTTATGCTCAATGAACAGAAGTCCCCCGTAACTCGATGGGAATGGGGGACAATTTTTAACAAGTTTCTCAACTGGAAATAAATGTATGTATTTTCACCTCAAGAGAACATCATTCAATCAAGTCTCTTGAACAAATAATTTAAATGCAAAATGCATTAATTTCCAATGGGCTGGGTTAGTAACAGATTACACAATATTGTATTCTTTTCTTACTTGGTTTAGTTTTCTTTGCATAATGCACACAAAATATGTATTAAAACATATCTCATACACTTTAAAACAAACAGCTACTTGAAACAGTATTGCTCATGGAACAACTGTAAATATTTCTGAATTATCCCACTGGTTCCTCTTCTTTTTTGTCCACACATTTCGACCTAAGTTATCTCCCAGGGCCCCTCAAGACAAACCACAAGTATGCTGGGCTGCTGTGCAGCAGCGGGCACTGGAAGGGGCTGCGACTGACCTCTGCTGGTAGACAAAGCTGGGGCTGCACTAACCCCGTGCTGCCGTTACATCTTTACAATGGCAGTTCACGGATACCCGAGGTCCAGGAACTGAAATGTAAGCACTCTTGATGGACTAACACGAATGATGGCCAATGAGATGCCAACATGCCGTGAAGAGGCTGAGCTACATCCAGAACTGTACGCTGTTCTCTTTTGTCTGCTACGCCATGAGCTCGGACACTCGCTAATGCGGCCTCTAGGTAGACATGGACATACTCAATAGAACCAATTCAAGAACTGGTCAAAAATCCGTATTTTTACAAATACACTCCATCTGTGTCATCTGCCAGAATGGACTCCACAACTGCCTTTTTACTGTTCCATAATACTCAATCTCAGTCATTCTCCGCCCTTATTCTTAGCCTTGGTGTTCACCAGAAGCACACTCAAACTTCTTACTGAAGTAGGTGATGAAATAAGAAAAAACACAAGACATTGACTGAAAATGAGTTTGACTCAAGCGTCTAGTGTGCCATCAGCTCTGCTGCCAGCACAGAGATGGAGCAGACAGCACAGACAGTAAAGCACCCAGGCAATGGTCCCTGCAGATCTGCAACTCGAAGCCCAGTCCGACTCTCGGCAAGGCGGTCTTACCTTTGATTTCTGGATAATACAGAAAGGGTTTTGGTTCACTTGTTTCCCCGTCAGATTTTCTTCGGAGTTGAACAAACACAGACGCAGGTTTTGTGATATTGACATCTCTGTATTTTGGTGTTTTGAAGACGATCGCAAACTGAAATGAAAGCAAAAATAAAATCTTCTTAGAGGATGGATTAAGGTGCTGCTCGCCTGTCTTCTGTTGAGGAAGCGCAGACGGTGGTCAGTTCCCTGTCATAAGACTTAAAATAATGAGATACAATAAGGAAACGATCAGAAGGCAAGCGTTCTCAGGTTGAGCATCAACATCATTTCACACATCAAGCTCGCACCTCTAATCTTGCACCTGAGCAGGAAGTCCAAAAGGCTTGAGACGTCTCTCTCTCTCTCTCAAACCTCCATCCATCCCCACCTATAAACACAATCTCAAATTCAACCCCATCCCTCCGTTTCTAGGCTTGACGTGCAACGGCACTTGCACCATTCATGGCGCACATAATGCACACTACGCATACTCCAAGCCGCTCTGGTTCGACTTTCTTCAGCTAGGGACTTATTCTATTCGGGAGCCATCCGTTGTTGGCTGGACACTGTGAATCACATCTTGCATCAGCCCACAGGAGTATTTACTCTCACCTTCTTTCTAATGACTCTTTGGATGCATCCTTCCACCTCGGATGGAATGCATGAGGAACTATTTAACATCTGAAAAGCACACTCGATCATCACACTGTCTCATTCACTTTATCTCCGATTAGAAATCTATGCAGAAAACAACCTTTTTTTTGTACTTTTTCCCCAGTACTACCAAACGAAGAGGCTTGGCTTTAACGTGATAAAAAGTATTTGTGCATGCAATGCAGACCAATACAATTGGTACATGCTAAAAGCATTATGATAGCAAGGCCAGACCTACTAGCTTTGCCAATGCTTTTTTGCAACTGTTTTACTCCTCTCCAACGAAAGTACTTTTGTAAACAATTCTCATTCGAGTCTCCCACCCCAAATATATTGAAATGGATGTGGGTATACAGCATACCTGCCTGTGCACATCTGTAGGGGAAAAGTCACCAAATCCTTCCCAGGATCCACCATTTTCATCCTCTTCATAGAAGCGAATTTGGATGTCATCTAAAATCAAAGGAACAGGGGTGAGTACTGTTCTCTCTCGGGCTAAAACATTAAATTAAGGCAGATAAAAAATGTTCCTAAACATCGCTACAAGACCATCATGAGTGATTCTTCATTGATTGACACGTTTGTGTGCGTGCTTGGGGAACTGTGATCAAGAATCAATGGTTGGATGAATAAATGTATGCTTGGATGAGTGATTAAGTGGCTGAGTATAGATATGTAGAGAGCAAGTGAGTAAATAGGCTATGAATGACTAAATAGGGGAATGCATTGATGGGTTGATGGTTGCCTTTGTTGAGTGCATGAATAGATCAGCCCCAAGTATATGGATAGATACAGGCAGGTTACACCAATCCTATAGGCTGATATATCAGACAACAAAATGGCAAGAATTGTCACTATCATGCTAAGGAAAACATTACACCAGGGATGGTTGCTGTCATGCCAAGACCGCCTGCAAATGTACATTACAGACATGCCAGTTTAAGCATGACTGCAAACATGGGAACTTGCATCACGATTCACCAGTATGCCAGTCTAGGAATTACGCAGGGGAGGACACGATTGCGCCAAAAATGCAACTATAAGTCATGATTTACCAGAACCAGCATTGTACATGTGCAGAGTTGCCCCATTACTGAGTAATCGTCATAGTCATAGGATTTTATTAAGCGCACATATCACCCGTGGGTCTCAATCCTCAATGCATGTTCACATTTACACAATCACTCATTAATCCTAATGATTGCTTAAATGTTCCCCATTACTCAGTAATACATAGTGCACGTTTAAATGTGCCCCAGCACTCAGTAATGACTGGAGCATGTTCAGTTGGGCACAATCACTGATCCATCATGGCAGCCTGTTCAGACCTGCACTTGGAAATCATTAGTATTGGGCAAGGTTTGCACATCTGGTTAGATGATTTAGTTGCACTGGCACATGTGCACCATCACTCATCCTAGGGTATGTTCATATCATCACTCACTATTATTGTTACATTTCATTTGCAAACACAGCAACAAGGCTGACAGATTGGTTTAAATTAACATAAGCCGTTTTTAGGTCGAGCATTCGAGACCTCTTGTATATACTTTAGTATATATACTCTAGTATATACTTTAGTATATACTTATATGTGTATGTACTTTGTGGGCTCTGGAGATCAGCCCTAGGACTTGTCTGCTTCCGCTTAGGGACTTTTTTTCTGTTCAACTGCCTCTATTTAACTGTCTTGATAGAAAACGACCAGCAGAGGTCAGTAAAATACCAGAATTGCTTTCTGCTGAGGGACTTTCTTTTTTTTTTTTTTTTCTGGCAACTGCATCGATTTAACTTTCTTGATAGAAAACGACCAGCAGAGGTCAGTAAAATACCAGAATCACTTTAGCATTCTCTAGATTCCAGTCCATAGAAATTGTCTTCCACGAGCACCCGTAGACAATAATATTTTTTTCAAACCTTGTATTTTCAGTGATATGACCACAGAAGGCCCTGCTTTTATATTAAAAACAGAGCTTTGGACTATACCATTTCCCGCTGAAAGGCAATATTTCTCTCCATGTGTTCCCATACCTGGCGTGTCACGCAGTTTGGTGCTTACTTTCTCTCCATGTTAAAGAACAGTAGATGTTTCAGCACCCAGGCTAATGTGCTGCATAGCTAAATACATATAAGGTTGCAAAGGCGAGACCGATTGCATTGCAAATGCTTGTTATATTGTTGGAGCAAGTCCCCTGCACGGCTCTGGAAATCGAAGCTGCCATAGCCTATCTCGCTTCATAAAGGGCCCCTCAAATTTGTAGTTCTTTCTCAGAGAGTAGGACAAGCATGCAAGCTCGGTGAAGGTGTTCTTGCTTCACTGGACTGAGAGCCAAAGAGCGCTGCTCAGGGAAGGAAGAGTGGGCACCCAAAATACAACCCTCTTTCAGAATGGTAATGCTCTCTTTAACCGGGTTTTTCCGGAATAGAGTGTTGTGTTGGTGGTAGTGTGATGTGCAGTGAAGGGATCGCTTTGTTTTTATCTCTGTCCCATCAGGGGAACTTACCTACTGGCCTCACAGTGTAAAGTTCTACTAGTCTTTCTTAAGCGGAGTCTGTGTTTTCATATTCGTGGGACATATATCATGCCTGCCAAGTACCATGCATCCGAAGTTAGAGTAACGCATTCTGGAAAAAACACCGCAGGGTCCCAAATCAGTCACGGAGATCAGCGGAGTCGCCCAGGCCAGGCCCCGTGGCGGGGTGTCTGTGTCCCACACCCAGGATGTCAGACATTTGAGCTGACTCAGTCAAGTAGCTGAATTCCACGTCTCCGGTCCGTAATGTGCAACGTGCTGTCTCAGGTACTGCTGAGCCACTGGTGTGGAAGAGCACACTACAGTGCAGTCTGGGGGCGGAGTACACCCCTATTGAGAGCGCTGCACACATAGCTTCTATGTGATCACCATGTCTGCTTTACCCTGTAGTGCAGCTGCACTTTCCTGCAGACCTTCGACTATACATTTATTTGCATTATATTTTATAATGTGGTTGAATTTTCACAAAGAGCTTTTAAATTTCATTACTGGTTTGCAGAATTATTTAAATATATCAGATAATTCCATGTAACTAAGAAAGCAATGCTCCTGTCTTGGGTGTAATTTAGCAACCAGATGCATTCTGGTAGCTGTAGTCGCGATGCCAATCCACAAAATCCATTGGACTAAGCTTTTACAGCACAATTGTTTGTCAAAGGAAATTCTTGGTAACCAGAGAGTGATTGGGTGTAGGGGCACTCGCAGGAAGTGGGTGTGTAATCTTACCTAAACTACCTTCTTCAGTCACTGCAGCGGTCAGCAACAGTACACCCCCGTTCTACTCCATCTTAGTTCGTACCATGTACTCCTATCTCTCAACTCTCTGCCCTCTGCTCTCCGTCTACCACTAATTCTGCCAGTCTCAGCCTCAGTTTCTCTCTGTGCAGCAGGTCTGCTGTCTTCTCAGCATTTCACTGTGGATCTCACTCTGATTCCACGCAACCTTTTCAGCACTCTCGCTATCCCTGTGCTAGCCGTCGCTTCTAAGGCACAGCAAGCAAGCGCACACATGTTACTGCACTGAAGGCGTCCTGTCATTGTCAGGATATGGTCTGTAATGGTGTCAGGAGCCAAGCCGTGAAACCGTGAGCCGTCTCTGTGCTATTCTTCGAATTATAACTTGAAAGGCCTCAGAAACACCACCTCCCATCCACACATGCACACACCAGGCTTTGCAGGAGAAAGTAAGAGGGTTCTGGAGCCACACTGAAGGCGGTGATTCCTTTATAACAGCAACGATAACTTAAGAGCAACATAACAGCGCAGGTACTGACAATGGGCTCCCAGTGTCTGCTGATGCATTTCATGCCAGGTCATTGAGCCCTCCATCTTCTGCTATTCCCATAGACTCACCACATGTACAGGCTCATTGTGCAGACACTGGAGTTGTGCCTCGCTGCTTCTCAGCATTGTTAATTTTATACCTCCCACGAGGAAGGCAGGAGTGTTGCAGCTGTTTTAATTCACTTAAACCCCTGGGCTGGGGATTTAGATAGGTAGCTGCTGGAGGTTGCCTTAAGCCCAGAATCCATTGAGCAGTTCCAGAGATATCCACATTTGAACCCCTAGTTCACTGCCTTTGCCAAGTTGGGGAGAACAACCACATTAACCTAACACCTCAGCAACACGTGCCATTAAGCTGCATATTTCTAAAACTACAATAGTGTATGAGCAACTCCCTGAAGGCCTGCTCACTCAAGAAAACTCCGTTCACACAAATCAGAATTTGTACACAGTGCGTGCTCGCTCCACCAGACTCACGATAATAAATCAGGAATGCATAACAGAAAAATACATTTCTTGGAGCAAGGTGATTTCAAATAGTTTATTTGAAACATATTGGCCCATTGCAAGATTAAACTGAGGGATTTTGAAGATTGTTTTTTTTTGCATTATTTTTGCAATGCACATGCCAAATTGCCAATGTGTGATATGGGATTCTTTTAACACTGTGGACAATCTTTCTGAGTTTTAGGTAACAGGCAACTCGTGGAATGGTTTACAATTGTGTATTTCAAATGTAAAATGAAGTTTAATCCCATCAGTAGAGTTCCATGGAACTTAAAGTTGTGGGTTTCCTTAGTACTGATAGCATTGGTGCTCATTTCAACCTTTCTTGTCCTGAGACTGTGTTGCTGTTGTATGAAGGTGTACAGATTTGAATATTGTGCATCTTGCTTTGCCCCAAATAAAGATTATTTTTTAACAAAATAAGTTACACATTATCCACGCACACACTACAAAGCTGCAGGTTACTGAATCGAGCAACTCTACAGGCAAATCTCCTTATAGGTGCCACTGGTTAACATTCCCTATCTAAAATGGCCACTGCATTATAGAGTTGATGAAGTGGCCATTTTAGATAAGGGGACAGCCCTCACAAAAGCACTCCAGTTGATGCCTATATGCCAGTTCCGTGCAATTGTCACTTCTTGCTCTGAAGGCAACGCCGGTTGAATCTCGACATCTAAAATGGCTACTGCATTATGACATTGATGTGGTAGCAGTATTAGATGTGGTCTTGTCGCAAAGAAGTTGGATAACCAGTGCAAAATACATAACTGCACAACACTGCTGTGGGCTAATGCAAAATGTGAAAGATGCATCAAACAAGCATTGACTGAAGGGGAAGAGCAGAACAAGCTAATGGCTGAAGGGGGCTGCCCCAATATCCACTACCTGTATACTTGTGTGTGCCGATGAGATAAGCTCCGTCAACAGCCATGTTGTGGCCACACTACAGCACAGTTTATAGTGCATTTACTTCTAATGGATGGCTATTTGGGTCATTCGTTGTTCTGTGTCATTCCAATTCCGGCTTTTTCAAGCAGGTTAGCACAGAAATAAAAATTCAGTTTCAGCAGTTGGTCTCCGATACACATTATCTATGTGCTTGCTCATTCTGGGAAAAGCAAGACAAAAAGGGAACTAGTTCCATCTCGATCAGTTGGGCTTTCTGCCACAGAGCTCAACCAGACAAAATTTTAGATGGTTGTACTAATCCATTGAACGTTCCAGTAGAGCTTGGTAACTGATTATGATCCGATCATTTAATGACAAACATGTGTTCGACTTTGTGGAGTGGCCTTTTATATAGGGGATATTGACCAAGATATGGTAAGACTGAGTTTCCACGTCTGGATAAGACCGCTTTATAGAGATGCACTCCCCAAAGGGAAGGCTAGTGGTGTTTTGTCCACTATCTTTGTTTTGCAGCATGGCACAATGTTTTTTTTTCCTGGTGACAAGAATGCTGGGCCATTTTGTTACTTGTTCCTTCTTCATCCAATCTAGGAGATTTAGGTAATTGGGCACATAGATTTTTAACAGCAAAGAACAATTCCTGAAGGAATGAATACCTGATAAAAATCAAAGCCCTATTTCAGTTGGATTTGGACCAGTGGCAGTCATACCTCTCGGATTGATGGGTTGGGTCAAATTATACTAAATAATCACCCTGTCCAAGATGTTCCTCCTCTGTATTGGATTGAAGTGGAGTTCTTTATTGTACTGTATCTTGAATAGGGAGATTAGTATCTGAACACTTGTACCTTCCAACTGTATGTTTCTGTTCTTATTGGAAAAGCAATAAAAATTATTTGAAAAAATAGTGAGCTAGTTCTGTTGGAGGAGTATGAAATGATCTGTTATTAATGTTAAAACCATCTCTTCCCCCTCTTTTTCGCTTCTTCCCTCTCTTTCACAATGCAAAACGCAATGGGAGGTGGATGCAGCCTGATGGTAGCCCGAACCAGGCATCCATTTACGACCTGCATGGCCAAGCAACACCTCATGCCACTCTTCTCTGGACCTCATACACTACAGCAATCTTTCCCCCAGTCCTGGCACCACATCCCAGTATGACCTACTCTTCTTTCGACACCACTGGATTGTCTGGTTGAGACCACACACTCCCAATGCCAAGGCCAGTGTGGTTAGGGTTACGCTTCTTCCTGAATCTTGACTATGTTTTGTTCAGGCCAAACACTCATTTACTTTGTCTCAGCCCGCCTGACACCACTGCTTGAACTACACATCCCGAGATATGCCCCTTTGAACTTCAAGTCCCACTCTGCGTCACTCACTGTGCTTTTGTAACCATAATCTAACTGGGGACAAGACTCTTGGTGACTCATCTTGGCCTCTCAAATACCATGGGTCAATCGAGACGATGCAAACTGTAGACAAACTGTTGTTTGTCACTGTGTACGTTGTCATCCTTTTTTGTTTGTCTTTGTCCAATTTGTTTTGGAAATAGTTGCATCAATAGTTTCCTTTGTGCAATCCACTTTCAAGGCAACCATACGCTGGAATTTTGCAATTTTAAATTGAGAATCAATTAGAGGAGCAAATTGCAAAATAAAATATAGTACAGAACATTCTCTTCTTCATGCAATTTCGGGGAAAGAAAACAAACTGGAATTTCTAATTTAAAATAATATGATTATGTTTTGCTTCACTAATGGATTAGCTATCGGCATAGTGGCATGGAACTATGCAACAGATAAACAGGAAGTCTTACCTTTCTGAACCTTGTCGCACAGCAGGTAGACCTCCTCCCCTCCAGTAACACATCCAGCTGTTCTGTCCATTCTTACAATCTTCAGATTTGATGCATTGGGGGCTTCTGTTAGGGTAAAAAGAAAGGAACAAGACGCAATCAGGGTTACCATATATATTAACTATATAGGGATAAATGGTGCCAGCTTGCCATCCAAATAAGCAGCATCCTCCCCCATGTATTTGGGTCAACACCGAGAAGCATAAGATATTCCTCAGTAGATAACACCTCTATAACAAGAAACAACCACACAGTAACAAGAGTGTTTCACTCTTCAGTATGCCTGTGTTTGTTATTTCTATAATGATATTTTCTCTTGTATTATGTACAGCACGTTGGTACCAGCTATGTGCTTCAGAAATGTATGTTTAAAAGAAATACAGATACATAGCGCTGTAAACTTTAAAGAAAGTTTGCTAACATATCCCAGTAAAGAAAGTTTTTAGGGGATCTGTCACTTTTAAAGTGGAACTTCTCTATGCAGGTATATTGTTCTGGTTTTCAGAGGACGTCTGTTTCAACATAATTCCCTGTTGCTTTAGTAAGGAACCATCAAGCAACTTCTTTATAGAAAATTACAATGTGCAAATTGTTATTCCCAAAATTCAATTCCTTGCCCTCTTTCCTAAATTTACTCTGCAGGGGAAGAAATGTTAGTGGCTAGAGAATGAATCATGCTACACACGTTGATAACATAATATTTTGTTTATGTTTACTTGTCGTTTTATAACATAACATGACATGGCACTGCCCAGCAATCTAGGAGAGGTGGGTCTGCATGGGGGAAAGGCTCTCTTTTTGTGAAAAAATTATTACGAAACAATGAGACAGACCCAGGCCTGAAAAGATGAGTAAAGAGACCTCAAACAATGTAAATATAGAGAAGGGATATGAGCATATACAGTCCACATAGAAAGACTGCATAACCTTGATCTTTTTTCTCTTTCTGTTGTGACAATCTCAACGTTTTGTGCATCTAAAGGAGTAGTTTCCCACTTATCTGCACACCATACTCTACTCTTTGAAGGGGACAAATGCTTCATTATAAAAGAAATATATACAGTAAAATTACAAATTTGAAATATTATTGAATAGGTCTAGACTTTCTCACCACCCCCAATACCCTCACCCACTTTTAATACTTGCAGCAATTAGATCAGTGATCTGGTTGTGACCAGTCTCTACCAACATTCCACACCTAGGTTTGACAGTATACAACCATTCTTACTTACTTTAATGTAGGACAGGGCTTTGAAACAGAAGGTTCTCTTCACCTTTGTTGGGATTCTGACATGTTATGTTTACATTTAGGATAAAAAGTTCCATTTTAGATTTGGTGGACCCCAAACATTTTAACCACATGGATATAAACCCCCCAGAGAGTTTATTTGAATACTTAAAGTTGGATTCAAGTTGGGGGGGGGGGTGATTTCATGAGTAATACCTTCCTTCTTGCCAGCCTTCAGACACATATGAGGAGTCCTTGGGATATATTGTTAGATGCACGCCAATTTTGGCCATAAAAAATCTGCAGCTACTTAAAAGTAGCCACAAACCTTTTGAAAGGCCCACCTAATCGACTGGCTTCTTGCTCTGACATCCTAATTGGAAGCACAGGTTGATTTAGGCGCCATACACCTTTCACCTCATACTGCTCCTCTTTTACATACTCCGAGATAAATCAAATCAAATAAACTTTATTCGCTTTCATGTGATAAAACCATAAAAGCACAAAGTAGGAACTAATAATTACAATCCAGATGGGAATATACCCGGTTTAAGCATAGTATATACAGTGTAAAAAAGTATGCAATTTAAAAATATATAGTTACTCCGAGATATATGAAAGACTTGGGATATTTTTTATCCCCACCTCTGATCTCCTCCTTCCCACAACTTTGCTGTGGAGTTCCGTGAAAGCTCTTCGATGATCAAGGTTCAGTCTCTGCTTTCATATGCACTGGTCCGCAAAGGTAATCTACTGGGGTATGACTTTACTCTCAGGTCATCTGAATCAATTCAATTTAACATGGGTGGAAGCCAATCAAGTTGTATTTACATATTTGATTTTGAAGGTGACTGGTGACATGAGCTTACTTAGGGTTGCTATTGCTCGCATGAGAATTTTTTTTATGTCAGAAGTAGTGAAGTAGGGTGTGTAGACAAATAAAAACAACTATTTTAATGCATTTTAATTCCACTCTATGGGAGAAGAAAATGTGAACCTTTTGAAAAAGGGTGTATACTTTTTCTATGTGAATCTAGAAACACAAACTTCTTTTGGGTAAGGAACAACGCAAGGGATTAAGGCTGTGAATGGTCTAGGTCTCTTCCAACAAACCTTGAAGTAGGACATTTGATGACAATGGAGAACTGAGAAACTGCAGCCAAAATTAGACGATGTCAACTTACTGCTGTCAAAAATGGTATCGGATATGACGGGCTCCAATCTCCTAGTGAAGCTGCCATTGCTGTCTGGAAGAAAGGCCGTGAACATGAGCCGCACAACGCTGAGGTCCATATCCTTTGTTTGCTGAATGGCTGCCTGGCGGATAAAGTCTCTTTCTTGATCTACAAAAAACCAATGCACACAATGTTTACAATACACACAAATGTACTGATCCCTTTATGTCCCAAAAAAGTTACATATTCCTATGAAGTAGCCCTTTTTATAGTGAATTTGAACACGTTCAATGTATTAAACCTTCAATTCCCCGAACCTACTCTCATCATTGCTACTCAAATATTATGCCTTCATACTTTCACAATATGTACTTTCTACCTCACTTTGAAGAATGGGTCCTCAAATAGATTGCCATTGAAAAAACAGAGAGTTTATTAGTAGGGAGGGTGGGAGAGTTGCGAGGGTGTGGCATGGAGGTAAAGAAAAGCCAGACTTCTCTCATTAAACCATCTCTCAGGTTGGGTAGTCATCACTAGTGAAACTATTTGAGGATAAACCTGCGTATACGCTGAAATATGTAGCCATGTATAAGTAAAGATAAAAATATATGTATTGTGTTATTGGCATATGTTTAGCTCACCTTTGGCCACTGGTATGGCCTGGAATCACTGTTGGTTGTCTGGGTGCCATCTAAACTAATTCCAGCGTGTCAATTTAAAAGCAGGGCCTAGCATCTTAAACTTCCTATGGTGGCAGATTTAAAGTTTTCTGTTTCATGGTCCAAACATACAACTGTGTGTCATGATTTGTTTAATGGGAAGTCGATAATTAAAAAAAATAAATGAAAGAACATTGGATGGTTTGAAGAGGAGCTGAAACCCATGGACAGAGGGTTTATGATTATAGTAGAAAACTGGAATGTTTAAAGACAATGCAGTAGCTCAGGGCTTATAATGGCTGCTAAAGTATTCCAATGTTCGTCATTGTGTTTCTCCCTTTTTAATTTAAAATATTCTACCCTCGGGGGTGGAATGTTCTAATAGTCTTATAGCCCCCTCTGCCTCAGGCTATACCTGAAGCTGGGTCCTATAACTCGAGTTCAGGGCCTTTAACAACCGGTATAGCCCATAGCAGCGGGCTATAAGGCTCTATTATTAGACAATGAGGTTGGAGGTCTTCATTGATTGTTTGTGTAATTTATAGGTCAGTCATACATCTTTAGCCTAGCTACCAGGGATAGTATGGGCTTTGTTTTACTTTGTGCATAACATGACAGAACTATCATTCGAGACTAAGCAACCCATGTCAAAATTACTGGTGGTATGGGTGCAGTTCTGTCTGATTTGTTCAGTTTGGTGTTTTGTGCAACATGCCTTGTTAGTCTGTACTGGTGAGAACCGCTTGATAGCCAACTACATTGCATATCTGAGCTACACGGGATGTGTGTAGAGTGTTCTGACTGATGGAGTCTTGTGTTTTTTTAGCATGTCTAGTTGGCAAGTGGTGTTGAGAGCGACATGATACTGAGCTATAAGCTGTGTCTGTATTGTGTTGGATGTCTATGAAATGTTCTTTCTATTGTATTCTGTCGGATGTAGTTGGTCAAATCTGTGGTACAAATAGGGAGAGAAATCCTTCATTAGGTTAACTGTCATCTGTATTCCATTGTCACAATGGTAACCCAAATATGATGTAAATTGATGTGGGCTCTAGTGGAGGCATAATTGTGATGGTAAAGTGTCAGCAGGTGCTGTGTGACAGGTAGTATTCCTATATGAAATCAACAATAGGTTTTCTAGCAAGATGTAACAATAAATCAGGAAGGGTATTTCCAGCTGGCTTCCTACTGTTGGGACTGGCATGGGCTCAACATATGTGTCCCTGAGTTGCTTATGTTACTTTAACAAAGGTGATCGCTCCCAACCTAGCTGTTACAGACCTATTTCCCTGATTGACACCACTCTGAAAATCTTAGGGAGGGTTTTATATAATAAGATTAAAACATGGACTGAAGACAATTTTATCTTACAACCATGCCAACTTGGTTTTAAGAGTAAAGTAGGTACTATTTAACAATGTTTAAACCTCAACCTAATAATCGGGAAATATACTATTGCACAATTTATTTGGCTTTTATGGACCTGACTTCAGCTTTTGATTATGTTAATCGGTCACGATTATGGTCCATTTTATTAGAATATGGGTTAGAGAAGGTTTTAGTACATTTTTTAGCATATTTGCATAGGGATTTGAAAGCTCGGGTCAGGATCAACACTGGCAGGGAGGTCTCTAATGACATCAGAATCTACAGAGGGGTCAGGCAGGGATGTGTTCTGGCCCCTCTACTTTTTATTATATATATATCAACAATCTACACAAATCCCTGATAGTGCTTACTAATGACGTCCCTAGAGTTAATGGCAATATACTCCCCGCCCTCTTATACGCTGATGACGCGGTATTAATGGGCCGCACACCTAATGCCCTACGCCTTCTAGTGCGGGGGTTTTGTTGATTTCATGGCCTCTTTAAACCTATCTACTGATTTAAAAAAATATTTTATAATGGCTTGTGGGCCGAGGAAGCGCCTTTTAAATTCCATCTCCGTGGGTAATCAAAGTTTACAATGCACTAGCACTTTTCCTTATCTGAGGCTGGTTTTTGCTGCTAATGGCTCTTGGTTTGATCATATGGTATACTGTAGGAATAAGTTTTCCAAAGCTATTAATTTGGTTCTTAGTCTCCCCCAACCTAGGAGGTCGGGGGTTATTTTAGCTATTTTAATTTTTTTTTAAATCTCAGTGCATACCTACAGCAACTGATGGCGCAGTGGTATGGGGCTTCTCAAAGAGTTGTAACATCCAGTACGAGGAAAATAGGTTTTGTCGGAAACTTTTGGGTGCCCCTATTTCTACGTCTCAATATGTTTGCCATAGTGAACTAAAATTACACTACATTGAAGATTATATTAAGGCTCACCCTGCTCTATTCTGGCTAGCCATTTGGAAAAATCCAGCACCGTCCCTCACAAGAGAGAATATAAGAGATTGTCTTAAGTGTGAAAAGGGAATGGACACTCCTTGGCTAGCTGAGGTGAGATCGAGTTAAAGTATGGTCAATTATGAACATATTTTTGTGAGCCCATATGAGACAGATACCGTAAGCAAAAAAGATCTCCGGACGGCACTTTATATATATTATAGTAAGGATAGACTTGATAGGGAGTCCAGAAAATCAACTATAGTCACTTTTATGTCTATTGAGAATACTTATTATCACTTAGCCAGCTATCTCACAAAATCTATAGGCCGTTGGGAGAGGGGACTCCTTTTCTGTCTAAGGGTTGGCACAGTGACATTTTTACTTTGTTTCCCTCTTGGCTTTCATGCTAACCTAGATCTTTTGCCATGCCCGTGTGACGGCCAGAGTGGGCAAACTACATTACATTTTTTATTCTTCTGTAAATTTTATATACAGTATGCCGAACGGTTTTTAATACCTTTTTTAAAAAAAAACATTTATCTGTTCACTTTGAAGCCGCATATAGGATTATCTTTAATTTGGAAGATGATGAATTGGTATTTCGTGTAGGCGCTTTCCTGAAAACTGCTGTGCGCGCCCGCAACACGATGTGCACTTTATGAATAATGTTTTAGCGTATTTGTCTTATATTTTGGTTTTATGATTATTATGAATTTGTGCATTTTATGTGCTGTAATGAGAATTGTTCTTTTATGGATATGTTTTTATCTGAATAATTGAAATTGCTTATGTTACCTACATTTACATGGTCAATGGCACAGAACTTTTAGACATATAATTGACACATTCTTTGCTGTCATTGACCAAGGAATGCAGAAGCTAAATTAGTCACCTTAACTTATGCTGAATGCAGCTGTAACTTAACAAGATGCCCAGAAGAGACCAGAACAAGAGTTGACAAAGCCAGTGGATGTGGCTTTTTTGTAGAGCACTCAATCAACAGATTACATGTACATGCACAACAACCAATAGAGAAACACGCCTTTCAACATTCAAGCGCACACACAGACCAACACACTTACATACTTCAAACCACACAGGCAGCAAGACATGTAGAGCAACAGATAAGCTGCAACCAGCAAATACACAGACATCCATGAGCACAATCAAACATATGCAGACACACAGCCAGTCTCTAGCAACACATACTGTCAGACAACACACAAACAGTCAAAGACAGACAAAGGTACAGACAGATGAAAGAACCAATGCACAGTTTGATAGAGGTAGGATTCATGTCTCTCTTGTCGGAATAAATCTAAGTTGGAGAGAAAAGTGGGGCAATACAATCCATTCAACCCTTGCCTTTGCTTGTAGAAATCATTTAGATGTGTGATGGAATACTTCAGTTTCCAAGCCCCTCTATTTTTGCAAGCAAATAAATCTATGGTGCCTATGGCAGAGGGAGATGCTACCTAACAATTACTGTGCTTGTTATCCAGGTCCAGCTGGTCTTACTCAAATTACTCTCCTTTCCAATTGATTGTTTATTGGCTAAAGGTGGGCAAACATGTATAACAACAAAAAAGTAGTACCTCACTGATCATAAATCACAGACAGTTGCTTAGGAAAACAGGAAATACAGTTTAGTTGTAGCCTGCTACAGACATAGGGCTCGGAGAGGGCAGTCCATCGCAACAGTGACGGAGTACACTCTCCGCCAAACTGAAGGTCCACCTGCCATATTTAGAGTCGGGCAGACCTTCAGTATGTCGACGGCAGAGACTACTCTGCCTCCGCCGCCGTCATACATCTCTGATGGCCCAATAGAGTTATGGCCGTCTGAGTTTTGCCATTTGTCTTCCCTCTCTATTTAGAGTTGGCAAACAAATGGCAAGTTTTCACTGTCTGTCACTGCCAGTTAGGGTCAGTGAAAACAGCAAAATGAACCCCACACCATGGGATCAAACGTTTTTGAAAAAAAAAAAGTTGTCTTTCAAACTTTCAGTACATTTACAGCTCCTGGAAATGCAAGAGATGTCCACTGGCCGGCAGACATCACTAAATCTGACGGGTGGGCACCTTCACCATGGCAGGAGTAAAGTAAAGTACTTTTTGTTTTGTTTACTTTAAAAAAGTTACCAAAACTTATAGTTGCAGCATGATTCTTTATTATGTTTCTTAGAACATTTCTTCATTTCAAGATACTTTCAAAGGCAATGCATGGAAATGTATTGTCCCAGAGGTAGACCTTTACTGATGCAAGTTGGATAAAAAAAAACAACAAGGGGATTGTAGGAGAACTTAATAATTGTTCACTACGGAAAAACTATGTATGTCAAATCGGAGTTGAAGAAAACTGAATCCATATCTGTAACTTCTGTCATTAAGTAAAGAGCGTGTGGAAGTGCTTTCAATAAAGTTGCAAATGTTCTGTTTTGCTTCTGTGTAAATGGTGTGGCGCCACATCACAGTAGACAAAAAAATGCACTGTTGCATGATTACGTTTTTAGTGCAATCATAATTTTTAATTGTTATGGCAGTCTTACTATAATTTGGAATTCAAGTGAAGTGGTTGAATTTGTGGACAGATTGTTTTGTCCTGTCTATGAAGTACAATTAAGTTAGATATTCTCGTAGATCTAGCACTAAATAGCACAATATGGAACCGTAGAGTGGTGACTAAGAAACACAAACATTTAATGACATGGAAAGGGTTCTTAATGTTTACTACATATTTCCTGCAGGAGCGGTATAAAAAGGAATAGTAAATTATTATCAAATTATTTTTATACTGAAACATGAAAACAGCCTTGAAAAAGCAAGGGCAAAGCTTTATACATACACTGTAGTACTCATGGTATGAACAGAAATGACAGATAATAAAGAACGAGCAGAATTGTTTCAAACGGACCTGTATAAAGATATATGGGAATTTTAGTACTGTAAAACCTGAAACAATGTCCGATCCAGATATCATTCAAGAAATAAATGGGCAGCCTAGATGGGATGAACAGCCGTTTCTGGATATCACATTCTATGTTTCAATTGATAATTGCAAGCACTTCCAAACCCGTAATAAAAATGTGTTTACTTGGTTTACATGGAAAGAATTAAAATGTAAAATATACGTTGGAGTTGAATTTAGCAGACCTGAATCCTTAAAAATAAACAAGCAGTAAAAATACCATACAATTTGTGTTTTGCTGCTTCGGAGGGAATGGAATGCTTTTTGAATTTTTTAATAAGGCAGATGAAAAAAATATACATTCTTTCCTTTTTTTCTGTTTTGGGCTATCAAACTTTAGTTAGCCTGTGTTCAACCTTCACTTTGCAAAGAACTGGTATAATCTTTCTAATGAGGCAAGGACATCAGACGAGCGGCCTTGAAACTCATGACTTGCTGCCATCAAGCAAAAGCAATTAGTGGCATCAAAAAGTCTTTCAAAGGGAATATGTGTCTTCAAAAATGTTTCTATCAAAAATAATTTTATTTTTACCAGAGTGACTGATGAAAACTTCAAATAGAACATAATTGCTGTGCAACGACTAATCTCCATTCGTGAAACACGGTACTTGTTTACCACTCTCACGCTACCACTGATTAAACCAATAATTCCACATGGTGCGAGTCCATCTTTTTTATCCGCCTTAATAAGTCTTTGCATGAAAAATGCTGCAAGCAGCATTCATTAACGCTAAACATAAAAGATGCAAACCAGGTAGAAAAGATGAGAGGATCTGCCATAACCCTGTACCAGAGCCCTGGAGATCAATGCACTGATTATTGTTGAACAAACCTGTTAATGGTCTTTCTCCACCATTTTCAGAGGGGATATAGTCAAGGTCAGGGTGGATTAGGAGACCCGCATTGTACCCCCTTCGGAAGGCTTCTATCATTCTTGATTCCAACGTGTCAAAGACTTTCTTTTTGGTGACATGAAGAATTCCCAAGTTGGCAAACCTACAAAGAGAAAAAAACTAGGTAAGAGCAGTTCTGAGCTGTTCAGTTTGCACATGAAATGATCCTGCACATTCCAGTGACACTCTTCCTTTCCAGCATGTGCATACTGAGGAACTAACCAAAAACGTGATGGAACAGAGATTATTTACTTCAAAGTATCTTGGGGACCAATTCACAAGATATTTCGAACTTCTAAATAATACCTAGCTGTGAAAATAGTGCACTTGATGCCCTCGAATGACAGATCCTGAATCACGAAATCCGGGTCTACGGATACTCATGGGTGCAGATTACATTTAGACTGTGGGCAAAAACATGCACCCTGAGTGAGTACCAGTGTCTGGGATTCATTCAAGCGTTCTGCCCATCACTTTTGTATTTTTATATTCTTAATAATTTCTGTCAGACACACTCTGGATGCCCCCAGCACAAAGATTCACACAACTCACTAAACTCGCACTTTCCCAAAAGTAAGCCACAGAAAACAATACCAATACACAGTTAAAATCTGGAAAATCATATGTTCGTGTGAATCTATGCATGGGTTATTCTGTGCACCAAGTTGGAGGGTTATGTCACATGCACAAACTGCTACTCCATGTACAGAACCACACATGCAGAAGGCAGATTTATCACCTCTTTTTCCAAATCTGTAAGTAAAATAAAAACAAACTTAGATTATATGTGAATACGGGGTGTGTGTATTTATTTGTACGCAGTGAGGTGGTCTTATGCAAAAGTTATTTCCCACCTCCACCATCATTCTACTGGCTTTCGGTACCATCATCACATCCCCGTTTTCATAGATGAAGGTATAAAACCCTTAGGCCTAGAATTCCGGCAACTGTTTTTTTGGGACGTTTAAATGCTGCTCTCCTAAGAAGAATAAAATGGAAGTCAATAATTTGGTGGGAGGAAGTTAGAGCAATCCTTACGAACCATGGTTAATGCTCTTCAACTCTGAGATCAAACTGCAAGGCAGACCAACCAATGCACATTGTAAGAATCCCATTCTGGGCACAGGGAGTGGAGGCAGGCATTCGGGGAGAAAATATGCGAAAAGAAAGGATTTCTGATAGTTTAAGATTACTTCTGGAGCTCCAAATCTTAAATCCTACTGTAGCCCATATATGTGGAGTGGCAGGCATTTTACTGGACTTTTCTGGTCACAAATGCGGGAGAGTATCATAAAATGCCTGGCATTATTTCACTCTGCTCAAACGACTAAAATAAAACAAATATATTCACCATGGGTAGCCCGGAAATGCAATTGGAGCTCTAGCTGCAAGAGCATCCCTTCTGGGCGTATGCCCATCTACCTCTCAGCAACATGTGGCACACATGAAACTACTGTCTTTTAACAAGCATTTGCAATGCAATAGGTCTCGCAGTTGTGAGAGTTTGAGCTATTGGCATTGTAAATGGCAATGCCTTTTATTTACGTGTTGGTTTTTAAAACATAAGTAAAGGCATTGTCATTTACAATGCCAATAGCTTAAACTCTGCAAATGCGAGACCTATTGCATTGCAAATGCTTGTTTGGAGGGGAAGTGCTGGGAACAGGCACCCTCGGAATGCCTGTGCACCATGGCTCGTCTGCTTCATGGCTGTTGTGAAGACTTTTCTTATCTGCTTGTTTATTTAACAAGCAGATAAGAAAATTCTTCAGGAGGGCTGTGAAGCACAAAGAGATAAAAAAACGCTTGCGATATGTTTTCATTCAGCCACTTGTTAGAATTGGCTTAGGTCGTGATTAATGTTTTTCCGTGCTTTTGGTTTGCAGGCTGTCACATGGCCTGAGTGAAAACAGATGTGCTTGTCACGATGGGCGGCATCACAAAACTGCAAGGGCGTCAACAAAAGTGACAGCCAGCAAACCAAAAGCACGGAAAAAACATTAATCATGACTTAAGCCAATTGCAAACGATCGAGACACAGGGGCGTGGATTAAAGTCCCCTTCTTCATACTCTTTACTATAGCTCTCGCAGGCGAAGAGCGCATGCGCGCTCCAAACGCCAGGCCGAGACCTAAAAATGATTATACAATGTAACATCATTTGTTTATCTGACACAAAAAGGCAGGAGACACCTGGTTAGTGTGTTTCTATGCATTTTCATCTAGATTTACTGTCTCAAGTTATATTTTTAAGCATCCAGTGTTGTAAAAGCTAAAGTATATTAGCATATTTACTATGAAGTGCTAAAAGAAAGCATCAATTTAGAAATTAGTTTGGTGTGTGTTTAACCTGGTCTCAATGTTATGTAACATTTGCATCCAGACTGCTTTTATTTACCACCACTGACACAATGAGTAGAGCTTGAGAAAATATCATCAGCTGGCCCCCCAAAAAAGCCTTATCAATTCTGTATGTGCAATCTGATGTGTGTCCCGCTATGTCAAACAGTGAGCATTGAAAAAAAGTAAGACACTGAGGTCAACTGGCCGGAGTTTCAAAGACATAAAAGATGCTACTGTCTGACTATCTGTGAAATTCATGTTATGGTGTGTAGGTAGGGCAAGACTGATCATTGGCAGGGCAGCGGATGCCACAGTGAAAGAGACATGAATGAAAGCCTGTCTAGATGCCAGTGACCAAACAGGCATTTAACCTTCCAGGGCATTCAATGAGAGGGAAAGACCCCTTTAGCAGCCCACAGGTTCTTTCAAGAAGAGTTTAAGCACAGCTCAAAAACTGATTATCAGAATCACTGCTGTTTACAGGTGAAAGCTAATTCAAAGTCGGTGTTAGTGGAACAAACATATTACCCGTTTGTGGCCAGTCATTTTGTTTTCCCTAGACAGATCTATTAGATGTTTGTGTCAGGCTTTGTAGAAAAAGAAAAGGGATCTTAATTTCACCAAAGATGTGGTGTGTGCAAGCCAGGGCCGGACTGGCCATAGCAGGCATCGGGCGTTTTCCCGGGAGGCTGGAAGGGTGGGGCCGGTTTTACAGCAGTGGGGGCTAGTTTTGCAGCGGTGCTGCAATATCGGCCCCCCAGTGCCAAAAGCAGCAGTGCTTCACACTTGCACCCCCTCGCCCCCTTCCCGGGGCTGGTTCTACAAAATTGCCAGGGTTGCTTTGGGTCCCCAGTCCGGCCCTGGTGCAAGCACTGGTGGAGGTAAATCGCTCGGACGTGCTACTAGGTGATGAGACCATTGATGGTGAAACGGAAGTCTGAAATAGGACATGATCGGCACGTGCATGGTCATTGTTTAGACCTCAATTCTTATTCTCCCTTGAGCGTTGTGCACTGCAGGAGCTTGATGTTTTCTTTTGTTTAACTTCTGGAATCTCACGTTTGTTTTTTTGCAGCTGACAGTTACTATACTTTTTGGATCCAGTCAAAGTGTTTGTGAGATGGAAACCAAGTAAGGAGTTTCTACCTGGTTCCTGGGACTCTGACTGGAGTTGTTGTTGGGTTAAAGTTCCATCTGGGATTATTACTTTGAATGCATTTTTTCAATTGGGATATTGTCTTGGAACCCATCCTTCGCCTTTAAGGAGCCTGCAGCAAAGAATCCGTATTCGGGAACTTTGTGTGTATTGAGAACTAAATTGACACAAAATAATTTTGTGTGACTGCGAGGCTAACCACAATATTTCTGTAGAGTTTCTTTATTTTGCAGGTTTCAACTGAGTTAAATTGTGCATATTCAGAATCTAAATAATGTGGTATTCAAGGTTCTTACTTTTCTAGAAATTGGAAATAATGTATAATCTTATGGAGTACTGCAGATTAAAATATATGTTGAAATCAGCAGGAAAAACCCTAGAGCAAACCGAGGATTGCCGTACAACATTACGCATCATTTCTTCACGGGATTAAGGGCATACAATATAATTGTATTTGATGTAAGACAGTTTCGTCTGTAGCTGACTAAGCCTTTTGCACGTAGGAAGTTCCAGTGAGGAGTGTGGGAGCCTAGAGTGATGTCTCAAGCATTCCCCACAAACGATACCTTGATCCAGTGCTCTTTGTTCACTCTCATCCAATTCCCCTTTTCCCCACCAGTGAGTGCATGCTTTTCTGTATAAATCCTATTGAGAGCATTCAGACAGTGCTGAAACGTAGATTTAGCTGCCTGGTATGACGTGTACATTTGTGGTGTTTTTTGGATGTATGTGGGGTGTATTTGAAATATGTGGTTTTGTGTAGAATTATGTGTTGTGTTTTGTAAATGTGTGGAGTTGAATTGTGCGGCATTGAGTGTAATTATGCATATTGGATTTATGTGTTATGGTATGGAGTGCATTTATGGTATGTGGCATAGAGTGCATTTATGTGGGGTGTATGATCCTATGTGTATCCTATGATGGGCAGGATAGAGACGTCTATAAACAAGCTTTGCTTGAGTACAAAAAGGCTGTACAGGTGGAAAAAACCTGCTATTTTACTACAGCCATACTAACTGTGAAAAATTCCTCAAGGGAACTTTTTTCTACTGTAAAAAAGCTGGCTAAATGTTCTGAGGTGACGGAATCACCAAAAAATCAGTCTTTTTGTAACTCTTTGGCTACATTTTTTCAAGATAAAGTTAAGGCAGTATATAGTGGCTTTGCCAGGCCTCCTGTTCTGGGGACTACGCTCTTGCCTGGGACGTTAGCTGTATCTACTGTGGACAGTGAAATCCCTTTAGTCCTCCCAGATATCAGTGATCTCCCTGAATTATCCTCCTTTCCTTCTCTGACCACTCAGGAGACCATTAACCTTCTCCGGTCCACCAAATCTGGTTCCCCAATGGACCCATGCCCGCCAAAAATTTTCCATCTCTTACCAGAACTATTCGCCTTGCATTTGTCTCCTATTTTCAACAAAATGTTTTCTGCTGGTGTGTTTCCCACCAGCTGGAAACTGGCGTCTGTTCTCCCCCCTTCTTAAGAAGCCAAACCTGGATGGGGCCGATCCTAATAACTATCGCCCAATTTCCAGACTCCCTCTGCCTGCAAAGACGGTGGAAAAATCCATGAACGGTGTCATATCAGGATATATTGAGAAGCACGCTTTCCGGGATGCTACTCAGTTCGGTTTTAGAAAGCATCATAGTACCGAATTGGCCCTAATCACAGCGTCCGAACTGATAAGACAGACAGTTGATGAAGGAGGCAACGCAGCACTTGTGCTCCTTGACCTTTCTGCCGCATTTGATACGGTGAACCATCAAAAACTACTGGAAGTCGTGAGGGGGATTGGCATCACAGGGAAAGCGTTTGCTTTACTTAAATCGTTCCTGTCTGGAAGGGAACAGTTTGTGGCGCTTGATGAGTTTAAGTCGCCGAACTTTACATTGCCATTCGGAGTGCCACAGGGCTCGTCCTTGAGCCCAACTCTTTTTAATATTTATGTTGCACCGCTGGCTAGGCTTATTAGGGATCTGGGCTTCTCGGCTATTTCCTACGCCAATGACACCCAGATTGTAGTCTCAGTGACAGGTTCGCCTGCTGACACTGCTGCACAGTTTTACACCTGTCTTCATCAGGTCGGGGACTGGATGGCCACCAATTGTTTGAAATTGAACTCTAGTAAAACCGAGGTCTTACTGTTTGGTGGTCATACTAATTTCTGGTCACCTGCTTTGTGGCCTTCGGAGTTTGGTTCCTTACCGACTCCTACGAATAAGGTAAAAAACTTGGGAGTCACGTTTGACTCTAAGCTGTCTTTCGAAGGCCACGTCAACCAGGTCACATCTCTTTCTTTCTATACACTAAAGCTTCTGAGAAGGATTCTTCCATTCATTCCAGCTGAATTGAGGAAGTTAGTGGTTTCGACTCTTGTTCTATCTAGAGCCGACTACTGTAATGGTTTATTCATCAACCTTCGGAAGAAGTGTTTGACCAAGCTGCAGATTGTGCAAAACGCTGCTGCACGTCTACTGTTGAACATCCCAAGGTATAAATCTGTCTCACCGTTGCTCAAAGAATTACACTGGTTGCCAGTGAAGAGACGGATTGTGTTTAAGGCTCTTTGCATTGCTTTTAAGGCCATACATGATATAGGGCCCGCCTTTTTTAAGCAGAATCTACAGCATTATATTCCTGCTCGCCATCTTCGTTCATCCTATGCCCATAATTTGATAGTCCCCAAGTTCAAAAAACGTTCTTGGGGTGGAAGGAGTTTTTTGGTCGGTACGACCAGACTGTGGAACTCTCTTCCACTAAGACTAAAAGAAGAAACTCACTTGCTGGCTTTCAGGAAGGCGTTGAAGACATGGCTGTTTAATCTTTGATGTGGTTTTCCGAATCTGTCCAGTTGGTCTTGTCTGATGAGCTAGCGCCTTGACACTTTCGGGTGAATGTTTTGCGCTTTATAAATTTCTTTTTCATTTAATTTAATTTAATTTCATTTATGTTGTATTGAGTAAAGTGTAATTATATGTAGTGTAATTATGTGGAGTTGAGTGGTATTATGTGGAGTGTAATTATGTTGTGTGGTGCAGAAGAGTGTGGCATTGAATCGTGCTGTGTGGTATTATGTGGCATGGTGTGGAATAGTATGTTATGGTGTGGAATTATGTGGCATGTTGCAAAGTTGATTTTCTTTTGTAGAGTGTAATTATGTGTTTTGGAATTCGAGTGGATATATGTGCAGTGTAGATATGTTGCGTGAAATGTAGGTTGAAGTGTAATTATGTGTAGTGAAATTATATGGAGTTGAATTGTGTTGTGTGGACTGTAATTATATGGTTTGGAGTGGAATGGAAATATATGTAGTTTATGTTATTGACAACAGCTGAAGTTTTTTTGCTTTTTAAATAAAATGTGCAAACTTTGCAACTGTACTTTTTTCAAAAATAATTATTTTGTTAAGTCACTCTTATCTATTCAGTAGGCGCTGCAGACACAAAGGACTTCTACAACTTAAAATAATAAAATGTGATAAAAACAATTCATGACTAAACAAATCATAAATGTGCTGCAATGTTTGCGTTTTTACTGTCAATACCTGTCTAGGTTACATAATAACGACATCAAATAAATGTTCAACAAGTAACCACTTGATTTCAATTTGTTAAACACAAATGTCTGAATTGAATAATTGAAGGTATTTTTCTTTAATATAAATCAACACCCGATGAACATGTTTTAATTATTCATCTTCTGATAGGTAAGTAAAAGAGCATTGAGTGAAGCCAAACACTTAAAATTTCTGCCGATCCTGAGCCAAAATAATACCTTTAATAGGCCAACATTCAGTACACTCAGGGGCATATGTACAAGGACTGGCGATAACTATCGATAACGCTAGTTGGCGGCAGTTTTTTTTATCGCAGCTGAAAACTATCGCCATGTTAGCGGCGTATTTACAAGCCGTCGCTACATGGCGATAGTATCAGGGATCGGCGGTGAAAACTGCCGCTAACATTAGCGCGATGGTGATAGGAATTCCGGCGTTAGAGGGCGAAAACTACCGATAGGCCCATTGGCGGCAAAAAAACTCACGTTAGTCAGCCCAACGTGAGTTTTTTTTGCCTCTAATGCAAAAAATAGCCTATCTGCAACATCCAATAGAAAATAGGCATAAAAACCAATAAAATGCAGAATGTAGCAGCCAGGGCCAAGTGCAGCACACATCAACAACCCCTGCATGCCACCCAACAACCAGGATGACCAGGATGAGAGCCTGGATGCCTCGCTGGACCTGCATCTGGAGCCTGGATGCCTCGCTGGACCTGCATCTGGAGCCTGGATGCCTCGCTGGACCAGCGTCTGGAGCCTGGATGCCTCGCTGGACCTGCGTCTGGAGCCTGGATGCCTCGCTGGACCTGCGTCTGGAGCCTGGATGCCTCGCTGGACCTGCATCTGGAGCCTGGATGCCTCGCTGGACCTGCGTCTGGAGCCTGGATGCCTCGCTGGACCAGCGTCTGGAGCCTGGATGCCTCGCTGGACCAGCGTCTGGAGCCTGGATGCCTCGCTGGACCTGCGTCTGGAGCCTGGAGTGGGATGTGGAGGAGCTGTGGAGTCGATGAGCCGTGGCGGTAGACATTGAGGCGCGGCGATCACCCGTACCTGGTGGTGAAGTCTAGTCGGTCGCATGGAGACACGTTGCTGACCTGTGTGAGAAGACCGCCTTGCGCCCCTTGGAGCTGTGAATGGTAGAGGCGCTCCTGCGCACCAACGTAGGGAGGTCTGCATCGCATACTACGATCCACCACTACACCGGGGTGCACAGAGAGGATTACCAATGGGGGGCGGCACCTCTCTGCATCACAGGCCGGATGACGTTGCGCTGGCCGGACGCTGTGGAGGGTGGGGCCCCTGAGCTGCGCCAAACGTGTGTTGCGGGAGCGCTGCAAGTTCACGCCTAAAGGGGCCCTGCTGCATCAACTGCATCGGGAGGTTCACCTGCGGACTTGGCGGCGACTGCTGTACCCACGCTTGTGAAATCCCACCTGGATGAGGCTCCTGCTGGGTGAGTCACAGATTTGGAGAGAGATTAGCGGATTGCGCCACGGTGTCAATGTCCAGGTAAGGAGAAGGTGGGACACGTAGCGGAGGAGGCCCGGGGGTCGAGTCGCCCAGGTCTAGCACCAGTAGATGACACACCCCCAGTGTCGGCTCATCCGCTATGGCGGAAGAGCGTCGCCTCACTGCTTCCAAGCAGTGCAAGAAGAGGAACAATCATCACATGATGATAACTTCCTGAAGTTATGGTGCCATGTTTCTGTTGCGGGCTGGAGTGTGGGTAGGACTGCTCCACTCACGGAGCAGGGCAGGGGCGGAGTGGCATGCCCACTCAAGTACGAGGTGACTGTTTGGTCGGCCCGCTCATGCCGCACAAAGCAGTCATGCGCACTGTCCTGTTTGCAATGCAGGCTGCATTACAGCCTGCATGGAGAACATGCCCACACCTCCACCCCCTGGCTGAACGCCTCGTCCCGGCGCCAATGATTGGCTTAGGGGAGGGAGCCTCGCTGCCTACTTCCTGTTCCTGGAAGCAGACTCAGGCGAGCAGGAGCAACGAAGACACGGGACCCGGCCTGGAGGTAAGATTTCTCTCATGTAAATATTTACAACACCCGCGTCCACGCCCAATCCAGTGTTCTTTCTGGCGTTTCCCACCTCCCAGGTGTCCAGTCCCACCCTCAGCACTTATCAATGGCGGCCGCTGTGCGGCCATGCGCATCGGGCGTACCACTGGTGTGCCAAATGTATATATTGAGTTACGACGCATACCATCCTATTGCATTCCATTACAATGCATAGTAATACTAGGCATATTGCAACAGTAGGGAAGGTGTTGGATTGCGGAGATGTAAACATTACTATTCCCACTTCAGTGAGTGCAACCCTAAAACTGACCCTTGCACCCCAAAGCAAACCCTGAACCCTAAAATTCATCTTTGAGCCCCCAAAACACACCCTAAAAATCATATTTGACCCAAATGCACACCCCAAATTTCAAATATTACCCCATAATACACCCCACATTTCATCTCCGAAACCCGAAACCCATACCCACCCTAAAAATTAAAAATACCCCATTACTGACCTCACAATGCGTTGTAATGGAATGCGATGTAAAGGCACCTGTGTTGTTGGATTTGCGCTGTAAAGGCATTTACGATGTAATGCCTGCGTTGTAATGGACGTCTCCGTCTGCGTCCGTCTGCCCCTGGACTGCGCTCAGCACCAAGGAGCCTTCCTCTCGGACACTCCACCCCTACGGCGCCAGCACCCTCCTCGCCATCAACCCTGGACGTCACATCACCTGCCAGGACCAACATCTGCTCCGGACCGGACATCACCATCACTGACTGCTACTAAATCACCCGCAAGGACCACCCCGACCGTCCAGGAGGAGGCCTTGCCATCACCTACAGAAGCACACTCCGACTGACCACGCACTCTAATGACCCAACGGTGACCATGGAACACCTTAACTTCCAGATCAGGACCAACCCCAACTCCATCCTCTGCGACACCCTTATCTGCAGGCCCGGGGGGGCCATGGACACCCATTCTCAAATACCATGGTAGACCTCATTGCACACCAGGCTCTCCCATCCACCGACGACATTCTACTCGGCGAACTCAAGTTCCACCTGGACAACCCCAGTGACCAGAACACCACCCCCTCCTGGGGTAGCTCCCCAACATCAGACTCAAGCAGCTAGTCACCGCAGCAAGCAACATAGCAGGACACACGGTCGAGCATGTCTCCTCCGCCAGCGGGACCTTCAACTACAGCCACACCACCGGACTCTCCTGGACCGACCATCATTGTATACATCACGTCTTCACCATGCCCACCGTACACAACCGCCATCATCGCCCCCTCGCAGCTGGATCAAGGCCACCAAAGTACGTCTTGTCAACTCCCTCAGCACCACCACTCCGCCAACGCTTACAGACGATGACACCGCAGCGCGCAACCACCACCGATGGATCTCCAACTGCGCCGACACCCGGGGACCCCCCCAAGAACGGCACTGCGTCAGTACCTTACGCCTGCATGATGGCAGGCGTAAGGGCGACGCAGTGCCACAGGGATAGGCTGGCCCCATGCATTGCTGGAGTTGCGTCATGGTTGTGACACGACTGCAGCAATGCGTGACTTTAGCGCAGACAGATACGTCAGGATTCCAGACGTATCTGTCATTACTTGCGTCATGGAGCGCTGTCCAGTGAATACAGCGCATCCGTGTTGTCGCAAGAAGGGGGTAGTGAAAAGTGTTGCAACGCTGTCTTGTCGCACGCAACACTTTTCATGAGTGAGGCCCAGGAATGCGCACTCTTATTGATGGTGCGCAGTCCTGCCCTGTAGTTTTGTCGCAGGGCAGCGCAGCAACATTGCTTGCAGCGCAGTCCATCACCTAAACCTGCTGAAATGAGGCCCCAAGTGTTATCTCCATTTTTAAGACCAGCTATTTTCTGGTCTTAAAAACTGCCTCTAACTGCAGTTAGAGGCAGTTTTTTAGGTCCTCCAAACTTAAAGAATTCCCTTGTAAATATCGCGAAGTGGGGTTAGCGACTGTTTTTGCACGGGAACGCCTCCCTTGCATGTCATCATCGCTAACAGAAGTGGCAATCTTTATAATGGACGTTTTCGCCGGAAAACTGCCGCTAACAGAGGTTAGCGACAGCTTGTACATATGGCAATAAAAATATCGCCGCAAAACCGATGGAAAAGTGCCGCTGACGCGGCGTTAACTCCTTGTACATATGCCCCTCAGAGTTTTGAAGATGTCGAATATTTACATAACCCATATTACTTTTGTTTTGCGAAAGCAAATTAAACATTTTCCACTGGCTGCTTCCACAAAATAAGTACTGTAACCCGCCTCCCAATAACAAAAAAAGATCACAACTTGAGGAACAACAAACACCCCCTCACCCCCACCCTGCCGGCATCAATGCGGCCCTGGGTAAAACCACAGACCATACCTTTTGGCCCACCCAAGGGAAAATGTTTGAGCATGTTGAAGTAGCGACCCTCTACTGCAACCATAGTGCGGTCTGGGAATTGGGCTGCTTTGAAGAAAACTGTTGAAGGCCCAGATTAAGAGGATGGCCAAGGGAGAGTGAAGAACATCCTTCAACTACACTGCAGGAAATCTCAGTTGCATTGTAGATCACTATGCTAATAGGAGGGTTTTAAGCTGTGATCACGTGAACTTCCTTCCTACGTGACGGGCAAACTAATAAAAACACGGAACGATACCTCCTAGCTGAACCAGCTTCGATGTACACAGTCGCCGTTTTCAAAATATAAAGGATCATTAATTACCTCGTGCAGCTAACTCGATGAAAATGCAATTATTAAACATTTCATAAATGTCATAAATGTAACGGAGCGCAGCTTTACTGTGGGCTGAAGGAGCTTTGTCACAGCGAGCCCATTTTGCATCTTTAAAAACAAATGAACATGTCAGAAAATGTACATTTTGTTTCTTGCAGGTAGAAGCTAACTGAGGCTGGCTAAGTCATGAATTTCTCACTCCTACTCGGGAACGCTGCTTGTGCCAGCACAGCAGGCGTCTCTGACAAACTCGATAAATACTTAGTATGTTTGAAGGGCGCGCAGGTTGTGTGAAGTAATGTATTTAGGTGCGTGATTAACTGCTAGGAATACAAAGCGTTGTATAAGGCACAGCATTCAAAACCATTATTTTACATTTTAAACACAACTGAAGAGGAAAGTGCAGACCCAAAATGAACGTGCCGCGCTGGGTACATTAAAAAACACAAGCAGCTGAAGAGGAGTGGTCGGGGCAGGCACAGGGAGACAAGGGGGAGTGGTGCAGGGGAGACAAGGAGGCACTGCAGCTACCGCCCTGCGTGCCGCTGCTCGCTCCGGCGGCAAAACGCCGTGGGAGTGAACCTTTTCAGAAGAGGTGGGACAAGCACCCACCTTTAGCCATTTGCAGGCTACGATTAGAAAATGACACATGCAAAAGCCAACCCAATGCGTGGGGGGAGTCAGATCCACATAGAGTAGTTACAAGAAACCTCGCAGAGCAGCACATGCGCGCTGCGCTAGGCTCGACCTAAAAAAAGGCATGAGTTCCGTGGGTGCAGGCAAACCTCACTGCACTGATAGCTTTTTTACACATTTCTGTGGCTTTGTTCAGTGACTTTGGCCCAGCCTACCCCATATCTGTTAAATATCTTCCCTGAATTGCATGCTAGGGTTTCTATTTACAGCCTCAGGCCCCACACTTGCTGATGGCAAATATAAAGTCAATGTTTCATCATGTAAGAGGACATCTTCGCTGTCCACATGCCTTATGTATGCTGTGCTGAAGCTGGGGTAGATATTTCCAGGGAGATACTACAGGTGGAAAACATCCATTACAATGGAGGCATTAAAACGCAATGCCTTTACAACGTGGTCAATAGACTGCAGGATCCATTACAACGCATCAAGCAAACGCAAGGAGATGATGGACGGAGCGCTGAAACTTTTCAGACACTCACCCCCAGTCACAGATCTGGGTTGAATCCATCATCGTTCTTTAGCACACTTCGCCGCCCCAGTTCAGACACAGCTATATGCAAATCAGTCTTGACCCTGTGCCTCATGGGAACAGTCCAGCCCGAACTGCCAAGCCATGTCTTCCCTGGACCGGAAACAAGCATCCTGGGACCGGTTTCGGGCTAACAGCCCTCATCAGCCAGGCTAGCTTAAATCCAGTGGCAAAGTGAGCAAGGGACCCACGTCTGGGCTTACCCTGCCAACTTAGGGCAAACAGAGCAAACACAAGGAGATGATGGACGGAGCGCTGAAACTTTTCAGACACTCACCCCCCAGTCACAGATCTGGGTTGAATCCATCATCTTTCTTTAGCTCACTTCGCCACCCCAGTTCAGACACAGCTATATGCAAATCAGTCTTGACCCTGTGCCTCATGGGAACAGTCCAGCCCGAACTGCCAAACCATGTCTTCCCTGGACCGGAAACAAGCATCCTGGGACCGGTTTCGGGCTAACAGCCCTCATCAGCCAGGCTAGCTTGAATCCAGTGGCAAAGTGAGCAATGGCATGCGTTGTAATGGAAGCTGCGTTGCAATGACCGCATTGTAATGGTATTCGTTGTAATAGTTTTCATTGTAATGTCATACATTAACTACAGGTGATACAAACTAAGGCATTGAGGAGTGCATTTATTCTGAGGAAAAGGTGTCATGCGCCCTTTTGTAGAATGGCGGGAAACGTTGACCTCCGATCAATCTAACTTAGTTTGGCTCTCTGTGCAGTGCCAGGAACAGGAAATTTCATTGGATTCAGACGGCCACAAACATTGGTCATTCCACAATTATTTTCACACAAGCATCCAAGCATCCTGGGACCGGTTTCGGACTAACAGCCCTCATCAGCCAGGCTAGCTTGAATCCAGTGGCAAAGTGAGCAATGGCATGCGTTGTAATAGAAGCTGCGTTGCATTGACCGCATTGTAAAGGTATTCGTTGTAATAGTTTTCATTGTAATGTCATACATTCACTACAGGTGATACAAAATAAGGCATTGAGGAGTGCATTTATTCTGAGGAAAAGGTGTCATGCGCCCTTTTGTAGAATGGCGGAAAACGTTGACCTCTGATCAATCTAACTTAGTTTGGCTCTCTGTGCAGTGGCAGGAACAGGACATTTCATTGGATTCACACAGCCACAAAGATTGGTCATTCCACAATTATTTTCACACAAGCATCCAAGCATCCTGTGACCGGTTTCGGACAAACAGCCCTCATCAGCCAGGCTAGCTTGAATCCAGTGGCAAAGTGAGCAATGGCATGCGTTGTAATGGAAGCTGCGTTGCATTGACCGCATTGTAAAGGTATTCGTAGTAATAGTTTTAATTGTAATGTCATACATTCACTACAGGTGATACAAAATAAGGCATTGAGGAGTGCATTTATTCTGAGGAAAAGGTGTCATGTGCCCTTTTGTAGAATGGCGGGAAACGTTGACCTCCGATCAATCTAACTTAGTTTGGCTCTCTGTGCAGTGGCAGGAACAGGAAATTTCATTGGATTCAGACAGCCACAAAGATTGGTCATTCCACAATTATTTTCACACTTGTTATTTAGGAGCTCGGGAAACGTGCGTTTGCACATTTTGCTTCCATACAAAACTTGCCTCCAGTCATAATAATTTGCAGGTAACACCTCCTTTGGACTTACTTTGGAGAATGTTCACTTGATTTTAGGCAGGGTGGGTAACTGTTTCTACATTCTCCTAAATGTTCTGGAAGGTAATCTGGTGCACAAGATCACACAGTGCAAACAAGTGAAAGTTGAAATTAGAATTTGAGTAGCTTAATTCTACAGTCAACAACTAAATAGTAGTGCACGTCGTTGGCAGCAGTGCTGTGTCTCTTAACTTTAACATTCTTAATTATTGCAAGCATGTCTGCTATGTTTATGACACAGTGCACTCTCTTTTATACTTGCTTGCTTTTCTTTCATTTATCTTACATATGCTTACCAAAAAGGTGATAAAAAATATTGTGCCATCAACACAGATGCGATAAAGCAGTAGACCTATGTAAAGGGAGTCCCAGTAATGCAGGCGGGATCAAAAGACGACACGAAACTATATAATAAAATCCATGCTTGTTATTTCATTGTAGCTGTCTAATTTTCCACTACCCAAGCTCTGTCACCACTTCTAAACGTATTCATCCAAAGTCATGTTGTTCTTATGTACCGCAAGATGTTGCTATGCACAATGATTCTGTTAGAAATGCTACTAACTCAAATAAGTACTCTAGTACAGGAAAACACCCATGCAAACACTGAAGGGCGTGACGGGCAGATGAAATCTAGGGAGAAGCTGATCAACTATGCACATTCTCGAGGGCGAGTGGCCAACAACATGGCCGGGTAGCTGCGTTGTTCGTGAGCTCCGCTGGCCCCGAGCTAAATCCTGCCGTAATCCTGACCCTCGACGCCCCTAAAACAGCACAACAGTAACCGGGAGGTGAAGGCAGCTAGAGGAGTACCCGGCAAGGTGTCACGGGGTGATTTTCGCCGAGATCCAAGACCTTCCAGCGCGGCACCCGGAGCGCGACTTCCCAAGATGGCGGCCAGCCGGGAGTAACTGAGGGGAAATGCCGGCTTGGAGACGCCTTCGCCTGGCGCGGTGGTGGTGAGCCCCGTAGTGAGAGAGTGGGTCGGCTCGGCGCCGCGACACGTCCTCATCCTCCACGGCAGCTGCGGAGACGGAGACCCAGACCCCGCCTCGAGGAACCCTGGCGCTCGCGCGGTGGCGCCAAAACCAACGGTAGGGAGATCGTGAGGGGGAGCCCCCCATCCGAGACAGGGAGCCGCCCATGTCCAGAACGGACATGAGCGAGGCTCACACCTGTCAGCTGGAGACAGGTGGGAGATTCGGAGCGGGGGCGGACAGATCTCTGATTCTCCCGCCCTTGCTAGATTGTGGCTGACACGCAGTGGGTCGGGCGAGGCAGCTCGCTTGAGGCCGCGTGAATTTGGAACCCGTTCGGTGGAGCAGCAATGGGCGACTGGGCCAGAGGTCGGCTCCTGAGGTAGGCCTGCCCCATAGATGTGAAGACCCTGGAGGGGGCGCCCGCTCCTCTGCCTCCGGCGGTGCGCACCTCCATACTTGCAATTTTCCCGGCTGGGCTCGAGGGGGCTGTCGAGCTGCAACCCTGGGGCACGATGTGCTAGGCTGAAGATCGCCGGAGGCAGCCCTATACACCACCCGGTGCCCATCGCGGTGAGATGTGCGGTTGTCGCCTACACGGGGTTGGTTGACACTGCTCAAGAAAAGGACCGCAATAGTGGCAGAGAGGAGTGGCTGGGTACTACACGGGCCCTACTGATGCAGCACCTGTGTGAAGAGACGGCCCGGGATTAGCCCTGCGGAGAGCCCAGTGGGCTGGAGCGCGTGACCGGCTCTTCCAGTCAGAGAGGGTGTTACCAGCTCTTTGGCCTGAAACTTGGAAGAAGTGCCACAACGGAAGAGAACACCGGGTGGCCTCTTTCCATACCAAATTTGCAAGAACTGTAAGGGTGCACCTGGGAGACCCTCCGTGGCCTGGTCGGCGGCGACGCTGTTGTGCCGGGAGCCCCGTGGCGGCCTAGGGGGAGAGATGCAGGGAACCCATCAATAGTGGCAGTGGTGGCCGCAAGAACTGAGAGAATCACACGGCTGCGGCCTGCCAACAGATTGGCTAAAATGGCGAGAGATAAGGAGCCTAAAACATCGAAACAGGGGAAGTTGGACCGATTTACCAAGGTACTTCCTGCACCCGGGGGAGCAGAGGGAGGTCCAGCTCCCCTCCCTGATACGACTACGATACTACAGGCAATTCATGCGTCCCGAGAAAGCCTGGAAGGTAAGATGGCAGAGATACGGACTGAGGTTACGTTCCTGCGCCAGGACCTGCCGAAGGTTTCCGAACGAGTTAACGAGGCAGAACAACGCGTCTCAGAATTAGAAGACACCTCGCGATTCACCTGTAAAGAAGTGGCGGGACTCTTGGCCACAGTGAAGGAGGTGGTCTGGAGAGTCGATGATGCCAAAAATAGAGCCCCCAGGAATAATCTGAGATTTATAGGCTTTCCGGAAAACGCGGAACGTTCTGACCCGGGACATTTTCTACTGACATTTCTCAAGGATGCTCTCCCAGACACACGGTTCTCGTCATGCTTTGTCATAGAGAGGGCACACAGGATGCCTAAAGTCCGACCGCCATCAGGAGCTCCCCGTAGGCCACTGATAGCCCGGTTCTTGAATTTTCAAGACAGAGATCTCATACTCAGAGAGATACGCAAGAAGGGGGAGATTAAATATGAAAACACAAGAGTGATGGTGTTTCCAGACTACTCGCGAGATGTACAAAAACTGCGACATACCTTTGATCCCATTAAAGTGAAACTTCGAGCCCTCGGGATCCAGTACATGTTGCTGTTCCCAGCCAAACTTAAAGTTATCTTCCAAGATACTACGCAGTTCTTCCAGACACCGGAGGAGGCATGGTCCTGGATTGAAGAACGGCCTCGGCTGAGGCGTGGGTCGACTTCGGCTGCTGCCCTGCCTATCGACAAAAGACCGAGCCCTAGTCAAGAACGACCCAAGGAAAAGCGGCGGAGACGAGTGCTAAAACACCGGAGTGCTACCATGGCTACGCCGGGGAGGTCCCTGAGGCTTAGAGAACAGAAAGACAACATATCGGACACAGATGATGACACTGCCCAGGAACGCATGTCTCGAACTTCTCGGAGATCAAGCGACAATGGAGACTCTGACCAGTCAGAGAGAACCGAATCTATGGATGCGGACAGTGAACACCCTCTTTTGGAGAGCATTCAACGGTTGGAAGCTTCAGGCCCGAGCCTTTCGGGTGAAAACCCTCAACTGCTGCAGCCTCACAGCAATGGCGAAGAGGAATGATGAAATGGGGCCAGACGCCCACCTAGAGACGCTGTGAGATTCCCGAGGCTTAGCGGACATTTGGGACCTTTGGCCTGATAACGGGAAGTATACAGTGTGTGGTTGTTTTGTTTTATTGTATAGTTGAGTGAATAGGGGAAGAGGGGAGGGTTACAGACCTCTGGGTGGTTTATCCGCGCCAGTGTTGTCATGTTGACGAACTTGGGGGTGGTGGGGGTGCTTACAGAGTGTGGGGAGGGGGGCATATTGGAAACTGTTCAATGTTTTGGGGTATGTTTATTCGGAAGGGGGGGGTAGTTTTGTTCAGTCAGTTTGCATGAATACCAACGCTGAGAGGAGAGGGCAATGTCTGTGCGCTGTTTGGCGACCGGGGTGGGCGTGGAACGCTTTCATGTTTTTTGCACAATGGCTGTGGGCGGTTACACAGTGATGACGTGGAACGTCAATGGGTTAGGGAACAAAATTAAACGTGGTTTAGTATCTAATTACCTTAAAAGACTCAAACCAGATACAATATTATTACAGGAGACACATCTCATGGGTCCGCACAGTTCCTTCCTGGGTAGGGGGCACTACACCACTTTGGCACACGCGGGATTCACCCGAGGTTCGAGGGGAGTCGCAATCCTTATAAAAAAATCACCCCCTTTCCGGGTTTCTCGACGATGGGAGGACCCAGATGGCACATATGTAGCAGTCCAGGGCATCTGGAACCACACAACTTGGTTACTTATTAGTGTCTACGGTCCCCCACGTCTCCAGCAGCGTACGCTGGATAAATTGACGGAACTCCTCTTACAGTCTGGCCCCGCCACACATATCATTGGGGGTGATTTTAACGATGTGAGTGATCCCTCCTTGGATCGTACGCTGACACGACCCGGGTCGCATGACACTACTGCACTGGCTAGGTTCCAGGCGGCCCTTGGGTTAACTGACCTCTGGCGGCGCCACCACCCATCCACACGTGCATACTCATACTTTTCTGGGGCACATAGGGTGTTTTCGAGGCTGGATTATCTCTTCGCCCCAGCTGGCGAGATTGAATTGAGCAGGTAGAGGAGATGGACTATTTGGCCTGGGGTATCTCGGACCACTCACCGCTCTACTTACGGTGGGAGGGAGAAGGGGAGGTCAAGGCACTTCTTGGA
This sequence comes from Calotriton arnoldi, assembly GCA_963921515.1. NCBI lineage: Eukaryota > Metazoa > Chordata > Amphibia > Caudata > Salamandridae > Calotriton > Calotriton arnoldi. The sequence goes on from CAWUFW010002717.1 coordinate 1,326,304, forward strand.
GACTGAATGCCTGGGCCTTGAAAGATGAAACTGTGGCCAAAGAACTCAGGGTGGAAACCGAGCTCTACTTCAAGGAAAATGATGGCTCAGTACAATCGGCCATTATTCTATGGGAAGCTTTCAAGGTGGTGTTACGCGATAGAGCCCAAAATATTATTGCTCATAAAAAAAGGCGGGAAACCCAAGAGATTTTGGCGATAGAACGCAGGCTAGAGGACCTCGAAAGTAGTGGTGCCTCCTTATTGAATGAACATACTCTCCGTCAAATTGACATTACTAAAAGGGAATACCAGGCACTGGTCACCAAAGAGGCGCGGGCGCACCAGCTTGCAGTTCAACACAGACTATATGAGACAGGGGATAGAGCGGGCAAGCTGCTGGCATGGTTGGGCAGGAAGGAACTGGAGTCGAGGTGGGTTATGTCTATTAGGGAGCAAGGCCATACTTACACCGCACCCCAAGATATTGCGGGGGCCTTTGCCCAATATTACTCTGCACTATATGCAGCCCGGACACAAACGAGTGAGGCACAAATAACCCAATACCTTGAAGAGATCGAACTCCCTTGCCTCGCCCAGGGCGAAAGGGACAGGCTTGAGGACGATATCACCCTGGAAGAGGTAACAGAGGCCATTGGTCGACTAAAGTCGGGGAAAACCCCAGGCCCCAATGGGCTCCCGGGGGAATTTTTTAAAGCACACAGTAGCCTACTGGCCCCACACTTACTTAAGATGTTTCAGGCTTCCAAAGACAATGGGACCCTCTCTGCAGACCTTTTAATGGCAACAGTGGTGGTGATACCCAAAGCCGAGAAACCCCCGGATGAGTGTGGGTCCTATCGTCCCATCTCGTTATTAAATATAGAAACCAAGATCCTGGCTACCATCCTCGCGACACGTCTCTTAACTGTTATTTCCTCTCTGATACACGGAGATCAATCCGGCTTTATGCCGAAACACGCCACGCGCTATAACCTGCGACGAGTGGCTAATTGGATGGACGCTGTTCGAGACCGAGATGAGGCCCACCTGCTCCTTTCCCTTGACGCTGAGAAGGCGTTTGATACCATTCATTGGCCTTTTATGAGACACACTCTGGAGAAATTCGGGTTTGGCCTGGGGTTCAGGGACTGGGTGGCGCTGCTATACACTGGGCCCGAAGCTAGGGTTCGGGTTAATGGAGATCTTTCGAGAACCTGGCCAATTCAGAGGGGGACTAGGCAGGGATGCCCCCTTTCCCCCTTACTGTTTGCCCTTATACTGGAACCCTTGGCCTGTGTCATCAGAGCCTATCCCGGGCTGGGTGGTTTCGTAGATGAATCCTGACTGCTGGACGAAGAACGCATATCTTTATATGCGGATGATATTTTATTATATGTGACGAACCCGACGGAGACACTCCCTCAAATTCTACAAATCTTTGAGGACTATGGGCATCACGCGGGATATAGGATCAACTGGAGTAAATCTACCCTATACCCGGTGGGGGAGGTGGTGGAGCCCCAGACCTACCCTAGTTGTTTGCAGTGGTCGACGGAGGGATTTACCTACCTTGGCCTCTATATTACCATGGATGTGACAGCCAGCCTAGCTCATAACATTAGGCGGGTTCTTTTAAACTTCCAGGAGGACGTTAAGAGATGGAGGAGGCTTCCCCTGACGATTATGGGGTGGGCCGCCATGTACAAAATGATTACACTTCCCCAGTTGCTGTACGTGTTGCAAAACACTTACAGTAAAATACCAGAAACGATGTTCAAAAGTATAGACAGTGAATTGCGCTTGCTCCTCTGGGACGGGGCCCATCCACGCATTGCACTCCAAACATTACAGAGAAACCCATATAATGGGGGTTTGGCCCTCCCAGATATTAGGGCGTACTATAGAGCATCCCACCTCATTTTAATCAATGAATGGATCCACGCACCTGGGGACCACCCGACATACAGACTGGAAAGGCTGCAATTCAGAGAACGTACACACCTTCACTATATTTATGGAGGCAAGGGATGTAGCCGACTGTTACAAGCGACCCAAAGGGCACTAGAGGCATGGACAAGTGCCGAGCAGCAAATGAAGTGGGACCAAAAATCTACCAGAGAGACCCCACTGTGGGAGGGAACTAGATTAATCGAGATTGGAAAGCTGAAAAGCTTTAGGCAATGGGACATAATTGGCATCTCTAAAGTAGGGGATGTCCTGGAGAATGGTGTGCTGGCCTCTTTCAGCACGCTCCAAGCCAGATACCAGCTCCATGACACTCAGGCATACGCATACCTCCGTTTGAAGCATGCATGGGCTGCGGAGGGGCGGGATGGGGAGACAATAGCGGAATATGCCCCACTAGAGGGTCGACTCCTGCAGGAGGAGATCCCAGCCAAAGCCATTTCGTTTACCTATAAAACATTACTCAATAACATGCCTGACAAATTAGGTCCACTTCGTGCTAATTGGGAGGGAACCACTGGTGTAATGGATGACCTTGACTGGGAGGCCGCTCTCATGCATCCCCGTGAAGTGGCAATTAAACTAAGGTTGTGTCTCATCCAATACAAAATTCTGCACCAATCGTATTTTGATAGAGCAAGATTGCATAAAATGGGGAGAGCTGTGAGCCCGGATTGTCTTAGATGCCGCACGGAATGCGGAACATTCATACACACCCTTTGGAAATGCAACGGGGTCCAGACTTACTGGGGAAAGATTGTGGGAGAGCTCAATAATATACTGGGATTCCAACTGGAGTTGGAACCAAAGTTTCTCCTCCTGGGAATCCCCACAGACGTGGACATCCCGAGGCGCAAATTTGTATTAGCCAACTTGGGGTTGGTGGTAGCCAAACGGGATATAGCTAAATATTGGGGGGCCCCGCAACTACCTACACTTAATGAATGGAGGACAAGTCTTAACCTGTATATGGTTGCGGAACAAGGGACATACAAGGCTAGGGGTTGCCCTCGGACATTTTGGAAGATATGGGCACCATGGATAAAATACTATGGTCTGGAAGTGGGGGGGAAAGAAGAGGGGAGGGAACTGCTGCCAGACAGATTGGGGGAGGAGCCTTGAAAGCTGTACTGTTGGACCCTACTGTTGGTAACCACGAGCAATGTAAATGCGACCCTGTATCCTTGTGCGCCCAGGTCGTTCGAGCCCAGCTACAGTTTCACCTGCAAAAGACATTTCACTCTTGCAACTGCCCTACAACAATGCTGTGGATTGACATTCATTGTGTATTGTGTATTCATGCTTTGTTTGACGTTTTGTAACAAACAATGTTTGACCCACCTAAGACAATAGTTGTGGGGGATTGTCCCTGAGAAAATAGAATATTGTCAATCGTTGTTTTTGAAGCACAATTTCAATAAGAAAATAGCTGAAAAGCATAGGGGTAAAAGGATGTTCTACAGAACCACGCATTCCCCCTACTGCAGGGTCTGCAGAGTGAGCTCAAAAACCCTTCATCAAAAGTGTTTTCAGAACAAAGTGGTACTAAATGACTAATTTTACAGTGCAACATTTCAAAGTTATTGGCTATAAATGGAGAGCTCTTACAGATGGCTCAAATAATTTAAGTATGGGATTTGAATAGGTCTCCAATAATTACTTAAATTGCATTTTCTACTACTTCTAACACCCGATCCCTTTTATTTATCACATCCTGTCCTTTCCAATTGATTTTGCAGGCAGTAATCTGACTGAGTATCTTCTCGGATTGGACAGGATGGTAAACAGGGTAAGCAAAGCCAACATTTTGAGGGCTTAGGCCGCTGAGCTATCCTTTGGGTTAGCAGACCCTACATCTCTCACAGCAGAACTACTGCTTAGGTTACAGGGGTCTTGCAGGTGCAGGCAGCACACATGACCTCGATCGTACAGGGTCACAAATAAAAAACAGTATTATAGAAATAAAAATCTATTAAAGTACATTATGCAACACATCCACATGAGCCAAAACAGAAGTGTCTCAGGAGCAAGCAGCATTTCATTTAATGTAAACTTTTCTTTCCCCCTAGTTAGCAGCCTGTCATTTCTGAACATACCACTACATTATTCGCAAACATCAACTTTTAATTTTCAGTATATTCACATATTTTGCACTGAAATATCAGTTTGTCATTTTCAGTAAATCCTCTCATACCTCCCCAGCCCACCATCTCCCCTAGATTGTACCCTCCTTCTGCTCCTATAGCTTGTAGTAAAGGGGTAAGAGAAAGAGAGTCCAACGGGGGGGATGCTGACTCATGTCCAAATCCTGTTCCAGACAGGCCAAAACTAGTTCATATGTCCAGGTATTGCCTCATATCCAATAACCAACTACACATGCTACGGAACTGGCTCACATGCTCACGAACAGGCCACAGACAGTATTGGAAAGCCGCAGCCTGTGCAGGTAAGAGCGGTGGGGCGGTAGGACCGGGTGGGGGGATTTCGACAGACGACCACAAGGAAAAATGATATCAATAATTAATTGTCCCTCTTCATCGTCTGTTGAAACGCCCCCCCCCCCCAACCCGGCCCTACCGCCCCACCGCTCTTACCTGCACGGGCGGCGGCTGGTATTGGAGGCTCATTTGTAATGGGTCCAGCTTATGCAAACTTAAAGTTTAATATTCCCATGCACTGTCACATGCTAAGATTGAACAATCATCTGCCCAGGTAGAGTGCCACATGTTCAGTTACTGACAATTTACTGACACCACATATTAGCATCATCTACAACGGTAGGTTCACCTCAATCCATCTTGTCAGTAACTGCCAGTGTATAAAATGTAGTGAATAGCTAGTCGTTTGCATCACAACAGTAATTGCATTCATATGCTGGCATTCTCTACCCAGGTAGTTGCTCCCTATCAAATGCCAGGACTGATATCATAGCTACCATACCAGTTTTGGAATCATATGCCTGTAATTGTCACCATAAGCCCAGCTATTGTCCTCATAAGCCCAGTTAACTCACATACCTGTTATTGGCATCATATGCCCTAGCAGTACTGCATCACATGGCGCTCACAGTAATCGTATAGCCATATATTCACATGACCAACAAAAGCTTAAAAGACAGAGGTAGCTACTTGTATTTGACACAAGGATCTCACGCTGCGAAATCGACTCAACAAATTAGTACCTATGGATAAATGGGAACCATAATGAAGATTGTGTGTTAGGACTATCTGTACTCCCAGCTAGGCATTGACCTTTCCCCATCCTCCACAGGAGGCACATTCTTTGAAGAGGACAAGATCTCTGTGTGTCACTAAATGTGTATGAAGAACCTCCACCTCTTTTACATATGTCTAGCTTACAGGTCTAGAAAAATTTTACTGATGCTGAAACTCAGACACTAGTCTTGGTGGGGTAAGGACATCTACTGCAGAAAACCCTGGCCCTTTACATGAGGAAAAGCAACGTGAGTCTGGGCAGGTTTGGGGTGTGAATGTGGACGTAGTGTGCCCCAAGGCAAGCCTTTAACAAAAATACCTCACCAGCAAATATCAAAGTTCACACAACCTTATTTTTACAGAATATCGCTGCCTACTCGAAAATTGCAGAGTCAAAATTTAAGAAAGTGTATCACAAGCAAAGCCTTGGACAGGTCAGGTCCCGCCTAGCTTCAGTTCGTGATTTCAGGACTCTCACATCTTCCATTGCCACTTTCACTCTGCATCACGATTGCTCACACTTAGAAATAGGAGGTCCTACTCAGAGTTCTGCAAAACCTTTAAAACACGTCCGTTCACCCATTTTCCTCTTACTCCACTTTGCTGCATCTTTCCACTCCCTCTTCCAACACCCCTCAAACCCTGTCCCACCACCTTCAGTTCACTCATGCTTTAAAATGATCCCTTTCCAAATGCACAATAAGTAAATAGTGAATCAGGAGACAGAAACAGACGCATTACTCTTCTCTTGCAATAATGTAGAGTTTTTGAGGGAATTATACTACTCTGGTATGGTTGTATTTCAATACTTGTCTAGCAATTAACGAATTAGCTATTTGCAAGTATAACACTTCCTCTACTAATACTTTTCACAAAGACATACATTTTTCAAACATGGTCTAAAGCGATATTATGATGCAGACAGAAAATTATTCGGCAATGAAATCTCTTTTTCTCAATTGTGCCGTCCATCAACGATCTCAGTTTTAAGATACTCAGTCATATCCATGGCCATGCCTTTGTAATGAACAACCGTGCTCAGACACATGTGCTCGTATACATACCCCACAATCATGTCTTTCGGCCCCACAGTGACCGTGCATATCCCATCTTCACAGTGTTTACCCACCAGGCTGTGGGCGTGCAGGTGTACGTCTTTGCCACTGGTCACCAGCTGAACAACAACCTTTGCATGGCCAACATAATTGTGGATCTGTGAGAATGAAAAGAACATTGCACAACAATGTTTACAATCAAATAATAAACAGGCAGAGTGACAATTCATCTACAAGTTACAAATGATGCAGTGTGTTGATTGTTGTTCTTAGACTGGGGTTCTGCATTGTTCTGTATTCTAGGCTCTATGTTCTGATAGAATGCAGAGTGTCCAGCAACTGGAGAGGGAGCTAGGAGGTGGTGAGACTGCTGACAAAGGCTGACAATTTAGACTTGAATTACAACCTATGCATGTGGTATTCTCTACAATTTGGCAACTAGTTGGAAGCCCTCACACAGATCCATGTGTGCTGGTTTTAAATAAACAGAATGGGTGTTCTGAGTGTCTTTTTAGGCTTGAAATAATGAATATTCAATAATCTATGGGAGTGATTGGTTCACCATCCGAGGACGAGATGATAAATTAGATATAAGCCAACCTAGAAGTAACTTTGCAGCCTTGATTGCACAATTACTCTGGGGACATCGGAAGCACTGGGGAGTTGTTGGTACTTCATTCACACTGTGCACCTCAAACGTTGCCTGCTACTGTCAAAGAAGGTTTCAAAAAGTGTGCTGAGGAGAGGCAAGGTAGACCACTGAGTGCTGGAGCCGCGTGTTGCTTACTGTGGAAGGCCACATGCACAGGAACACTACACAGGAAAGCAGCCGTGGCTCCACTGAAAGTGTGTCTTATCGAATGCTTAATTTGTAAAAACATACGTGCCGGGGCCCTCTTAAGGAGGCATTGCAAAGTAAACCGCCCATTGCCCCTGCCAACATTGGCAATAACAGTGCCACCAAAGCTACTTGCCTTCTTGCTCCTACAAGTCTGACAATTCAGACCATCCAAGGCCCCCAAAACTTTAAGAATGGCTTAGTCGGCAGGTATTCATTGTTTTTAATGTATATGGGATTAATATACAATAGGTATGTGATCATCTCTACATTTGACAAACAATGCCACCATGTGGCAGACTTTTATGTGTGCCGGTGTTGCCAACTAAGTGCCGGTGCCGAGCGCCGGAAACCACTGGCTCAAATTAAGCACGGGTCTTATCTAGTCTTGATGGAAACAAAAACGACGCTGACGTGAGCGTCCTGATATGCGCAGCCCATCATAGGGCAAGTGCATGACATGTGTCAGCACCATTTTGTAAAGGCTGCACAGTTGATACTAGGGAATCAGCAACATTTTGACTGAAACGAGGAGAATTGTTTTCTTTATTTGGCTGAAAAAAGAATAGTAATTACACTCAATGTGAAAAGCAATCCATTTATACAAAAGGTTTCTGGTGGCAATAGATCTACATGGTACAAGGTTATCGGAGCCAAATGTAACCTAGAAAAACGTAAAATAAGACACAATATCTTCCTTAAAGTGTTATAAAACAGGATGCCTAGTACTACAGTGTAACAAAACTAAATGTGAGAGTATCTTGAAAATATACATGGAAACGTGTATTTCTGATAAACAGAAAAAAACCAATAAGAATAATTTTTTTTAAATGCATACAAAATAGAGTTGGTGGATGAATCTATCTAGGTTTATAGCTCTCCTCATGCCAAATTAAAAGGAGCACAGCCGTCCTGTGTCATTTTCACTATTTGGCAACAGACCTGAACTTAACGCTGAAAAGGGGCCGGTCATCTGCTTCTGGATGAACTCACAGAGCTGGTTGTATAAACTCCATGGTGGACCCATGGCAGCAAATGCTATGGCTGGTTCCACAGTATCCATTTCTCTGAGCTTCTCCCTGCCACTCCTTGGTGAACTCCTCAGAGGATGTAACGTGGCACAGTAACCATTGTGATGGTTGGCTCATCTGCCGCGCTGGCATGAAGTGCATAGCACATAGTACAGTTGATGCAAGATTGCACCTCCCGATGGTAGAACCCTTTATCTACAGGAACTTTTCATTGTCCATATTCGATATGATCTCAACTGTGTGATATAGGCTACTCCAACGATGGTAGGTGTCCCTATACACAATTCATCTATTCTCACACTCCTCTCTTACACCCACGCCTAGGTGCAGGTACACATTTGTGTCTGCTTTATACTTACAACACCAAAACACCTTCCACACAGGCTGGACTACACACACACACACAGACTGTCCATCCGTACCCCAGCCACTAATGATTAATAAATATCCTTTCAGTAACTTTTCTCTTCAAATTTACACAAAAAAACACAATAGGATAAAAAAAGAGCACAACTCTGATCCTCACGCAAAACATGGAAACACTACACATACATATAGGTCAGACGACAGATACATGCTCTGCCATACAACGTACCCCCACAGAGGAAAGTACTACCCATCCGCAAATGCTCTACAGCGCCTCGTCAGCGGTACGAAGCACTATTTAAAACGCCGTAGATACAATAAATAGTTAAAACAAAGCGCACAGGAAAAAATTCCAGTCAGAAAAACTGTTGAAAAATGGACCAACAAAGCACATAGTAAAAGGTGGCCATATTGCACCTGATTCTCCGACCTCCTGCCCATGTAGGGTAAGAGGACCGCTCTCACGCGCGTGATGTAAATAAAAAGTGAACACAAATGCACCCCGCCTCGTTCTGTAAAGTGAAAGTAACCGTCCTAATTATACCAGTATTACATTTGATCAGGGGACTATTTGGCCTACAGTTTGACACAGAAACAGAAAGCAGATTCATTGCTAATTTTTCTTTTTAGCAGTGTAGCTGAAAGGACAAAAATCAAGCAAAAATATGCAGACAAACTCGTCCACCCACCCCTCCCATCCCCAGAGTCGCTGTTACTCATGAGCCGCATAGAGGCGCCCCTGAAAGTCGAAACCAGTTCAGTAGTTACTGAGAGGACGTTATCTTTTGGAATCTGTCAGCGCACTATCAATAATAAAGTTGACAATGAAAATCCCAAAGAAAACGCGATTTGTTAGGCAGGAAATGCCACTGGGATGTTAGTGTGTGTCTGTGTGTGGGAGCCTACAGTGTGTGGACAGTTCAGTTGCTGGCTCTCACGGTTTACATTTATAGATAACAGACTTCCTCTTTTTCGGCTTATCACCTCACAAAACATGCTGTAATAAGAAAACTGGCTCTTCGGCCTTTAAAAAACAATTTCGAACATCTGCGCGCTCTAATATGAGGAACAAAATGTTTAAAGGTGTCGCTAAAATATGTAATAAGCAATGACTAGTAAATCGGTGACTGAATTAGGGCTTCTCTTATCTAAAAGACTAAACACTTACCTCATAGTCACTAGCCTTTTAAAGGAAGTGAAATAAATTGTTCTGCATGAACTACCCTTTCCTCTTTCCCTACCAACCATCCATCTCTCACATTCTCTTTTAGTGTCTAAACAGCCTGGAAGATGGCCAAACCATATGAAATGCTCAAAACCTCACTCTTGACGTGATAGACGGATTTACAAATCTAGGGGCATATTTACTAGAAAATGGCGCAGCGCGGTGCTGCAAGCCATCTTGCTGCGCGAGCTGCGTCCTTAGGAAAGTTCAGGGATGCGTCGTATTTACAGCAATACGACGCATCCCTATGCTTTCCCCTGCGCTGGTGCCCAATTGGCTGTCTAGCACCTACACAGACACCCTTGCACCAAGGTTGCCCTCCGTTGCAGGGATGATTGTTTTTGTGCAGGAGGGGACACCTTCCTGCACAAAAGCAATCACTGATGGTGTTTTCCTCCTTCTAGTAGCACACATAGAAAGCACAAAATGAGGACAAATAAAGGTATTTCTACTCGTTGCACCAATTTAACTTCTCCCCTGGGGAGGCGTTAGAATCTGACATTCCCAGGTTTACGAAACCTTGTAAATCTGGGAATGCGTCAGAATCCATGGGTGCTGCGTGAGACACCCCCCAGCAACACCCACAGAACGTCCCTTTCATGCAGAGTAATGCTTGAAAGGGGGCCATATTTACAAGGCCATGAAAAGCCACGCAGCGTGGCTTTGCCTGGCCTTGTAAGTATGGCTCAGCATTGTGCCCCACCGGAGCTTTAAAAAAAAAGTGACTCTCCGGTGGTGCAGGGGCCTTGTAAATATGTCCCCTAATTTTAAAGATGAGATTACGTATCATATTACCCTTAGCACAGGGAAAGGGACGACTATGAATGTAGTCTTATTTATTGGTTTGAGTATGTAATGTTAATTATGTTGTGCATTTAGGTGGTCTTCATGAGCATTGAATTTGATACATAAGTAATAGTACGCATGTCTGTTGGGCAAGTTATGTATTGCGGTCCTAACTATTACTTCTGAATTTCAGTGGTTTTCAGTTTCCATTCGCAGCCACAACTCTACTTTAAGTGTGCTTTTTTCCAATGAACTTCTGAGTTTTTTAAAATCTAGCCTTTTGTGTTATACCAAAAGCTGACCATAACTTCTCTTTAACCTTTGAATTCTTCAATGACTTTTTGTGGTTTCCTGTTCATATGCTACACCCAACAGCACCCTGTGCCCGACTGCAGCTGGGGTTACCCACATCAGGGGATGGTCGCAGGTCCTGACATGTAAAATGACATAATATACATTGATCACATCACAGATGATGTCAGACCAAGTTTAGGAGGTCAAGTGGCAGGCAGGGACTGCGGCCATAACTCTAGGGGTTGAGGTATTTTGGCACTGCTGCCTTGGAGCCTGTCTTACTATAGCTCTATAAACTGGGCCAAGTACAACCCATTCCACACCTGACCCCCAGTGGTAGCAAGGGCGACCAGTCACAGGCTTTTCAGGGAGCTTAGTGTGATAGGCTTAGGAATTAATACCACCACCCTAGCCACCAAATAAGAGCAATGTACAACGGTGATTCTCTAGAAAAGACCAGTACTTTATTAGACAGAAAACATAGCATTCCACTACACATTCAATATTGCACGAATTTACAATTCAGCTCAATTCATGGGTGTGAGTCTAGCGATTACAGCGGCCTCTGTTTACTACTCTAATTACGTCTCCAACTGCTCCTTTGTGTGTCCCTCCCTTCTCTGAGTTCCTGCCCCCTTCAGGGTCAGAGTTCGAGGTAAGGTCTATAGGTGCAGCTCGTGCTCCTGCCCTGTTTGGTTTTATCACTAGGCCGGCCGGCTCAGTCTCTCACCCAGTTCGTAGGAGCAGCGCCAGGCCACGTTCAGCCCTTCTGCAGCAATGGGATCTCACTGTTAGCAGGAAGCTTCCATGGTGACATATGGCAGTCTTCCAGGAAGTTGTGTAGAAGCTGGCCACACACCGCGTTGCTTGGAAGGTCGCAGCAGGAGTGGAGGCTTTTGTCAGTGTCCCTCTTATGGGCGGCTGGCTGCAGATCACAGTTCACTCCAGCGCTCCTGTGGTTACTTAACTCTCAGTGTGGCTGACTCTGTCACTACAGTGGGTACTTGACTCACGGCAAGGATCATGCCGACACTTCGGTGAGTACTTGGCGCTTGTTCTTGAGCATGATGGCCACACGCCTGCAGGTAATTATTCTTTGTCATGGCAGATCTGAGGCACTATGTTCGGCATGCAGAGCCGCAAGGCGAAAACCTTGATTGTTCACGAGGCACCCAGGGTCACCTCTAGGGTCACTTGGTTTTCTGCACTGGTCCTGAACCAAAAGCATGCTTGGTCAGTGCTGCGGTTACGCCATCCACTTGTGCAACATACAGGTCACATGAAGTTGCTTATCCTGGCTTTGGTCAGGCCTACACCTCTTATACATAGCTCCAGGTGCTTTAGTTGCTACGATAGAGATACGTGACAAAGATTGTACACCCTGGTCCAGCAGTACTGCGATTCCTTTGGTGCCCTTGCTTAGAGAGTCTCTGTCAAACGGGCCTTACAACAGGTTCAATTATGACAGTCCCTTTCATGATCAGCTCCTCCTGCTGGGTTGGCACTTCCTTCCAGTGCTCATCGGAAGAATGTCTTGGCACTTAGGATACTCCAGTTTGGAATTCAGATTGGAATCCAGGCAATGTTATTTCATCTCTGGGGAGTTGGCTGTCAGTGCAACACCAACCTTTGGTTGCTTAGTAGTCACTGAGTACCCTGTGGAGTCCTCCTTCCTTGGTAGAGGAGACCACAACAAACACCGATGGGTCTTGAGCTCACATCTTTCCACCAATTTCACAGATGGAGGATGTGTATTCCAGGTCTGTTTCCTTGGAAACAGGTTGGGTCGGCTCCCCTTTCATTTATCCTACCCAGGCCACATTCCAGAACTGACAGTTGTCTGTAATGCTGCTCCCCAGCAAGACAGTGCCCGTGTGGCGTGCCCACCGCAGAACCTAAAAGAAGTATGAGCAGGCTGCACCCAGCTATTTATGACCTCTCTTCAGAGAGATCAGGAAGAGACACAAATCTATGCCCATTCAAAGGACCCCTTTCCCTATCAACAAACACTGTACGCCTCACCATGCACCCTCTGCCATCTACCTAATGGCAGCAGCAGTCAGAGTCATTTATAGCCCAGTGTCAGGAAGGGCCCTGGCACTTCAAAAGAAAGGCTGTCTCCTTTTTACTCACTATAGCGTCTGGTGTTCCCCCCTCCCATCTAGAAGAGGCCAGCAACACACATTTGGTGCCTGGGGGAAGTAACCCTCCATCTTGCACTTTGGTCTTTGCTGTGGGCTTCTAAAATGGGACCCACATGCCTTTATTACTTGTGCATGGCACAATATCGATCCTAGCACATGCATGTGTACAATGCATGGGATGTCAGCATTCAGGATTCGGGTTCATGAAATCCGCAACAGGGACGGTAGTCTTCTGTCACTATGAGGGTGCACTTATTTTGCCCCTTCCTGTTAACAAGATCCAGACCTATCATCGTCAAAGACCGGGTCGAGGTCAAAGCATGCCCATGGGATTAGTGTGTAGCATGACCAAAACTCAAATAACAGGCTTAAAGGTATATGTAGCTTGGCATGCAGAGCATCGGAAATGACTGTACATCATGCAGGGAACATTCCCGTCTCCAACAGATGACATCTGAAATTACATAATTCAGTGAATTTATGAGGTGTTTTGGTCAGATGCTAAATTGAATTTGTTTAGAACCTCAACTTCATTTATGGCTAATGTCTGGATAGGCCGTGCTCCCACTCTCTGGAGTTGTCCGACCCCAACTGCAGACAAACTTCAGATGTTCACAGTGAGAGTGGGACACATAGATCAGCCCACAGACGCCATGCAAGTTTCCTGACCATGGTGCTGCACTCCAGTGGAACCTTCTTTCGCTGTTGTGTGCCCCCTACAGGTCAGACTCTGCACATAACACACCGTGTGCAACCAGTCCCAGGTTTACCCCGTGGCAACGAAGAGCGACCAACCCCAATGTGCAAGGCCATTAATTGTGTGCAGTGGGGTATTCAGAGGACCTCACCTGAAGCCAGGCCCTGCAGCATGGCTGTGCACTCAGACCCTCTGCAAACACCCAAACTGTCTGAGCATGGCCTTCAGACATCCTCTGCGGATTCAGTGTGCAGCGAGAATGGTGCACAGTGACTGGAATGCAGCCAGGTCCTGCATCCCGTCGTCCACGAGCAACCGACTTTGCCTTCGCTTTCCACCCACTATGAGCAACCAACCTCACTTCACGCAGCACAGCCAGTCGTGCGCCCTGACTATGACGGGTGACTAACCACATTGTACAGAACCTTTTATGAATTTTGTTATATTATATTTTTATTTTAAGGTAATTATCTTGAAAAGGCTATTTTCATCAAATTGTAGCTAACAATGGGCCCTGATGCAATTATATTTAGGTTTTATGAATAAATTATTGATAAACTAATGGACAATGGCGAGGGAGAGAACATTTATGTAGTTCTACAATTTAGAAAATAATACTGCAAGAAAATGTGCCGCATAATGTGTATTTTTTGTTGCATAATTAAGAACACTTGCATACTTTGGTCTTCCGTGTCATATAGTATTAGTAGCTCAGACAATGTTAAATCTCAGTATAGTGGTTTGGGGCCATTATTATGATAAAAAATCTATATTTCACAACGTCTTCAATAATGTCTAACAAGTCATGAGGGATGTAATATGTGAAATCGTAAGCAGTGCATGGTAATGGTGAAACATATAATCAGTTTAGTAAAGTATAACTGGTGAATTTCAGTATTTTCGATAAGTGTGTTCTTGCAGATAAGGACAAGACACCCAGTAGGCGGCTCCTCCGCTAAGGCAGAGGAGCGTCGGCCCACTGCTGTTAGAGCAGTGAAAAAGGGAAAAATAAAATGATAATAACAAAGTTATTATCATTTTATTTTTCATTGCTGCCAGGCTGGATTAGGGCGGGGCGGGGCTGGTGGCTCAGGGAGGAGGAGTGGACTGTGCACGCTAAGTGCGCATGACTGCTTGGTTGGCTGTCTTGCCTGGCCAAACAGTCATGCGCAATTTGCATATTCCACACAAGGCTGTAATGGATAGCCTGGTAGGGAATATGCATAGGCTACTTGTCCCCATCTGAGCACTGATCCATGGCACTCAGACCAATCACTACGCTGCATTGCAGCACTGTGATTGGCTATGGGGAGCCCGTGTGCTTCCTGGTTCCGGGACTGCGGAGGAGAGATGCCAAGGGTGACTGCAGGTAAGTAGTTTAAAAAATATATATTTTTCAACCCCCCCTGCCCCGGTACCCCTGTTCCCTACCAGCCGCCACTGAAAGCACCACGCAACCCGGTCAGCTAGGCTCTTCAAAGGTAAAGCAAAAGTTCATAAAAGTACCCTTGTTTCACCTTTGCAAAGTTGGATACGCTGTTAAGCACATCACATTGACGAAGATTTCCAAAGCTGAAAAAGATATCAGAAGGTTGAAGGTGTCCTGCAGCAGCCCTTGGTAGGCACTGGGTCCTCGGCTGTGCTGGGTGGTTTCTCTTAGATGGCTCTCTTGTGGCAATTTGTACAGATTTTTCCCATCTCAAGCAGGAGAGATTATCAAAATCATCCCCACCATGATTGCACAGCTCTTGTTAAGAGTTTGTCTAACCAAATATAATGTACAGTTATCTTATAAAAAAAGATATACCCTTCTTGCTCAATTGATTTGCACACCTCTTGAAAAGATAATTTTGTTGTTTTAAGGTGCTCACACCAGTAGACCGGGTTCTTTATCCAGCTACTCCTTTATTCAATTATTTTTAGCTGTCAGAAAGATCATTAGTTAACCGATGCACTTGTGTGCCCTTTTTTGGGTTCCTGAGGTGTTATAGACATTGGTTGGCTCTCTTGTGCCGGCTTTCTGATCTACACAATTTTTAGGAAACTATTATCATCCCAAACTATAAGCCCTTCAGGTAAATATTGTTTATGATGTTTATTAAGTTCCATCTGACAATAATATGCTGCTATGTATCATTCTACACATAAGTTGGCCTGAGACTGGGCCTAAATAAACCTGATGTTTTGAATTCTGTACTCACGACCGTTCCATCTTTTGGCTCAGTTGATGATCAAAACGCTCGGGTTTGAGCAGAGAATGGTAGGCACGGCGATCTTATTACATTTCTCCTTTCCACTCATCCCTTCAATGTAATGTGTGATACTTGGCTGTACATTACTTTGTGTTCAGTACGTATATCTATCAGTTGTCTAACTACCCTTGTTCCTTCTAAGATATGAATTTAAATAATTCATTATTTATGTATTTTTTGTCTAATTCTATGTAGGCACTGTATAATATCTGATCACACTTACCCTAATTATACACATATATTTCTACTGTGGTTGTAGAGACATGAAGTTCAATATTACATTATTGTCTCATTCTTTACGCTGTGGTTTTTGTATTAACTGTGATTTAGGGGTTTAATTAATGGTCGAATAATATATCTAATTTTGGTTATGTCTTGTATATATATCAGCTCTCTTAACATGAAGTTTCACTGTTATATTCACTTAATGTTTATCATAAGTATTCCATCAGTAAGGAGAGACTTTTGTGCCGTTTTTTGTCTTAATGATGGGTCTCCGCATTGGTTGCAATTTGAACCGAAACATCAATATTTATGAGATATATCTTCAGCAAGTCCATGTTTATCTCAGAGGGAAGCTTAAGTAATCTATTGTAATTAAGTAGCGGTTCACAGAGGTTACAAAAGGTAGATTTATTGAAGATGATTTCTATTAGTTTCCAGGTTATATATAAATGCCCCACCAGGAGCTGCATACTCACTGCTCAGCCCACTCTCTCCTACTCTCCCATCCTCATCGCCAGTATTGTAATTAAGTAGCTGGTTCATGGAGGTAACAAAATGTAGATTTATTGAAGACGATATCTCTTAGGTTCCAGGTTATATATAAATGCCCCACCAGGAGCTGCATACTCACTGCTCAGCCCACTCTCTCCTACTCTCCCATCCTCATCGCCAGTATTGTAATTAAGTAGCTGGTTCATGGAGGTAACAAAATGTAGATTTATTGAAGACGATATCTCTTAGGTTCCAGGTTATATATAAATGCCCCACCAGGAGCTGCATACTCACTGCTCAGCCCACTCTCTCCTACTCTCCCATCCTCATCGCCAGTATTGTAATTAAGTAGCTGGTTCATGGAGGTAACAAAATGTAGATTTATTGAAGACGATATCTCTTAGGTTCCAGGTTATATATAAATGCCCCACCAGGAGCTGCATACTCACTGCTCAGCTCACTCTCTCATACTCTCCCATCCTCGTCGCCAGTACTGTAATTAAGGTAGCCAGTTAATGGAGGTTACAAAATGTAGATCTATTGAAGAAGATATCTCTCTGGTTACAGGCTATATATAAATGCCCCATCAGGAGCAGCAACCTCACTGTTCAACCCACTCTCTCCAACTGACACACTTCCAGACACAGGCACTCATCAACATTCCACTACATCACACACACAGGCTGAACAGCAGGGAACTGAGAAACTAGGGAGAGGATGCATTATATTAACCTCTGGTTACAACGCAATTTTATGATGTTCATTCCTCATATAATCTCTCTAGCTTTTAGATATGAACTACTAAATATTTACAAAAATGCACATAAAAAAATCCTTTAGGGCTCTTTTTGTATATTAAGTATCCACTTGTATAAATGATAAACGAGATGCCTTTTAGAGTATTGGGTAGCCCATCATTGTAATGCATACTTGAGTCAGAACACACTCTTCGCTCCCCCCCAAAAAACAGGCAGAAATCTGTCAGGGAAAAGTCTCACTCCTCTTGCCCACAGGAAAGGCACAGACATGTCTCTAAACGTTCAGTGATGTCCAGCTGAAGTCCCTGAGTTATCTTGTGTCTCCGGTATAAAATGCCAATGGGGTTTCTATTGGAGTTGTATCTTCCACAGCATGACAACAGGGGTACCTGACTGGTACCACAGAGTTGAGTAATCCAACTATGGTAGAGAGGGTTCAATTCAGCCCGACCTCGGGATACAGAAAAGAGGCTTCTTATTCTACTTTGTAGGAGGTGGGGAATTTTAAAGTATGGAGTTCCTGCAAAGCTCTGTAAGCCCCAGCAAGGCACTTTATAGGTAAATGTTGGGTTTATACTGGTGTATTTTCCAAACTATAAATACATCAATCTTATGTGGTCCCTAAATTAATATATTCCCACCTTTCATAGCAAAGTTAACTTGCTAAAATCTACTGTGTCTTACATGCCACTCACATCTCAAGATTAACCGTCTTGCAAATTCAAGAGGGTTAGAAACTTACATTTTTTTTAAAAAGAGCTTCCTGCATCTTTGTTTTAGTATATTCAGGATATAAAGAATTCCCTTCAATGAAGAAGGTGTGGTCCTATGAAGACTTTAGAGCCAGCAAGGTGGGTTGCGCCCTAGAAACACAAAGGGGTTTTCACCAGTTCAACCAAAAGGTGAGAGCTGCACCTGCTTTCCCCAGACGATCCATCAGCCTATACTAAGATCTACTGAGCCCACCAATGAATGGGCAGTCTGTCTAGACAGCAACTTTTGTATCCCAATGATGTCTTCTTCAGTGAAGAGGAAACACAGTTCTCTTTACCCAGTCCTGCAGCACTAAGAATCACCAACAATAAGCATCCAAGAAGGCTCCTTTGGTTGTTGATGTTTGCTTGGACTGTGAAACATATTGTGACATCATCCAACAGTTAGCTCCTTTAACTTATGGCAGCATTTTATGACCACTTAGAAAATGATGATTTCAGAATCATAACCTCTGAAAAATAATATATTGACGAGTTTTAAGGGAAATGCATGCATCTTTAAATTCATAGCATGACAACAATCACCATTTGGATGTTAATAATGTAGTCCTTTATTTCAAAGATGCAACACACAGACGCCTGTTTTTCACCTTTTATCCTAGATGGTTGGATGTTCATTTCTATCTATTTACGTCCCTACAGGACTTGTTCAGGGGTCCTTTTCAACCTGCTGGCATATAGGGACTTTTGGCCATCGTTTATTAGATCTTTATGCTTTGAGGGGCTTACTTTATTGTTTTGTTCCCTAATTTTCTCCCAAATATTTTCTGCTTGAGATGCCGCGTCACGGAGTTGTATTCCGTTTAGGAATGTGGAATCTGTTTGACCCCAGTGCCTAAATTACTTATAGCTATGAGCCTCAGCAATTTGAACTTTCGTGTCAGATTAGCTCTTACTTTCGGATATATATGAAAAAAACTTTTTTCTGTGTCGACTCAGGAATTTGACTTTCTCCTGTTTATCTGATTTTCATTTATCCTGTAGATGAGGAACCTATGATTGTATATACGCATATGAACGCCCCCACTTTTGAAACTCGGATCATATCTGCTATACACATCCAAAACAGACCCCAAATTCGGAGTTTAAGAAACCTCTATGTTTATCGCTTGCCGTTTTCCACATGGGTAAGACGCTTTGTGGATGGATTTCTTCCCCCCCCGGGGGCCCGAATCCAGTTTTGATTTTCCTTTATCTTCTAATTATTTAAAAAGAAGATTTCCCACTGAATTTGAGTGCTTATATTGATCACTAAGGTTTTTTCTGTTTTTATAGATGAATCGGATTGAGCCGGTCTCAACCTAACTGTTCATTTTCAAGGCTATTTACCTAGATACTCTGCATCAAGGTAGATGACAGTATAAGATCTATATATAGAATAAATTATTGGGTTAATCTATGTCATTGAATATATCTCTATTCTAATTCTCACTGTGAATTTGGGTGTATCTCTTACTCTCTGGGTGAAACCTCTATTTCCCAACTCTTTGGGTATTTTTCTGGTATTATCTGTAGAGCACTTTCCCATATTTCATTAAATGATATTTTAATTTGATTTTCATCATATATGAATGATTGTTTATGTCCTCTCGCTGCTAATTCATCATCCCCCCATATATATGTACATCCTTGAATCTATCATCTACTGTGAAATATATAAATATGCTAATTGTATCTTTTATTATGATTGCCTCATATCACCTTTCTATCGTTGTAGGTGGTTCTGTTGTTGGGTCCCACTTTTTGATTTACTTGCCCTGATGAAGGTGTGACCCACATTGGGTTAAGACACCGAAACGCGCGTTGGCGCTGGATAACGTCGTGCCCCCAGAACTTTTGTACCCTTCAAGGAGAGGACGCACGATAGCCATTGTTGCGAATATGTTGAATTTTGAATCATCTTTTTATGTGACAAATTGTTTTTGAGTGGTGAGAATGTTTGAGTATGTATGTATTTGTGACTGTGAGTGTTTGTAGTGTATGAATGTGGGACCCCATTTATCTGTCTTTTTTGCATTTATCGATTTATGTCGTATGTTTTTGTGGCTCAAACCCTGATGTAAATATTGTCAATATCAAAGTTTATAAAATAAAAAAATATATCTATTTTTGTCATTTTGACTAATAAACTTTTTTGTTCAGGGGAACTGGGTTGTTGTTAGCTTGGCGAGATTACTATCTTATTGTGATCCTGACGGACACCCTCAATATTATTACCAGACAGGTTGGGTTCTTTTGACTGTCATTGGTTTTTGTACCCCTGTCCGACCTGCCTGTTATCCCCCTTCAGGGGCCCCCTTGTCTTAGTGGTTACTCATTCACAGCCTGGTTGCTGTGGGGGTGGTTGTGTCTTCTATATGGGAGAGTGTGCATCTGTCTTATCTTTTTTCTAGTTCTAATAAGAACAAAAACATCTTTTTTCTTTTGTATTTGATCTATATATTGGTGTGTGGGTTTCATATCTTATTTTCTTTATTCTTTTTTCTTTTCTTTCATAGGATATGTCTTAATACATATTTATCTGTTTTTGATTCTCGTTTCTGGATTATTCACTATATAATGGTGTTTCATGGTATTGTCTTGCCCATTATTAATTCTATTTATAGTACACATTAGATAGATTGAGATATCTTTAACCATTTCATATTTCCATTACATATACATTTGGTCCATCCTCACTTACATCCTCTCCTGCATATGGAACACATCAAGACCTTTGGGTTTTCTGATGAGGACTTTGCCCGCATGATTGGTCAAACTACGGGGGGAGACAAACACTTTACCTTATCGAAGGGACTTGAGGAAGAATGGACAAAACTTTTTAATCTTAAAAAAAAGACCAAACGTACCGAGTCGCATGCCAACTTTATGTTGGAATACCTAAAAGCTGGCACCATCCCTATTGGCCTGAGAGTTAGGAACATCCCTGGACTTTTCATTGAAATCAGACAATTCCTGGAAAAATGGGCCCTAATCTCAAACAGATGTTCCAGGGATTGGATGATGTTAATCATTGAAACTGCCAGGGAAGTGATATCTATCCTTAACAAAAAAAATCGAGGAATTAGAGGAAAAACTCAAAAAGGACAATAGTGTTGAGATTTGTAAAAGGAAATTGGAGGAGATTTGTTATGAACTAGATTCATTCTCGGAATATCTTTTAAAAAGAAAAACTGAAAAACTTAGGAAAGATATCCAACTATTTTCACAAGAACGGGCCTATCCCTACTTGACTACAAATTTCTATACTACCAGTGAGGAAAACGCCACCAACACTGGTACCCCCCGTTGGGGCAATAGACGCGTTACAACCTTCTCGGATACTACAGATTCCGCAGGAGAGGGTCCTTCTAATTTCAATTCGAACTATCAGAACAGACAGGACCAATTTGAAAGACCTTTAACTCATAACCGTTTTTTAGGCAACCGCAGAGGAAATTTTCGCCCCAGATCCCGGAACCCCCAACAGAGGAATTACCATCAGGATCAGGCCCAGCCCCAGATGTATATACAGACACGTCATCAACAATATTGGAAAACCTGAACAAAATCCCTGTATTCAATTTGTCCACCAACAACTTAGATTCTCAGGCGGTCACCCTTTTATCTAGGGGCCTGTCCTTTGTCCCCACCACCAACATGAATAAGTTTGAACTTATGAAGGATCTCCATCTGTTTTTTCGCAAAATAAGATTAAAAAAGTTTTTTCTAACTAGGCCCCCTCCTGATACCTCGGACAATATATCAGGCCTTAGACCACCCACGGAGTTTACTCCCAATCTTGACTCGCTGGGACCTGAAGTTGAAATGTTCGAAAAAGCGGTTATTACTAAAATGCAGAAGATCATTAAATATGTCCCCAAACCACCCTACAATATCTCTAAGAAGGAAAATGCTGCCCTCATATCCTTACGAGAGAACAACAATCTTACTATTAAACCGTGTGACAAAGGAGGGGGTATTGTCATTTTTGACACCCCCCAATATGTGGAGAAAATGAGCAATCTCCTTGGTGTCTCTAGACATTATAAATTGATCACCGCTAATCCTGAACCTGAGTTGAAGCGTAGAATTCTTACCATGGTGGAGTGGGCCGTAGAGAGTGGATATATTTGTCCCCAGGAGGCGGAATTCCTTACGCCCTCCTGTACCCGTATGCCCATTATATACGGCGTTCCTAAAACTCACAAGAATGAATGTGACCCTCCTTTAAGGCCCATAGTGTCCACCATTGGGGCGGCCACGGAGCCTCTCTCTAAATATGTCGATCAATTTTTGAAACCGTTGGTGGGCAACCTTAGATCGTAAATTAAGGACACGGGGCATTTTATCTCCACTATTGAGAAGACCAGATATAATTGTGACAGGGAACTCCTGGTCACCATGGACCTGGAGTCCCTGTATACAAACATCCCCCAGGAAGGAGCTATGAAAGTTCTCCGAGAGATTTTGACATCTGACCCTAATGTCCCTAATGCCCCTTTTATCCTCCAGTGCCTGGACCTTGTCTTGGGGGAAAATTATTTTGAATTTAATAATGCTTACTACCAGCAAATCCAGGGAGTCAGCATGGGGGCCACCTGCGCCCCGAGTGTGGCGTGTCTATATATGGGACACTTTGAATCACTTAATATATATAATGAGATGGCCCCTTTTACAAAAACGTACGCTCCTGGTCACGCTTTATTGACGATATCTTCTTTATTTGGAAGGGGGACCAGGATTCTCTTGATGAGTTCACTAGCTGGATTAATGCTGCCGACCCGAATCTCAGATTCACTACTCAATCTAGTAACTGCAAAATTGAATTTCTGGATGTGTGGATCGAACACAAGGATCATGAATTATCGGTTTCCCTATACACCAAGCCGACGGCCAGGAACACGCTTTTAGAATTCAACAGCTACCATCCGCGTTGTCAGAAGGAGGGTATTCCCTTCAGTCAGTTTCTCCGCCTCCGGAGAAACTGTACTGAGATGAGTGAATTTCTTAAACATGCTGACATCTTGAAAGATAAACTACTCTCCCGAGGATATCCGACCAAATTGGTCAAAGATTCTTTGAAAAGAGCGAGATATTATAACCGTGATACCATGTTTCAATCGAGGATTACCCAACAACTGGACAAACTGGTTTGCGTTACAAAGCACTCGAGTTTGAACCATAAAATACGCCAGACTATCAAATCACAATGGTACCTCTTGAACATGGACAATGGTGAACATAAGCTATCCAAGCCACTGTTCGCATTCAGAAGGAACAAAAACCTTAAAAACCATCTTGTGAGAGGTAAAATTCCTGAACGTGCTCCTTTTTGTCAAAAGTCTATCACTGGCGGCCACCCCATTAAGGGAAACCATCGATGTGGCACCTGCCAGGCATGTCCCAACGCTATAGTTAGTGACATTATCAAAGTAAATGGAGTCACCATAGTTTTGCGAGAAATGACCAACTGCCGCACATCAAACATCATATACATAATTCTGTGTCCTTGCAACTTGGCCTATATAGGAGAAACAGGCAGGGAATGTAGAATAAGAATAGGAGAGCATAAGTCCAACATAAGACTTAAGAAGCATTCTGCTCCCCTGCTTAGCCACTGGATGGAACTTGGCCACTCTGAGAGTGATCTCAGGTGGTCTATTCTAGAGAAAGTTCAGGTGCAGGCAGGGAAGGACGTGATCGCTACCAGAAGGAATAGAGAGGTTTTCTGGATTTTCCGTCTCAACTCTGTGGAGAAAGGGCTTAATGAAATCTGCCCTTGGGAAAATGCGATTATTCAATGATTCTGTCCTCCCCTTACTTCCGCTACTCCCTGTCTACCTTTATATCTCCTTGAACTGCTGATTTTCTGCCCTTGCCAACTTCTTGAGATTCTTGCCACTTGGATTTGGATTTCTATGTAGTCATTACTGATTTGTACTTTTTGATCTGGGCTCCCTCCACTGTTTTATTGCCCTTGATTGGCCGTGGGCAATACATTTTATTAAGATTATCTTACTGTTTTTGCTGTTCTGGGATTCCTGCCTCTCATTGACGCACCCTTGATCTTCGTAAAAAAATGTTTTCTGTCCTGCCATGTATCTTAGAAACTCCCTTGATATGATCAAGTTTCCCCATTGCTCTATGTTTTTTATTTGTATATAGTCGTTGTTATTTTTCTATCGTCCTGGCGCTTTTCTTCCTTCTATTGTCTAAACACGAACTTGTCTGGCTAAGGTGAAACATCTATTTTAACTTTTTTTACCCCATGGCCAGCCTGTTTGTTCGTTTGTGGGCCAGTATATGGGGTTATGAGAAGACGAGTCAGACTTCGGTGATGGCCGCCTTATTAACTTCCCTGATGGATGCGTTTTACTAGTACTTTTTTGCTGTTCATGGCCTCCGATGGGAGGGAGGAAGCCCGACCGATATTCTCGTTGGCTGACGGCATGACGACGAGCCGTTTATAAACCGGATTAGGCTTTTCTCTATCCCTTAGGCTAACCCCCGGGAGCTTTCTGCCCTGCCAGACGTTGGAGGAGGTCGCGTATTGAAACCCGCCATTTATATAATGTGGTAAGTTTGTATATTGTTGTCTTTTTCTTTTTCCCCTTCTTTTCTCTTTTTCCCCTTCTTTTCTCTTTAAGAACTTGATTATTCATTCGTGGCCTTATAGACTGTTAGTGATGTGCTCGAATGCCGCATTGCGATGCGTTTCCAGCTCTGTGCATTATCATGGCCTTTACTATATATCAGTTCTGTATGCCCGTTTTTTACTCTTTTTACAAGATTCAATGTCTATTCTCTAAGCCCTACATAGTCGTGCGCTCTTGTATAGCAGTCGTTCTCATTGTATAGACAGGTGGGGACACTTGGCCACCCTATATAAAATATTAGACTCTCGTGCATCGAGTGGCGCAGTAAATTAAGTGTACTATCAGGTGTTTTTTGGTTTGTAGACAGTTTTCTTTGCCTGTTTTTCACCTTTTATCCTAGATGGTTGGATATTCATTTCTATCTATTTACGTCCCTACAGGACTTGTTCAGGGGTCCTTTTCAACCTGCTGGCATATAGGGACTTTTGGCCATTGTTTATTAGATCTTTATGCTTTGAGGGCTTACTTTATTGTTTTGTTCCCTAATTTTCTCCCAAATATTTTCTGCTTGAGATGCCGCGTCACGGAGTTGTATTCCGTTTAGGAATGTGGAATCTGTTTGACCCCAGTGCCTAAATTACTTATAGCTATGAGCCTCAGCAATTTGAACTTTCGTATCAGATTAGCTCTTACTTTCGGATATATATGAAAAAAACTTTTTTCTGTGTCGACTCAGGAATTTGACTTTCTCCTGTTTATCAGATTTTCATTTATCCTGTAGATGAGGAACCTATGATTGTATATACGCATATGAACGCCCCCACTTTTGAAACTCGGATCATATCTGCTATACACATCCAAAACAGACCCCAAATTCGGAGTTTAAGAAACCTCTATGTTTATCGCTTGCCGTTTTCCACATGGGTAAGACGCTTTGTGGATGGATTTCTTCCTCCCCGGGGGCCCGAATCCAGTTTTGATTTTCCTTTATCTTCTAATTATTTAAAAAGAAGATTTCCCACTGAATTTGAGTGCTTATATTGATCACTAAGGTTTTTTCTGTTTTTATAGATGTATCGGATTGAGCCGGTCTCAACCTAACTGTTCATTTTCAAGGCTATTTACCTAGATACTCTGCATCAAGGTAGATGACAGTATAAGATCTATATATAGAATAAATTATTGGGTTAATCTATGTCACTGAATATATCTCTATTCTAATTCTCACTGTGAATTTGGGTGTATCTCTTACTCTCTGGGTGAAACCTCTATTTCCCAACTCTTTGGGTATTTTTCTGGTATTATCTGTTGTGCACTTTCCCATATTTCATTAAATGATATTTTAATTTGATTTTCATCATATATGAATGATTGTTTATGTCCTCTCGCTGCTAATTCATCATCCCCCCATATATATGTACACCCTTGAATCTATCATCTACTGTGAAATATATATATAAATATGCTAATTGTATCTTTTATTATGATTGCCTCATATCACCTTTCTATCGTTGTAGGTGGTTCTGTTGTTGGGTCCCACTTTTTGATTTACTTGCCCTGATGAAGGTGTGACCCACATTGGGTTAAGACACCGAAACGCGCGTTGGCGCTGGATAACGTCGTGCCCCCAGAACTTTTGTACCCTTCAAGGAGAGGACGCACGATAGCCATTGTTGCGAATATGTTGAATTTTGAATCATCTTTTTATGTGACAAATTGTTTTTGAGTGGTGAGAATGTTTGAGTATGTATGTATTTGTGACTGTGAGTGTTTGTAGTGTATGAATGTGGGACCCCATTTATCTGTCTTTTTTGCATTTATCAATTTATGTCGTATGTTTTTGTGGCTCAAACCCTGATGTAAATATTGTCAATATCAAAGTTTATAAAATAAAAAAATATATCTATTTTTGTCATTTTGACTAATAAACTTTTTTGTTCAGGGGAACTGGGTTGTTGTTAGCTTGGCGAGATTACTATCTTATTGTGATCCTGACGGACACCCTCAATATTATTACCAGACAGGTTGGGTTCTTTTGACTGTCATTGGTTTTTGTACCCCTGTCCGACCTGCCTGTTATCCCCCTTCAGGGGCCCCCTTGTCTTAGTGGGCACTAGCCTGCAGGGCCACTGTGCATCTATGGGCTAACAACCGCCAAATCAGTTTAGAGAAACATGGCTCGGGGAAGAAATGGAATTTCTTTCCAGGGCACTGTCAAAAGTAGCACATTGCTGCACTGAAACAGCTCATGCCTCTGAGACAAGATCTCTATATGACCCCACTGCTTGTCCTGATAGACTCATTCGATGTCGAAGCTATTACATATGCAGATGACACACAGATCATCCTCACCCTTGACAAAAACTCCACCATAGCGGAAGAAAAATTCTATCACTGCCTAACGGCAGTCATGAACTGCATGAAACTCAACCATCTGAAATGTAACAGCCAAAAAACTGAAATCATGCTGTTCGGGAAAACCAATCTCTTTACGCCCAGTCAATGGTGGCCTGAAAATATGGTTCCACTTCCAAACACGGCAGACACAGTACGGAACCTAGGGATTAAGTTTGATCCCTCCTTATCTTTCCACAGCCAAGCACTGGCTGTAGCAGGCATGTGCTTCCATACCATAAAAATCTTGAGAAAGTTCCTGGACCTACTACCCATGAATGCTAGGAAAACAGTCGCTGTGGCACTAGTTCTTTCGCGTTTGGACTACTGTAACAGCCTGTATGCAGGAGTAAATAAAGCTGTTTTAAAAAAGTTACAGGTGGTCCAGAACGCAGCGGCCAGGTTGGTGCTTAGGCTACCCAGAGGATCCCCTTCTATAGCAGCACTTCAACGACTGCATTGGTTACCAATCCACAAAAGGATCCTGTTTAAAGTTTTAACTATCACCTACAAAGCAATAAAAGCATCAGGGCCAACATACCTCAGGTCCAGAATACGCCCCTATATCACAAAACGCCTTTTGCGATCATCTTCGGGTAATTATCTAGTAGTCCCTAGCTACCGTCTGAAAACAAAAGGAGGCAAAACCATAGCTGTTCTAGGAACAAGAGCCTGGAACAGTCTGCCGCTCCAGTTGAGATTGGCTCAATCAGAACGTCTCTTCAGGAAACTACTGAAAACATGGATGTTTTCTGCTCTCAACAGTATCGTGCTCCCCCTCATATGACACTAGGCATTATTGCAGGTCCTCATATCTAACCTCCTGCTTCATTTGCTGCTACCCTCTCGATTAATCTCTGCTAGCGCCAAGATGCTCCTTGGAGTGAATGTAGCGCTCTATAAATAAATTCATTCATTCATTCAAGATGAATGTGCCCCTCAACAAAGATAAAGTCCTTATGTACACAGCATTAGACATGACCTGAAATAGGCACTCATTGCCAATATGCTGTACATATGTTGGAAGTATTTGCCTCTTAGAAAGATGTACTAGAAGGCTGAGTCTGCTATACAGGTCTCTGACCTCAAATGGAGTCAAATATCAGGGTGCATGTAAACAAAATGTTTAGGAGTATCCGTACAAGGCAAATTAATTTGTTGCAAATAGGAAAAGGGTAATTCCCCCTACACAAAGTACTCACACAGGTGAGGCTTTTAATCAACGAGCATATGACCAAGACACACGAACTGTCCAGCAGGACCCATTTTGGGTGAATTGGGAATTGTGCAGGCTTGACCAGTAAAATTAAAAGCAAGAAAGATTGGCTGACTTTGTTTAAGCCTGGATTAAATCATTGTTCACCAGGACCTTGCGAGAAAGTTTTTCAGTTCTCCCAACAGGAACAAGAGGTGAGGAAGTGAGAGCCCTTTCGAAATCAGTCTGTGCCATCCAATCAGATAGGAGCAAATAGATAAGTTCAATCAAGGCATCGCTGTAGAGGTCACAGTGGAGTATCTCTTTCTGAAGTAGAAGGGGTGGAACAGGCACCACATAGATCGGATGACATACTGCACATTTACAACATCTATTAAAGATCACTGTTCTCGTCGTTGGTTTGTTTAGATAACCGAGGTATGAAGTTAACAGGAGAACATCCATTAGCATTTATCAGCCTGAAGTCATCAATAGAAACCTTGACTTTTTCACTCTATAAAGGATCCTCTACATCTACTACAGGTCTTAATGGCAGAGCGTCAAAGGTTTTTTTAAAGATATATTTATTGCTTTTTGCACAGTCAACAGATTCACATATGGCATACAATAACAACACTAAGTAATGAAGGAAAGTCAGTTACATTTCAATCGCATTTCTTCATATAACCATCTAGTACAACATGTAGGGTTTGTACGCTCCCCCAAAAAGACTCCACTACCCCGAGGGAGCCGGGGTGCTCGGCAAGGATAATATTAAGCACTTGCCTATAACAAGTAGGGAGAGAAATGCTTCACAGAAGTAAAGGCAACTGCAGCAACTGCATTAATGCCTCAAAATGTACAATACAAAAAGAGAAACTACAAATCCCCCCCAAATCGTGTGTGTGTGTAATCAGTCTCCTTCCACCCTCCCCACCCTGTTTTCCCATTAAAACCAATTTCTAACCCAATCACTTGCCAGGATATCCTTTGGCCAGCGACACTAGAGGTGTCCCTCGAGGCCTAGCCAGTATCCATGTCCACCTGACCCCCTCACCTTTCCAAACAGCAGCGTAAGCCAAGTGTGGTCCTTGCACCCCTCACCCACGTATAGCGAGTGACAGTGCTCTCATGGAGGGCGGTCAGCTACATTTGCCTCTAATTTCTCCAGATAGGTCTCCCAGCGTTCCAGTGGATCCACCCTGCCCCTTCTTGTGCGCAGCTTTATATGTACCGCTAGCTCAGCCATGGCCCATTTACACATTTCAGCCTGTCTTAGTTGCAGGGTGCGCTGTGGTCGACTTCCATGCCACAGAAATACAACGCTTAGCCAAAATTAACACTAGGTTTGGAACGCCAACAGGCCCTTTGTTTTCTTAGTGATGTGCCCTACATCGAGTATACACTAGAGAGGGTCCAGCAGGAACAGACAGCCTGTCACCCCGACACCATCTGTGTGAGTTGCAACAAGAAGAGGGGTATCACCACGCATGACCACACCATGTGTGAAAAGTCTGCCTCCTCTACTCCGCATCTGGGACATTTATTATTTGCTCTTGGGAACAGCCTCCCACTCTCTTGCGGGGTGAGGTATGCATGATGGAGGTACTGAAATTGAATGAGGAGAAACCGAGCACTGTGTGTCATCTGCCTAACCGATTGGAGGCACCCGCTCCACACTTTGTCCGGGATGTCGGTTCCATGCGCCAGTTTCCACCAATCTCACAGCTTTTTGGTCTTCTCTGTGGACTACCGCAGCATCGTGGAATATAGGTGGGTAATGGCCTTGGCGGAAATTCCTCCTCTTAAAACCACCTCCAGTGGCAGGCAGCTCATGGTCAGTCCCCCACATTCTCTGCATCACTTCTCTGAGAGGCGAGCACAATAGGAACTGTTCTGGGCCTAGTCCATGGTCCAGTGCTAGGGCATCAAAGGTATGCAACCCTTCCTCAGACACCACATCTGCCCCGTACCTAATCTTTGCTTCCTCCAAGTCTCAAATGCGGTATGTAACCCTCAGTCCCGCACATTCTGGCACTGTCCAGATCTGTAGGCTGGGCGCATAGGGCGTGAATCTCGGGCCCTCGCAGGCATACCATTTCCCAGACATATAGGGACGTCCACAGTAGCATACTGTCCGAGTTCCTAGGGGGAACAGTGTCAAGGAGTCTATGCAAGAGGGTTCGTCCCACAAGCTCATACAGGATCCCTTAAAATTTGAGTGGCGGTGCACCAGCTAACCATCTTATCAGCCACTGTAACTGGTCAGCCACGTAATAGAGCTTGTAATTGGGGGCACTTAGTCCCCCTTCTTCCAAGGGGGCATATAACTTACTAAGGGCCACCCGTCACCGACTGGTGCCCCATATTAAGTTCATCAAAACATTCTGCAGTTCCCTGAAGAATGTCTTCCATATGACAATGAGATGGCAGTGAAGTAGTATAACAGTCTGGGCAATACCTGCATTTTAGCGATAGCGATCCTGCCCATCGGTGACAGTGGCAGCCCGGTTCAGAAGTGGTGTGAGCGACGGATGAAGGCCACTGCTTTCCCCAGGTTCCCTTCTATTAGGGCATGTGCCTCATAGTAGACTTGCACCCCCAAATACTTGATGGAGTCGAACTGCCAGACCAACTCCGTATGTGGCAGCACCTCCCTCTGGTCATCAGGCAGTGGCGTCAAGGGGAATAAGCAGGACTTACCCCAATTAATATGGTGTCCCAACATCGTTCCAAAATCATTGAGCACCTTCATAACCCCTGTCAGCACGGTTTTGTTTGCCTTCAAGTAAACTAGTGTGTCATCTGCATACAGGTATATGATCTGGGGGTATCGCAAGATCCCACTGTGGCACATGGTCCCGCAGCATGCACGCCAGTGGTTCCATCTCCAGGGCGAACAGCGACACAGGGCAGCCCTGTCTAGTACCTCTAGCCACTGGAAACAGAACTGACATCACTTACCCGGTGCATCCTCGGGAGACCAGTCTAGTATACAACATTACAACTCCCCCATGTGTTTCAAGACCTCCATAAGATAAGGCCATCCCAAGGTGTCAAGCACCTTTTCTATGTCAACGGATGTGGCCCAACCTGCAGTCCCTGCACACTTCACCCAATCCATAATGTGGAACAACTGTCTCAAATTAAGGCATAGGTTATACCCTGGCATAAAACCATTTTGATTGGAATGCACCCAACGATGAAACCACTGCAGTCAGGCGATTGGCCTAGATCTTGTCAAGAACCTTGTATTCCAGGTTCAAAACAGACAAAGGGCAATAGGATGCTAGGTTCAAAGGATCACAACCGAGTTTACTGAGGACGCCAATCACTGCCTCCCTCATGGAATTCGGTAGAGACCCGTTGCCCACCACCTCCTCATATACCTTCAGTAGCCAAGGTGCCAACTGGGCACGGTAATGCGCATAGAATCCATCAGTGCTGGTAACTTCCTGCAGGCTATTTGTGCTATCGCCACCTACCCCTCTTCCAAGGTGGCCGGGCTATCCAACTCTTGCCATTGCAGGGGACTAATTGTGGGGATATGCATGCATGCTAAGTACATGGAGATCGCGTCTGTCTCCACTTCCATTGATTACCTGTACAGACTCCTATAGAAGTGTGAGAAGTTGGCCTGGCATATGCCGTCCACTAATTATAGTGGGCACCTTGCACCAGTCCAAATCGACTCTTATGGTAGGTAGGTTAAAGACAACCTTATTGAAAGCTATCCTAGTGGTAGCTGTGGAGAGCAGCCTTCAGGCTAAGTCTTGAAGGAATGTAAAGCAGCTTGTTTTACCAGTCTATAATCTCTTGAGTGACCAAATGAAAGAGCACCACACCAGGTATATATTCAAAATATATGTATTTATTACTAAACACACCCCTCTAGTCTCTTTATGAGGCTAGAGTTCGAAGTACATAGGTTATAAGATCTTAAATCACAGTAATAGCACAAATACACGTTTGGGCCCTAGGGGGTACCAAACCATATACCAATAAAGTGGTATAAGAACCACGACTGAACTAGACACTAGGCCTAGAGCCTCTAGAAGTGCTTGGACCACAAGGAACCACCCAAGGTAGTGACACAGGGGACCCACGGGAGACGCGTGCAGTGTAAATACACAACCGCGATACGCCGTTAACTTCTATGGAGAAAGTCGGGATCGGGAAAATAGAGGAAAGGGACACTTAAAAGAGGACTAGGACAAAACCCTTTGAGATCTAGGACTTTGAAGAGTCTCTACCCACTGGAGCACCGGAGTACTCGTGTTACCTCACCCAGGGAAGCCGGGTGCATAGGTGCCTTTCGGGGTCGGGTTTCGTCGTCGTTTCTTATGGCGAGCTGCTGCAAAGTGCTGCTGGCGACCAGGAGAAAAGTGTCCGGGTGGATCCAAGAGTGGATCGGAGTTCTGAAGAACCTGAAAGCAGAGGGGACAGAGTCTGGGTCACTAGCCAGTGACCAGGAGGGCGATGGACAGATGCCCACCGATGTCGAGTGCTTCAAGTTCGTTGACGGTCGTCTTGACTCTTCAGCCACGAGGTCCGGGAGGCGTTGTCGGCGACCAGGAGCAGGATTCGGGCTGTTGCTCGATGTCTGTCGAGTGCAGAGGTGTCGGCGACCAGATTGGACCCAACAGGCCTTGGCAACGGCAAGTCTCGAGTAAGATGTAGATCGTCGATGATGCAGACCAGCAAGGTCTGGGGAACTCACCCAGCAAGGGTAAGTGAGGGCAGGCCTGGAGCAACCAGACTGCCAAGTAAAGAAAAGATTGGCCTTCGGTAAGGGCTACTAGCCAACGGGCTAGCGACCGCGAAGGAGCCTCGTGACGCCGCACGTGGAGCTGGCTTACAGGACACTCGTGGAGTGGGGGCCAGTGATCTTCGGTGCAGGTGGTGCTGGAGGCTAGGGCTACTCGGAGCCCAAAGCACGACTTCTTGGGAGACCCAGAAGATGGTGCACTTGCAAATGTGCTCGGTGTCCAGGGGTCACGGTCTCACGTTACCCACGATAGCCACGGGCCTCAGCTTTGCTGGGGACTCAGGGTAGCCTCGGGGAAGTCTGAGAATCCACCTCTGGTGATGCGATGACTTCGGCGTCCGACGGGAGCTTCAGTGATGCGAACCGGACAGATGCTTCTTTGGTGCCTGCCAAGCAGGGAGTCACTCCTTGACCCCAAGGGAGATTCTTCAGTCCTCTAATCTTGTCGTAGAGCGTCGAAGGTCCAGGATTCCGTGTCAGAGTTTCGTCCAGGTATAATCTAATCTTGCTGTGGCAAGGGTTCCCCATTTTAACCAGTAAAACAGGGAGGGACTAACTCTATGACCCCACCTATGGGAGGGTCAAGGGAGGGGGTGGCTACACCCACTTCCCTTTGTCCAGTTTCGCGCCAGAGCAGGGGCAGGTAGCCCCTGAGCTGGTTTGAACTGGCATATGCACAGAGGAGCCTTTTGCTCCCCCAGTGCAGGACTTCAAAGCACTCTAAGAGTGCACCCACCCAGCCCCAATACACATTATCCTGTCTGGGGAGGTGGTCACACCTCCCTGCAACAGGAAACCTATTGTCCAGGCCTCCCCTGCCGGAGTTTCGTCCAGCAGCAGGAGGCCAGACTTGTGTCTGTGGCAGCAGCATCCATTTTGTGATGCCAGGGCTTCAGAAAGAAGTTACCGGGTAAGCCAGAGTTAACATGTCTTTCCCTCTAGAAGGGTGGAATGCTACCCCCGCCGCCAGGATTGGCGGGGGGTAGTATTCCAAGATGTTTGACACCAAACACGACATGTTTAGGTGCAGCCATTCCAAAGTTAGCATTTTACCGCGAGGATATAATGCGCTTAAGAGTATATGGTCAGGCTGCACTACAAACAGCATCAGAGATGGTTTCCGAACGCTGCAGAGGGGCCCTGCTCATGCAGGGGCACCCTCTCACATAGGAACCATGCACTCTGCCTTTAGGATTGATAAGGCCTGCCTTAGGAGTGACTTATAGGTTTCTAGGTGTGTATGTATTTCGTGATATAGGTAACCTATATCACAGTAAGGAGTGCATGCACCACCTTACCCAGGCTGCAGTAGCAGACCTGTGGTGTCAGTTTGGATGGCCTTCCAGGGGTGGCATAATACATGCTGCAGCCCCTGGCAGGCCTCTGAGGTACCTATGCCCTTGGTACATAGTATACCATATACTAGGGACTTATAAGGGCACTCCAGATCCCAATCAGAGATGTGCCTAAGGCACATGGAATCCATTTTACAGAGAAAGCAGATAGACTGGGGCCCTGAATAGCAGGATCCCAGTCCAACTAAGTCATAAACCAGCAAAACACCATAAAAAAAGTGGGGGCAACCATATAGTCAGATTCCACCTTCCTACAAGAAGTCCTTGAACGCCCCCCTAAATCTCCATCTATGTGTTCACTACCCTCCCTGTCCCGAGTTGGAGCGCAGCTATTGGGTACCTGGGGGACTCCGATCTCAGTAACCAGGTCAATAGTTGTCCGGCTTTATCCCCGTTTTCGTGCTGTCCTTGCAAGTGGACCTTATAATCAAAGTTGGATAACCTGTCCACCAGTGTCCTGTACTACCACCGCAAGGCCATCAAGACAGTGTGTCTATTACGGTTGACCAAGCATTCTTTTTTCGAGCCTCCTGAGGCTTCAAAACCAAGCACTTCCACAGTCAGACCCTTCCGCACACCATACACCAACTTCATACACAACCCTGTAGGACCACTTTGAATGCATCCCATTCAACCAGAGCATCCTAAGCAGTCCCCTCATTTTCCTGTTAGTATCGGTCCATAGCTCCACCTATCTGGGAGCTAAACCCACAATCATCTAAGGCAGTCGTGGGCAAGCGCCAGATGGAGATTTTTTTTCTAGGTCTTCCCCCAACAGAGCGAGACAAGCAAGGCATTGTAACCCGATATGGTACGTCCAAAGTACTCTGAGCGCATGTAGTGCACTACCCAAAGCATGTGACCCAAAGATCATGTCTAGTCTAGATTGCAGTGCAGTGCATGCACTGCTGAGTAATGAGAATACTTCCTTTCAACCGGGTGTAACAGTCTCCAGAGCTCTCCCATCTGCATATTGTTTGCCCATGTGTTTAGTTGTTGTGAGGCACTGCAGGATTGTACCCCTGGTAGGGGGGGGTGTGGACCTATACACTGTCAAATCCAGGACCCCGCACCAAACTGTGGGGTCCGCCAAGAGGGCGGGTGTCAGAATTGCAAAGAAGGCTGCCTGCCCCGTGGTAGGGGCATACACCACCACCACCAATGTCAACAGCAGTCCATCCAGCATCTCCCCACTACTGCAGAGCGTCCCTCTGGGTCTATTGTAGTATTGGACACCATGAGGGGAACCCCCTTGAGGCACCCATACTAACACGCCCCCTTGCATAGCTCGTGTACATTGTGCCATATACCCCACCCTTTCAGTACCTACCCAAACTGGCAAGTTCCAATGTTGTAAGGTGTGTCTCCTGGAGACACGCAAAGTGTACCTGAAGCCTCCGTAAGTAAGCATATATCCAGTGTTGCTTGACATACAAGCCCATGCCTCTCATGTTCCATGTGAGGAGCCTTTATTCCTATAGTACCATGCAACCACACACACGCAATCAAATACAAACATTCCCCCAAACTCCCTTCCCTAGGCCGTCGCACAACGATGCTGCATCTGGCTATAAACCTTACAAAGTGTATATAACAGAAAGAAAACAGAAATAAAAGTTTTGTGGATGGTATGGGGTAGTGCATGACAATAGTTGTGTATACCGAGGAGCCCCCTGGTCCCCTTAGCGCCCTTCCCAGTGCGGAACCCACCCCACCTCGCTGTCTGGGCATATCAAATTTACTACAGCTTGATACGGAGCAGCCATGCCACCAGTGTCACCTCCCATTCCCCCGGTGAGTGAGAAATGGATATAGTATCACCAGAGTCATTAGAAGAGATCAGCAATCATTGGGGTGAACTGAGGCCCCCTCCAACGTCTCTGGAAACCTATTTGGCAGGGAGGCACACAACAAGTGCACCTCAGTGGCTTCCAGAGCCGGGGGATTGTACTCATACTACCAGTGCAGCCACCATCTGAGCTCTTCCTTGTGCCACTTGTTTCCGGGATGGGGGGGAGTCGGTCCTCTAGTCGATCGGTGCCTGTTCCATGACATCGTCCCACCCTCATCAGTTTACGGATGATCCGAGGGAGGGTGCTCCCCCTTAGAATCTAGCCACTCCAAAGCCTCCTGCGCTGACTGGAAAATGAGAACCCTGTCACAAATTTAAGTTTGGTTGGGAATATCGGATCGTACTTGAGCCCCATCTGCCTAAGCTTGTGCTTCCCCGTTTAGGATGAAGCTCTCCGTTCTTCATGTCCGCCGTGTAATCCGGAAATATCGTGACCGCATGGTTTTCAACTTGCAATGGCCTTTTGGTGTTGGCAATCTGTAGAATATTGTCCCTGTCCTGATAATTGAACACTCATGCCAACACTGGGGGTGGGGGTGCCCCAGGCGGAGGCGGCCGGGCCGGCACTTGATGTGCCCATTCCACTGAGAAGAAAGTGGGAGATTTACCCCCAAGAACTGTTTGCGGCAGCTATTGCTCGAGGTAGAGATCCATGCTCAGGCCCTCAATCTTCTCGGGCAGTCCCACCACTCTAATGTTCTTTTGGAGCGATCGCTGTTCCGCATCATCCACTTTGCGTCTCAGTAGATCTACTTCTCATTACAGAACTGCAAATTGGGCCTGCGTCATCGACACAGAGGGTTGCATCTCCGCTATGGCTGCCTCATGAGTGGTCACCCTCGTTTCAATCGATTGTGCTTTTCGCGCATGTGGTTCATGTCAACAATCAGTGTGTCCAGTTTTGGCTCCAAGGGTGTTTTCAAGCCATGCACAGTGGCGAGGAGCTCTGTGAACTTAGCATTAGTGTCCTGCAGCACATGGTCAGTGTTGAAAGGAGCCCCTGCTGGAGCTGCATCCACATCTGACAAGGAGGGGTTCTGGTGAGTGCCCCCCGGTTTGGAGCCCTTCTGTCGTACCATCAAGGTGCCCTCAAAGTCGGCCAAGATACAGGTAGAGACGCCTATGATGCCACCCATAGGGCTCTGAAGCGGACCATTCAGCAATGTCCTCTCTGTACCCTGTGGCTGAGGCAGAGCTCACTCCTCTGGCATGGGTGCCCCTCCAGTCAAATCACATACAAAACTCCACGCACCACCACTGTTCGTCCTCCGTAGGTGAGTGCCCCTATGGTCCAATAAGTCTAAGGAGTTTGAGGAGGGGGAAGGAAGAGGGTGCCCCCACCCACAGTGCCTCCTCACTGGAGAAGAAAAGCCCCTTTTGTCACCGCTGATGGGTCTTTGGTCGGCCACGAATCGCCACTTGGGCCGCCTCAATCGAGGGTCACCACTGAGGTGGGGAAATCCTCCCAGTCCCGTGGTGATCCAAGTACCTGAGTGCCCCACCAGGGGCCGGCTCTGGCCGCACACCCCGCATGCACACCACTGGGTCGTTTACATCATGTCTCCGGGGTCAGTGGCCTCCTACTGTGTTAGTGTGCACACCCCAGTGTCTTACGGCAGTGACTGTGGCGGAGAGGTTGAACCAATAACGCTTTGCATCCTAATGCCCCTGGGGCCAGCAGGCCACTCTCACAATATGTGCTCCCCCAATGTCTGCTGCATGCAGCTGTGCCCCGTAGCTAAGGGCAATAGTAAACCTAGGGGGCCTCCTTTGCGTTGATTCCCCCAGGAACAGCCAGCCGCTCTCGTAAGTGGTTGCTGTAGGCCGCCGGGCCTCGTGGCAGCTTCTGTGGGGGAGGAGCTGACTCACCACCACGCTCTGCGGACTCAACCCGGCGCGAATATGTCACAGGCTCCTGCCTTGATCCTGCAGCCGCATGCAGGCACAGCACTTTGTCGCCGTCACCAGAGGACGTCAGGCCCACTCTCGGGGAGTGGTGCAGCATGCTCTCACAGTGCGGCCCTCATCGCAGTCAGCGGTGTATCCAGGGATCTCCCGCTTATGTGGGGGAGGGGCCAACTCACTACCTCGCACGGGCACGGGCTCCTACCCCGATCTTGCAGCCCTCTCCAGTCCACAGGTGTGCACAGCACCATACCACC
Organism: Calotriton arnoldi; assembly: GCA_963921515.1. Lineage (NCBI taxonomy): Eukaryota > Metazoa > Chordata > Amphibia > Caudata > Salamandridae > Calotriton > Calotriton arnoldi. The sequence goes on from CAWUFW010002717.1 coordinate 1,364,705, forward strand.
AGCACCGGAGGGTCTCCGGCTCATCCGCAAACAAAAGAGAGTGGAGGCTCGGGCGCATGGTCCGGCATCTTCAGTGAGGTGGGGGGGGGAGGGTCTAAAACTACGGTAAAAGTCAGAATAGCAGTGGCGCGAGGACGTAGCTTGCTTTTGTGTGACTGCTATCACCACCATCTTGGGTACCCCCCCGAGCATCAAAGTTATGAGTGTTGATACCAACTCAAGAGAGTCAATAACTAAAGCCAAGGGTGACAGTGATATCAACCAACAACCACTGTGACCATTCTTGTCTTAGTTAGCATATCCATATTTTTAGCTTGAAATACACCCATTCCATATTGTGACATAGCAAATATATAAGTCACCCTGACTGTATAATTATCGTCAAATTCTTCACACATCAGTCCCATAGTTTTCAAGGGAACATCAGTGTGACCACGCTTCAATATTTCAAGCAGTTAAAGAGATGGCTTGCACGGTATACAGTAGTGACCCCTGCCCTGAGTACCCAAACTGCAAGTATCTCCTAGTCTGGTTTTTGGATTTTGGCTGCCACCTAACTCTAACCCAGGGTGTGAGCGAAGACCTAGATCTACTCTTGACTTGAGATGGGTTCTGAACTTGTGCTTGATCAGGAGGGTACATCAAGCGAGGACAAAGACTACTGTCCCTGTTCTAGTTTTCACACATGTTGCGTAGTGGTGGCAGCATACTGTGTTTAATAATAATTATAGTCTGACCAGCCCTTTTAATCTTTGTCATGAGAATGGAAGCCTACTGGCCCATTCATCAAAGTTTTCACTGCCAACGCTGACCCTGAATCCAAGCATCGAGATCCCATGCTCCTGGACATATGTATGCTATGTATGCTAGTGGAGTTGGTGTGCCATGAATGGGTGCCTGAGTGAACCAGAGTGACACAGGCCTGTGGTTTCCATTTTGGAAGCCCCTGCTCTGCTCATGTGCACAGGATGGAGGTCAGATTGCTTTCCCAGACAGGGGAAGTGTATTGCTGACATTCCTGAGACAGGAGGGTGGGAATCCAAACACTCCTAAGTGGAGAAAGGGGAGACCAGCTTCTCCTCAGAAATTTGATTAGGTCCTTTCTGATACAGAGGCTGCTCATTAGTCCTCCTGAGTAAGCCATTTTGTTGGGTGGCAGGGGTGCAGTATCTGATCAGGATCTGAAGGACCCTTTAGAAGGGGAGCAGCTCTTTGTCTATCTTCTTAATCACGGTCAAAAGTGGCTGTTGATAATCAAGGTGCAGACTACTCACACCTCTTTCTGGCTCTGTTGTGGGTACGCCAAACTGGAGTCAGCCCTGATGTGGAAATCAAAGACAAACAGAAAATCCACATCTGTCTGCTAACTCTGGATAAAAGTGGGAGCTGCTTACCCACTTATTGTTCCAGTTCCAAGTTCTCCTCAACTAATGAGAGGGCGTTCCAAAGCGTACCCAGAGGACTACTACACAACCAAGACTGTCTGGCATCCAGCTTCACAGAGGTGAGAGGATATCACTTAGCGTCCGTTCAGGAGGAGGAATTGTGCTAATAGGAGGAAGAAATGTTGCATCTAAATCTAGAGACTATGTCCCAAGAACACTAAGACCTCAGGGAGTGGGTAGAGTGCCTAGATTAGGACCCTTGTTTGAAGCACATTTGAGTTACCTGCAAATCAGGTACCTAACATGATTGTTCTGAATAGTATTGGGCTTTCTTGTGCAACGTTATTAAGCACGGGTGACACCATTCCGCAGTATCCTCGGGAGGAGAATCAAAATGCTGAATAGGTATTAAAACAGGGTAAGACCTGTGACGAAGTAAATGACTTCCCCACGACTACACTCGTGTTCAGACCACACCCGAAGGGCATATATCTAAACCTGAACTCTCTTCCCCCTTGTAGTGTGACACTACAAGGCTCCCCTCATTTACTCCTCCCTGGGGTAAAGATTTCCTGAAGTTAGGGTAAAGGACAGTGTGACTGCGCTGCATGTTTGCTAGTTTCTGTTCACTCCAACACGAGTGCTCAACACATTGAGTGTGATGGAATGAGAATACATGTGCATATTTTTCTATGATTGCAGTGTCCACATGCACTTGCAGTGCACACTAGAGTGGCACAACATGATTGTTAAAGGCCCACAATGGGTGCTAGGCCTTTCTGTAAGTTTATTGTTGCATGTCCCAATTTTATTCTGTCTTATTACCTTTGTATACTACCAACTGTATTTAATTGTATACATATGTTTTATATTCCAGGACCATTCAAAACCAAAATGCTAAGCAAATTGCTACCTCTAGCTGATCATTACAACTGCCATTGTATAATATATATATATGCACAGTGTGGGTGTGAATAACAAACAGGGACATATTTTAGGGAAAAGCAGGAGTCAGATCCTGAAGAAAGCCCTGGACCCCGGTGTGGGACCATAAAAGGGCTGAAACATGTTGACCCAACTGGACACAAGACACATAATGAAGTCTTTCACGTCTTAATACTCATTTTATTCTTCCCCTCACCACACACCCAGTAAAGTGTAAATCTGCCCAGGGTAGGTAACTGGGATTTTTGCAACTTATCAGGATCCGTTGCCCCGTCTTTTCACTATCCCTGCACACACCCTCAATACAAAACAAGGGATTGCCTGCCATTAGAAGATTCTTTGGCAAGTGCTGGATGGCCAATGATGAAGCATAACACCCAGGGGGTGTGTGAGGCCATCCTGTATATTTTTATGAATATCCTCTAGGTCCTGCCTACAAACATTGGGATATAAAAATATTCGAAAATAGGGCAATTGCCCACATAAAGGATAATCTGCTCTCTCACTTGAGAGCCTTAAGAAGGGACAAGCTTGCTATCTGTGTTACTGATACTTAATAGGGATAGTGCAAACGTGTATCCCCATAACCCCGCTCTCCTTCCCCTGCCCCTCATTAGGAAAGGGCAGTGTGAGCTTGTTCACTGTTAACTTGGGGCACAGCATGTGCAACGGATGAAAGCAGACGTTAATGGAGTACAATGGTAATGCTGTTGGTCACGTGGCCAAATAGGGCGCCGGGGTCATAAGCCCTGATCGTTAGTTTGTTGGAGTTTAGCTCTTTTTCTTTAATTCTTGAGCTAATTATAGGGGAGACAAAGTCCTTCCAGTTGCCAGGGGCGTTTCTTGGTCAGTAAGATTGTGGGGGTGTAAGTTTCCGATTTTCCGGCAGTCAGGCTGGCATACAATGCTTCAATACATTATACAACAAGCAGGGTGCATGAGAGGGGCCTAACGGTCAGTGGAAAGCAAGAGAAATGCGGATTGGTAGGAGTACTAAGAGAGAAAATGCATTTTTTTTTTTAATAACCAATATTTTGAGGATTATCAAAACAAAGAGGGAGAGCGTGTGTGTGTTTTTATCTGCATGTATGTAAACATCCATGGTGAAATCCGACTGACATCTCACAATACCCAACTGAATGCACCTGCACCCAACTATTTATCAGAAAATAAATTTATTAGGGGGGGGGGGGTTTATCACCCGAAACACCCCCCTCGAAGCTACACTCCTGCCAGTTGTGTACTATGAAATGAAATAATGCTAGTCTGTTCGATTTAGAGGTTGACATCTTGAGGTAAATGAATACATGCCAACTTTTTCAAGCTGCAAAGAGGTAGATTTTGAAAAAAGAAAAACAAAAAAAATCGGGGGAATTTATTTTCCCCATTGGCAGAGGCAATTATTTATGCGGGCGACAACTAAAATAAAGCTAAGCATAACATCCTGGGAAGGGGAGGTGGGAACTGCGGGAATTGGGACTGAGGGAGAAGAAAGAGGGACAACTGATGTACACCCTGTAAACCAATTCATGGCCACAAAGCTTAATCAACAGTATATTCTGAGAGGCAATATTTAGCTTATGACACACAGGGACAGTTTAATGTATACACAACTCACGGGAAAGAGAAAAAACAAAGTACCTTAATTTGAGGGAATGATTTCTTGTTTCTTTCGCTGGAAGCTCCTGGAAGTCCACCGTGTGATGGTCCTTCGCAGACGTACCGGAAGCGAAACCCCCTCTGTGAACATTGGGCAGGCATCAGAAATGTACAATGTGACATGAACTGAGAAGATAAAATCTCAAGTGTTCTGAGCATCGAAATAGGGAATAAGGGTCATAGTATTGGCTAGTTTCTGATTTCTTAGACATATTTACTTAATAGCTTTATAGGACCACACCACCCTCCACATACCCCTCGGCCTTAAAAACAACTTACATCATTTCAGGAATACTAACATTTTTGAGCAGGAGGATAGCTTGCCCTATGGGTAAAGTCCTCTTGCCTATTTTCAAAAGCTTTTCCAGCACATCACTTTTTTCAGTTTCAGCTTCTTAGCATTCATGATGTCCTCCTGTAACGGGGCATGCCAAAGCCGCAACAGATCATGTACCCCCGGTACCTTACTAGTTTATTTTTTTCACATCATCATCCAGCCTGCCCTGCATTTTTTCCAAACAATTGTCACTTTTGACCAATCATTTTCCCCATCCCAAATAAACACTGGTGTTTTATTTCTATCTTTATCTTCAAGAAATATGGTTATCTGTAATATTCAATATTGACAACTGATCTTTTTTCTGTTTAGTTTCCATAACACTTCTCATTCATCAAGTCTGGCTTCTACTCCTTTCTTACCTCTACCTGCTTCGTCTCCTAATTAAAAACTACTAAGTGCCACCATACGCCACTACATTCTACCAAATCTACATCCTCAAGGCACCACGGATGTCACTTAGGAGTAGCCAGTGATACCAGCAGCTAACTATAGGTTGGCCCCTTGGAGACACCAGGCACCACCCTTGCTACCCATAGTTTTGTGGTCATGAGGATAGAGACAAGAACAATGGGGTCAAAAAGGCATTTTGAAGTATGTAAGAGGTAATCTTGTGTTACTCTTTTATGTACAAATATGTGCTTTGTAAATTAGCCCCAGAACATCGAAAATGGAAACAAAATGGAGATATTCAGGATATATTCAAGTACAATTAGCACAAACTGAAAGAACTGTGTCCTCTTAGCATTTTTACTAGAAGGAGTTGGCTGTTTTGGGCCAATTTACAAAGTCATGTAAGAATACGTAAAAGTAACCCTGTAGTGCTACTTCTCATAAATGTTTTTGTGAATTGGGTCCAATATTTACAATCTATTGTTTCTACCCTGTAGCCATCGCATTATCCATCAGAAGCAAATATAAGGCTGAACTGTGTAGCCCTATGAAGCCACTTTCGCCACCTCTAGCTTTTTGGAGAACATACACCCAAGCACTACACTCAATGCGCCTTTTATGACCTTCTGCTCTCAAACCCACAAACATCCTTAGAATCACTGTACTCTAGCGCTGAAATGTCTAGATACAGCACATAAGTCAGCCTCCTTCATTTACCTCATTGTCACCATCTTTAAATCAACTCCTTATCCAATTTTCCTTTACACGAAACAAATCACAATCCGCCAATTGCCACTATCCCTTTGTAAGTTGCCTTTAAATTTCACTGGACTCCACCCGGTTTCAATAGTTGCTCACCTACATTGCACTTTCTCGCCAAGACTCATGTGACATGTTCGCCATTGTACTCCCCTAATGTTTCAAGCCCAAGCCCTGGAGGCCTCCCTCGCTTGCATTACCCATCGAGCTACCAACACCATAAGTGTGGTGCATGCATCACGTTAAATTTGTGTATTATTTTTGCAATTAAATTGACTGTAGAGTACTGTATGGATACTAATCACATTGTTAGGGGTGGAAGATTCCATTTCATTTTTATTTTCCACAAGGTAATACATCAGTATTTTTGCAAACCAAATAATGTGGCACGAAGTAATTTTAGCTCTTTATTAATTGTACTGATATGCTGCTATCTAGGTTTCTTATGCAAGTACAGCTGATATCTACATACACTGGGTCCTATTCACAAAGGGAACCTTAAATGATTCTGCACTTGTAAAAGTACTCTGGCGTACACGTGCAAATTTATGACTTTTCCCTATTCACCAAAATTCCTAGTAGCACGCCTGGAAAGTTGGGACAATTGCAACTGCGAGGCCACTACTTGGAATGTCATGTGAATGCGAAATAGTGCACATCGTATAAGTCTGCACAGTGGAAAGGCATCCTGAGGTGCAATTGCACATTTTTTTTTATTTTTTTATTTTCCTCCAAGGGGAAACCCGTAGAAGGGGATTTGAGAATGCCCAAAAACTCATGAGTTTGTGGGCATTCACAAACACCTAAGGAAAACCATGCTTTCTTCCACCCACTTCCCAAACTTTGCGTTGGACGTACTCCTGTAGAACTGTATTCAGTCATAACTTCAAGTGATGCAGAAGTAAATGGATTTCAGGCTCTAAATCATCGTTTGGGAATGCCTAGCAGCCGTAAAGGCTGTCACGAGCCTTCGTAACATTTTTGCCCATTGTTTCCATCCAAATTCGGTTTTTAAGGTTTTGGTTCCGCCTGCAACGTGGACCGTGTTATTCTGTAAATCATTTGCGTCAAATGCAAGTTGGGATTTATCAAAAATCATGGACATCTGGAAATGGTTTGCTTAGTTAATGTGGAATGAATAGGGGCAAAATGCTACAATCCAGATTAACACCAACACACAAACAGGTATTTGATAAGAAGGCACTACCTTGAGGTTGATTAAACTCCCTCTCTGAGGTGAATGGTTTGTATTTGGATCTAGATTATATAAGGAAGCTTATAAACACCATCTACCAAAAATAGAGCTAAAAATCAGTTCCAACACCTCTAAAATGCGCATTGTCGTTAAAATGTACAACATACCACGGCCCAAATCAAAGACCGACAAAATTATTTTAATTATAAAAAATGCCATATTTTAATTGTTTTGTGTTATTTATAGTTCACATTGAATTTCTCTACTTGAATATAGCCTGCCAATATGCCACTACCTTTCAGTGGAAGAAGCGCCACTGCTGCTCACTAACCCAATTCACTCATTTACACTCTATAGGACCAGAAAAATAGCAAATCTGCAGCAATAGGTTTACATTTATGTGTGGGTGCAGATTGACTACTTTGTCCCATTCACTATTCTTCCCAGTAGTATGCTGGGAAAGCTGCACCAAGCTGCTTTCTCAGCATCCACGCCTGCTAATGGGAATGTCAGGGGCCTCTTCCCACGGGCACCTATTCCGGCTGTACAGTTACTGCAAGAAATTGAGTTATTAGTTGAGAGGGGTGTAAGCCCCACTTGAAATATAAATACAATCCTTGTCAGGGCGAACCACATAAGCCACTAAATTAACCTCTGGTAGCCTGGCACAAAGCAGTCAAGCTTAACTTAGAGGCAATTTGTAAAGTATTTATGCAGCACACAAATAGTAGTAAAGTGAAAACACAACACAAGAAAAATCCCAAAACCCATTTAGAACAATAGAGTTGATTTTTTTTTTTAATAATTCTTTTTATTTAACATTCATTGACAGTAGAATTGTACAGTATAGAGGAAGCAAAAAACTGTAATATTGGCAAATACAGCGTGCGACAGTTCGGTACAACAGTGCAAAATAAAACCAACTACGGCGTGGGGGGATCCTCGTGATCAATGCTGCGTGGTGGGCTACAGATATCTCCCCTATAGGAGTTCCACGGGCTCCAAATTTGGGACCATTTTCGGGGACAGCCCCGGGCCGTGTAGACAGTCTTTTCCCTATACATGCACCAGTCAAGATCCCCCTCCCAGGCCTCTACAGAGGGTGAGTGTGTAGCTCCCCACAATTGTGCAATATTCCTCTTTGACACCATCAATGCCAAGGTAACCCATTGTGTGTGACAGCTATTTAGATCAGTGGGCTCCCAAATATTTAGGAGGCATCGGCGTGCTTCTGGGCGGAGAACTGTCGCGAGCACTTCGCTCAATATATCATGTATTTGTCGCCAATAGGGTTGTATGTGCTCGCATTCCCATAATATGTGCATAAGTGTGCCTATCTGGCCACATCCTCTTCTGCATTCTCCTCCCTCCGCTCTCCCCATAGGTACCAGAGGGGGCCTTGTCAGGTATACTCTATGGAGAATTTTGAGCTGTACTAGTCGGAGTCTAGCTGGAATCGCTACAACTCTGGGGGAGGAGACCGCCTCCTGCCACTCTTCGTCATCCAGCTCAATGCCATCTCTTACCCATTTTTCCCGCAGGGCTTGTAGGGGGTCCTCCATATTATTTATCAGTTTTTTGTATGTTAAGGATATGATTTTTTCAGCCAGATGACCATCAAGCAGCCTGTCTTCCAACGGAGAGGAATCAGAGGGAGAAGAGCCTCTAGGGAGGTGTGATTGAAGTGCATGGCGGACCTGTAGGTATCTAAAGCGCTCTGAGTCGGCCAACGTGTGTTGTTGCTGCAGAGAAGCAAAAGTCTTTATGTCGCCTTTCTCCCATATATCTTTAATCTGTGAAATCCCAATTAAGTCCCACTTGTCAAATCCCTTCGACTTCCATAGGTTACCCAGCCTCTCGGAATCCCATAGGGGGTTGCCAGTGTTAGTTTCTGTCCCAGCCTAGAGCTTTAGTGGCAGCGTGCCAACTGTGAACCGAGTATTTGGTGGGGCCCGTCAATGGGTACCGATTAGGTTTGGAGTATAGTGCCCTGTTATAGTTCCCACCCGGTAAGAGCCACCTGTCCATGAGATACCCAGGATCGTCAGGTCAACCGTATGTGCCATGATTAATGGCAGCAAGCTGTGCTGCCCAATAGTATTTTTTAATATCGGGAAGGCTGATTCCCCCGTCGTACCAGTTTAGTGTGAGCTTGTTTAACGCAATACGGGGCTTCCCGTCCCATAGCATTCCCTCTGAAGGCCTTCAATGTCTCTAAAATAGGTCATCAGGACTATATCCATCGAGTTTTGCAACGCATATAAAAACCGGGGTAGCGACATCATTTTGAAGAGAGCCGCTCGGCCTAGTAGTGAAAGAGGAAGCGCCCTCCAGCTGGCAATGTCGCGTTTAAGCCTCTGCAGCAGCGGGAGAAGGTTACGGGTAAAACGGAGCACAGGGTCCAGGGAGATAAAAATCCCCAGGTATTTAAAGCCTGTCGAGCTAGTTTGGATCGGGCAGTTTCGCGGCGGTGAGAGGGATCCCCTTTAAGGACGTATAGGAGAGATTTACCCCAGTTAACGGAGAACCCAGAGTATCTGCCAAATATTGCTAGGATATCCAGGACTGCCACCAACGACCTCCTGGGGGAGGCCAAATACAGTAGTATGTCATCCGCGTAGAGCGAAGTGCAGTCCTCCCAGTCCGGGGACCAGCGCAGACCCCGCACCACTGGGTTCCTCCGAATCCATGCCGCTAATGGTTCCAAGGCTAGGGCAAACAAAAGAGGGGAAAGGGGACATCCCTGACGAGTACCTCGACTTAGAGTAAACGTGTCAGACTTCTTATTATTGACCACGACTTGTGCCATGGGCTCCGAATACAGGAGGCGCACCCATTGGACGAAACCCGGCCCGAACCCCAGTTTGGCGAGTACTGCCAATAGGTATGGCCACTCAATAGTATCAAAGGCCATAGTCGCATCCAATGACACGACTATCGCCGGTTCTTGAATGGTGGGCACCCTACCCAATACCCGGTGCAGCCTGCGCAGGTTTAGAGCTGTGTTACAGTGCGGCATAAAGCCAGATTGGTCGGGGTGTACTAGGCTCCCAATAATCTTAATTAGCCAATTGGCAAGGAGCTTAGCCAGGATTTTAGGCTCCGCGTTTAATAATGAGATCGGTCTGTAGGAAGCGCAGTCAGTCCTGGGCTTTCCTTCCTTATGGATCGTAACTATAGTGGTCACCCTCTGGTCTGTTGGTAATGTCCCCAACTCCTTGCTCTCCTCGAACATGGCTTTCAAATAGGGGGCTAATTTATCGGGCCTATGTTTGTACAGTTCGATTGGGATCCCATTGGGGCCAAGGGCCTTCCCGGAGTGCAGCGATCTAACGGCCTGCGCTATCTCATCAGCAGTCAATTCGCGGTCTAGGAAGTTGCGGTCTTCTTCGGACAGTGTGGGGAGCACTATGTCATGTAGTAATTCGTGAGAATCTCCCTCAGTGTAGGGTGCGGCGGTCGTGTATACCGCGCGAAAGTGGCGGGCAAACTGATGTGCGATGTCCTGCGGGTCAGTTATGCAGCTATTCACCTCACCCCGGAGTTCAGGAACCAGGCGACTAGCCCACTCCTTTTTGTCAAGCCATGCAATCAGTTTCCCTGCCTTATCTCCCAGATCATAAATTCTACCCAGTTTTTCCCTCCCCAGGCTTTTGGCCTTATCTGTTGCCAGAGCTTTGTATTCATTTTGTTTGAGGCGTAGTAAGTGCAATTTCTCGGGTGTAATCCCAGTTTCCAACTCCCTTTCTAACTGGCAAACCTCACCCTCGACTGCTAAGATCTCTTTCTGTCTGTCTTTTTTCAGCCCAGCTATCAAGGACAGGGCTTGACCCCTTATTACTGATTTAAAAGCTTCCCACAGGGTCTGGGAGGAGTCCACAGTACCCACGTTTTCTTGAAAGTAATTATTCATGGCCTTGACCAGCTCTTTACGGATTAGGGGGTCTCTGAGATACCATGGGTTGATGGGAGCAATTTTCCCTACTCCCGGTTGGCCAAGAGCTAACGGCACCCACACCGGGAGTGATTAGAGATGCCTCTAGCTAAGTGCTTAATGTTGCGTATGTGTGCGACCTGCGACGCGGGGGTTAGAACATAGTCTATGCGGGATAGGCTATGATGGACCCCGGAATGGAAGGTATGCTGTATTGTTTCTGGGTTGTACGTCCTCCATCCATCAACCAGCCCTAGAGCCCAGAGGAAGTAGGGCATCCATCTAGTGGACGTGCCTATCTCTCGTGGGGGGTGGCGGTCCAGCGTGCCCGAGACCACTGCGTTAAAGTCGCCTCCGAGCACTAGGAGTCCTTCTGGTAATGAAAGCAATATAGTCCCCAGGTCCGCAAAAGAAGTGTGCTGCAGGCCTGGAGGCACATACACTGACATAAATGTTATGGTGCGCCCCTCCCATTGACTCGTAATTCCTATATACCGGCCTCGGTTATCCGACCACATAGAGCTTACAGTGAGGGGAAAGGAGTTCTTCATCAGGATGCCAACCCCCCGTGAACTGGTTGTGAAACCCGTGTGAGCCACCATTTTGAATCCCCATCTATGCAACGCCTTGCAGGAGTTCCCCACTAAGTGTGTTTCTTGAAGCAGGATGATGTCGGGGGCTTGCTGTTTAAGATATTGTAGGACGACAATACGTTTAACCTTGTCCCCCAGCCCATTAACATTCCAGCTCAATATTTTAACACTTTTGTCCCAATGCGCACTCATTGTTGTAGTGAGAATTCCCTGCACCCTCTGTATCTATGTTAACATGTCTGGTCGATGATAAAACCGTAACACTCAAAAAATAAAGATTCCCCACCCAACTACCCCCCTCCCTGCTTCCCTGCCCTCTGGGCGTAGAACTGCCCATTGTAAAACTAGCAGAGTGCCTGTCGCCCAAACAATGAACTAAAAGAAGAAATAGGGGGGAGCACCGTACTCCGTCTCCCCATCTCCCCCTATTCGATCAGTACGATATAGGTCCCAAGGCAAGGTTGTCCCCATTGGTCTAAGGCTGGTTACTGGGAGTAGATTCTCATTAGACCTAAACAATTATGAGCACCTTGTACCTTGAACCCAGCCAACATCTGGGTTCGAGCTAGAAGCGGACGCAATGACAATAAACATCTGTTATTCAGCGCCAAGATGCCCCGTTGCTGGGGTGAACGTGCGCTTTACAAATACACATGTTATGTTATGTTATTTCTGTGGATCATTCTTTTTGCTGCGTGTCCAATTCGCCCCCTCGGCCATCAGGGTGATAGTCCTGTTCCGCTTGGCTCTCCAGCCAGTCGGCGGCCACCTCTGGTTGCTCAAAGAACCATGCACGTCCACTTGCCTCCACCCGGAGGCGCGCCGGGAACAACATGGCGTATTTAAACCCTCTGTCCCTGAGTTTTTTCTTGACCATCAGGAAAGATCTCCCCTGTCTCTGCACTGCTTGCGTGAAGTCTGGAAATAGTGTTATCACGGCGTTGTCATAGCGGAGCGGGGGAGCTGCCCTTGCGCTCTGGAGGATCACGTCCCTGTCTCTGAAATTCAACACTCTCGCTAGCATGGGGCATGGAGGAGCCCCCGGTTTAGGACGGCCTCCCGGGACTCTATGCGCTCTCTCTATAGCAAAGAATTTACTGAGGCCTTTAGGTTGCAGGTGGTTCGTAATGAGATCCTCTACGAAGAGGTCCGGTGACGGCCCCTCCGCTCTCTCCGGCACTCCCAGTATGCGTAGGTTATTTCTCCGGAGAAGCCCTTCATAGTCGTCTAGCTTCTGCTCGGTGAGCTTGCGGAAGGTTTGTAGGTCGCAGACATCACGTCGGACTTGCGAAACATCGTCCACCAGACTTGTCGTGGTGAGATCCACCTGTTTCACCTTCTCTTTAAGCTTCGTAAGATCTGCTCGGATAAGATTAACCTCAATTGACATGGTGTCCATTTTGTGCTCCAGTGAGGCCTTGACCCCGGCAATTGCCTCCATCACGTCGTTCAACATTAGGTCCTGGCTTTCCCCCACCGGGTCACTTGCGGATTTGTCCTTGAGGTTCGTATCTTGCAGCGTTTCCTTGGAGAAAGTGTAGCGATCCAATTTGTTTGTCTGGACCGTTTTGGGGCCCCTCGTGCCCGTCGTTTTAGACTTCTCCATTATTGCCAGCGGAGCAGTCAGGAACGCGTGGGCGAGGTCCTCAGTCTCCCTTGTCACCCCGATATTTGGAGCTGCAGAGTCACGGGGCTGAGGCGGGGCAGGGCCCGAGTCACCTCCCTCCTGAATTAGCGAGTGTCACCTTCTATCCGCCGATTAGACCAATCTCTATGGAAGCCATCACCCAGCCCTCCGGCCAAATACAGTTTGTGGGGGGGCTCCGATCTTGCACTGTAGTGTTGTGCCCCCGGGTGCAGACTTGGCGGGTTGGGGGCACGCGCTATCCCCCCGTTGTTCGGTGCAGTGGAAGGGGGGGAAAGCAACTCGCATGCCGCGCGCACTCCCAAGACCCTCCTTACTGTACTTCAAGGATCGCTCCGGAGCACTGTCATGGCCGCTGCATAAGCTCCCTTCGGTCCCCAGGCTGAGCCGATAGCTGCACAGCATTCACCCTCGGAGTCCCCACCGTCCGCCGTCTGCAGCTGCGATGTGTTGGGGGGACCCGCCGTGTGTCACGGAACCCGCGGCCGCCGCCACTCGGAGCACAGGCCACGACCTCGGGACTCGCCACAAGCCGCCGCCGCACCTCCTCGCTCCCTCCGCGGCAGCAGTCCGTACTCCAGGTCCCGGCGCGGGCAAGGATGCAGGCCGCGAACTGGCGGGACCCACGGCAGCCGCTACGAACGGCCGCTGGACTCGGAAGTATCCGGATCGGTTTGGGGGCACCCTCCGATCAAATTCGGGTGCCTTGGGCCATGGATTATTGGAACGGATAAGCGTGGGGGATACGATCTGAGCGGAGCTGTTGGTTTAGGTGGCCATCTCACTTCGCCGCTTGGCCATGCCCCCCCAATATAGAGTTGATTTTAATAAATAAAAAGATGCCAGAACAAACAAAATCCAATTAGTCGAACCAGAGATATTGATTTTTAAACCTTTAGGTAAAAATAGCGCAGAGAAGCAGAAAGCGGCACTTGCGGTTATCTGGTCACTGTAGACCGGGAGGAACTCACAAGTTTAGTCCGACCGCAATGGGAAGCGAGTCGGATACAGGGACCAGGTTAGTCCTGCTGAAGAGTTACCTTCTGAAGTTCAGTGCAAACAGTTCAGTTTGCGTTGGAGGCGGCAGCAAGGAGGAGACTTTTGGTGCAGAGAGCACGTCAAGAGTCACAGACGGCAGTTGCTGCAGCGAAACGAGCCAGGCATCGCTGGAGCTTCCTGTTGGTTGAGTGTCGCGAACAGTTACTGCTAGTGTGAAGTGCAGGTTTCACGTTGCCGGTCGTTGCATACGTTCGCTGTTCATGCGAACAGGTCCCTTTGCGGAGCACAAATTTCAAGATAGTCCACTTTTATTCAGGAGGAACTTTCACTGATGCCAGCCAACGGTTTCAGGACCTGGCTGGCACCTCTTGGGGATCAGGACTCACTTGAGCAGAGTTGAGCAGCAGAGCTCAGGAAGGCCCACACAGTGCTGGTCAGCTAGTCAGTTGCAGGGAGCTCACACAGAAGGTCAGCTAACTTGCAGTCACTCTGGGTAGGCTGGGATCAAGGAAAGCAGGTATACTCTTTCTTCTTCGACAGCAAGGCAGTCATTCCAGCAGCAGGATAGTGCTTCTTCTGAATCTTCTATAGGTCCAGGAGTGTTCTGATGGTAGGTTCTGAAAGTCTCATTTTTATATCTGGTGCCAGACTGTGAGTGGGGGAATTCCCAGAGCTACCTCCTAAACTGGTTCTTGTCAGTTCTTCCCCTGCCTTTGGCTTCCAGCTGTCTAGGGTGACAAACGGCAGAGCAGGCCTGGTGTTAGATTTCTTTGTGTGTGGTGCAGGCAGGTCTCTTTGAAATGTAATCAGGGCAGTACACTGCTCCTCCCTAGTCTTCCTGTCAGTAAGACCCTCTCCCTTCACACCTAGGCCTCTTTTGTCGCAATGTCTGGAAGGAATATTCAAACCCCACCAGCAGAGCCATTCACAGTCATGTGTCCCAGGACACTGGTAGAAAGGCACTGTTCATTTGGATAAGAAAATGCTAACCTTTTAAAAGTGCAATTTTTCAGAATAGTAATTTGAAATCAGACCTTACCATTAAAGAGAATTTTAAATTCCAGTTCATTTGAGTGTAAACAGCATATCTCTATCTGCTCACAAACTGAAGTTAGCGTTTATTAAATGTAATAAGGTAACCCAGTGTTAGACTATGGGAGAGATAGGCCTTACGACAGTAAAATACAATGTTAGAAGTTTTTTCACTGCCAGGGCATGTAAAACTAAAACCCACATGTCCTACCTTTTAAATACCAGGCACCCCGCCCTGGGGATGGTTAGGGCTTACCTTAGGGGTGACTTAAAAGTTTTAAATAGGAAGGGTTAGGCATGGCAAAAGGTTTATGTCGACCTTAGGTCGAAATGGCAGTTTAAAACTGCACTGAAGGGTGCAGTGGAAGGCCCAAGACACGTTTTAAAAGTCTACTTTAATGGGTGGCACAAAAAGAGCTGCAGCCCACTATTAGCATTTAATTTACAGGCCCTGGGTACATGTAGTACCATTTACTAGGGACATATATGTAAGCTAAAGATACAAACCAATCAGGTGTATGCCAATTTTACCATCTTTTAGGTAGAGAGCACAAGCACTTTACCACCGGATAGAGGAGAAAAACTGCACAACGTCTAAATGCCTTCAAAAATAGGTATGGCAACAGAAGACAAAAATCTAGTGGTGACTCTGCTGAAGGGGCCAGGTCCAACAGCTATCCATAGTGGTGACCGCCACACAGGGGGAATGAAGGCCACTGTGCAAAAACTCACTTTTTTTCCCCTCACAGGGAAAATATTTTTCACAATGGAGTAACCCTTCCCTTACACCATCACCAAAACTGGGGGTGATCCATTCCCGATCCCATCCTGGAAGGGTAGGTACTCCGGCCATTGTCTGGAGTAAATATAGAATGTACATATTTGTGGACATTGCCAAAGCGCCACAGAAATACTAGAACGACCACTCCCTACCCCTTCACCTTTCAGTGGGATTTACAAGCAAAGAGTTCTCACTGGTGATGGAGATCTCTAAACTCGTAAATGCATATACGCCTGCCAGGGGTCCCTTTGAGAATTCCTGGCAGGGGTGAAAAGGTAAAGTTGGTCATAAACTTATGCTTAAAACCAAATTTACCTTTGTG
Organism: Calotriton arnoldi; assembly: GCA_963921515.1. Taxonomy (NCBI): domain Eukaryota; kingdom Metazoa; phylum Chordata; class Amphibia; order Caudata; family Salamandridae; genus Calotriton; species Calotriton arnoldi. Next base: position 1,380,684 of record CAWUFW010002717.1, read on the forward strand.
AATAGGGTCCTTCACTTGTCCAGTTGTCCAACAGTAGCGTTCAGCACCCTCGGAAGACTACAGGAGTGAAATTCAGATTTTACCTGCCTGCCTTGTTGCTGGGCTTTAGACAACTGTAAGCACTGACTTTGCTGCATTTCTTTAACAAGGATATAAATATTAATGTATTTCTATATGATTCAGTTAATTTTGCAACTACTAGTATGAGGCAGACTGGATAATATTCCCATCCAACTTTGTGTCTCTTCTACTGCAGGACACACAAGAGCAAAAACAGAAAGCCACACTATAAAGTGATAATTGCGTAAACATTTTGGGCTCTCTGCACAAAGATTCTGCTGTACGTGCAACTTACACTTGTAATAAAATTCTGGTTTTCTCCTGGAAATCAGTAGTAAGAATTGGGTATTGTACATCAAAGCCAATCCTTTCTTAATTGGGCCCTTAATGAACCGATTAAAAAAACATGACACATTGCAAGAAAAACAGGTTTGCACGACAGAGTAGCTCAGGGATGTATTAAATATTTCAAATAATTATATTCAGAATTTATTTTCTTACCTGTTTTGGCTGTTCTGTGATTTCGATGTATGGTCCGTCTGCTGAGAAAAAAACACAAAGATGCAGAATACATTTTTCAAATTCTACAACCCACATTTTGTCTTCATTGGGCTGGAAAAAAAAGACACACTTTTATAATCTGTCACATTTGTAAGAATGAGACTGGCTGTTCAACCTGTGAGGGGAAATGCTATTGGCCCTCATATGTATGTGGGCCGTCCTTACTGTCCATCAGTGACCCAGCTTGGTGGTACGGAGCACCCAGTAAGTAATTCACAATGGAGCATGGGGACTTTCCTGCCAGCAGGCAACTCCTACCAGCGGGTAAAATACACCTTTCCCACATCGCTAAGACTGATTTTCAAAGAAGAGGGTTGGAAGGACAGAAGAGAAGAAAAAGGGATTACCACACCCCAAACTCATGGCCTCGCCTTCAGCTAGTAAGGCTGCAGGGGGATTTAGCATCAAAGAACATAAACAGAAAATGGAGGGCAGGGAAATGCTTCACAAATTAAGCGTGTATAAACCGGTATGATGAGAAAGGGAGCTCACTGCATGAATTCTACTGGTAGACTTGATTTGCATACGTTACAAACTGGGAAAACATGTAGGCACAGACTTATGTCACCAAACGCTGCCTTTGACGTTTTAAATAAAACTTATGGGGGGGTCACAGGGAGAAAACACAAAGTCACGAGAGACAGGTGGACTGAACTACCTGGATGTTTATTCAGAATCAAGCAGGTGCTTAAAGGGACTTTAAGATCTTGTCTGATAGGATGCTGCCTCTGAGAGGCTGGAAAGGCTGGAGTGGAGTCAGTCGCACGCCAAGTTCCCCGTTATGCTGTGGCATTAGTATGGAGCCCAGTGTGCCGCCGGTACAGCCTTGTGGTGCTTTGTGCAGGGGAGACATTCCAGGTAGTCTGCAGGTTTCCATGTTAGTATGGTTTCTGATTCCGCTTATTATGATGTATTCTGGGTAGTCTGCTATGGCGAGTAGCAGTTTGGTGCTTATGTGCCAAGGTGGAGTGAAGTTCATAACAGAAAACATTCTTACTGCAGTACAATACAAGCCATTTGTTAGAGTGCACAGCTGCCTCAGAGGAGGCGTCCCGGCGCTAGCGGAAAGGCCATGACCGAGGAAAACCTAATAGCAGAGAGGTGCCCTCTAGGCAGGAATGGAAAAGCAGGGTTTCAAGGCTCTTTCTGAAGACCGCTTCAGAGGGGGCTGCCTCGCAAGCCAAGAGGAAGAGCATCCCACAACTTGGAACCAGAAAAACGAGCGATCTGCCTCCTCTTCTGGCCTTATGAATGAGGGGAAGTTGGAACAGTTTGAGGTTATTAGATCTCAGTGAGCTCATCTGGCAGTAGGGTTTAAGGGAAACAGCATTTACAGCGAAGGCTGAACAACGACAACGTCTTTACCACAAATGTTTTTACAACAATTGTTTTTACAACGAGTATGCCTTTACCACGAATGCCTTAACAACGAATTTTGTTGTAAATGCATTAAAGGTAAAGTCATACTTGTAGTAAAAAAAAAAAATACATTTAAATGTAAGTATTTTGGTAAGTATTACAGGTAAGTATTACGTGTATTATAAGTATATATATATATATATATATATATATATATATATATATATATATATATATATTATCTACTGGCGGTCACCAGTAGATAGTTATAGTTAGGACCTATTTTCCATAGGAAATCCGCGACATTCTATTTGAAATAACTCTCTTGCCGGTTGACGAATCTTCGCGAAATTTTCAAACTTTATGGCCCGCTCCGGTCCGCTCCTACCCTGAAAGTCTTGGGGTGATTCATCAAGCGGGGGCCGAGAAAAAAGGGGGGTCCCAAAACGTGTTTTCCCCATTCATTTTCCCATAGGAAACTTTAGACACTGCTACAGCCCGAACTGCTGAACGGAATTACACCAAATTTGGCAAAGAGGTAGTTCTTGGTTCAGAAAGAACCCTTTTTGTTAAATGGTGTAAATCCGTTCAGTAATTGCGGAGAAATTAAAAAAATAAGAGTCAAAAAATCAATTTCCCATAGGAAACTTTATGCAAGGCTACAGCCCGAACTGCTGAACGGAATTACACCAAATTTGGCAAAGAGGTAGTTCTTGGTTCAGAAAGAACCCTTTTGTTAAATGGTGTAAATCCGTTCAGTAGTTGCGGAGAAATTAAAAAAATAAGAGTCAAAAAATCAATTTCCCATAGGAAACTTTATGCAAGGCTACAGCCCGAACTGCTGAACGGAATTACACCAAATTTGGCAAAGAGGTAGTTCTTGGTTCAGAAAGAACCCTTTTGTTAAATGGTGTAAATCCGTTCAGTAGTTGCTGAGAAAATCAAAAGTAAAAGTACATATATATCTATGGGCACGGAGGATTCGCGCACCCTGAGCGCACCCTGCGCGCACCGTCCCGATCACGAGCTGCATGCTAATTGGCTGTCAGCTGGCTGTCAACATTCCGATTCAGGAAATGTTGGCAGCCATTTTGTCCTCGGTAGAACCGAGGGACAGAAACAAGTGCGCAAAGCGCACAAAGGGGGCAGGTTAGAAACACCCTGACCCCTAGGTCTGCTCAGGGGGTCCCACAAGGACCCCTGGGCAAAAAATTATTATTTTTTTTTTTTTTTTTTTTTTTTAAATCGGCAGGATGCGCTCAGAGTGCGCGGATCCTGCCGAAAAAAAAAAAATCGAAGCGCGGTCTCCCGTGCTTCAATTGTATTTTGCCCCCGGCTGGCCCAAGTCCCGGGGGCATGGTGGGGGGGTTAAATTTATGTATGGGGGCCTCAAGGGCCCCCAAGCCCCGGGGACCGCCACCCCCGGGGCTTTCTTTTTACAATGGTGCGGGAGGGCTCTGAGCCCTCCCGCAGCCCCGGGGACCACCACCTCCCCGGGGCTTCTTTTTGTTTTCATAAAAATTAAATGTGTGGGGGGCTCGAGCCCCCCCACACGCCCGGAGACCGCCACCTCCCCGGGCACTAACAAATTAAAATGGGGGTCCGTTTTGGACCCTCGAAGCCCCGGGGACCACCACCTCCCCGGGGCTTTGCTGATGTGGGGAGGGGCCACGCGGCCCCCTCCTGGAGCCTGTGGTGGCCCTGGGGACCGCCACCCCCAGGGCCGGCTCCTGCAGTGTCCCGGGGTGCCTACCCCGGGACACTGCTGTTTGCAGGACAGGACGGGAGCCTCGCGGCTCCCGTCCTGTCATTGCAAACTGCTTTGGATATTGGAAGAGAGAGCAGGGAAACCTGCTCTCGCTTCCAATATCCAAAGACAATTGCTTTCCACACGGGTAGCAGCATGTTAGCTGCTCCCCATGTGTAAAAGCAATGCCGGCTCCCGTAGGACACGGGGAGCCGGCGGGACTGTGGGGGGTTTGGGGACCCCCCCACAGTCCCCAACCAGAGGCCAGGCCCCGGGGGATGGGGTCCCCGGGGCCATAAGTGGCCCGGGAGGGGGGCCACGCGGCCCCCCTCCCCAGAAATTATTAAAAAAATAAAAATAAAAAAATAAAAAAGGCCTGCCCCGGGGGATGGGGTCCCCGGGGCAAAAGGAGGCCTGAGGAGGGGGGCCACGCAGCCCCCCTCCTTAAAAATTAATTTAAAAGTGTGGCCATGCCCCGGGGGATGGGGTCCCCGGGGCAGGATTCGGCCACGGGAGGGGGGCCACGCGGCCCCCTTCCCGTTTAATTTTAATAAAAAAAAAAAAGGGGGTAAGGTCCTGGGGGATGGGGTCCCCAGGGCCCAAAATTATGAAAAAGGAAGGGGGGCCACACAGCCCCCCTTCAGGAAAAAAAAAACAAAAAAAAAAAACAATCAGGCCGCAGGCCCCGCCCCCTTCCTTCACCACTCTGCAAACGCGCCCCCTGGTGCGTTTGCAGATGCGGAAGTAATTACACTTCAATACTGGGGGTCCCTGGGGGCCAACTAGCCCACCAGGAACCTCCAGTATGCGCCAGGGGGCTGCGTTGCAGAGAGGTGTACAGAGGCCACGCCCCTTTATACACCTCTCTGCAACGCAGCTCTGTGGCGCATTTTGGAGGTACATGGTGGGCTAGTTGGCCCCCAGGGACCCTCAGGATTCAAGGGGACTTAATCCCCCAACTTAAAACGCGCCACGGGCGCGTTTGCACAGTGGTGAAGGGAGGGGCGGGGCTTCAGGTGACATGTGTGCAAACAGGCCCCGTGGCGCGTTTTAAGATGGGGAATTAAATCCCTTCAATACTGAGGGTCCCTGGGGCCAACTAGCCCAACAGGTACATCCAGAAAGCGCCACAGAGCTGTGTTGCAGAGAGGTGTAAAAGGGGTGTGGCCTCTCTACACGTCTCTGCATTGCAGCCCCTGGCGCATACTGGAGGTTCCTGGTGGGCTAGTTGGCCCCTAGGGACCCTCATGATTCAAGGGGACTTAATCCCCCAACTTAAAACGCGCCACGGGGCGCGTTTGCACAGATGTTACCTCAGGCCCCGCCCCTACCTTCACCATTGTGCAAATATTCCTCTAAAATCTGCCGAACTACGAATTCGGATTTACTCACCTGTTATCAGGAGAGACCTCAGTGCTGCATCTTTCAGCCCAGTACTAATCCTGAAAAGTAATTTTAACCGTACTTACCAGTAACTTGAATTTCCTTTCATAGGATATCATTGCCTGCTTTTTGCTGAAAAAGTTTCTAAGTGTTGATTTTTGAAACATACAAATATTCCTCTAAAATCAGCCGAAATACGAATTCTGATTTACTCACCTGTTATCAGGAGAGACCTCAGTGCTGTATCTTTCAGCCCAGTACTGGTCCTGAAAAGTAATTTTAACCGTACTTACCAGTAACTTGAATTTCCTTCCATAGGCTAACATTGACTGGTTTCACTTGGAAATTCTTCTAAGTGTGGAGTTTTGGAACTTTAAAATATTCCTCTAAAATCAGCCGAAATACGAATTCCGATTTACTCACCTGTTATCAGGAGAGACCTCAGTGCTGCATCTTTCAGCCCAGTACTGATCCTCAAAAGTAATTTTAACCGTACTTACCAGTAACTTGAATTTCCTTCCATAGGCTAACACTGACTGGTTTCACTTGGAAATTCTTCTAAGTGTGGAGTTTTGGAACTTTAAAATATTCCTCTAAAATCAGCCGAAATACGAATTCCGATTTACTCACCTGTTATCAGGAGAGACCTCAGTGCTGCATCTTTCAGCCCAGTACTGATCCTCAAAAGTAATTTTAACCGTACTTACCAGTAACTTGAATTTCCTTCCATAGGATATCATTGTCTGCTTTTTGCTGAAAAAGTTTCTAAGTGTTGATTTTTGAAACATACAAATATTCCTCTAAAATCAGCCGAAATACAAATTCCGATTTACTCACCTGTTATCAGGAGAGACCTCAGTGCTGTATCTTTCAGCCCAGTACTGGTCCTGAAAAGTAATTTTAACCGTACTTACCAGTAACTTGAATTTCCTTCCATAGGCTAACATTGACTGGTTTCACTTGGAAATTCTTCTAAGTGTGGAGTTTTGGAACTTTAAAATATTCCTCTAAAATCAGCCGAAATACGAATTCCGATTTACTCACCTGTTATCAGGAGAGACCTCAGTGCTGCATCTTTTAGCCCAGCACTGACCCTGAAAAGTAATTTTAACCGTACTTACCAGTAACTTATATTTTCTTCCATAGGAATCCATTGTCTGGTTTTCAGCTGAAAAGTTTCAAAGTGTCGATTTTCACAAACTACAAATATTCCTTAAAAATCGCCTGTATGACTTAAACGCATTCTTTCAACTGTTTACAGGAGATGCACCAGTGCTGGATCCAGGATCCAACACTGAGTAAGAAAAAGTAACGATAACAGTTTTTACCTGCTAAGTGAATTTCCTTCCATAGGATAACATTGGTGATTCTATGAGAAAAAGTTTCTAAGTGTCAACTTTTAAAATACAATAATATTCCTTAGAAATCACTACTGTAACCAAAACGCTTTTACTCAACTGTTTACAGGAGATGTCCCAGGACTGAATCTAGGATCCAGTCCTGTGGTTAGAAAAGTAATCCATAAAGTAACTAATTGCATTTAACTAGAAATTCACATTGAGCTGAATGTTGCATTGTGTTTGAAAATGTGTTGCCCATTGCAACAACTGTAACTACTGTACTTAAAAGTCTATTGCCTATGTGCAAAGTATTTAAACTAAAGTAATTCATTCTGAGAAAGTATTTTTTGTAATGTATAATGTAATTACAATGTAATTTAAAAAATAAAATATGTAAAAAAAAATGTTTCTAAAAATGTAGTAAATCAGTATGAAAAAAATAAATATAACAATTAATACATTTAAAAATTGTCATTTACAAAACCTTTGAAATTCACTGAAAAAACCGTAGGTTTCAGACATGTTATAGTTAGGAATTAGCATTTAAAAAACCTTTGAAATTCACTGAAAAAACCATAGGTTTCAGACACGTTATAGTTAGAAATTAGCATTTAAAAAACCTTTGAAATTCACTGAAAAAACCATAGGTTTCAGGCACGTTATAGTTAGAAATTTGCATTTAAAAACCTTAGAAATTCACTGAAAAAACCATAAGGTTTTAGGGACAGTTATAGTTAGTTGGACATTGCACTCGTACAAAACCCGTGAAATTCCCCCGTTATAGTTAGTTCAGGTAACTAGAACTCGCGCCCCCGCAATGCACTGCTGATGACGTCACATATTACATCACTCATGACATGGTCAGTGACATCACTGATGACATCACTGATGACATCTCAAATGACATCACTGATGACATCACTGATGACATCATCCATGTGAGAATTTAATGCATCTTCTCACACCCTAATATAAGTTTTGAAACACCCACTCTAAATTACAGACTGCCATTCTCAAAACCATACACACTCCAATACCAATAAGTACATACCCACTCACTGATTGTTAGGTCTACACACACACATCTACTCACTCACCCGTACAGTCACTCATACTTACAGTCACTCAGTACAGGACTATCATATGCACTCATACACCTATATAAACACTCACACAACGCAACTCATCCATAGAGGTACTCACACACCTAGTCAGTCATGCAAATAATTAATCGCACTCCAATTTACTCACCTATACAGTTATACACACCAGCTCACTTACTCATAAAAATACTAGCACATTCTTACGCTCCTATGCAATCACTGATGCAAGCACACACTCATCCATATAGCCACTCTCACAATCACACACTCTCACTTATATCCATTTATATACTCCAACACACATATATACTGCCTTTCACATATGTAGTTACTCACACATGTACCACTGAGATATACATTCAATCACTAACACACCCATACACACACTCACCCACCCATACAGTCCATCACAGACGCACTCTTGAAACCATGCACCCAGTGAATCACCCACTCACACATCTATGCACAGAGTCACACTCACCCCACCCACACAAACACTGAGGCACCCATACAGATACTCAGAGAACCAATCCATAACCCATATAGACACTCATTTAGCTAGTCAGAAACCCATGCAGCTGCTTACACAACAACAGACAGACGGATACAGACATTCACACAGTTTAGTCACTCACCCATGCATCCAGTAAGATACGTTTAATCACTCACTTATAGACTCAGTCACGCACCTACTAAATCATCCATTCAGACACTTATACACCCACTCATTCTTCAATACGCCTCTCCCTATATATATTAAACATATTTAAACTTTACACAAACACACAGTCACTGGATGATGTCATCAGTGATGTCATCAGTGATGTCATTTGAGATGTCATCAGTGATGTCATCAGTGATGTCACTGACCATGTCATGAGTGATGTAATATGTGACGTCATCAGCAGTGCATTGCGGGGCGCGAGTTATAGTTACCTGAACTAACTATAACGGGGGAATTTCACGGGTTTTGTACGAGTGCAATGTCCAACTAACTATAACTGTCCCTAAAACCTTATGGTTTTTTCAGTGAATTTCTAAGGTTTTTTAAATGCAAATTTCTAACTATAACGTGCCTGAAACCTATGGTTTTTTCAGTGAATTTCAAAGGTTTTTTAAATGCTAATTTCTAACTATAATGTGTCTGAAACCTATGGTTTTTTCAGTGAATTTCATATATATATATATATATATATATATATATATATATATATTTTATATACTGGCGGTCGCCAGTAGATAGTTATAGTTAGGACCTGTTTTCCATAGGAAATCCACAACATTCTATTTGAAATAACTTTGGCGCCGGTTGACGAATCTTCGCGAAATTTTCAAAACTTATGGCCCGCTCCGGTCCGCTCCTATCCTGAAAGTTTCGGGGTGATTCGGCAAGCGGGGGCCGAGAAAAATGGGGGGTCCCAAAACGTGTTTTCCCCATGCAATTTTCCATAGGAAACTTTCATCGCAGCTACAGCCCGAACTGCTGAACGGAATTACACCAAATTTGGCAAAAAGGTAGCCCTTGGTTCAGAGTCGTGCCTTTTGGTTAAATGGTGTAAATCCGTTCAGTAGTTCCTGAGAAATTTGAAAAAGAAAACACATATATATCTGGGCGGAGCCTAACCACACATGTCATCGTGAGATCTGATTGGTTGTCAGCACTTCATCCTGGAATTGCTGGCAGCCATCTTGGGACCAATATAAATGATAGTACCCCATTGAAATGCATTGTAGTGAATCGAAGATTTTGAGGGTTACCAAAAGGAGAACTATAAAGGGTGATAACAGACTTTAGTTACATTAGAATTCATTTGTTGATGGTACCATACTAATTTCAGGAATTGTGGTGTGTTCTAAGGTGATTTTACCCTGTGAAAAACCTTCTGCTGGGATATCATGAATCATGTTTGAGAGAAAACTATTTTCACATGCTTGTCCCATACAGTTTTGGAAGGTGCTCCAGAAGCTAAAATGAGAGCATATTTTCTGTAAATTCACATTATCTTTCTCAGTCATGTGAGAATGAAGTCTGACATTCTCAGTAAAACATGTACATCCAACAAGGGCAGAGACTGTCAGTTGATTCCTTTGTGTTCTACTGCAGCTTCCCAGAATGTTCTAAAGAACAACTAGAGTGCTAACAGCCTTACTTATGACAAAAGTATGGCACACCTGAAGCCATCTTGATTGGAATAAACTGGTAACACTTAAAACATTTAATTTAAAAAGGAACAAAATGATGGGGTTCATTTTGTCATAGAAATTATGGTTAGTGCTGTAGAAAGAAAAATTAGGACATGTTTCAAGTGTGATCTCAAATATCTTCCTGTTATATTTCAACAGGAGCAGCCTGTCAGTTGATGCCTTTGTGTTCTACTGCAGCTTCCCAGAGTGTTCTAAAGAACAACTAGAGCGCTAACAGTCTTACTTATGACAAAATTATGGCACACCTGAAGCCATCTTGATTGGAATAAACTGGTAACTCTTAAAACATTTAATTTAAAAAGGAACAAAATGAGGGGGTTCATTTTGTCATAGAAATGATGGTTAGTGCTGCAGAAAGAAAATTTAGGGCATGTTTTAAGTGAGATCTCAAATCCTCTTCTATTTCATTAGAAAATTCTGACATGCAGACTGAAACAATCACTTTCAATACCAGCAGTAGACTTCCAGTTAACTCCCTGGTGAGCAGTAGCTTTACTACAGTGATCTAATGAACAACTAGAGTGCTAACATTCTGAATTTATGGCAAATGTGTGACACATCTGAATGCCTTCTTGATGGAATCAAAGTAAAAAACTGAAAGCATTTCCTACTGAGGAGACTGCAATAAATGACGAAATTAGGAAACTTCATAACAAATAAGTCTCCCAAGATGGCCACCAGAGAAAAAAGAGCCCAAATGTAGCACAAATATCACCCAGATGTAGCCCACATATAGCCCAATGACAGAAGTGTGCAAAACACTTTTTATTTTTAGTTTTTCTGCAGTTTTATATAGTGCAAACTGGTCAGGTATTGGAGCGTTACATCTTACTTGGACCCCTTATTGCGTATTTTGCACGAAGTACATGAGATTGATCTTGCGAAACATTGAACTTTACGATTCTGTTAACCTGAAGTTGCTCTGAACCGGGCTTTGTAACACCCGTTTTTACCGACTGGTTTTAATTAATTCTCACTGTATTGTATTAGGAAAGAGGATTTACTGTTTTTATGTACACTTTTATGATCTATGTTTCTAAATCAGATCAAATAAAGTTTAATGAATTCTATGGCAGGACGGAGGCGAGGATTATGCATATCTTTCCTCACTTTATTTGCATAGCAGTTCAAAGAAAACGTAACACAACAATCATTAAACAAAAGACTACACACCCCATGAACCATTAGGGGGTAGTCTCCAAGGCAACTATAGTCCAATCATATCACAGTCCATCGTATATAATATCGTGACGTCCCTTCCGCTTCCTCTTTCTTCACTGCTCGTCAGTTAAGTGCATTCCTTACATTCTTGGCTTAATCTGACGTTGTTGCTGTTTGTATAGCGGTTTCTTGTGCACGTTATTAGCATTATTGCCTTGGTATTGTTTCATATTCCCTGCGCAGCAGGCTCTTGCCCGAGCGCGTTCTCCCCCTCGCAGTTTCTCCCGCTGTGTGCTCTGCGCGCGGTGAGATCCTGTCAGGCGCGTCTGGTCCGAGCGAGGCAGCTCCGTCGAGCGCTCCCGCTGGTCTTTACGCGCGTTTGGGAATCCGGTCACTCCTTTAGTGTCCGCTTGATTCCCGACCAACCCTCGACTAATTTTGACACAGCTACGCAGTGATTTCCCCACACGGCCACGTTAGTGACCAGCGCCACCTGGTGGTGGTAATTGGTATTGAGCCTCAGTCTATTCTTATAACAGCTTCGGGGAAAGCCCAGCTATTGGAGCACCGGCGAGGGGGCTGTCTTAAGGATTTCAAGGGCATTTGTTCTGTACTCACACCCTCTGCTATCATGTCTTCTCCAGAAGACCATTTTTACTCCTCCTACCAGTAAGTGGAGGAGGAATGGCCCCCCAACTTCTCCCTCCAGCAGTGGACCAAGCCCTCTCTCTGGCTATTTCTAGGGCGCTGGCTCCTCTTAGGGATCAGGTTGATAAGCTGGCGAAAAGCATCCCTGGGGTGGTCAGTGACCCAGATCTGGTGGTGGCGGGTCCAAGTAGCTCCCAGATGGGGAATAAAAGGGCCGTTAAGCATAACGCGGGGCACTTGGAAGGATTTGATAAACTTACGGAGACCTTCATCAAGAGTACGCGAACGCTAAAACATGCACCCTGCCGGGAGGAGGAGGGGCCCGGAGAAAATTGCGACACTGTCACCACTATTGTAGACTCCGACGGCGGGTTTCCCTTAGAGGGAGAGGGTGTATTGGAGGACGATTTCTCCTCCGATGAGGATAAGGACTCGGGGCGTCCCTGGCGTCCAGAGTCCCACTCCTCTCAGTCCCCGGTTGGGGACGGACTCCACTCGGACATGTTCGAGCCTACCCAAATTTACCATCCTAGGTCGGCAGAGTGGACACCTGACGCCAAAGTGGCAGAGTATGTGGTGGGGAAAATCCATCAACCCCTTGAAAGGGAGGTCAGGAATAGGATGAGGGGAGAATGCCCCAGGCCCTCACTGAAGGGGAAGGTGGCACACACGCCTGAAATTGATGAGAAACTATGTACCTTTTTCTCCAAGTATATGAGGGATCCCAAGAAAGGAATTGATAGGTCTTGGACGTGGTAGGGCCCTTGACCCAAATTATTCAATTGACGGAGCGTTCCAAAGAGTCAGGATCCCCTTTGTCCACGGATATTGTGGCTGGTTGGGTGCACTACCCTAAACCCTAAAACACTACCCCCTCCACTACCCAAACACCACTGCACTACCCTAAACCCTAAAACACTACCCCCAGCACGACACCCTACACTACCCAAACATAACTGCACTACCCTAAACCCTAAAACACTACCACCAGCACGACTCCCTACACTACCCAAACACCACTGCACTACCCTAAACCCTAAAACACTACCCCCAGCACGACTCCCTACACTACCCAAACACCACTCCACTACACTAAACCCTAAATATACCCCCAGCATGACCTCCCACACTACACAAACACCACTGCACTACCCTAAACCCTAAAACACTACCCCCAGCACGACCCCCTACACTACCCAAACACCACTGCACTACCCTAAACCCTAAAACACTAACCCCAGCATGACCCCCTACACTACACAAACACCACTGCACTACCCTATACCCTAAAACACGACCCCTACACTACACAAACACGACTGCACTACCCTAAACCCTAAAACACTACCCACAGCATGACCCCCTTCACTACACAAACACCACTGCACTGCCCTAAACCCTAAAACACTACCCCAGCACTACCCCCTACACTACCCAAACACCACTGCACTAACATAAACCCTAAAACACTACCCCCAGCACAACCCCCTACACTACACAAACACCACTGCACTACCCTAAACCCTAAAACACTACCCCCAGCACGACTCCCTACACTACCCAAACACCACTGCACTACCCTAAACCCTAAATCTACCCCCAGCACGACCCCCTACACTACCCAAACACCACTGCACTACCCTAAACCATAAAACACTACCCCCAGCATGACCCCCTACACTACACAAACACCACTGCACTACCCTAAACCCTAAAACACTACCTCAGAACGACCCCCTACACTACCCATACACCACTGCACTACCCTAAACCCTAAAACACTACCCCCAGCACGACCCCCTACACTACTGCACTACCCTAAACCCTAAAACCCTACCCCCAGCACGACCCCCTACACTACTGCACTACCCTAAACCCTAAAACACTACCCCCAGCACGACCCCCTACACTACCCAAACACCACTGCACTACCCTAAACACTAAAACACTACCCCCAGAACAACCCCCTACACCACCCAAACACCACTGCACTACCCTAAACCCTAGAAAAGAAACCCCCACCCCATGCCCAATTCCCCTTACCTCTCACTCCTCATGGTTCCTCTCTCCTCGTGGTTCCTGCTTCACGTCATCTCTGAGGGGCGGTGCACGTCGTTGTGAGGAAACGGAACAGCCTCTGTTTCCTTACAACGACATGGATCGTCTACATGTTTTTAGAACGCATGGTCATTTACCATACATACCTTTACAACAAAATTCGTTGTAAAGGCATGCGTGGTAAATGACCATGCGTTCTAAAAATGCGTAGTAATGACTTCGTGATGTACAACGCATGCGTGGTAATGCATGCGTTGTAATGGTATCGCAAAGTAAAAAAGTCGTTGTAACGGCTGTTTACCGATCGAAGCTGGCCCCTGTTCTTCAGTGAGACGTTTATTTGATTAATTAGTAGGAAGGAATGTGTTTTTTTACCGAAAAGTGCATCCCCGGCTGTTGTATTGTGAAAGTGTCCGCGTGGCCTGGTTTCACTTCCGGTGAGAGAGTGGAAGAGTCTGTTTGGGTCTAAAGGAGTTCTGTTGTTGGACGGGGCCGGCGCGACATGTCATCAGAAAACATAGCTAATGGAAAGCGTCCTCCCTGAAGTGGGGAGCAGTGCCATGAGAGGTCAACGAGTGTGCGTCCCACCGCAGTATGACCGTACCGCGTGACCCATGTGCCGCCTCCAGGGTACGGGAGGCAGAAGCGGCATCACAGGTCCTCTTGAAGACCGTTGTAGCACTAATTCTACATTTTGGTACTAGGGCATTTTAACTTCGTTGTTCCTGCCAGATACAAAGAGAAGATCCTGTGTTATTCAGTGCCCTCGTTACCTTTTTTGTGGGTTGTGGTGCTTGTCACTTCGCTGCCCCGCCGGTGCACATGACTGGGCACCCCACCTCGTGTGCCATCTGCAGGGCCTCTGCCCTCGGATCACTGGTTTCGGTTTCTGGAGTGGCAACATAAACAGTTGCTCCCAAAGGACTAGCCTAAACACTTAGGTGAATATCCCCTGCACCGGCATTCCAAGGAAATTCTTTCCTAGCTCTCCCACGTCAACAAGCCCGGCTCCGCTCGCGACACCGTATGACATCATCGGAGCCATAAGAGGACCTCGTCGGCGTGCTGACGTCAGTTCCACCCATTTTTTCTGTGCCACCGAGGCAAACAGGGGACCGAGACATTTTCACATGTATATATAGTATAATAAATATATATATATTCACTGAAAAAACCATAGGTTTCAGGCACGTTATAGTTAGAAATTAGCATTTAAAAAACCTTAGAAATTCACTGAAAAAACCATAGGTTTCAGGCACGTTATAGTTAGAAATTAGCATTTAAAAAACCTTAGAAATTCACTGAAAAAACCATATGTTTCAGGGGCGTTATAGTTAGTTGGACATTTCACTCGTACAAAACCATAGAAATTCCCCCGTTATAGTTAGTTCAGCTAACTATAACTTGCGCGCCCGCAATGCACTGCTGATGACGTCACATATTACATCACTCATGACATGGTCAGTGACATCACTCATGACATCACTGATGACATCTCAAATGACATCACTGATGACATCACTGAGGACATCATCCAGTAAATGTGTGTTTTTCTGAAAATTAAATATGTTTTATATATGTATATCTCAAGGTCGATGGATGAATAAATGGGTATATAAGTGTCTAAATGGATGATTTTTTTTGTAAAATTGATTGTATAACTGACTAAGTGTATCTTAGTGAATACATGGGTTAGTGAGTAATGTTTAAATATGAAAATATCTGTATCAGTCTCTCACTTTGTGTATAAGTGGCTGCATGGGTTGGTGAGTAGCTACATGAGTGTCTATATGGGTTATTAGTTGGTTTTTTGAGTATCAGTATGAGTGTCTGAGTGTCTGTATGGTTCGGTGGGGGTATTACTTAGTGCATAGATGCATGAATGAGTGACTCACTGTTTGTATGTGTTGAAGACAGCATGTGTGCAGGACTGTATAGGTGGATGAGTATGTGTATGGGTGTGTTAGTGAGTGAATGACTGTCTCAATAGTGTCTTTATGAGAAACTACATATGTTTTAAACTAGTATATGTGAGTATTGGTGTATATAAGTGAGTATATGTGAGAGTGAGAGATTGGAAGAGTTCCTGTACAAATAAGTAGGTGTTTCTATAAGTGATTGTTTAAGAGAGTAAGTATGTGTAAGTTTCTGTAGAAGTAAGTGTGGTAGTGTGTGTATAACTGTATATGCAAGTAAATGGATGTTTGATACTTTGTTTGCATGTGTGACTATGTGTGAGTAACTCTATGGATGAGTGGCGGTGTGTAACAGGATGTATAGGTGTATGAGTACATATGATGAGTGAGTACATGTATGAGTGACTGTATAGGGACTGTTGGTGAATGAGTGGATGTGTGTGTAGATCTTGGAATTACTGAATAGGTGTGTTGTAACTGGTATTGGCATGTCCATTGTTTTGAAAATGTTAGTTTGTATTTTTGAGTGTGTGTATCAAAGGTTATATTAGGGTGAGAGGAGGTCTGCCACTCTATCACAAGGATGATGTCATCAGTGATGTCATTTGAGATGTCATCAGTGATGTCATGAGTGATGTCACTGACCATGTCATGAGTGATGTAATATGTGATGTCATCAGCAGTGCATTGCGGGCGCGCGAGTTATAGTTACCTGAACTAACTATAACGGGGGAATTTCTATGGTTTTGTACGAGTGAAATGTCCAACTAACTATAACGCCCCTGAAACCTATGGTTTTTTCAGTGAATATATATATATATATATATATATATTCACTGAAAAAACCATAGGTTTCAGGAGCGTTATAGTCAGAAATTAGCCTTTAAAAAACCGTAGAAATTCACTGAAAAAACCATAGTTTCAGGGACGTTATAATTAGTTGGACATTTCACTAGTACAAAACCAGAGAATTCGCCCGTTATAGTTAGTTGAGCTAACTATAACTCGCGCCCCGCAATGCACTGCTGATGACGTCACATATTACATCATTCATGACATGGTCAGTGACATCACTGATAACATCTCAAATGACATCACAGATGACATCACTGATGACATCATCCACGTGATAATCTGATGCACCTCCTCACACCCTAATATAACCTTTGATACACCCACTCTAAAATGCAGACTACCATTTTCGAAACCATAGACACACCAATACCAGTTACTACATACCCACTCACTGATTCCTAGGTCTACACACATGTCCACTCATTCATCCATACAGTTACTCATACATGCAGTCACTCATCAATACAGCACTATCATATGCACTCATACACCTATACAGACACTCACACGCCACCACTCACCCACAGACTTACTCACACACCTAGTCAGTCATGCAAAGAATCAATCACACTCCCATTTACTCACCTATACAGTTATACACACATCACTTCACTTATTCATACAGATACTAACACATATTTACTCTCTTCTACAATCACTGACACAAGCACACACTCATCCATACAGCCACTCTCACATATAGTCATTTATATACTGCCTTTCACATATGTAGTTACTCACACATGTACCAGAGACATCCATTCACTCACCAACACACCCATACACACACTCACCCACCCATACAGCCCTTCACAGATGCACTCTTGAACCCATACGCCCAGTGAATCACCTACTCACACATCTATGCACAGAGTCACACACCCCCTACCCACCCACAGAGACACTCAGGCACCCATACAGATACTCAGGCAACCAATCAATAACCCATATAGACACTCATGTAGCTACTCACCAACCCATGCAGCCGCTTACACACCAACTGACAGACTAATACAGACATTCACATAGTTTAGTCACTAACCCATGCATTCAGTAAGACACGATTAATCACTCACTTATACAGTCAGTCACGCACCTACTAAATCATCTATTCAGACACTTATACACCCACTCATTCTTCAATACACCTTGGCATATATATATATATATATATATATATATATATATATATATATATATATATATATATATATTATCTACTGGCGGTCGCCAGTAGATAGTTATAGTTAGGACCTAGTTTCCATAGGAAAAGCGTTTTTTCTTTTCCTAATAACTTTGGCGCCGGATGACGAATCTTCGCGAAATTTTCTAAACTCGTGGGGCGCTCCGGTCAGCTCCTGTCTTGAAAGTTTCGGGGTGATTCGCCAAGCGGGGGCCGAGAAAAAAGGGGGGTTTCAAAACGTGTTTTCTCCATGTTATTTTCCATAGGAAACTTTAGACACGGCTACAGCCCGAACTGCTGAACGGAATTACACCAAATTTGGCAAAAAGGTAGCCCTTGTTTTAGAAAGAACTCTTTTGTTAAATGGTGTAAATCCGTTCAGTAGTTCCTGAGAAATAAAAAAAAAGAGGTCGGAAAATGAATTTTCCATTTTTAGACACGGCTACAGCTCGAACTGCTGAACGGAATTACACCAAATTTGGCAAAAAGGTAGTTCTTGGTTCAGAAAGCGCCCTTTTTTTTTTAAATGGTGTAAATCCATTCAGTAGTTGCTGAGAAAATCAAAAAATAAAAGTTTCGATATTTAGAGGCACGGAGGATCCGCGGACCCTCCCGACCACGAGCTTTATTCTAATTGGCTGTCAACACTCCAAACCAGGAAGTGTTGGCAGCCATCTTGTGACTCGGTAGAACCAAGTCACAAGAAAAGAGAAAAACAAACGCAATAAACAAGAAAAGGGGGCAGGGTAGAAACACCCTGACCCCCTAGGCCTGCTCAGGGCCCAAAAAAGCACTGGGTGCACGAATCCGGCCGAGAAAAAAAAAAAAAAACGAAGCGCGGTCTCCTGCGCTTCGTTGTATTGAAGCCCCCGGGTGGGCCAGGTCCCGGGGGCAGTGAAAAAAATGTGTGGGGGGGCCCCAATCCCCCCTACACTGCCCCGGGGACCGCCACCTCCCCGGGGCAAGATTTAAGAGTTGCGGGGGGGGCACGCAGCCATCTTGTGCCTCGCACACGGGATAATAAGGAATCAAATGCCGTAGGAAGAATCTGGGCATTAAACATCGGAGTAGCTGCTGGCAGGAGTGACGCAGCAGCGCAACTGAGGGCACCGGACCAGAGAACGGGCTGAACTTGGGCTGAGTGGCGGCGGAAGCAAGCCGGGACCGGGACACTTCGGCGCCTGAGATGGGAAGCCCGTGAGCGATAGAGTGACCTGAAAGAACGCATCAGGACCGATGGAGGCCTGCGAAGGTACGGAAAGCGGCGGCCGAGACCGGCATTCCGTGATAACCCAGAGAGCAATCACCCGGACCTTGCAGTGTTTAATGTGCAGTGCGCTAGTAATCCATGTGTTACCTACTGCTGGGCACTCTAAAACCCTGATGCCACTACACACCTACGTGAAGTCTTTTAGTGCTAAAATGTAAAGTGCGCTGTGGTAACAACGCAGGTAAAGTGCAGGACAGCACCTGACGGGCAGAAAACACCCAGAGACAATAAATAAAGGAAACAGACGGCCGACTAGAGAGCGGTTAGTTGGGGGTGAAGGCGGGAAAGGTGTTTTTCTGGTAGATTCACTTTTGGTGCACATTGCTGATTGCACCTAAAACGTGATGCCAAATAGGGCACTTACTTGCTGCACTTGTGCTGTCTGCCCATGTTCACTATTGTGCTCTCTGTGCCCTCTGCCTGCAAAGGGACGATGGGTAAAACCTGACGATGATCTTAATGTAATATGGAATACATTTGAGCGGGAGAACGCATTGCAGCCTATGCATATCGCAAATCCATATTATTTCTCAATAAAAATGTGTCTCCAAGTATTTCCTGCCAAAAACACGTGAGAACGTAATTTGTACGTGGGCAAATATCCCATGTGTATCTAATTAATACCTGGGCAAATACTACTTGGTTTCCCGCTTCAGGTGCAAACATCCGTTTGGGCCGGAAATGAAATTAACAAAATGCCCTTGTAATCAGGGTCTAAGTGTGGTGACCACAATTTGTAGTGATACCCTATGTCCCGACCAACCACCTGCGCAGGGTACAGAGAGATGTGGTCCCAGTGCAGTGTCTCCAGTGTGCCATAAAGTGACCGTGGCACAATCCATGTGCAACGTGCTCCAAGCGCAGAGCCTCATTACAATGAATGTACTCTGGGTTCAAAGCCCACTGCACAATGTAGTGGCCCTAGGAAAATGCCCATGGTGTGCACAATCGATATGGCGAGTGCATTCATTCACAAGCTCTAGGCGCAGGGTCCTCACTGTGCTATGTAGTGATCCTAAAGAAATGTCCATGGTGCGTGTGCCCAGCCCACATGCAATGCTTTTTCCTTTCATGCGCTCCTAGTGGAGTGCCTCCCCTGTGCCAGGCTGCCTGGAGCGGGGTCGGGGCTGGCTTGGTCCGAGCCTCTGTCATGCGTACTGCTCGCCCTGGCCGCTGATCGCTCTTCCTGCCTCCGTGGGTCGGGAGCTGTGCGAGGCGCTGGCACGGAGCCCGGACAGCAGCCCGCTGTGGGCGTCAGTCAGTCTGAGCCGAGGACGGGGAGGGGGGAGGCTGAGAGGCCCGGGGAGAGAAGGGGCAAAGGAGGTACAGACAGAGGGTGAGGGGCCCGGAGAGAGAATGGGCAGAGGAGGTGCAGGGAGAGGCTGAGGGGCCCGGGAGAGAAGGGGCAGAGGAGGCAGAGCGAGGGCCCGGGGAGAGAAGGAGAAAAGAGGTGCGAGCGAAGAGAGAAGGGGCAAAGGAGGTGCAGGGTGAGAGGCCCGAGGATAGAAGGGGAAAGGGAGGTGCGGAGGGAGAAGGAGCAAAGGTGGCGCATGGAGAGGTTGAGGGACCCAGAGAGAGAAGGGAAAAATGAGACGCAGGAAGCGGGTGAGGGACCCGGAGAGAGATGGGGCAAAGGAGGTACAGACAGAGGGTGAGGGGCCCGGAGAGAGAATGGGCAGAGGAGGCGCAGGGAGAGGCTGAGGGGCCCGGAGAGAGATGGGGCAGAGGAGGCAGAGCGAGGGCCCGGGGAGAGAAGGAGAAAAGAGGCGCGGAGGGAGAAGGAGCAAAGGAGGCGCATGGAGAGGCTGAGGGACCCGGAGAGAGAAGGGAAAAATGAGACGCAGGAAGCGGGTGAGGGGCCCGGAGAGAGATGGGGCAAAGGAGGCACAGACAGAGGGTGAGGGACCCAGAGAGAGAAAGGACAAAGGAGGCTCAGTGAGAGTCTGAGGGGCCTGGGAGAGAAGACGTAGAGGAGGCGCGGGGAGAGGGTTAGGGCCCCGTGGAGAGATGGAGAAAGGAGGTGCAGGAAGAGGAGGGGCCCAGGGAGAGAGGGCCCAAAGTGGTAGGAGGAAGGCAAAGGAGGCACACAGAGAGGGCGAGGGGCCCGGGGAAAGAAAGGGCAGGCACAGTGCGGTTGCATTTTATATTGCGCTTACTAGCGCTGCGATGCGTTGATGGGGCAGAACAGGCACTGTGAGAGGGGAAAGTGACTAAGTCAGAGAACAGAGGGGACAAAGAGAGGGGGCACTGGTGGGGGGGTTTAAGAGTCATTGGGAGAGACGGGGCAAAGGTGGCACAAGGAGATGGCAAAAGGCATAGGGAAGGGGCATTGAAAGAGGGCAAAGTGGGCGCAGGGAGAAACGTGAATGCTAAGGGAGCGAGAGAGGGTAAAAGAAGCACAGACAGCAACAGAGCATTGAGAAGAGAGCAAGGGCCATAGAAAAAGGCCAGGGGCATACGAGAGACGTGGGGGGAGGGGGAGAGAGAAAGGCGTCTGGGGAAAACAAGGCACAGATAGGCCAAATGAGGCACAGGGAGAGAACGTAGAGACTAAGAATGAGACAAGATAAAGAAGGCGCAGCCAGCATCAGGAGCATAGACAAGAACAAAGAGGCAGAGAGAAAGGGTGAGGGGCCTAAGAGATAAGGGGGGCGTGGGGGGTGTAGGGAAAAGGGAGATACAGGGCAACTGGGCCCAAGAAACAAAGGGAACACAAGGAGATGGAACGGAGCCTAAGAGAACAAGAGGGCAAGGAAACACAGCCAGCTGGAGGGGCACAAAGAGAGTGCAGGGGCTATGGGCAAAGGGGCCACAATAAAGGAGCAATGGAAGAGCCCAGGCTAGGGGCTACCTGGTGAAGGGGCCCAGGAAGGTGGCAAGTGGTCACAGGGAGAAAGCACGGGAATATTGAAAGAGAGGCCAAAGGACCAGAGAGATGGTAAGGATGGAGAGGGAGACAGGGCAAAGATGGCACAGGTTAGGCAGGCAAAGGGGCAGACGGAAAGACTGGGGACAGAGAAAGAGAGTGGGCTAAGTGGGCATAGGCATTGAAGGGGACACATGGAGAGGATGAGGAAAGTTAAGGATACAGGGCAAATGGGGCACAGGGAACAATGTACTAGTGCAGGGGGAGAGAGGGAAAAGGGGCACAGGAAGAGAGTTAGGGAGCCCAGGACAGAGAGATTAAAGAGGACCAAATGGTGACGGACAGGAGATACAGTCCAACGGGGCCACAGTGAGGGGGGGTGTGCAGAGGAATATGGGGCACAGAGAATGGCAGGGTAAAGGGGACATAGCCAGCAAAGGAGGCACAGACAGGGTAAGAAGAGAGGGTGGTATGGCACTGAGAGAGCTGGCAGAGGAGGGACAAGTAGAGGACACATCTCACAGGGTGAAGCAAGGTAACGGGGCAGAGCGATTAAGACCCTTGCGCCACAGTGCTTACAGAATGCATGCAAGTGCATAATAATATATATATATATATATTCACTGAAAAAACCATAGGTTTCAGACACGTTATAGTTAGAAATTAGCATTTAAAAAACCTTAGAAATTCACTGAAAAAACCATAGGTTTCAGGGACGTTATAGTTAGAAATTAGCATTTAAAAAACCTTTGAAATTCACTGAAAAAACCATAGGTTTCAGGGACGTTGTAGTTAGTTGGACATTTCACTCGTACAAAACCATAGAAATTCGACTGTTATAGTTAGTTCAGCTAACTATAACTCGCGCCCCCGCAATGCACTGCTGATGACGTCACATATTACATCATTCATGACATGGTCAGTGACATCACTGATGACAACTGATGACATCACTGATGGCATCACTGATGACATCATCCACGTGAAAATCTGATGAACCTCCGCACACTCTAATATAACCTTTGATACACCCACTGTAAAATACAGACTACCATTTTTGAAACCATCGACACACCAATACCAGTTACTACATACGCACTCACTGATTCCTAGGTCTACACACACATCCACTTATTCACCCATACAATCACTCATACATACGGTCACTCATCAATACAACACTATCATATGCACTCATACACCTATACAGACGCTCACACACCGCCACTCATCCATGGAGTTACTCACACACCTAGTCAGTCATGCAAAGAATCAATCACACTCCCATTTCCTCAGCTATACAGTTATACACACACCACCTCACTTATTCAAACATATACTAACACATACTTACTCTCTTATACAATCACTGATACAAGTACACACTCATCCATACAGCCACTCTCACAATCACTGACTCTCACGTATAGTCATTTACATACTCCAACTCTCACATACACTGCCTTTTACATATGTAGTTACTTGGACATGAACCACTGAGACATCCAATCTCTCACCAACACACCCATACACACACTCACTCCCATACAGCTGTTTCCACATGCACTCTTGAACCCATACACCCAGTGAATCAACCACTCACACATCTATGCACAGAGTCACACACCTCAGTCTCCCATACAAATACTCAGGCAACCAATCAATAACCCATATAGACACTCATGTAGCTACTGACCAACACATGCAGCAGCTTACACAACAACAGACATACTGATACACACATTCAGACAGTTTAGTCACTAACCCAATCATTCAGTAAGACACATTTAATCACTCACTTATACAGTCAGTCACGCACCTACTAAATCCTTCATTCAGACACTTATACACCCACTCATTCTGCAATACACCTTGGCATATATATAAAACATATTTAAACTTTACAGAAACACACAGTCACTGGATGATGTCATCAGTGATGTCACTGACCATGTCATGAATAATGTAATATGTGACGTCATCAGCAGTGCATTGCGGGGGCGCGAGTTATAGTTATCTCCACCAACTATAACGGCCGAATTTCTCTGGTTTTGTACTAGTGAAATGTCCAACTAATTATAACGTCCCTGAAAACTATGGTTTTTTCAGTGAATTTCTACGGTTTTTTAAAGGCTAATTTCTAACTATAACGTCCCTGAAACCTATGGTTTTTTCAGTGAATTTCAAAGGTTTTTTAAATGCTAATTGCTAACTATAACGTCCCTGAAACCTATGGTTTTTTCAGTGAATTTCAAAGGTTTTTAAATGCTAATTTCTAACTATAACGTCCCTGAAACCTATGGTTTTTCAGTGAATTTCTAAGGTTTTTTAAATGCTAATTTCTATCTATAACGTCCCTGAAACCTGTGATTTTTTCAGTGAATTTCTAAGGTTTTTTAAATGCTAATTTCTAACTATAACATCCCTGAAACCTGTGGTTTTTTTCAGTGAATTTCTAAGGTTTTTTAAATGCTAATTTCTAACTACACCAAGATAGGCAAGACATGTGCAGAAAGAGAAAGAAAGGCGCAGAAAGAAGCAAGAGAAGTACAGAAAAAGGCAAGAAAAGTGCAGAAAAAAGCAAGAGAGGTGCAAAAAGAGGAAGAAAGGTGCAGAAAGAAGCAGAAGTGATGAAAGAGGCAAGAGAGGTGCAGAAAGAAGCAAGAGAAGTGCAGAAAGAAGCAAGAGAGGCACAGAAAGAAGCACAAGAGTTGCAAAAAGAAGAGAGAGGTGCAGAAAGAGGAAGAAAGATGCAGAAAGAGGCAAGTGAGGTGCAGAAAGAGGCAAGAGAGGTGCAGAAAGACAAGAGGTGCAGAAAGAGGCAAGAGGTGCAGAAAGAGGCAAGAGGTGCAGAAAGAGGCAAGAGGTGCAGAAAGAGGCAAGAGAGGTGCAGAAAGAGGAAGAAAGGTGCAGAAAGAGGCAAGAAAAATGCAGAAAAAGGAAGAAAGTTGCAGAAAGAAGCAAGAGAAGCGCAGAAAGAAGCAAGAGAGGTGCAGAAAGAAGCAAGAGAGGTGCAGAAAGAAGCAAGAGAGGTGCAGAAAGAGGTAAGAGTGGTGCAGAAAGAGGCAAGAGAAGTGCAGAAAGAGGCAAGAAAAGTGCAGAAAGAGGCAAGAGAGGTGCAGAAAGAGGCAAGAGTGGAGTAGAAAGCCAAGAGAGGTGCAGATAGAGGCAAGAGAGGTGAAGAAAGAGGCAAGAGAGGTGCAGAAAGAGGCAAGAGAGGTGCAGAAAGAGGCAAGAGAGGTGCAGAAAGAGGCAAGAGAGGTGCAGAAAGAGGCAAGAGAGGTGCATAAAGAGGCAAGAGGGGTGCAGAAAGAAGAGAGTGAGCTGCAGAAAGAGGGAAGAGAGGTGTAGAAAGAGGCAAGAGAGGTGCAGAAAGAAGAGAGTGAGCTGCAGAAAGAGGCAAGAGAGGTGCAGAAAGAGGCAAGAGAGGTGCAGAAAGAGGCAAGAGAGGTGCATAAAGAGGCAAGAGGGGTGCAGAAAGAAGAGAGTGAGCTGCAGAAAGAGGGAAGAGAGGTGTAGAAAGAGGCAAGAGAGGTGCAGAAAGAAGAGAGTGAGCTGCAGAAAGAGGCAAGAGAGGTGCAGAAAGAGGCAAGAGAGGTGCGGTAAGAGGTGTAGAAAGAGTCAAGAGAGGTACAGAAAGAGGTAGAAAGGTGCAGAAAGAAGCAAGTGAGCTGTAGAAAGAGGCAAGAGAAGAGCAAAAAGAGTCAAGAGAGGTGCATCAAGAGGCAAGAGAGGTGCAGAAAGAGGAAGAAATGTTCAGAAAGAGGCAATAGAGGTGCAGAAAGAGGCAAGAGAATTACAGAAAGAAGCAAGAGGTACAGAAAGAAGAGAGTGAGCTGCAGAAAGAACCAAGAGAAGTGCAGAAAGAGGCATGAGAGGTGCAGAAAGAGGCAAGAAAGGTGCAGAAAGAGGCAAGAGAGGTGCAGAAAGAAGAGAGTGAGCTGCAGAAAGAGGGAAGAGAGGTGCAGAAAGAGGCAAGAGAGGTGCAGAAAGAAGAGAGTGAGCTACAGAAAGAGGCAAGAGAGGTGCAGAAAGAAGAGAGTGAGCTGCAGAAATAAGCAAGAGAAGTGCAGACAGAGGCAAGAGAGGTACATAAAGAGGCAACAGAGGTGCAGAAAGAGGCAAGAGATGTGCAGAAAGAGGCAAGAGAGGTGCAGAAAGAGGTAAGAGAGGTACAGATAGAAGAGAGTGAGCTGCAGAATGAGGGAAGAGACGTGCAGAAAGAGGCAAGAGAGGTGCAGAAAGAGGCAAGAGACGTGCAGAAAGAGGCAAGAGACGTGCAGAAAGAGGCAAGAGACGTGCAGAAAGAGACAACTAGATTGCTAACATTCTATATTTATTACAAAAGTGTGGCACGCCTGACGTCATATTGATGTAATCAAAACTGTAATACCTAAAGCATTTCCTTTAGAAATTATAGAAATTAGAGGGTCTTTTTTGCATAGAAATGATGGTTAGTGCTCTAAAAAACTAAAATGAGGACATATTTTCTGAGTTCTCAAATAGTGACAAAGCACTTTTAAATTATTTGTTATATTTATGTTTTTTTATCCAGTTGACCACTTGATTAAATGTTACACTTAGGGGAGAGAATGTGGTGTTACTTCCAGAGCTGCAGACTTTGCAACTGGGGAACCAAGTTGGAGTTTCTGCTTCAGCTCGACATTCTGTGATTCTGGTCAAATCACTTAATCTCCCCATGCCTACAACCAAAATGAGTTTGTCCTTGTATGATGTAACCAATGCTCATGTAAAGCACTCCAATATCTGACCAGCCTGCACTATATAAAACTGCAAAAAAACAAAGGATAAAAAGTGTTTTCCACACTTCTGTCATTGGGCTATACATGGGCTACATCTGGGTGATATTTGTGCTACATTTGGGCTCCTTTTCCCTGGTGGCCATCTTGGGAGACTTCAATTAAATTCATTAAACTTTATTCGATCTGATTTAGAAACATAGATCATAAAAGTGTACATAAAAACAGTAAATCCTCTTTCTTAATACAATACAGTGAGAATTAATTAAAACCAGTAGGTAAAAACGGCTGTTACAAAGCCCGGTTCAGAGCAACTTCAGGTTAACAGAATAGTAAAGTTCAATGTTTCGCAAGATCAATCTCATGTACTTCGTGCAAATTACGCAATAAGGGGTCCAAGTAAGATGCAACGCTCCAATACCTGACCAGTCTACACTATATAAAACTGCAAAAAACTAAAAATAAAAAGTGTTTTCCACACTTCTGTCATTGGGCTATATGTGGGCTACATGTGGGTGATATTTGTGCTACATTTGGGCTCTTTTTTTCTCTGGTGGCCATCTTGGGAGACTTATTTGTTATCAAGTTTCCTAATTTCCTAATTTACTGCAGTCTCCTCAGTAGGAAATGCTTTCAGTTTTTTACTTTGATTCCATAAAGAAGGCATTCAGATGTGTCACACATTTGCCATAAATTCTGAATGTTCGCACTCTAGTTGCTCATTAGATCACTGTAGTAAAGCTACTGCTCACCAGGGAGTTAACTGGAAGTCTACAGCTGGTATTGAAAGTGATTGTTTCAGTCTGCATGTCAGAATTTTCTAATGAAATAGAAGAGGATTTGAGATCTCACTTAAAACATGCCCTAATTTTTCTTTCTGCAGCACTAACCATAATTTCTATGGCAAAATGAACCCCCTCATTTTGCTCCTTTTTAAATTACATGTTTTAAGTGTTACCAGTTTATTCCAATCAAGATGGCTTCAGGTGTGCCATAATTTTGTCATAAGTAAGAGTGTTAGCGCTCTTGTTGTTCTTTAGAACACTCTGGGAAGCTGCAGTAGAACACAAAGGAATCAACTGACAGTCTCTGCCCTACATGTTTTACTGAGAATTTCAGACTTCATTCTCACATGACTGAGAAAGATAATGTGAATTTACAGAAAATATGCTCTCATTTTAGCTTCTGGAGCACCTTCCAAACCTCTATGGGACAAGCATGAGAAAATAGTTTTCTCTCAAACATGATATCCCAGCAGAAGGTTTTTCACAGGGTAAAATCACCTTAGAACACACCACAATTCCTAAAATTAGTATGGTACCATCAACAAATGAATTCAAATGTAACTAAAGTCTGTTATCACCCTTTATAGTTCTCCTTTTGGTGACCCTCAAAATCTTCTATTCACTACAATGCATTTCAATGGGGTGCTATCATGTATATTGGTCCCAAGATGGCTGCCAGCAATTCCAGGATGAAGTGCTGACAGCCAATCAGATCTCACAATGAGATGTGTGGTTAGGCTCCGCCCAGATATCGATATTTGTTTATTTTTGAATTTCTTAGAAACTACTGAACGGATTGACACCATTAAAAAAAAGGTCGCTTTCTGAACCAAGAGCTACCTTTTTGCCAAATTTCGTGTAATTCTGTTCAGCAGTTCGGGCTGTAGCCGTGTCTAAAGTTTCCTATGGAAATTAACATGGGGAAAATGTGTTTTGGGACCCCCTTTTTTCTCGGCCCCTGCTTGACGAATCACCCCGAAACTTTCAAGACAGGAGCTGACCGGAGCGGGCCATTAGTTTTGAAAATTTTGCGAAGATTCATCAAACGGCGCCAAAGATATTGGCAAAAGAAAAAACGCTTTTTGAATAGAAACAAGGTCCTGCCTATAACTACCTACTGGCGACCGCCTGTAGGTAATATTATCTACTAGCGGTCGCCAGTAGATAGTTATAGTTAGAACCTATTTTCCATAGGAAATCCGCGACATTCTATTTGAAATAACTCTCTTGCCGGTTGACGTATCTTCACAAAATTTTCAAACTTTGTGGGGCGCTCCGGTCCGCTCCTACCCTGAAAGTCTCGGGGTGATTCGTCAAGCGGGGCCGAGAAAAAGGGGGTCCCAAAACGCGTTTTCCCCATTCATTTTTCCATAGGAAACTTTAGACACGGCTACAGTCCGAACTGCTGAACGGAATTACACCAAATTTGGCAAAGAGGTAGTTCTTGGTTCAGAAAGAACCCTTTTTGTTAAATGGTGTAAATCCGTTCAGTAGTTGCTGAGAAAATCAAAAGTAAAAGTACATATATATCTATGGGCACGGAGGATCCGCGCACCCTGAGCGCACCCTGCGCGCACCGTCCCGATCACGAGCTGCATGTTAATTGGCTGTCAGTTGGCTGTCAACATTCCGATTCAGGAAATGTTGGCAGCCATTAGTGCGCAAAGCGCACAAAGGGGGCAGGGTAGAAACACCCTGACCCCCTAGGTCTGCTCAGGGGGTCCCATAAGGACCCCCTGGGCAGAAAAAAGCATTTTTTTTTTTTTAAATCGGCAGGATTCGCTCAGGGTGCGCGGATCCTGCCGAAAAAAAAAAAAATAGAAGCGCGGTCTCCGCGCTTCGATTGTATTTTGCCCCCGGGTGGCCCAAGTCCCGGGGGCATGGTGGGGGGTTAAATTTATGTATGGGGGCCTCAAAGGGCCCCCAAGCCCCGGGGACCACCACCCCCGGGGCTTTCATTTTAAAATGGTGCGGGAGGGCACTCGGCCCTCCCGCAGCCCCGAGGACCACCACCTCCCGGGGCTTCTTTTTTATTTTTATTTCCTGTGTGGGGGCTCGAGCCCCCACACGCCCGGGACCGCCACCTCCCGGGGCACTAACACATTTAAAATGGGGGTCCGTTTTGGACCCCGAAGCCCCGGGGACCACCACCTCCCGGGGCTGTGCTGATCTGGGGAGGGGGCCGCGCGGCCCCTCCTGGAGCCTGTGGTGGCCCTGGGGACCGCCACCCCCAGGGCCGGCTCCTGCAGTGTCCCGGGGTGCCTACCCCCGGGACACTGCTGTTTGCAATGACAGGACGGGAGCCTCGCGGCTCCCGTCCTGTCATTGCAAACTGCTTTGGATATTGGAAGAGAGAGCAGGGAAACCTGCTCTCGCTTCCAATATCCAAAGACAATTGCTTTTCCACATGGGGAGCAGCATGTTAGCTGCTCCCCATGTGGAAAAGCAATGCCGGCTCCCTTAGGACACGGGGAGCCGGCGGGACTGTGGGGGGTTTGGGGACCCCCCCACAGTCCCCAACAAGAGGCCAGGCCCCGGGGGATGGGGTCCCCGGGGCCATAAGTGGGCCCCCTCCCCAGAAATAATAAAAAAAAAAAAAAAAAAGGCCTGCCCCGGGGATGGGGTCCCCGGGGCAAAGGAGGCCTGAGGAGGGGGCCACGCAGCCCCCTCCTTAAAAATTAATTTAAAAGTGTGGCCATGCCCCGGGGGATGGGGTCCCCGGGGCAGGATTCGGCCACGGGAGGGGGCCACGCGGCCCCTTCCCGTTTAATTAAAAAAAAAAAAGGGGGTAAGGCCCTGGGGGATGGGGTCCCCAGGGCCCAAAAATAGAAAAAGGAAGGGGGCCACACAGCCCCCTTCAGGAAAAAACAAAAAAATTAAAAAAACGATCGGGCCCGCAGGCCCCGCCCCTTCCTTCACCACTCTGCAAACGCGCCCCTGGCGCGTTTGCAGATGGAAGTAATTCCCCTTCAATACTGGGTGTCCTGGGGCCAACTAGCCCACCAGGAACCTCCAGTATGCGCCAGGGGCTGCCTTGCAGAGAGGTGTACAGAGGCCACGCCCCTTTTACACCTCTCTGCAACGCAGCTCTGTGGCGCTTAATGGAGGTAGCTGGTGGGCTAGTTGCACCCCAGGGACCCTCAGGATTCAAGGGGAGTTAATCCCCGACTTAAAACGCGCCAAGGGCGCGTTTGCACAGTGGTGAAGGGAGGGGCGGGGCTTCAGGTGACATGTGTGCAAACAGGCCCCGTGGCGCGTTTTAAGATGGGGAATTAAATCCCCTTCAATCCTGAGGGTCCCTGGGGCCAACTAGCCCAACAGGTACATCCAGAAAGCGCCACAGAGCTGCGTTGCAGAGAGGTGTAAAAGGGGTGTGGCCTCTCTACACATCTCTGCAACGCAGCCCCTGGCGCATACTGGAGGTTCCTGGTGGGCTAGTTGGCCCCTAGGGACCCTCATGATTCAAGGGGACTTAATCCCCCAACTTAAAACGCGCCACGGGGCGCGTTTGCACAGATGTCACCTCAGGCCCCGCCCACTCCCTTCACCATTGTGCAAATATTCCTCTAAAATCAGCCGAAATACGAATTCCGATTTACTCACCTGTTATCAGGAGAGACCTCAGTGCTGTATCTTTCAGCCCAGTACTGGTCCTGAAAAGTAATTTTAACCGTACTTACCAGTAACTTGAATTTCCTTCCATAGGCTAACATTGACTGGTTTCACTTGGAAATTCTTCTAAGTGTGGAGTTTTGGAACTTTAAAATATTCCTCTAAAATCAGCCGAAATACGAATTCCGATTTACTCACCTGTTATCAGGAGAGACCTCAGTGCTGTATCTTTCAGCCCAGTACTGGTCCTGAAAAATAATTTTAACCGTACTTACCAGTAACTTGAATTTCCTTCCATAGGCTAACATTGACTGGTTTCACTTGGAAATTCTTCTAAGTGTGGAGTTTTGGAACTTTAAAATATTCCTCTAAAATCAGCCGAAATACGAATTCCGATTTACTCACCTGTTATCAGGAGAGACCTCAGTGCTGCATCTTTCAGCCCAGTACTGATCCTCAAAAGTAATTTTAACCGTACTTACCAGTAACTTGAATTTCCTTCCATAGGATATCATTGCCTGCTTTTTGCTGAAAAAGTTTCTAAGTGTTGATTTTTGAAACATACAAATATTCCTCTAAAATCAGCCGAAATACGAATTCCGATTTACTCACCTGTTATAAGGAGAGACCTCAGTGCTGTATCTTTCAGCCCAGTACTGGTCCTGAAAAGTAATTTTAACCGTACTTACCAGTAACTTGAATTTCCTTCCATAGGCTAACATTGACTGGTTTCACTTGGAAATTCTTCTAAGTGTGGAGTTTTGGAACTTTAAAATATTCCTCTAAAATCAGCCGCAATACGAATTCCGATTTACTCACCTGTTATCAGGAGAGACCTCAGTGCTGCATCTTTCAGCCCAGTACTGATCCTCAAAAGTAATTTTAACCGTACTTACCAGTAACTTGAATTTCCTTCCATAGGCTAACATTGACTGGTTTCACTTGGAAATTCTTCTGTGTGGAGTTTTGGAACTTTAAAATATTCCTCTAAAATCAGCCGAAATACGAATTCCGATTTACTCACCTGTTATCAGGAGAGACCTCAGTGCTGCATCTTTCAGCCCAGTACTGATCCTCAAAAGTAATTTTAACCGTACTTACCAGTAACTTGAATTTCCTTCCATAGGATATCATTGCCTGCTTTTTGCTGAAAAAGTTTCTAAGTGTTGATTTTTGAAACATACAAATATTCCTCTAAAATCAGCCGAAATCCGAATTCTGATTTACTCACCTGTTATCAGGAGAGACCTCAGTGCTGCATCTTTCAGCCCAGTACTGGTCCTGAAAAGTAATTTTAACCGTACTTGCCGGTAACTTGAATTTCCTTCATAGGCTAACATTGACTGGTTTCACTTGGAAATTCTTCTAAGTGTGGAGTTTTGGAACTTTATAATATTCCTCTAAAATCAACCAAAGTACGAATTCCAATTTACTCACCTGTTATCAGGAGAGAACCCAGTGCTGCATCTTTTAGCCCAGCACTGACCCTGAAAAGTAATTCTAACCGTACTTACCAGTAACTTACATTTCCTTCCATAGGAATCCATTGTCTGGTTTTCAGCAGAAAAGTTTCAAAGTGTCGATTTTCACAAATTACAAATATTCCTTAAAAATCGCCTGTATGACTTAAACGCATTCTTTCAACTGTTTACAGGAGATGCACCAGTGCTGGATCCAACACTGAGTAGAGAAAAGTAACGATAACACTACTTACCTGCTAAGTGAATTTCCTCCCATAGGATAACATTGGTGATTCTATGTGAAAAAGTTTCTAAGTGTCAACTTTTAAAATACAATAATATTCCTTAAAAATCACTACTGTAACCAAAACGCTTTTTACTCAACTGTTTACAGGAGATGTCCCAGGACTGAATCTAGGATCCAGTCCTGTGGTTAGAAAAGTAATCCATAAAGTAACTAATTGCATTTAACTAGAAATTCACATTGAGCTCAATGTTGCATTGTGTTTGAAATTGTGTTGCCCATTGCAACAACTGTAACTACTGTACTTAAAACTCTATTGCCTATTTGCAAACTATTTAAACTAAAGTAATTCATTCTGAGAAAGTATATTTTGTAATGTAATGTATAATGTAATTACAATGTAATTTAATAAATAAAATATATAAAAATAAATAGTTTTAAAAAATGTAGTAAATCAGTATCAAAAAAATAAATATAACAATTAATACATTTAAAAATTGTCATTTACAAAACCTTTGAAATTCACTGAAAAAACCATAGGTTTTAGGGGCGTTATAGTTAGAAATTAGCATTTAAAAAACCTTTGAAATTCACTGAAAAAACCATAGGTTTCAGACACGTTATAGTTAGAAATTAGCATTTAAAAAACCTTTGAAATTCACTGAAAAAACCATAGGTTTTAGGGACAGTTATAGTTAGTTGGACATTTCACTCGTACAAAACCCGTGAAATTCCCCTGTTATAGTTAGTTCAGCTAACTATAACTCGCGCCCATAATGCACTGCTGATGACGTCACATATTACATCACTCATGACATGGTCAGTGACATCACTGATGACATCACTGATGACATCTCAAATGACATCACTGATGACATCATCCACGTGATAATCTGATGCACCTCCTCACACCCTAATATAACCTTTGATATACCCAATCTAAATTACAGACTGCCATTCGCAAAACCATAGACACTCCAACACCAATAACTACATACCCACTCACTGATTCTTAGGTCTACACACACACATCCACTCACTCACCCGTACAGTCACTCATACTTATGGTCACTCAGTACAGGACTATCATATGCACTCTTACTCCTATATAGACACTCAAACACCGCCACTCATCCATAGAGGTACTCACACACCTAGTCAGTCATGCAAATAATTAAACACACTGCCATTTACTCACCTATACAGTTATACACACACCAGCTCACTTAATCATACAAATACTACCACATTGTTACGCTCTTATACAATCACTGATACAAGCACACACTCATCCATACAGCCACTATCACAATCACTCACTCTAAGCTTATAGCTATTTATATACTCCAACACACATATATACTGCCTTTCACATATGTAGTTACTCACACATGTACCACTGGGACATATATTCACTCACTAACACACTCTTACACACACTCTTACACACACTTACCCACCCATACACTCTTGAAACCATCCACCCAGTGAATCACCCACTCACACATCTATGCACAGAGTCGCACACACCCCTCCCACACAAACACTGAGGCACCCATACAGATACTCAGAGAACCATTCAATAACTCATATAGACACTCATGTAGCTATTCACAAACACACGCAGCCACTTACACAGCAACAGACAGACGGACACAGACATTCACCCAGTTTAGTCACTAACCCATGCATTCAGTAAGATACGTTAAATCACTCACTTATAGAGTCAGTCACGCACCTACTAAATCATCCATACAGACACTTAGACCCCCACTCATTCTTCAATACGTCTTTTCCTATATATATTAAAAATATTTAAACTTTACAGAAACACACAGTCACTGGATGATGTCATCAGTGATGTCATTTGAGATGTCATCAGTGATGTCATCAGTGATGTCACTGACCATGTCATGAGTGATGTAATATGTGACGTCATCAGCAGTGCATTGCGGGGCGCGAGTTATAGTTAGCTGAACTAACTATAACAGGGGAATTTCACGGGTTTTGTACGAGTGAAATGTCCAACTAACTATAACTGTCCCTAAAACCTATGGTTTTTCAGTGAATTTCAAAGGTTTTTTAAATGCTAATTTCTAACTATAACGCCCTAAAACCTATGGTTTTTTCAGTGAATATATATATATATATATATATATAGTGGCAAGTGCATTTTTAAGGGCTTAGAGTGAGTATCGTTTTTTTGGTGGCAAGTGTATTTTTAGAGTTAAGGGTGGGTATGGGTTTTTGGGTGGCAAGGGTAATTTTAGGGTGGATGTGGGTTTTTGGGATTGCAAGGGTAGATTTAGGGTTTAGGGTAGGTATGGGTTTTTGGGATTGCAAGGGTATTTTTAGGTTTATGGGTGGGTGTGGGTTTTTGGGTGGAAAGGGACTTTTTAGGGTTTAGGGTGGGTATAGGTTTTTGGGTGGAAAGGGAATTTATAACATTAAAAGTGAGTATAGGGGTGTGTGTGTGTACATGTATATGTATATAGTGTCCACGAAATGTAAGTTTTTTACAGGTACATACAAACCCATCATTCAGTCATTCTCATTCATAGAATCAACCCGTAAACATTTATAAAAACAAAAGATATGCCGCACTCCAGGAGTTCATTCAAGATAGTACTTTAATTGTACCACTAACAACCAACGCGTTTCAACTGTGAAGTCTTGATCACGGGACCAAGACTTCACAGTCGAAACACATTGGTTGTTAGTGATATATATATATATCCCAACGGAAGAGAGCATGCACACGAGGGCTGCAAGTTTAAGGCTTTTTTATTGAATCAGGCTTCCTCGACCGGGAAAAACAGGAGAGACGCGTTTCGGCTGCCGCAGTAGTGGTTAAGGAGTCATTGTTTAGACTGTAGTTGTTCAAGTGGTCGTTCTTCCATCATACAACCGATTTATCGCCTCCTAAGTTAAAGAGGACCTTTGTGAGTAAAGGCCCTAAAGGCAAAGGTGAGCGTCTTGAATTGGATCCTCTTAATGACTGGGAGCCAGTGAAGGTGTCATAGGTGAACGGACAATGAAACACGAGGAGGAATCTTGAGATTTAATCGAGCGGCGGAGTTCTGAATAGTTTGAAGGTGCATTAGTAGAAATGCAGGCAACCCCGAATACAAGCTGTTGGCATAGTCGAACCAGAACCTAACCAAGGCATTGACTATCATTCTACGAAAGTCCTCAGGAATAAGATGAAGCATCCTTCTAGGAGACCAAAGAGTGGGAAAACAGGTGGCGAATATTGCCTTGATTAGGGGCTCAAAAGTAAGGTTTGAATCAAATTTCACACCAAGATTTCTAACCATAGGTGCGTGAGAGTGGGCACCCAGTTCTGACAGTCACCAGATGCTGGATTCAGGAGAGGTCTTGGTGCTGAAGAAAAGAATCTCAATTTTATATACAACTTTTTACTACTCAGTAGTAGCAAAAACTGCAGTTTTGGCGGATTTATAAAAATCCCAGAACATAAGAACGGGAGTCCACTAAAAACATAGATTTTCTTGTGTAAAACTAATTCTAAAACCTTGTGTGTAAAGTTGAGGATTGAATTAACTGTTATTTTGCAGGAAAATATGTGTCCAGTTGGTTAAATCCCTTCACCTAATGGGTTAAAAAATATTGTGGTGCCTGGATCTTTTGCATAGACAATTAGCAAATTTACTGTAACCTTAAAAAATCAATTTAACATTGGGATGTGTAGAACCTCCGGGAAGGGTTGTGGATTCATATAAAGCTATGTCATCCATTGTACATCCTAATGCTCCTCAACTGAAAACAGTCATGTCCCCAACACTAACCATGAAAGGACAACTGTGAAAAATTCACCACACCTTCTGTTTATGGTACTCCTAGATTTTTAGCTTCAGGTGCACTCCCACGAAAGAAGTCATCAGGATTGCCCTGAAATACTTAGTTACATCATTTCAACGCAATTTAATAATATTTAGGGAATCATTTCTCAAATTCTGTACATAGAATAGTAAATTAGCTGTTCAAGAGCTCGGAACAACTTTAGGCAAGAAACCAAGGTATCTGCTTTTCTACAGTTATAATGCCATATGTGGGTGCAAATGCCCACAGACATAAATTCTATGAACCTAGATCATCTGCCTGCCGATGCTTGTAGATGCCACTCACTGTGACCCAAAATTAAACTTTAGCAGCAGACTACACAAAGCAAGCTGCAGACACACTAAAAGGAAATCAACAAGCCTTGGGAAAGCTAACAGGACTAGGTTTTATGTACAAATGCTTTTAGCAGTAGCACAATAAAGTGAGAGACAGAGCCACCAGAAGCAAACCAATGCAGTTTAATTCAAGCAGTCAAGTGGAGGTAGAAGGACGCACCAAGACAGCATTTGGTGAGATATGAATAATCCACTGAACAGAGCCAAGGCATGACTGATCCAAGCCAGTGGCTGAAAGAGGGTGGTTGAAGAAAGCCACTGGTTGAAAGGGGCAGATCCAATGCCTACCCCATGTATATTGTTAGCATTAGGGCCGTTTGACAGCTTCGCTGTAAAACACAGACCTAAAAAAGAACATGCAGACAACAACAGTGGTTTTGAGCAGCAACTGCACCTAGTACTAAAATGGCCCATGTTAGAAGTGTTTTTGTTGGATTATATTTTTGTGAAAATAAAAGGAATGAATAAGGATTTTTATGTTAGATCCAATACTTAAATTATGAGCTAACATGATCACAGCTGAAACAAGTTTATTATGACATATAGAAGAAATGTGTTTATTAATGTAATTTAGTTCTGATGCCGTTCTGCCATTTCACTAGTATATTCACTCACTACCATCCGGTGCCCCTGTGCATCTTCTCTCCTCGCAAAACTCTGCAGAGTGAAGACAAGCTGATGTAGGGGATTTTTATTGTTGTACTGTGAATGAACTTTCGAGTGTTCCTAACTGTTGCAGTTTTCCATGGCTCTTCTGTTGTACTTCCATTGCTGGGCATAATCTGTTTAATTTGTATAAAGTTTCATCGTTGAAATGTTTCATATTAGTTTGAACATCTCCGGATGTCAATACTATGGAAGATGTCGGATGCTTTCTTAAAATGGGAATAGTGCTTAGGTACTTAGGTAGTGATATGTATTATTCTGATTTGCCAATAATTTTTTTTTTTTTTGTAAACTGTTTTTATTTGTCAAATTGCACATATAGCGCAGTGCTCTGCACACCAGATGCAACTGCACAATCAATAAACAGAAGGGAAGATGTTTCCCTGGATTTGACATTTGCTAGAAAAAGGGAAGGAAATACAAAGAAAAGCAATATAATAACATGAAAAGTAACATGTTGCCCCAACTCCCTCCCACCCCCGTCCCTCCCTCCCCTCCCAGATCACACTAAGTCCTCATATTCTAGTCCTTGCCAGCAGTCGGGCAATGTATGTGTCCCGGGCATCGGGCCCCCCCAGAGAGCGCCCCCACGCTCTGATAGTATGGAAACCAATTACTCCAGTGAGGGAGCTTCTTTCTCCGGCACTGGTTCAAGCCATATACCCCGATAGTCCGCCCATCTTTTCCAGATCTTGTAGTGTTTGCGGGGGCAGCCCCTGGCTACGAAGATAGGCTTCTCCAGCCCCATGCAAAAGTCCAGGCCATTCTCCCATGCAACGACCGAAGGGGACTCGGCGCCTTCCAGGCCCTGGCGATGTCTCTCTTAGCTAGGGTAAAACCTAATTGCATCAGGTGTCTCTTGTATTTATTTCCCCCTATCCCCTCCATAATATGCAGCAGGGCCAGGCGCGGCGTACGTGGTAGCTCCCATCCCAACACCTCAGTGAGACAGGTGAATACCCCCCTCCAAAACCGGTCTAGGGACAGGCAGTGCCATACTGTGTGGATTAGCGTACCTTCCTCCCGATTACACCGAAGGCACACAGGAGACGCTATCAGCCCTGCCCTCCACAGGCGCACACGCGTATAGTAGAC
This sequence comes from Calotriton arnoldi, assembly GCA_963921515.1. NCBI lineage: Eukaryota > Metazoa > Chordata > Amphibia > Caudata > Salamandridae > Calotriton > Calotriton arnoldi. Next base: position 1,419,220 of record CAWUFW010002717.1, read on the forward strand.
CCAGTGTAGGTACATAAACTGGACCAGTCGAAGCCGTACCGCTATAGCCGCCCCCCGCGGAGCAGCCAGGGCCTCAGTCCAATCGTCGTCCTCCATTGGGCCTACATCTCGTTCCCAATTGCCCCTGAGCTTCTGAAGTGTGGAAGAGCTATGGGTGACCAGGGACTGGTAGATCTGGGATATTTTGCGTTTCTGGAGATCCCCCATAAAGACTTTTGCCTCTATCGGGCTGAATTCCGGCAGGGACTCTATACCCTTCAGGCTGGGAGAGAGGGCGTGTCTAAACTGGAGGTAACGATAAAACTGGGTTTTCGGCATGTGGAATTCCCTCTGGAGGTCCTGGAAGGATTTAAGTGTCAATCCCCTCATAACATCTCCTAGGACCGAGATACCGATGTCATCCCATCCCCGAAAGCCCTGCAGGGCTGCCAGCTGTGGCAGACGCCCATTATTCCAGAGGGGAGTTTCCCGGGTCAATGTGTTCCACCACCCCATTCTCCGCAGTGCCTGTCGCCAGATCTGGAACACCACCTTCGTGGCGGACGGCAGGGAGCCCCGCTGCGGTGCCGAGTAGAGAATCACATGTACAGAGTTATGCCCCATGAGGTGTCGCTCCAGTGCGTACGCGGGATCTGCCCTATCCCCGTACCACCACTCATTGAGGACCAGCAGGTGCGACGCTTGATAATATGAGAGTAGGTCCGAAGTCGCAAGCCCCCCACAATATGTGGATAAAAAGCACGTCCGAATGGCCACTCGTATCTTGCCCCCTTCCCACAGGAACTGACCCAGTGCAGCATTTACTTGCTTAAACCATCGGGGCGAGATCTGATAGGGGTAGTTCTGGAGCTGATACAGGAGGCGGGGCAGTGCCACCATCTTAAATATGGCTGACCTGCCAACAATGGATAACGGCATGCGGGACCAGAACTTAAGATCCGCCCGTATGCGCTCCCATACCGGGACCAGGTTACGTTCCCAGGCGACCGCGGGCACATCCGATACGAACACCCCAAGGTATTTCAGCCCCCCCACTGCCGTTTGAACCGAAGAGGCCCATGCCCCCATTTTCGTATATTCTCCCAACGGCCACAGCGTAGACTTGCGGGGGTTCATGTAGAGCCCAGTCGTCTCCCCGAAAATCTGCATAATTCGCAGCAACCGCGGACCCGTCCTATCCACGTCAGTAAGGAAGAAAAGGACATTGTCCGCGTACAATGCGATCCTGTCCGACAGTCCCGGAGCCCATTCAAATCCTCGTACCTGTGCATCTATTTGCACCCATGCCGCCAGCGGCTCCATGGCCAGGGCAAATAAATATGGGGACAGGGGGCATTACTGCCGCGTGCCTCGCTTAATAGGAAAAATGGACGAGGTCACTCCAGCCACCCGCACCGACGCCGTCAGGTCTGTATATAACAATGAGAGATATGAGAGGAGACGCGGGCCAAAGTTGAGGCGCCGTAACAATGCAAAGAGATAAACCCAGCTCAAGGAGTCAAATGCCCTGTCCATATCCACCAGTAAGAGTGCTGCGGGTTCCCCTAGTTGTTGAACCGTCGCCACCGCTACGTGTGCCCGTCGGATATTATGTCTGGTTGCCCTCTGAGGCATGAAACCGGCCTGGTCCGGATGCACCAGGGTAGTGATGTGAGGCAGTAGGCGATTGGCAAGAGCCTTAGCCAATATCTTGGCCTCCACATTAAGAAGGGAGATGGGACGATACGATGCATGGTGCTCCGGGGGCCTGCCTGGCTTGTGGAATACCACTACCTCCGCATGCCGCCAATCTGGGGGGAGTGATCCCCGTTCACGCGCCTCCTCCACCGCTGACCGATAATAAGGGCCCAGCTGCAAGGAATAATGCTTGAAAAATTCGCAAGGAAACCCGCTGGGTCCCGGCGCCTTTCCGGAATTAAGTTCCCCCAGGGCTGTGCCCAGCTCCTCGTCCGTCAAGGGCAGCTCCAGCTGATCCCGCACCTCATCCGGGAGGGCCCTGGGCGGGATATCAGTTATAAATTTTTCGATGGTGGTGGCAGATATGCATTCCTTCGGGGCGTACAGCTCCGCGTAATACCGGGCAAAGCTTTCGGCTAGGGCCACAGGATCTGTGAGTGGCTCGCCCGTTGGACCCAAGACTCTCGGCATTGCCTGTGGATGGAATACCCCCTGGCATAGCCGATGCAGCATCTTGCTGGATTTGTCCCCCCACTGGTACACCCTACTGCGGGTCGCCAACCAGGCCTGACGGGCCTCATCCATCAGGAGGGCAGAATAATTCTGTTGGGTCAACAATAATTGTCTCCTAGCTGGACCACCTCCCGCCTCCCGACTTTTATGTTCAAGGGCCTCTATATCCGCTTCTATCTGTAGTAGCTCCGCTCTACGCGCCCTACGCGCTGCCGTACACCAAGATATGTCTGCCCCCCTCAGAATAGGTTTCAATGCTTCCCATAGGGTCCCGGCACTCGTGACTGATCCCTCGTTGTCCGTCAAGTAATGAGTGATAGCGGCGCTCATGTGTGTCTTGTAATCTTCGTTTTGTAGGTGCCAAACCGAGAGGCGCCATCTGAATGGCTGTCGCATCTGCCCCACCCGGATCGTAAGGGCCACTGGTGAATGATCAGACAGACCCCGCGGGAGGATATCTACCGACACCACCCTACTGGCTGCCTCACGGGGGACAAAGAGATAGTCCAGTCTAGAATAGGCGTCGTGTACCGCGGACAAATAGGTGTATTCCCGGTCTGTTCCGTGAAGAAGTCGCCATGTGTCAACCCAGTTGAGCCCTGTCACCAAGGAGAGAAGTCGTGTGGTACGACCACCCTCTAGATAGCCCCCAGCCCTCCAACGATCCCTGGTCAGGTCCATTACATCATTCCAGTCCCCACCAACGATGGACAGAACGTCTGGTATGTCCGACCAGAGAGTCATAAGTTTCTCCACCAGTGCCCATTGCAACGGGGGGGAGCGTATACACTACCCGCACCAGGGGGTCCTCCCCGATCTTCCCCTGGAGAAATAAATAGCGCCCTGTGTATCAGACCACTGTTTGGTGTGTGTATAAGGGACCCTGCGATGGACCAATATTGCCACCCCCGTGAGCCCCTCGCAAAGCCCGAATGGAAAACCTGCTGGTACCCATAGCGCTGAAGGCAGAGGGCCTTCGTGCCCATAAGGTGCGTCTCCTGCAGCATGAGAATGTCAGCCCCCGCCCGCTTAGCCCACTGGAGTATGGCCCCACGTTTAATTTTGTCTAGGGCCCCACGCACATTCCAACTAAGGACGCGAAGGGTACCTGGAGTCACCTGACTCCCGCTAGGTGAATCAGCCATCTGAGGCAGTTGCCATAATAAGGTCCAAAGGGGAGCTGCGCCCGTATTTGTGCGAAGAACAGCTAGCCATGAGAATAAGTGTGATCCCTGAACTTAAACAACCCCCACCCCACAAACCCCCCACCCCACACCTCAAGAACATTGAAGCATCTGTCGCGGCGAGGCTGACCCACTCCCCCCAACGGGAGGGTGCAGGCCCCCTCGACCAATAGATCCCCAACTTACAACCCATCGCACTTGGGCCTACGTCCCACCAGAGGCAACCTGGCGGGGGTCCCGGCCCACAACCAAGTCTCTCCGGTCAGCATAGTACAAATGAGGTCCCTGCCGACCCACATGGGCCCCTCGATTAATCCGCCGCTGCCAATTGCTTCGAGATCTCGTCCATCCGGGAGGCGGCACCACAGGATTGAGAGCGGCGCCCGGACCGCGAACGTCTGACACCCCTTCGGTTCCGACATGGGCCCCTCCGGCTCACTTCACTCGTTGAGGAGTCCGACTCTCTCCCCGGCGGCGTGTGTACCCGTATTCGCACTGTCTCATCAGTCCATTTGAAGACTTCTTCCGGCGTGTCAAAGAAATATGTGCGGGATTGAAATACAACTCGTAGTCGGGCCGGGTACAGGAGAGAGTATGAGAGCTTGTGTTCCCTCAATCGAGCCTTCGCTGCTTGAAACGATTGTCTCTGTTGTTGTACCAGCCGTGTATAGTCCGGGAAGATAAGAATGCGCACATTGTCATATAGCAGGGGTTCCTTGAGGCTGGCCTGTTTCAGTACCGCGTCGCGGTCCAGGTAATTCAGCATTTTGGCTATCACTGGCCTCGGGCGAGCGCCAGGTGGGGGCTTCTGCATGAGCGCCCGGTGAGCTCTCTCCACCACAAAGCAGCGGGAGAGGGCCTCCGGGGAAAGCCAGCCCTCGAGCCACTGCGTGAGGAAGCGCTCCATGTTGCCTTCTTCGCATCCCTCCGGAAATCCCATAAAGCGAAGGTTATTGCGGCGGGCCCGTCCCTCAGCATCCTCCACCCGCAGCGCCAAGCCCTTCTGAGTGGCCTCCATGGCAGCCACCTTTTTCTTTAATGTGGAGACATCATCCTCCACCCCGGAGATGCGGGTTTCGGCCTCCGTTATCCGTGACACAGCATTGCGCAGATCCTGTCGCAGGAGCATAACATCGGACCCCACCGCCCCTATTTTAGAGTCCAACATGTCCCGGGATTGAGTGATTGCTGCCATGGGCGCTGCATTGTCCGGTATGGCTCCCTGTTGACCCCCAGACGCACTCGGGCCCGTGAATTTGTCGATGGGGCCGAGCTTCGACGTACCGCTGCCGCCCTTGTCTCGTGTCATGTTCGCCCCTGAGGCTCCCTACCCAGGCTCAGGTATCGCAGGGGCCCCCCCCAGGGGAATATGGGCCACTCAATATAGCCTCCCGCGGCCCGATTCGACCGCCAATCAGGAGCGTGCGTGGGGATGCCCCAAGACCAGGGCCAGCGAGTAGACGCTCAGGCCCTCTCGTCACCAAAGACCCACTAGCACCACCTAGGCCGCTCCAGACAGCACTCTCACAGGCCCTACGCCGCCCCCCGCCTGTACGAGTTCAAGGAGCACCCCCGTAAACCGACCGACCACCGAAGAGGGCGCCCCGCGTGTCCAGGGGAAGGTGAGTGATTCCCCCTCCTCCGCCCTCCCCCCGCGTCTGGGGGGGAGAGATGTCTGGTCTGGATGACCGGGAGTGCCTAAGGGGGGGGGGGTTCGATGACCCGTGTGTGTCTGACCCGGAAGGCGGGGGGGGGGGAAGAGGCCACCGGCTCGCTCCCCACGCCCGACGTTACACTGGGCCCGCTGCCCGCAGGCCCGGCTCCCCACCGCCGCGGCCCGGAGCAGCCACCGAGTCACCTCGCTGTCCTCTTCACGGAGCTGCACCTGCGGGGGGGAAATCGGTGGGCAGTAGGCCTCCGGCTCACTCCCAGCCCGATGTCGTGCGAGGCCCGCCGCCCGCAACCCAGCCCCCTACCTCCGCCGCCCGGAGCGGCCGCCGAATCTCCTCGCTGTCTGCTGCTCGGTACTGCCCTCGGGGTAGTGCTGTGCTCCGCTTCCGCTGCTCTATGTCTCCGGGCCCGCTGCAGGACCCCTTTCTCTATCCGGCGCCGGAAGTGCGCCCGAGAGGCCGCCCGCACTCGGCCCAGCGCAGGCACTCGCCGTCCCGGTCTCGCGGCGGGTCCCCAGGCCGTACCACCAGAATGCCTCGTCGCCTCCGGATCTCCGCCGTGTCACTTCTTCCCTAGAAACAGCTCAGCGTCGCAGCCACAAGGGTCCCGGGGTCGCAGGCTCCCCAGCAAGTCCAGTTTGTTACGGAGAGACAGGATAATTTACAGGATAATTGGCGGGCTGGACGGAGCTCGCTCAGCACACGTCCGCCATGCTGGCTTGCCAAGCCGCCAATACATTTTTTACTTGTGATCATGCACAAGGATCTTGCTGTTTCTCTAATTCGTTATGAAAGTATTGTGTATTAAAAAAAACCTAGGTTTTGGGGTGAGTCAAAAGAATTTCCTGTTCAACTAGAGATTCTGTCCAATTCTTTTCTGATTTTCCTGCCCATTTGGAACCTGGAATTATTTTCTGATTCGGACTATTTTATATAATTCTGCATTAGTGCTTTCATGGCATTTATTCTGTACCGCTTGATTTTGAGATTTTTTAACAAAACCCTTTAACTTTTCTCTGATCTAGAACTTAAATATTGAGTGTTCGCAGTTACCTATGATTATTACTCAGCTAAATTGATGTTGGGGAGGGTGCCTTTTCGTGCAAGATCAACTGAGGGAAAACCACCAGAAGTCAAATTAAGGGTGATCTGGATTGTAGGGTGTCCTGAAAATTGGGGTACGGTTCTGCTGCCACAACGACAACCATTTCGGTAGTAGATATTTGCTATACTGTGCTCTATCCTTGGTGATGAAGGCACTTGCCTGATCTGCAAAGTGACCCAGTAGATTAAAGCTGGCTCATTATGAAAATATAATGCAGGACATCCACTGTTTATAAGGAAAAGTAAACACAGCCTGGGGTAATTAAACATATTGGAAAACCCATCAATGTGAAATAATTTAACACTGTGTTTGTCATTTAATAAAATAACAAACTGTTTGAATTAGTCAGATCCCTAGGGAAATGACTGACACGCTAAAAACACATTCTACAGTGACTAATGTGCGAAATAGCCAACATCATACAGCTGAAATATATGTAAGTGACCCATGTGCTAGATGACTCATTCTGCCAGTTCTGGCTTCTTCACCAATAGTACATTGCATTCGAGGAAGGGCTTGTATCTTTGCTTTTATAATTGAATGCTTATGCTTAAAAATCCCAACATGAAAAAGAATCAAAATCACAGGACTGGCTGAAGGTGTCTGATAAGACAAGGGGCACAATGAAGAGTTTCCATCATAGTACATCACCATGTGCCCCCACTGTACATTTCTCTGTGCACCACTAGTCCCTCCATGATGCACAATGCCCGTTGCTCTTGGTCTGTGCATCAGCCAGTGATCCAACGATGCCACACACTCAGAGCCCATCTCATGAACAACACCCAGTGCTCCAGCAAAACACATCAATACCTTTAATGCACTGCATCTCACTGTGTGCTCTGCTGATGTACATCACCCTGTGCCACCTTTATGCACATCACTTTGTGCATACTGCTATTCAGGGTTATGCTAACTATTGGTCAGAGCCTACTGAAGCTAGTATGTTTGTTGGTCTCTCAATCAATGAATCAATTAGTACTTGTAAAGCGCAACTAATAATACTTGGGGGTATCCAGGCGCTGTGCTGCCACTCTCAGTCGAACAGTCAAAGAGCCAGGTCTTGCGTCCCTTTCTGAAGTGGGTGAGTGAGGCTGCGGTGCAGAGGGGGAGGGTGGTCCATGCTTTGGCGGCAAGGTGGGAGAAGGAGCGTCCTCCGGACCGGCGGCGACAGATGCATGGTATCCATGCAAGGATAAGGTGAATGGAGCGAAGGTTTCTGGTTGGTTGGTGGATGGTCAGGTGGTGATTCATGTAGGCTGGTCCTTAGTTGTGGAGGGCTTTGTAGGCGTGGGTAAGCAGCTTGAACTGGCATCTTTTCTGGACTGGAGCCAGTGGAGGTTCTTCAAGTGCTGGGTGATGTGGGTACTCTTTGGCAGGTTGAGGATTAGTGTGGCTGCTGAGTTCTGGATCGTCTGTAGTCTTTGCATGAGTTCTGCCTCTATAGAGTGTGTTGCTGTAGTCAAGTCGGATAATGATGAGGGCCTGTGTCACTGCTTTCCTTGTGCTGATGGGGAGCCATATGAAGACCCTGCGGAGCATGCGGATCGTGTGGAAGCAGGCTGAAAAGACGGTGTTGACCAGCCGTTTCATGAATAGTTGTTGGACTAGAAAAATACTTCCAATCGACTCTCCCTATTGGCATTGTGCTTAAGTTAGCATTTGCGGCATCATTTTGCCCTTAGCCTCCATTTTGTGTAATGATCTAAACTAACTTCTGTCTCATTCTGTCTGCCTCAGCAGAAAACAGCTCCGATATTTCTTTTTGTATTTATTCAAGGTTGAGCTTCGCTGTCTTAATGAATACATGAATGTGCCTTTTGCATACCTTCCTTGTTAGATAGGCCCGTTCTCATGCTTACAGTGGCAGGCACAGACAGAGTAACCTTGAGGTAGAGATAACATGTACCCGATCCCAGGAGTGTAACTCATCCTCTGTGTCTCCTTTGTTAACTTGCTCCGACTGGAATTTTACAGTTTTGGGCAGGTCTTGCTGGGTATTGGAAATGTAGAACAACTGATGTAATGTTGGTGAGGGTCAGTCCCCTCGGTAGCATCTTAGGAGGCTAGTCAGACTGGACTCCGCTTCAGCGAATACTAATAAATAACTTGGTTTGTATTCTCTACTGTCTGACCGACTCTTCATTTGTTTGTAAGGCTGAGAGGTGGTCGCGAGTGACCCGGGTGGCCCTAATCGGGTCACTCCCTTCATAGTTCACTGTCCAGGATGATGCTGAGGTTGCGGGCGTGGTCTTTCAGGTGAGGGTTGGTACGAGCTCCTTCAGCCACCAGGAGTCATTCCAGAGGGTGGAGTGTATACCGCAGATCAGGACTTCTGTTTTGTCCATGTTGAGTTTCAGGCAGTTGTCTTTCATCCATGCCGCAATGTTCTTCATACAGGTCTCTATGTATGAGGAGCCTGAATGTCTGTCAGACTTTGTGAAAATGGGTGGTTGAGGTGTATTGATCTTTGTGCATGCTCTATTTGTGCATGTGTGAGCTGAGGTGTGGTTGCACTACACAAAACCACGCCATCAAGCTTTTGACAGTCTCCGTTACTATAATTATTTTTAGGCTAAGCCAAATTAAATATTTTACATGCTTAAAAAGGTGCATGTTAAGTCACACATTGTGGCCCAACAGCAAATCATTCTGATTTAGCATATTTTGGAAAAACTTTTGAATATCTAATGTGCAGCATGGTCAGTGCAAAACAGCCATTGTGCAGTATATGCCTTTGGTATATTTACACCAATAATATTAATTTGTGTCCTTAACTTCAAGTCAGAGGCACCAAGATGCATAATTTTTATTCTGCTGCAGATCTGAATTTGCCAGGCACATATTTTTGGCATCAAATACGATAAATCATACAAAAATGATAGAATGAGACTACCATGGACAGGCTTTAAAAAGGCACCACAAATTACACATGGTCATACAGACACGCTAGATACATGTCAACTCTAGTATTTATTTATTTCTATAAAGAGCTGCACACCAATAGTAACCCCCTTTCGTGGGGCTACCTGGTAAGAAGGGGCTACAATGGAGTTAACTAGGTGCATGTGCATGACCAAGAAGAGTCAGATGCAGTCAGTCTGATTTCGACCCGCGATCACCTAGTTCCGGGGTATACAGCAGGCATCCTGGTTGCTCCAGATAGCGTCAGGCGGTGCCTTCCAAATATCCAGTGAAAACAATAAGGGTTCGATGGAAACCCCTGGACGAGCGGAGGGCAGGAAGGAATTATAAAGCATCATGGCGAGATGGAATGTGGCGAGGGCCAGTCCTCAGCATCTTTGAGGGTAGTTGAAGGCAATAACAATGGAAATATGTCAGAATTAGACGTGGACAACAATCATATGCATAGACAGGGATTCACACTTAGATCAGCGTGATAAACAAGACATCTCTCCCTTTATAATGCCATTAAATGTCCTTCTCAATACACAAATGGTGCACCAATGTTCTACTCAGAGAGGATTCAAACGTGCTAAATCAGAAATAGATAGGCCAAGTCGTTTTTCAAATCACTAAAAACCAAAAGTAAAAGACAGTTGTGAAATCAACTAATTTCCATTGCTCTCATTCACAGGTTTACTCAAGAAATGTTCAATTTTAAATCCTTACCACAAATGGCATAAAACTAAGAATCAAATGTAATGAAAAGGAATTTGAAAGCCCTTGCAACCGTCTTTTCATCACAGTTGATGAATCTCAATCCACAATGTATAATGTAACCCAATCTCCTGAAATCTTTAAATTTTCTGAAACCTTTAAAGAGATGAGAACGCTAGGATAACTTATTCATACCTTTCTTCATAAAAACATGCAAAAACCAGACTTTTTATGTAATAAAAATCTGTCTTTGCATATTCTTAAAGCACATGCCAATAAAGAACGGTATCTGTTAAATAACAATGGAAAGGAGAGTTCTTTCATCAAGCTGCATTCATTAGCCTTACTTCCACTCCTCTCAGAAAGTCCCCAAAGTCCCACGATTTACCTATATAGGCCATCATTGTATTCCAAGCTTCCGCATGACAGAAATTCACTTCTTCTATTGACTATATATATATATATAGTTTATTCGATCAATAGCATGATCATTCACATCAATAAAATCACAAGAAATACAATAATTCGTCGCAGCATAAAAACACAAAAACTTACAGTAAAATCAATTTTCGCATGCCTTTACATCAGTTATAAAAATTTATAAAATTCATAATTTCATACGATAATAAAAGAGGAGAATTCCAATTTTGCCTCGAATCTAAGATGAAGCAATTCAAGCCTTTCATTACCCCAGTATTCCAGTAGCAAGCCTAGGGCCGGCTTGCTTGCATATTCAATTATCTTTCACCAACTATTCTTTTGCCACTTTTGATCTCAACCACCAAGCATGAAGCAAGTATCTAGAAATTGTAAATACGAGCCATCTTGTAGTGTCGGACCTAAATATGCGTAGGGCTTCAGAGGGGCGCGAGAAAGAGAGCAAACGACAGGCGGGAATTATCCAGGTTTTCCTAAGATTTACGTAAACGGGGCAAAAAAAAGACGAGGTGTTCTAAAGTCTCTGGAGAAGAGTGACAGGACGGGCACAGGGAGGTTACAGAGGCATTCACCCAAGTACTTTTCCTAAAATTTAGAGGGAGAACCCCATACCTAAATTGGATATAAAGTGCACGTGCCTGTGGGGGTTCAACATCATCCCTAAGCAAATCAAAAATAAAACAACCCTTGACATTCAGAAAGCTGGAAGTTAAAGTGCCGAGTGCCTTAACATCAATGCATAGTGAATCAACATACTTCCAGTACCTTTTTTTTTAGCAAGGGTACCATTTTTGTTGTAATAGACTTTGGATCCTCCCACATAAACCCCAACCCGAGTTTAGTAAACCAATCCTTAACCTTATTGAACCAAACCAAGCGTCCTGATTGTTTTTGTAGAATTAATAATTCCTCCATTGCGTCCTTTACCGGGATCTGGGTACTACTGGTCCATAATCTTACCCAAAACAAAAGTACCTTAAGAATAGCATAATAGTTAATGGGTTTAAGACCAAGGTCAAGACGTAGCGGCAATAGGGGCGTGTTCATTGGGAGGTTAATGATCGCCCTTAGAAATTTATTCTCAGCAAGCTCTAGTTGTTTTAGGCACTCCAGCCCCCACAATTCAGCCCCATATAGTGCAGCGCCTAGTCCTTTTGCTCGATGTAATTCTAAAATCGGCGAAGTGGGATGAAAAGCAGAACCTTTTACCCTCCTTGCTAATGCACAGTCGACATGCTGGAGAGTTAATACACTCTTCTCTATTTGGGGTGTCCATGCTAAGCTGTCACTGATTCGGACTCCCAAGTAATCAAAAACCTTAACCTGTTCTAGAGATTGAGAGCCCAGCCTCAGTGTACCCTTAGTGGATTTGTAGGGATTAAAAGCCATAAATTTCGCTTTGGAGCAATTTATTTCTAAGCCCCTGTCTTTACATGCTTTTGCAAATTTGTTGAGGACATTCTGGATACCCATTGGCGTTTTTGATATAAGCAGCGTGTCGTCTGCAAATAGCAAAGAGGGTATGGGGCTAACTGCTAATTTTGGAGGATCATCTCCACAATCAAACAATTCACCTATAAGCCCGTTGATATACAGGGTAAACAGGGTTGGGGCGAGGACACAACCCTGTCGTACGCCCTTGAAGACTGGAAGGTCATCGGTTAGACTACCATCAGAGTTCCACCTGACTTTGGCATAATTTTCTTGGTGCAGGCGGACCAGGAGTTTAAGTAGATCAATAGGGATTCCTAAGTCTCCAAGGGCGGCCCAGAGGTTAGTACGGTCTATAGAATCAAATGCCGTCTTGAGATCAACAAACACAACGTATAGGTGACCCCTCCTAATTGTCACTTCTCTCCATATAAGCAGGAGAAATCTAAACACCTGGTCTAAAGTACTCGTAGAAGCCCTGAATCCTGCCTGAAGAGTAGATAGTATGTTATTCTCCTCTATCCAGCTTTGTAGCCGAGTTAAAATAATTTTACTAAAAACGTTTTGGGAAACATCTGTAAGGCTAATTGGCCTGTAATTCGCTGGGTCCCCCTATCTCCCTTTTTAAAAATAGGGATTACTTCAGCGCCTTTCCAGGTCGCAGGGATATCCCCTCCTCGTAAAATAGCATTAAAGACAGTTTGTAACAGAAGTCCCCATATAATAGGCTCCGCTTTGAACAAATCTCCCGGGAGTCTGTCCAGCCCCGGAGCTTTCCCATTCTGCAGACAGCTAATTGTTGAGACAGTTTCCTCAATTGGAAAACTAATTTCATCAGCCTGTGCTGATTCTGTGCTGGAGACCTGTACTGGTTCTAGACTGCGGTCATCAACTTGGCCCGAGTAGAGATTCATAAAAATACTCTTCCCAGACACAAGGCTGTATATGGAAGTCAGCTTCACTTGTCTGTTTAGATGTCCCTTTTGACAAAAGGTGCCAAAATAGTTGACAATCCTTCAGTCTTGAGGCCTCTACAAGTGTACGCCAATTCTCTGACTCCCAATCCCTTTTTGCCTCAACCTGTGCCTTCTTATACAACTTTCTTCTGTTTTTAATATCTATCTTCGTTTCTTTCTTAACAGCCACAATTAGATAATCTCTGGCTTGCCTGCAAGCCTCATTGTACCATGGGGCAGTGTTCCATTTGATCGTAGTAAAGTTACCCTGTTTATTGAAAAAGGATCTTAGGTTAGATGTTAATTGCTGGAAACTAACCATAATACCAGCATCACTTGTGTTTAGATTACTCAAGACCGGAAAGATCTGGGCTACCTCTGTGTAAATTTTCGGGAGGAGATTCCCATCAGCCAAAATCTGGGGCCATTTTACTCTTCTTTTATTATTAGTAGTAACAACAGGGGCCACAATCTGTCGGGGTCGGCCATACAGAATTGGGAGGCCGGATAGCGTCAGTGAGAGGGCATTATGATCGCTATCCTCACGGCTTAATACAATCATGTCATTAACATTTGGCCAAAGGTCAAGATCTACCAAAATATAGTCAATCCTGCTTTTGGCATTCCCCCTCTTGAATGTAAGCCGTGCTTCTGCGTCGGAACGTGTCCGCCCATTACAGGCTCATACTCCGTGGGCGAGAGTGAAAGACAGTACTTGTTGCCCTACCTTGGTACATCTCTTAATTGCAGGTTTCTGGAGCTTTTTAACCCCTCTGGCTTGCTCTTCATCCTGCACTATTTCCTGTACAAAGTCAACTGGTTCCAATGTTGTATTAAAATCACCAGCGACTATGAGATGGTACTCTTTCCTAGAGGTATCAAGGAAGTTGGATAGTGAGGTTATCGTGTCAGAGTGCTTGCGGGGGCTACTAAACCGGTTGTATATATTAAATAATCTGAGATGAATTTTCTCTTTTAGTGATATCAGATCTACACCAAGAATCTCCTCTGAACCTACTTCTAGTAGCTTAATTTTACAGGCCAGAGTAGTCTTAACCCAGATCAATAATCCACTAGCTGGGTGACCAGCTCAATGCTGGTCTCAATGCTGAATGTAGTAAACCCAATCTGTATACCTGCTCAGTCGCCCAGGTTTCCTGGAACAAACATATATGGAATCCATCCACAAATTTATCCCATTCTGGGTCAATTAGTTTTGGCCTTAATCCCGCAACATTCCAAGAAATGATTTCCAAATGCTGGTCAGTATTTACACACTCCTGGGGCTGGCGTCTAGTTATAAGATTTGCTCTCTTTAGGTCTTGATTAAGTGCAGGGTGACATGACAAGATAACTGGGCCACAGTGTGCAATTTCGCTAGAGTTGTTAATACTAGTAACTCCCTCAAGCTGAGTAGCGGGGATGCAGCGGTGGCCATTGACAATTCAACAATTTCGGAGTTTAGTCAATCAGGAGTGTCCAGATCAGTAAGTGCTTGGTATCTATTTCTGGTCTCCAAGTGAAAAAGCTCCTGTCTCATCGTTGGTTTCTGGATGTTATGCACGTTTTGTGGGACGATTGGACCAATGGGTTTAAGATGCCTATAGAAAAAAACAAGTGGCACAATGTCAATCCCTTATCTAGGGTCCTGACCAGATAAAGTCTTTCCACTTCTAAGCAATTGCCCTGCAAGGATTGGGGACCTACAGTCAATTACTACGCAGTCTCCGATTGAAGACTTCCGTAGAGGACCAACCCAGCTTACAAGTCTTACAAACAAAATATCATGATAGTTTGCATTGGAAAAATTTGTGTTTTGGGATAGCCAGTAACAAACTTTGTTTTTCAGTTGACTAAAGGTTTCCTTAGAATTACCCTGGAGTGAGGGGACACTAGTAAGTTTTGCCACGTATGGGCAACACTCTGGGGGAAGGTGTAGGGTCACCTCATTAACCCGGTCATTCCTGGCGGTGAAATCATCCATTTGGGGGGGAGGCTGTCTAGTATATTCAGTTTCGTTCCCATTAAGTGTGGTACTACGTACGTTAGACCCAGTAATACTAGAGGACTGCCTTTCCCCAACCAAATAACTGGTGCGTAATGGTTCAATAGGTTTTTGCAGTACTGCCCCCAGATCACTCCTATTGGATTCAGGGGTGGGTACGTGGGATAGTAAATTTGAATTCCTACTATGGTTCCCCACTCCGATATGGGATTCCCCACAGTGAGGTGCCCCCCCTTCATGACGTCTTGATTTTGGCCCTTCCCCAGACATTAAACAAGCAAGAGACTTTTGGATAGATCCCACACTTGTCTCCAATTTATCAAGCCTGTCCAGTATAGGCAAGAGATTATTTGATATTGTTTTTTCAAGGCGAATCATTAGAGTCTCAATGTCTTGCGAAGATAGACCTATGGGATTGGAGGATGTCAAACCAGAATGTAACACAGTTGGGGCTGCTTGGTTTGGGTCACTATACGCCTCCGATATTGATTCCGGAGTCTTTTTCTTGGATCTAGTCCTTGCAACCAATGAGGGCTCCAGGTGTTTCGCCTTCTTTTTCCTTTTAACTGGAGGACCGCATGACGGAGATACCGATGGTTGAGGCGGAGACCGCTCAGGGGGCGATGATTCTAATATAATTTGGTCGTGAACATTATTTCCCAGTTCAATGCCCCTTACCCACCCATTCTGCACTAGCTGCAAGTTTGTGGCTGCAACAAGACCCCCCTCGAGGGATAGCCAACGTTCAGCGACTAGGATTCCCTTATCTATACCCTTGGCAGCCCGCGAGAGAAAGCAGTCAAGAGTAGAGTTCTGGAAAGACTTGGGAGTGCTCACCCTATCTCACAATTGCTTTCGCTTTGCCATCGCTTAAAACACAAAAAAAAAAAAAGGGAAAGGAAAGGAAAGCAGCACTATATAAAATCTTAATTAAATATAGTGAATCCAAATAGACTTACTCAGGCAAAGGTCCTAGGATACTTAATAACAGTGATAGATGCAGGGGTACCCAATATCCAGAGCCAAGAGAGTAGGCCCAGCCCAGCCTCTTCTGGGCTCCGACGGACGTGGACAGCCCGCCCTTGGCCCGGGCACGCCTGCGCGCGTCCCGCGCTGCGTGAGCCCTGCGGTGATTTTATGCGCCTCTAGGCGCTGCCAAAGCACGTCGCCGCCTCCCTGGCGCAAGGTCTCTTGGGGGCTGTGGTCCCCCGGTGCTGGCCGCTAGCAGAAACTTTGCTGAGTGGGCTCCCGCGCTGCGTGAGCCCCGCGGTGATTTTATGCGCCTCCGGGCGCTGCCAAAAATCACGTTGGCGCCTCCCTGGCGCAAGATCTCTTGGGGGCTGTGGTCCCCCGGTGCTGGCCGCAAGCAGGAACTTTGCTGAGTGGGCTCCCTATTGACTAATATAAAATTGGTATTTGAAACCATGGGATCGAAAGTTACTTTGAGATTATTTCTTTTACTAATTTTTTTACTCTCCACTTGTTTTGTTTGCAAGAGGCTATTTTAGAGTGTGTGTAGTGGTGAGGGGTATAAAAGCTTTAGTCAGACTTTTATACAAAGGTGGGTTGTTCAACTCTCACCAGCAGCAAATTTTCATCCAAGATGTTGTTTCTGCTGTTTGGAAACCATGAAGAGCAAAGCTTTCAATTAGATGAGCTGCCTACCTCTTGACAAGTTCCAAAGGCATTCGGAGCCATCCCCATGGAGGTCCTTGTGTACATGCAGTTATGTAAAGATGACATGGGAGTCCATTGAAAGCTAATCCCACTTCAATAAGCCTGCTCTGATTTGCTTGTGGGTCTTATTGCTGAAAAGAAGCATGACTACTCTGCTTTGGCTGTCTTAAGATTTAAAAGTTGAAGTTTGGAGGTCTGGGGGTTCAGCTACGATCTGGTCTGAATATAATGACAGCTTTGAAAAGGGAAGCCTTGAAGGTTGTAGTTAGCAAAGAGTGGAGTTTACTGCAATTCCTTTGTGAAAGGTTGTATGTGATCTCGGAGAAAAATGATTTGTGAGATAGAGTCCTCTTTTGCACTGCTTTACCATTTTTAGTCACACTGAACTCTACAAATAGCAGATTATCCACACAATGGTCTTTCATAGGTCAACGTAGAAATACTAAGCTCTCTTATGGTCGAGCTGATGGAGCCTCACCTCCTCTTTCAAGGGGTGTGGCGGAGCAAAGATGTTGTCAGGGTAATTGACTGAGGAACATGGAAGTGGGCTACCACTTGTGGCAGAAAGTCAGCCCAGGCAGCATCAATTTGTCCAGGAAGAAAGTGTTGTGGGGAGGTTGCACAGAGAGCACCAGTGGTTCAATCATATGGCACGCTGCAATGATGGCAGTAAGACTGTCTTAATCACATACACAGCTGTTGCAAACAACCGTGCATAGGCTGAAATTGCATGCACTTACGGAATGTCAAGACACGATTTAGGCCCACTTAGGCATGAGAAATCATTTCGGAGGGAACATATGCATCAGACCCATCAGAAAATGCATCACACCCAGCAATTTAAAGAGAGAGACAAACACTGAAAGGGCCAATAGATATCTCAATGGTGCATACAGCAAGGCCATGCTGGGCCAACAACAAAAACAAACAAGAATAAATCAGGCAGTTTGGCTTGCAGAGGGTAGTGATGACGTACCCCACACAAGCCCACAACCTTTTTCAAATGCCTGGCAAGGATTTTGAGTACCGGAGTCTAGCTGAAAGAATGAGATCTACCACTACAGGCAACAAAATAATGTAACTGTTGCCACTCAATCTCCACATATGGAGGTGTAGGTTGTGGAGATTCAGAAGAAGAACTTTCCCCTGTTGTTAAGATGGCAGGTTCTCATGAAGGGGTAGATGGATCAGATAATAAATACCAAGCTCAGGAGGTCTGGGTAGCACACTCACCTCGCCTAATCTGGTGCTATTACGATGAATTGGGCCTGGTCTGTCCGATCACAGATGGAATAAGTCTCTAATGACATTTTTGGAGGAAACTCTAGTGCTCAGAAGATTTGACACTGTGCGTTCTTAAAAGTCATGAACAGATCTAACCAGGGCATGCACCATTGATAGAAGGTGCCCTACGACACCTGGGGATCAAGACGTCACTCATAGGTCATCAGCCGGCTACTGCTCAACTTGTCTGCTCTCGTTTTCATGGACATTGCCAGGTGGTTGGCTACCAAAAAGATCTTCTGCTGGTCCAACTACTGCCAGGGACGCGGTGTCTCCTGGCACAGGATCCAGGATCCCCTTTTAGAATCAGTTACCACCTCAACTCTGGTTCTTGGTAAAAGATCCATGGTTTGCAACCACAATTGTCCTTTCCCCGATGTTTTTGTAATTTACAGGCTTTGAGACTACAAAGTACTTTTGTACTTCAGGCCTCTGGACGTTTTATCACGTGTATTTTTTAGCCAGCTGTTGAACATATTTTCTCTGAGAAAGGTACTGTTGCTTGTGCTAGTCTACCAAGGAGGAGTCAGGGATTCCTCGCACACACCAGTTGGGACGATTATTTGGGCTATTTGGTAGCTCAGTTACAGCTCACATTAAGACTGTGGGCTCTTGCTCCCTACCCTAACACTCCAATTCCCTACTCAGCCCACCTGCACCAGCACACCGAACACAAGAACAAAACTATCTTCTGACCAAGTGATAATGGTCCAACAGAACATTACACTTCTCACACATTAATAAAAAGGCCTCCTGCACTCTCATTTTCACAACACAACACTAAAACCAACTAGTTGGCAAAGCACCACTCAAGTCAACCATTTGGAACATGGACTGCCGGTCAAGGCAATGTCCCAGTGCCATGGCTCACAAACCCATAAACACTGTATACACAGAGATTGGCTGCAAGCTCAGACATATTTTATTCATCCAACTGACGCAATATCAATCATCACTATTCACTAAAATGTTTGCCCCTGATCAAACACAATCACATCAGTAAATGACAAATCTCAGAAACATGTGGAGAAAGCATCAAGACCTCTGCCGTTCAATGATGATATACAATTGGCAGAATTGTACTTTATGAATGCTGATACCAGACAATGGTAGTTTCAAACAGCGCCGATTACCTTTAAGTATCTCGGCATTCATATATACAGGGAGGCGGAGGATGTATTGGACTGAAACATAACAAGAGCGATTAACTCACTTAAATCACAAGTAAGGTTCTGGACCTCCTTACCTTTATCAGTGGCGGGCAGGATTGCCATTGCTAAGATGGTGATGCTCCCCAGGTTACTTTATTTTTTCACAAATTTGCCACTTTTCCTCCCAATGCAGGTGTTTAAAACACTGGATGCGTTGCTGGTGGAACTAATATGGGGAACAGGAAGACGCCGAATAGGGCTATCAAAACTTCGACTAGATACTAGGCATGGAGGGATGGGAGTCCCGGACTTTAGGGCTTATTGCTACGCAGGGCAGTTACAATGGCTAGCATATTGGATAACAGGGCGCAATCTGCAAGAGATAGACATGCTCCGGCGCGACTGGGATCGGGGAAGGTTACATACACTCCTGTTACCGAATAGTAGGATCCCACCACAGGCGCCCCGTTGCTGAAAGTAGCATTGTTGTATTGGAGGAGGGCACTGCGTTATACAAAGGGACAGACTCCTTACGCCCCCAATATCCCGCTGCTGGGTATTCCTTTACCACTAGAGTTAGTAACACATAGGCATATACATGCATGGACAGATGCTGGTGTGGCCACAGTGGGGATGTTATTTATGGATGGTACACTGATGAATCACGACACCTTTATACAAGAACAGGGAGTACCGAACACGCTATTCCTTTTGCATGCAAACATAGTGAGATATGTCAGAAACACGTGGGCGCCGGCGGGAACTGAACCCCCTACACACGAAATGGTACATATGCAATATTTAATGGGGAACGGAAGTCATTTAACCCCTTCCGTGCTCATGACGAGCTCAGCTCGTCATGCTGCGTGGTAGCGCTGTGCGCATGACGAGCTGAGCTCGTCACGACCACACCCGCGATCGGAATGTCCCGCATACGAGCGGAATTCCGATCGCGGTCAAGGGGTTAACCAAATGGTTATCATATGGGATCCGAACACATACGGCAGTGTCACTGCAGGTGCTACGAGATAAATGGCATACGGACGTGGGGAGAATACTTACAGACAAAGAGTGGAGTACAATTCTAGAATACCCAAGAAAGATATCGCGAAATCCGAAGTTTAAACTCATCCAACTCATGATAGTGCACCGTGCCTATTTGACCCCCCACAGATTGAGTGTTATGTTCCCAGATATAGCAGATATATGCCCACGCTGTCAAGAAACTGATGCTCACTTCATGCATATGATGTGGACCTGCCCAAGACTGACACCTTACTGGGCTACGATCCATACAATATTAAACACAATAGCCCCGGGGCGCAGGGGAGTTTCACTAGAATACTATATATTGGGACTAGGCCCCAAAGCCAAAAGTGGGAACCCCACATATAGATTTATTAACTTAGCATTGCTATTAGCGAAGCGCACAATAACCATGCGCTGGAAAGCGAAAAAAGCACCTACAGTACTGGACTGGTATACTGAGATGATTAGATGGGGCAGGGCTGAAAGTGCGGAGCTACAGAGAGAAGAGCGCAGAGGTCTGAGGAAAAAACCTATATCGTTAGAATGGAATACACTGTTAGAGGAATTTGTAGCAATTGAAATGCCAATAACATGATGAAGATATAAAACAAACACTTGTTAATGTAACTGTCATGATGATATGTGGTGCTGGCAAAATCCAGGATGTGATGGTGTTATATGTATGTAGTAGAAGATATACACTGCAACGGTTGTGTCAGAACCAATTTAGTTTTTTTTTTTAATTTTATTTTTTTTAAAGGTGCTATCTGCAGCAAGTACAATGAGAAAGCAGTACTGAGTATGCTGGGAAGAGGGAGGGGGGAGTTCCGTTTATATCAAAGCCAGTTGCATGTAAAGGCTGAAGTTTTGCAACATGTTATGAAGATTATAGCAAGTTTTATACATAAACAGAAAGAATCGGAAGCAATTGTAATGTATTG
Source organism: Calotriton arnoldi (assembly GCA_963921515.1). Lineage (NCBI taxonomy): Eukaryota > Metazoa > Chordata > Amphibia > Caudata > Salamandridae > Calotriton > Calotriton arnoldi. The sequence goes on from CAWUFW010002717.1 coordinate 1,439,902, forward strand.
GTTCGCATATGCAAATGTATGCAAATAGGTAACTAATGTGATATCTTCATGGATACCTCTGTAAATGATGTAATGTGTAACATATGTAACATATCATCAAAGATATATACATGTAAAGATAAGATCAGAGATATTGTAATAATCAGAAACTCAATAAAATAGGTTTAAATTTTTTTTTTACAAAAATGAATGCTGATACCAGAACATAAATATGCAAGTGGTATGGGCAACAAAGGCAGTGGGCTTACACTCCAGCATTCAATCACTTGCTCAGCTGCTTCAGCGAATCGATTTATCCACATGAACCTTAACTGCTTGGCTATAAATCAGTACCACTAGAAAATGGGGATAAAATGCGATGGTTGTCTGCTGGCACTTCCTGTGACTCAATGCAAATCAGAAATTTATCTTACACTGATGTCATGATGCAGCCTGGTTGTACGACGCACATCTTAGGTCTGGCTTCACAGAGCAACTCTCCACAAGACCTATGGTTACCAATTCTGGAACATATTTATAGAGTGGGCTTTGGTTCCACTCAGAAGAGAATTTCTTTCTCACCTCATTCTTTTGGCTCTTTTGAGTATCATTCTGCATCTTATGGAGTGCTTACATTGCAATGCATGAAGGACAATTTTACGTCTGAAAAGAACCCTTAATCATCACACTTTTTGCCCACACTGAATTAGTTATCTAACACATGTACATTTGAGTGCGAGACTGACCTTTTGATAACCTTCCTATTGGCAAGTCCCTGGAGGACCCGGTCAGCCGGACCCAGTGAAGGCTGCCTTGAAGTCTCATAAAATCAGCAGCAAAAATCACAATCTTGGAAGGTTTTGGACATGCCGCTCAATGTCGGGCTGTCCAATCTCCATCAACTCTTGGATTGTGACATATCCTGCAGCAGCATATCCGGTAGCTCCTTTTTATTCTGTTTTCAGCACCCTCCTGCTTTTCAGTGCACCTTGCAGCTCATTTACATTCGGCTGCCGAGCTGCTATCAGCAATCATTGGCAAAGTCAAAGGGTCCGGCTTAAAAGTCAAAATGAAAACCAGAAGTATTGGGTTTGCCAATATTTGTTGCATAGTGCAACAGAGGGTAGTTCTGAAATTTCCTTTCCTTATGTTTTTATGTCTACAGTTTCTCAGAGACCGGCCCTAAATATCTCTGTGACAGGCTGATCCCATAACTCGCTTCCAGAACCCGTAGGTCTTTGGCCACATACCTCCTTATGATTCCTAGGGTCTGCCTAGCTAAAAAAAAAAAAAGAGGGCGGGGGGACCTTTCACTTATCTCTCAGCAAGTGTGGAATAATATTCCCTCGGTCTTACCCCACACAGTAGAAGATACACAATTCTGTAAACAGGTAATAATATGGCTTTTGACCATGCTCTAGTCTAGTTCCAATTACTGTATCTTGTGCTTCACTTCAGTGCCGGGAAGTCCCTTGGGGCAACTGTCACCCTTTATAAATATTTTCTTTCATTCATTCGGAGCATTCTAAGGCGCCTGATGGGTAACTTTTGGGCAACATTCTTGAAATAAATAATTGTTGGACCTGATTCACAAAGGTACACTTACATTTTTGTGTAAGTTTACTATTTCTTTTACTATTCACAAACTACGATTTAATAGTAAGTTTATGACGTCGGGGTGGAGAACTCCGTACTTAAAAAGATAGGACAAGCCAAGTCGTAAATTTACCATTAACTTGTAGTTAGTAAATAACAATAAAATAGTAAACTTACACCTAGATGTAAGTTTACCTTTGTGAATCAGACCCAATATGTACAGTTGCTCCATGCACACCTTTCACAGAAGTAAAAAAAAAAGGCATTTCCCATGACCTATTTACTTTTATTTGTACATGCTACTTAGAGCTTTCATACCAACCTCCCCTCTTCCTCTTCACACCACCACAGCCTTCTAAGAACACACAACCAAAGTGCTTTCAGTTTCCCTTCTATTCTAAATCGGACGCCTAGCAACAGGCAGCAAAAGTCTGTTTTTCTTCACAACCACCTTCCAGAACCTAAGATGGTTCACAGGAAACAGAAGATACCAAAGCAGGGGCACAGCTAAGTATCGAATGGCCAAGGAACAAAAATTAATTGTGGCCTACCTTGCACTTTCGTCTTAGTGATATATATTGTCCTTAATTTATTTTGCTAGCTCAGTGCACATGAAACTGAATGTATTACCCTTAAACAAGGTCTCTACATCGGCTTTCTCTCCTTTGATTGTCAGACTCTGAAGGCCATGTCTGGCGCTTTCGAATGTGGCAATGTAAGCAGGAAACAAAGATCTAGAGCGACTATACATACCGCCAGCCCACCAACATCCGTTGCCCGTCACCAGCTGCAGAGCCAATGGGCCATAACTAATTGTTAACTCTTTATGTAAAAAAGTCCCTGAGATGAATGGATGGCGTTGAGATGGGACACAGCCGATGAGAGTGCAGTCTCACCCTACACTCCGCTGGGTCCCAGTAATGTCAGGGGGAACACAGGACAAGTTGTCCTTGTGCCGAAGTCTCTGAAGGTGGAAATGTTTCGGCCCTCTCTCTCTGCTTTGGATTGCACCAAGAGAGAACACCAGAGGGTTGTACCTCCCAGATGAGCCCTCACACCAAAACCATCATTGTTGTCAGTAGGGGGTGCAGTTGGGCTTTCATCATGTATGGGATATCCTCCTGTCACTTCGGGTCACTCAGACCTAATGGAGGTGCTTCGGTTGAAGTTGTAAATACTCCATTGGGGGATTTCCCAACTACCGTGCAATTCTGTAATCTGCAAAGGACTGAGTTCAAATGGCATCATCACCTTCCCTCGCGGGTGGCAGTCTTTGATCAGCACCCAGTTCACCTACTTGGATGTTAGGGGTAGAGGCTCACCTAATTTTCCTCCTCATGCCACTAGTCTGTTTGTGATGGGCCTACAGCAGCCACCCAAAGGCCTGCAGCTGGAGGGCTCACAATAGCACTACTGGGATAACCCCCGCATAGCGGTGAACCATCAGAGCTGCTGGCATGGCAACATTCAAGGTGGAGTTAAGGCTGTTCAGATATTCTCAGAGTAACTGATGTACAGCTAGCTCTACATCGTGGTGCTCGAGTGGCTATTCTGTGTACCATTTTAGGAGTCGTCTACACACAACTCTTAGCTCTCTGTTTGCAAAACACCTTTTATGAACGATACACCAAAACGTATAGTGACCACAGAGCCCAGCCCATTGTTTACCACCAGTTAGCATTGTTCTCTCCCTCATTTGCCTTCTTCTTATTCGATGCCTTTCTTTCCACTTCTTGTGTTTGTCTATCCCGTCCTCTTTACCATCCTTTTGATTGGCTAACTGTAAGAAATTGGTCTGTTGATTGACTGGGGTGTGAGCCCTGGTCAAGAAACAACCACAATCCTTGTCAGCGTGAGGCACAAGCCAGCCCTAAATTAACCTATCCTGAACCCTCTGGTAGCTTGGCACAGAGTAGTTAGGCTTAACTTTGAGACAATGTGTAAAGTATCTGTGCAACACTTCAAACAGGAATAAAGAGAAAACACCACATAACCAGAATTCCATACCAAGTTAGAAAAAGAGAACTTCTTTGATAAATAAAAGAAGACCAAAATGAGAGAAATCAGTAGAACCGGAGATATCAAAATGTAAAGATTTTAGTGAAAATAGCGGCAAAAAGCACAAAGTGCCAACTGTGGATATCTGGTTGCGCCGGACCGGGACAAAGTCATAAGTTCAAGCTGACCGCGATGGAGCACCGACTGGCTACAGGGATTCAGTTAGGCCCGCAGAATCAAGGTACCTTAAATCCTGGTTTGCGGAGCGTTGTGAGGATTCGCATTAAGAAACAGTCACGCATCTGAAGCGATGCCCTGCTTCCAAGATGTGGTGAGGCTGTGAAGCGAGGGCCTGCGTCGTCGTCGAGGATCTCGTCGACAGGGCTTGTGATGCAAAGACCAGCATCTACGATGTGGTGCGCAGTCAGGGCAATGCGTCTGTTACGAAGAGCTGCGAGGTGGCGATGTAAAATCAGTCATCGAGGCTGCCATCGATGAGGGATGCGAGGGTCTGTGCCAAGAACGAGTCATGCAGTTGCAGTTCTGATGGGCTGTGTCCGCGATGCGGGTCTTTGCAACAGGTCCTATTCAGGCGACAGTTCTGCTTGACGCAATGCGCTGGTTCCACTTCCAAGGGTCCACGAAGATTCAGGTCCAGTCCTTTTCACCCATACAGGAGGGCAGCAGGCCAGCATGCCTGCACAGCAAAGCAGCAGTCCCTCAGAGTAGCAGTCCAGCAGAGTGGCAGTCCTTTCAGCAGCACAGCAGTCCTTCGTCCTGGCAGAGTATCCATAGGTTCAGAAGTGTACTGAAGAGTTGGTGTCTGAGGTCCAATATTTATGGTGCACTTCCTCTGGAAGGGGGGGGAGAAGCCGCTGGAAATTTCCTTTGAAGTTCTCAGATATCCTGCATTCCCTGTCTTGGCTCCAAACTAACTACAGGGGATATGCAGCCCTTTGCATGGAGGCAGAACACAGCCTATTCAAGTGTAAGTAGGGCTGTGCCCAGCTCCTCCCTTCCCTCTTGCTAGTGATGGACCCTCCTGGCACACCTAAACTCTCGAATGTGTGCGACTGTCTAGGAGGAATACACAGAGCCCAACTGTCAGCTACACCCAGTCATGTTACCCAGAGACAGGCAAAGGCACTAAATGGCTAAGGCAGGAAAAAGTAAACTTTCTTAAAGTGGCATTTTCAAAATTGTCCCTTAAAATCAGACTTCACCATAAGCTAGGCTGTATCAATACAATTCCAAAGACACCAAAAATGAAGGTATCGCCTGTTCCCATTTGGAAATTGCAGCCTATTAAATGAAATAAGGTAACTCCAATGTTATCCTAGTAGTGAAAAACAAATTTAAGAGTTTTTCACTACCAGGACATATAAAACTTAAAAGTACATGTCCTACTTTTTAAATACACTGCACCCTGCCCTGTGGGCTGCTTAGGGCATACCCTAGGGGTGACATATATTAAAAAGAAAGGTTTGGGCCTGGCAAAAGTTTTACTTTGTCAGGTCGAAATGGCAGTTTAAAACTGCACACACAGGCTGCAATGGCAGGTCTGAGACATGTTTAAAGTGCTACTTACGTGGGTGGCTCAATCAGAGCTGCAGGCCCACTAGCAGCATTTTCTTTACAGGCCCTGGGCACAGGTAGTACCATTTTACTACGGTCTTACAAGTAAACTAAATATGTCAATTGGGAATAAGAAAATCTCAAATATTTTAAGGAGAGAGCACAAGCACTTTAGCACTAGTTAGCAGTGGTAAAGTGCACAGAGTCCTAAGGCCAACAAAAATGAATTCAGCAAAAACAGGAGTAGTGAAGGCAAAACGTTAGGGGATGACCCTGCAGAAAGGACCAGGTCCAAAACTAACTTGTATCCTTTTAATGCTCACATTTTAGGAACTACTTTTCTTTTTCACTAAGCACTTCATGAGAGTGCATGTGTATTCCTGCTCTCGCTCCCCATTATCCCCCCACCGTTACTTTCCCTCCACTCGCCCCAACTGATCCTTCTTTGTTCCCTTCCCTTATGGTCAAAGTAAATGCTTTAATTTTATTTTTTGGAGGGCCTGGCAACTGCCATTTTCTGCTGGGTTGTTCCACATTCAAAAAGCACTTTTGTAGTAAAAAAAGAGAATCTGTTTTTTTCGTTTATTGATTGAAGCAGTCGCAAGCAATCAGCCATCTAGGATCGATAAATGTAAAAAACTGAAAATAGGAAAACGGTACCTGCGTTATTCCTCTGGTGATGCATGCGCACCCATACTTCATGAAGCATGTACGTGGTAGCGTCATTGCACCGTTTCTTTTTCCCAATGCTGCACAGCATCTGCAAAAAACATTGGCAAAGCCAATGGGTTCACTTGACAAGAGCTACTGACTTTGCCTCTGCTTGCTTTAAGGTGTATACAAAGCTTTTCATCTCCCCTTGACTTTTCAGTACTATTACTATTAATAATTAAACAGCCTCTTGAACTCCAAGAGTGCTTGCACCCCGTGCCTTATGTTTGAACATTGGAACCTCAGAGCAATTTAGAGGAAGGGCTAAGATTTTTCCAGGAAATTATTTTAAAACAATTATTTCTCAAGCTTGGGATTTTACAATTAATTATTTTGCTCACAGGAAATCTGCATAACTGGTGGAGTGAGTCCGACTCATTATCAATTTTTAAAATCTGGCTTGACAGTACAGATGATGCCAGATGATTATGTGAGCATCACTAGAGAGGAGCTTTGGTACCACCCACATGTTGGAAGCCAGGAGTACATGTTTTGATTGAACAGACGTTGAGTGCTCCCTCAAAAAGGTGCTTGCCCTCCATGCAGATCTCATCATTTTGTTTATTCATCCAGCTGCCTAAGCGTGAACTTTCAGATGCACACATATTTATTTATTTATTTTATTTATTTACGGATTTATACAGCGCATAGCTGCCCCAGCAACGGGGCGTCCCAGCGCTACCCAAAGAACAGGTGCCAATAGACCACTCTAACAAACACAAACAGTTACACCGGAAAGAGCCAGGTCTTTAAAGCCTTTCGAAAAGTCAAATGATTCTGGAGTCCTCTGATAGAGATCGGAAGGGAGTTCCAAAGGTGGGCCGCCTGGACCTTAAAAGATCGACCACCAGCTCTGGCTCTTTGAAATCAGGGGGTACACACCAATCCCGAGTTGGCAGAGCGAAGGGGGCGATTCGGGATGTACTGAACTAGCAGGCCCACTAAGATCGGAGGGCCTTGTTGTGACAGAATTTTGTGGGCTACACACAGGGACTTAAACTGGATTCTTTTGGCTATTGGCAGCCAATGAAGCTTAGGTAAAAGATTAGATACCGAGCAGAACTTAGGCAGTGCCAGCAAAGCACGTGCCGCGGCATTCTGAATTCTTTGGAGGCGTAAAATACAAGATTTATTAGCGCCTAGATAAAGGGAGTTACCATAATCCAACTTGGCTAAAATTGTAGCCTGGAGAATAGTTTGGCGGATTTTTGGTTCAAAATATCCAAGCAAAGGTTTTAACCCCCTCAGGAGTCCAAAACAGACCCCTGCGAGAACTTTAGATTGGGTATCAAAAGAAAGATCCTATCTATCCAAAAGCCTAGATTCTTAACCGCCTCTTTGGGCGGTGGCGCTGGTTTGAGTTTATCCGGCCACCACTGTTCTGACCAAAGAGCACTATCTCTCCCCAATACAAGAATTTCCGACTTAGCAGCATTAAGCTGCAAGCAATTGGCTGTCATCCAGTCTGCAATCGCTAACAGGTCCTCCTTAAATTTAAAGAGGTTGTTTTTACACTTTTTTGAAAAGGCAATGACTAGCTGGGTGTCATCGGCATAGGATACCAATGACATCCCTCTACTTTTTGCTACCATTGCTAGGGGTTGAACATAGATGTTGAACAACGCAGGACTCAATATTGAACCCTGTGGGACCCCATGCTTAAAGGCATACACCTGCGAATGGTGCGGTGGTACAGCGACTTGGAAAGTTCTGCCTTCCAAGAAAGAGCGAAACCACGCCAGGGCCAGCCCCCTGACCCCGATATTGGAATGCTGTTAAAGTGTCTTAGAAGACAAGATAATGTATGTTGTTTTTCACTGGCAGTAGCACAGATGGGAAGAGGCCAGTGATTAGCCTACATGGATTTTTAGGTCTGGCTAGACAATGCAACTGTCACCTGGCCTTTTAACCTTCATCAATATTATTATACAGTTCTTTGCTTCCACACAAAATACATATCTATTTCCGTGCTATTTACTTATAATGATTTACATTACCATACAACATTTCTTTAAAGCCAGACCTATTTGCATTGCAAATGCTTCTTTACAGGTCGAAGGGTGTCCTAGCCGTAGCATTTTGTTATTTTTGCAACTTGATGTTTTTTCAATAGCTCTAAATAGGCCAAATTGCCCAAAATCTTGCCAAAAATCGATCCAAGGCTCAACAAAAGCATTTAATGCCATATCATGCGACAGTGATGAGAAACAGAAAAAACACCTTTCTTACGACTTTCAGATGGTAGAAACAGGTTTATAGCAGCAGCCACTCGCTTCTTCAGGAAGAGCGCAGCATTTGTCACTGGGTCCAAATTCCCTCGCACTTGATCAGGTTGAGGACAGTTTGTCAGAGACAGCTACCCCATGTGTTGTGCTGTTAGCATAATCTCTGCTTAAAGCAGGTTTAGTTTTAATGGTTTGATTCTTCCAATCAAGAACTGCATCTAACACAATGGGAAGATGTTCAGACACCCCAGAATCATCTCACCGTAATACTGGGCTTGAAATCATCTCACAAATATTTGCCAATACTGTATAACTCTTTGACTTAGAAATAGTTGTTTCTCTCGCCCTTGAAACTGTGGGCCATTATCAGTCTTCAGCTGAGATACAATTTTGAGTGATCAGTAAGATGGCATTCATGGTGCTGGTGTTTAGGAATTTCACCTTTGGATACTTGGATTTCTCACCCGTGATGATGAATACGTACATCCCAACATGTTCCAGACAAAGCTTTGAGCTGAGGCAGTCTCAAAGAAGGTCTCTTAGAGGCTAGGGACAATGGGAATGGGCACTGCAATGGCTCAGTTGTCCTGGCATATAAACACCCAATTTTATCTTTCACCATTAGGTCCTAGTTCGGAAGCCATATTGGGGCCCTAGGACTGGGAAATTGTTTTAACCATGGATTAGAGTCCACTGAGGGACAGTTTTAAGTTTGTCTTAACCAGGGATGTCTGATTGATCTAGCAACATCCCTTCAGGACTAGAGTGTCTGATGCCAGGGATATTTCTAATTGAATGTTGAGAATAGTGCTTTATTCCTGTCATAGGGCCGGAGTGTGGTGCCTGCCAGTCAGTCACAAGCAGTTAGCCATCAAAGTCTTTTCCTAGTATGCTTTACTCACCATTCCTAGGGCTGGGTTGCTGACAGTGATTTCAGTCACTCATTACATTGGGTAGGATGGACTCCACTATCATTCTCATATGCTTTTCCAGCACTTGTGACTCATTTATCTCCTTTTTGGTGGCAAGGGAGGGATTTCTGGCTCAAACTGGTATTGCTGGAGTTTGAGTACAGATTTCTCAATCCTGGCTAGGGTGGCGTAGGGATCTGACCCATGGAACTAGTGGTTTGAGGTCTGTGACTACTTTTCGTATAATTAGACACAGAAGTGATGGCAGGCCCAGTGTATGGCTATTATCTCGTTCCATCTCTGTTCAGTCTCATCACTCAGAGAGATGTACTAATTTTTCAGAGGGCATTGCCCTGTTGAGGTCCCCGCATCCACTCGGAGTCCTCTCTGCTTGATGGTCACATTTAATAATAACTCTCTTACAGTAGTAGGCCATGCTGAGAAATCTGCAGGTCTCTGTCCCTGTTTGGTGGGGTAATGCTTCAAAAGTGAGAATTTGCAACAGTGGAGTGTTTGTCTAGGAAGTTGCTGGAGAGAGGTTTGCAGCCTCACATGTTTCTTGTTGGTTTGTGGCTTGTTATAGAATATCATTAAGTTCATTGAGGAGTCCTGGGAGTATGATATGACAGTCATGCTCTATCATTCTGTTAGGTAATCTCATTTTCGGATATAGAGTCACCTGTCTGAGTTGCTTCGCATGGCAAGCGACTACAATCAATTAAACAAATTGGTAGCTCTTAAACTTTCTCTATCACACGCACTGTCTCTATTTTGATAAGCTCTTCCTTCACTTACTGTCATATATGAATGCGTATGCACCAATGTTGCAGCACTAATATGTGTATCATTTGGTACGCATGTAACTTGTTTTTTGGGCACCCTAGTCGTTATTCTTTCAGGAGGTCTTCCACCCCACACTGCCTGAGGGTTGTTGATCCCTGTTTCAGTGATGATTATTTGGACCCTGGAAAAGATGTTGCATGCATGAGAATACATTCCAGAAACCCCTCAAGAGACAGACTCTAGTTCTCTGTAGTTCTAAATATGAAATTGTGCGATTGAGCCAGAAGAGTGCCAGCTGATAGTATCTTTCACGATCGATCATGCTGACCATTGCCTCTGTATCTATCAGAGCAGTTATGTCCAATGCAAGTATGGAAACTCAGAACTTGGGAAGAGCCATACGTGACTTGAATCCACTTCACACCAGGGAAATAATGTGGATCTCATCAATTCTCTTTTGCAAGGCATCATGATGGTATGGGAATGCTCCTCGGGTAAGACTGGTGTCCTCATCCTCTGCAGGCAGCCTTCAATCTGGTCGCCTGACTTGTGGCCAGTGCCTCTGGGCTCTTTTCCTTTGCCAAAGCCTAGGGTTAAGAACCTAGGCATGTGGTTTGATGAACATCTCCCCTTTGACAGCCAAATCACAGCCTTGGCAGGCAAGTGCTTTGGGATCTTGAAATCACTCTAAAATATCATCTGCTTGCTACCTCATTTTTCCCTGAAGACAGTGATACAAGCTTTAGTGACCTCCCGGCTAGATTACTGCAATATCATTAATTTGGGAGTCTCCCAGTCCAGGCTGATGAGGCTCCAACGGGTTCAAAACTCTGCAGCCGGGTTTTTACTAAACCTCCAGAAATAAGCATCCATGGGCTCGGCACTGCACAAACTCCATTGGCTACAGGTGAAGAAAAGCCTAGCTTTCAAAGCCATTTGTTTCTGCTACAGAATCATCAGGAAGACAGGTGTGGCCTATCTGCATTCACTTATTCCATCTTATACTCCTTCGAGACGTCTTAGGTCTTCTGATCTCGTTAGTGCAGGTCCAAAGAGTGTAGAGAGTTTGCATCTGGGGGAGCTCTTTAAGCCTCCTTGCATCCAAGCTATGGAAATCCCTCCCACTTCAGTTGAAGCCATCTATATCAGAACTTCTGCTATGGAAAAACATAAAAATTTGGCTCTTCTGATAGGCGTCTTCTCTGTTCTTCCAGGTTCATGCGTCTCCTTCGTGAGCTTGACCTTAATGCTGGGACACTCCTGTGGGAGTAGTTCTGCACTTTATAAGTCTTTTTTCATATATATATATATATATATATATTCACTGAAAAAACCATAGGTTTTAGGGACAGTTATAGTTAGTTGGACATTGCACTCGTACAAAACCGGTGAAATTCCCCCGTTATAGTTAGTTCAGCTAACTATAACTCACGCCCCCGCAATGCACTGCTAATGACGTCACATATTACATCACTCATGACATTGTCAGTGACATCACTGATGACATCTCAAATGACATCACTGATGACATCATCCAGTGACTGTGTGTTTCTGTAAAGTTTAAATATTTTTAATATATATAGGGAAAGCCGTATTGAAGAATGAGTGGGTGTATAAGTGTCTGTATGGATGATTTAGTTGGTGCGTGACTAACTCTATAAGTGAGTGATTAAACGTATCTTACTGAATGCATGGGTTAGTGACTAAACTGGGTGAATGTCTGTATCCGTCTGTTGCTGTGTAAGTGGCTGCATGGGTTTGTGAATAGCTACATGAGTGTCTATATGAATTATTGATTGGTTGTCTGAGTATCTGTATGGGTGCCTGAGTGTTTGTGTGGGTGGGGTGTGTGCGACTCTGTGCATAGATGTGTGAGTGGGTGATTCACTGGGTGGATGGTTTCAAGAGTGCATCTGTGATAGACTGTATGGGTGGGTAAGTGTGTGTAAGAGTGTGTTAGTGAGTGAATGTATGTCCCAGTGGTACATGTGTGAGTAACTACATATGTGAAAGGCAGTATATATGTGTGTTGGAGTATATAAATAGCTATAAGCGAGAGTGTGTGATTGTGAGAGTGACTGTATGGATGAGTGTGTGCTTGTATCAGTGATTGTATAAGAGCGTAAGAATGTGCTAGTATTTGTATGAGTAAGTGAGCTGGTGTGTGTATAACTGTATAGGTGAGTAAATGGCAGTGTGTTTAATTATTTGCATGACTGACTAGGTGTGTGAGTACCTCTATGGATGAGTGGCGGTGTTTGAGTGTCTATATAGGAGTATGAGTGCATATGATAGTCCTGTACTGAGTGACCGTAAGTATGAGTGACTGTACGGGTGAGTGAGTGGATGTGTGTGTAGACCTAAGAATCAGTGAGTGGGTATGTAGTTATTGGTGTTGGAGTGTCTATGGTTTTGCGAATGGCAGTCTGTAATTTAGAGTGGGTGTATCAAAGGTTATATTAGGGTGTGAGGAGGTGCATCAGATTATCACGTGGATGATGTCATCAGTGATGTCATCAGTGATGTCATTTGAGATGTCATCAGTGATGTCACTGACCATGTCATGAGTGATGTAATATGTGACGTCATCAGCAGTGCATTGCGGGGCGCGAGTTATAGTTAGCTGAACTAACTATAACGGGGAATTTCACGGGTTTTGTACGAGTGCAATGTCCAACTAACTATAACTGTCCCTAAAACCTATGGTTTTTTCAGTGAATTTGTAAGGTTTTTTAAATGCTAATTTCTAACTATAACGTGCCTGAAACCTATGGTTTTTTTCAGTGAATTTCAAAGGTTTTGTAAATGACAATTTTTAAATGTATTGTTATATTTATTTTTTTGATACTGATTTACTACATTTTTTTTAAACTATTTATTTTTAGATATTTTATTTTTTAAATTACATTGTAATTACATTATACATTACATTACAAAATATACTTTCTCAGAATGAATTACTTTAGTTTAAATACTTTGCAAATAGGCAATAGACTTTTAAGTACAGTAGTTACAGTTGTTGCAATGGGCAACACAATTTCAAACACAATGCAACATTGAGCTCAATGTGAATTTCTAGTTAAATGCAATTAGTTACTTTATGGATTACTTTTTCTAACCACAGGACTGGATCCTAGATTCAGTCCTGGGACATCTCCTGTAAACAGTTGAGTAAAAGCGTTTTGGTTACAGTAGTGATTTTTAAGGAATATTATTGTATTTTAAAAGTTGACAGAAACTTTTTCACATAGAATCACCAATGTTATCCTATGGGAGGAAATTCACTTAGCAGGTAAGTAGTGTTATCGTTACTTTTTCTTACTCAGTGGTGGATCCTGGATCCTGCACTGGTGCATCTCCTGTAAACAGTTGAAAGAATGCGTTTAAGTCATACAGGCGATTTTTAAGGAATATTTGTAGTTTGTGAAAATCGACACTTTGAAACTTTTCTGCTGAAAACCAGACAGTGGATTCCTACGGAAGGAAATACAAGTTACTGGTAAGTACGGTTAGAATTACTTTTCAGGGTCAGTGCTGGGCTAAAAGATGCAGCACTGGGTTCTCTCCTGATAACAGGTGAGTAAATCAGAATTCGTAGTTCTGCTGATTTTAGAGGAATATTATAAAGTTCCAAAACTCCACACTTAGAAGAATTTCCAAGTGAAACCAGTCAATGTTAGCCTATGGAAGGAAATTCAAGTTACTGGTAAGTACGGTTAGAATTACTTTTCAGGATCAGTACTGGGCTCAAAGATGCAGCACTGAGGTCTCTCCTGATAACAGGTGAGTAAATCGGAATTCGTAGTTCTGCTGATTTTAGAGGAATATTTGTATGTTTCAAAAATCGACACTTAGAAACTTTTTCATCAAAAAGCAGGCAATGATATCCTATGGAAGGAAATTCAAGTTACTGGTAAGTACGGTTAAAATTACTTTTCAGGATCAGTACTGGGCTCAAAGATGCAGCACTGAGGTCTCTCCTGATAACAGGTGAGTAAATCGGAATTCGCAGTTCGGCTGATTTTAGAGGAATATTATAAAGTTCCAAAACTCCACACTTAGAAGAATTTCCAAGTGAAACCAGTCAATGTTAGCCTATGGAAGGAAATTCAAGTTACTGGTAAGTACGGTTAAAATTACTTTTCAGTATCAGTACTGGGCTCCAAGATGCAGCACTGAGGTCTCTCCTGATAACAGGTGAGTAAATCGGAATTCGTAGTTCGGCTGATTTTAGAGGAATATTTGCACAATGGTGAAGGAAGGGGGTGGGGCCTGAGGTGACATGTCTGCAAACACGCCCTGTGGAGCGTTTTAAGTTGGAGAATGAATTCCTCCTCAATCCCGAGGGTCCCTAGGGGCCAACTAGCCCACCAGATACCTCCAGTATGCGCCAGAGAGCTGCGTTGCAGAGAGGTGTTCAGAGGCCACACCCCTTTTTACAACACTCTGCAACGCAGCTCCGTGGCGCTTACTGGAGGTACCTGGTGGGCTAGTTGGTCCCCAGGGACCCTCAGGATTGAAGGGGATTTAATTCCCTGTCTTAAAACGCGCCACGGAGCCTGTTTGCACACATGTCACCTGAAGCCCCGCCCCCTCCCTTCACCACTGTGCAAATGCGCCCCGTGGCGCGTTTTAAGTTGGGGGATTAAGTCCCGTTGAATCCTGAGGGTCCCTGGAGTCCAACTAGCCCACCATGTACCTCCAAAAAGCGCCACAGAGCTGCGTTGCAGAAAGGTGTAAAAGGGGCGTGGCCTCTGTACACCTCTCTGCAACGCAGCCCCTGGCGCATACTGGAGATTCCTGGTGGGCTAGTTGGCCCCCAGGGACCCCCAGTATTCAAGGGGAATTACTTCCCCTTCTTAAAACGCGCCAGGGGGCGCGTTTGCAGACTGCTGCAGGGAGGGGGCGGAGCCTCCAGCACGATGCCGGTCTTTTTTTTTTTTTGTATGGGAGGGGGGCTGCGTGGCCCCCCTTCCCTCTGCCACTTTTGCCCCGGGGACCCCATTCCCTGGGGCCTGAGGATTTTCTTTTTTTTAAAATAAAAAAAACGGGAAGGGGGTTGCGTGGCCCCCCTTCCCTGGGCCTCTATTGGCCCCGGGGACCCCATCCCCCGGGCATGCCCTCTTTTTTTTTAAATTAAAATCTTTGGAGGGGGCTGTGTGGCCCCCTCCTCAGGCCATTTAAGGCCCCGGGACTCCATCCCCGGGGCCGGCCTAGCCCTTTTTTTGGGGGGGGAGGGGGCTGCGTGGCCCCTCTCCGGGCCACTAATGGCCCCGGGGACCCCATCCCCCGGGCGTGGCCACTCGTTGGGGACCGTGGGGGTCCCCAATCCCGCACGGTCCCGCCTGCTCCCCGCGTCCTGCGGGAGCCGGCATTGCTTTTCCATAAGGAGCTGCTGACATGCAGCTCCCTTATGGAAAAGCAATCTGCTTTGCTTCATTGAAGCGAGAGCAGGTTTCCCTGCTCTCGCTTCAATGAAGCAAGTAAGTTTGCAATGACAGGACGGGAGCCGCGAGGCTCCCGTCCTGCCATTACAAACAGCAGTGTCCCGGGGTAGGCACCACGGGACACTGCAGGAGCCGGCCCTGGGGGTGGCGGTCCCCAGAGCCACCACAGGCTCCAGGAGGGGGGCCGCGCGCCCCCTCCCTTCAATTGCACAGCCCCGGGGAGGTGGTGGTCCCGGGGCTTCGGGTCCGAAACGGACCCCCAAATTTCTTTCTAAGTGCCCCGGGAGGTGGCGGTCCCCGGGGCATGTGGGGGCTGGAGCCCCCACACAGGTTATTAAAATTAAAAAGAAGCCCCGGGGGGTGGCGGTCCCCGGGGCTGCGGGAGGGCGGAAAGCCCTCCCGCACCATTTTTTATTTAAAGCCCCGTGGGGTGGCGGTCCCCGGGACTTGGGGGTTTTAGAGGCCCCCCCCATAAACTATAAACCCACCCCCCGCATGCCCCCGGGACTTGGCCCACCCGGGGGCAAAATAGCATCGAAGCGCGGGAGACCGCACTTCGATTTTTTTTTTACGGTGGGATCCGCGCACCCTAAGCGCATCCCGCCGATTTAAAAAAAAAAAATGCTTTTTTCTGCCCAGGGGGTCCTTGTGGGACCCCCTGAGCACACCTAGGGGGTCAGGGTGTTTCTACCTGCCCCTTTTGTGCGTTTTGCGCACTTGTTTCTTTTTTTTTTCTCGGCGGGATCCGCGCACCCTAAGCGCATCCCGCCGATTTTTAAAAAATAAATAAATGCTTTTTTCTGCCCAGGGGGTCCTTGTGGGACCCCCTGAGCAGACCTAGGGGGTCAGGGTGTTTCTACCTGCCCCCTTTGTGCGTTTTGCGCACTTGTTTCTTTTTTTTTTCTCGGCGGGATCCGCGCACCCTAAGCGCATCCCGCCGATTTTATTTTTAAAAAAATGCTTTTTTTCTGCCCAGGGGGTCCTTGTGGGACCCCCTGAGCAGACCTAGGGGGTCAGGGTGTTTCTACCCTGCCCCGTTTGTGCGTTTTGCGCACTTGTTTCTGTGCCTCGGTTCTACCGAGGCATAAAATGGCTGCCAACACTTCCTGATTTGGAGTGTTGACAGCCACTTGACAGCCAATTAGCATGCAGCTCGTGATCGGGAGGGTAAGCGGACCCTACTCGGCCATAGATATATATGTGATTTTACTTGTGATTTTCTCAGGAACTACTAAACGGATTTACACCATTTAAGCAAAAGGCATGAGTCTGAACCAAGGGCTACCTCTTTGCCAAATTTGGTGTAATTCCGTTCAGCAGTTCGGACTGTAGCCGCGATGAGCGGTTCCTATGGAAAAATGAATGGGGAAAACACGTTTTGGGACCCCCCTTTTTTCTCGGCCCCCACTTGACGAATCACCCCGAGACTTTCAGGATAGGAGCGGACCGGAGCGCCCCAACAAGTTGGAAAATTTCGCGAAGATTCGTCAACAGACGCCAACGTTATTTCAAATAGAATGTTGCGGATTTCCTATGGAAAATAGGTCCTAACTATAACTATCTACTGGCGACCGCCAGTAGATAATATATATATATATATATATATATATATATATATATATATATATATATATATTCACTGAAAAAACCATAGGTTTCAGACACGTTATAGTTAGAAATTAGCATTTAAAAACCTTTGAAATTCACTGAAAAAACCATAGGTTTTAGGGACAGTTATAGTTAGTTGGACATTTCACTCGTACAAAACAATAGAAATTCCCCGTTATAGTTAGTTCAGCTAACTATAACTCGCGCCCCGCAATGCACTGCTGATGACGTCACATATTACATCACTCATGACATGGTCAGTGACATCACTGATGACATCACTGATGACATCTCAAATGACATCACTGATGACATCACTGATGACATCATCCAGTGACTGTGTGTTTCTGTAAAGTTTAAATATGTTTAATATATATAGGAAAGGCGTATTGAAGAATGAGTGGGTGTATAATTGTCTGAATGGATGATTTAGTACGTGAGTGACTGACTCTACAAGTGAGTGATTAAATGTATCTTACTGAATGCATGAGTTAGTGACTAAACTGTGTGAATGTCTGTATCCGTCTGTCTGTTGGTTTGTAAGCGGCTGCATGGCTTTCTGAATAGCTACATGAGTGTCTACATGGGTTATTGATTGATTGTCTGAGTATCTGTATGGGTGCCTGAGTGTTTGTGTGGGTGGGGTGTGTGTGACTCTGTGCATAGATGTGTGAGTTGGTGATTCACTGGGTGCATGGTTTCAAGAGTGCATCTGTGATGGACTGTATGGGTGGGTGGGTGTGTGTATGGGTGTGTTAGTGATTGAATGTATATCTCAGTGGTACATGTGTGAGTAACTACATATGTGAAAGGCAGTATATATGTGTGATGGAGTATATAAATGGCTATAAGTGAGAGTGTGTGATTGTGAGAGTGGCTGTACGGATGAGTGTGTACTTGTATCAGTGATTGTATAAGAGCGTAAGAATGTGCTAGTATTTGTATGAGTAAGTGAGCTGGTGTGTGTATAACTGTATAGGTGAGTAAATGGGTGTGTGATTAAGTTTTTGCATGACTGACTAGGTGTGTGAGTACCTCTATGGATGAGTGGCGGTGTGTGAGTGTTTATATAGGTGTATGAGTGCATATGATAGTCCTGTACTGAGTGACTAAGTATGAGTGACTGTACGGGTGAGTGAGTGGATGTGTGTGTAGACCTAAGAATCAGTGAGTGGGTATGTAGTTTTTGGTGTTGGAGTGTCTATGGTTTTGAGAATGGCAGTCTGTAATTTAGAGTGGGTGTATCAAAAGTTATATTAGGGTGTGAGAAGATGCATGAAATTATCACATGGATGATGTCATCAGTGATGTCATTTGAGATGTCATCAGTGATGTCATCAGTGATGTCACTGACCATGTCATGAGTGATGTAATATGTGACGTCATCAGCAGTGCATTATGGGCGCGAGTTATAGTTAGCTGAACTAACTATAACGGGGAATTTCTATGGTTTTGTACGAGTGAAATGTCCAACTAACTATAACTGTCCCTAAAACCTATGGTTTTTTCAGTGAATTTCAAAGGTTTTTTAAATGCTAATTTCTAACTATAACGTGTCTGAAACCTATGGTTTTTTCAGTGAATTTCAAAGGTTTTTTAAATGCTAATTTCTAACTATAACGTGCCTGAAACCTATGATTTTTTAAGTGAATTTCAAAGGTTTTTTAAATGCTAGTTTCTAACTATGCATACAGAGGTAGGACATGTGAAGAAAGAAGAAAAACGCACAGAAAGAAGCAAAAGATGTGCAGAAAGAACCAACAGAGGAGCAGAAAGAGGCCTTGTTGCAAAATCATCCTGTGCCCACAACTTTTTCAGACGGGTACTGGTGGTAACTGACTCTGACTAACCAGAGCCAGTGCTATGCTAAAAGACACTTAGAATACAGTGAAAACACCTACATACACTAGGGAACACTATTCGTTGGGGTACCCCTGTGATTAGCATGACCTCCTCTGCAAGTCCCTAGTACATAATAGGGCAGGGGGATTAAAACTACCTCTTAAAATGCGCTACAGGGCGCGTTTGCACAGTGGTGAAGAGAGGGGGCCTGAGGTGACATGTGTGCAAACGCACCCCGTGGCGCGTTTTAAGTTGCGGGATTAAGTCCCCTTGAATTCTGAGGGTCCCTGGGGCCCAACTAGCCCCCAGGTACCTACCGTTAGGACCACAGAGCTGAGTTGCAGAGAGGCGTTCCGAGGCCACGCACCTTTTTTCACCTCTCTGCAACGCAACTCTGTTGTGCTTACTGAAGGTACCTGGTGGGCTAGTTGGCCTCAGGGTCCCTCAGGATTCAAAGGGAATTAATTCCCCAACTTAAAACGCACCACAGGGCGTGTTTGCGCACATGTCACCTGAGGCCCCGCCCCTCCCTTCACCACTGTGCAAACGCGCCCCGTGGTGCGTTTTAAGTTGGGGGATTAGGTCACCTTGAATCCTGAGGGTCCCTGGGGCCCAACTAGCCCACTAGGTACTTCCAGTAAGCACCACAGGCCTGCGTTGCAACGCCTGTAACAAATTTTGCAGTTGTGTTTAGGTAGTGAAGAGGGTCGTGCTGGGGGTAGTGTTTTAGGGTTTAGGGTAGTGCAGTGGTGTTTGTGTAGTGTAGGGGGTCATGCTGGGGGTAGATTTAGGGTTTAGGGTAGTGCAGTGGTGTTTGGGTAGTGTAGGGAGTCGTGCTGGGGAGAGTGTTTTAGGGTTTAGGGTAGTGAAGTGGTGTTTGGATAGTGTAGGGGGTCGTGCTGGGGGTAATGTTTTAGGGTTTAGGGTAGTGCAGTGGTGTTTGGGTAGTGTAGGGGGTCGTGCTGGGGGTAGTAATTTAGGGTAGTGCAGTGGTGTTTGGGTAGTGTAGGGGGTACTGCTGGGGGTAGTGTTTTAGGGTTTAGGGTAGTGCAGTGGTGTTTGGGTAGTGTAGGGGTACTGCTGGGGGTAGTTTTTTAGGGTTTAGTTTAGTGCAGTGG
Source organism: Calotriton arnoldi (assembly GCA_963921515.1). Lineage (NCBI taxonomy): Eukaryota > Metazoa > Chordata > Amphibia > Caudata > Salamandridae > Calotriton > Calotriton arnoldi. The sequence continues at coordinate 1,459,695 of CAWUFW010002717.1, forward strand.
TGTTTGGGTAGTGTAGTGGTTCGTGTTGGGGGTAGTTTTTTAGGGTTTAGGGTAGTGCAGTGGTGTTTGTGTAGTGTAGGGGGTAGTGTTTTAGGGTTTAGGGTAGTGCAGTGGTGTTTGTGTAGTGTAGGAGGTCGTGTTTTAGGGTTTAGGGTAGTGCAGTGGTCTTTGGGTAGTGTAGGGAGTCGTGCAGGGGTAGTGTTTTAGGGTTTAGGGTAGTGTAGGGGGTCATGTGGGGGTAGTGTTTTAGGGATTAGGGTAGTGCATTGGTGTTTGGGTAGTGTAGGGGGTCATGCGGGGGGTAGTGTTTTAGGGTTTAGGGCAGTGCAGTGGTGTTTGGGTAGTGTAGGGGGTCGTGCTGGGGGAGTGTTTTAGGGTTTAGGGCAGTGCAGTGGTGTTCGGGTAGTGTAGGGGGTCGTGCTGGGGGAGTGTTTTAGGGTTTAGGGCAGAGCAGTGGTGTTCGGGTAGTGTAGGGGGTCGTGCTGGGGGAGTGTTTGAGGGTTTAGGGCAGTGCAGTCGTGTTCGGGTAGTGTAGGGGGTTGTGCTGGGGGTAGTATTTTAGGGTTTAGGGTAGTGCAGTGGTGTTCGGGTAGTGTAGGGGGTCGTGCTGGGGGTAGTGTTCTAGGGTTTAGGGCAGTGCAGTGATGTTTGGGCAGTGTAGGGGGTAATGCTGGGGGTGGTGTTTTAGGGTTTACGGCAGTGCAGTGGTGTTCGGGCAGTGTAGGGGGTCGTGCTGGGGGTGGTGTTTCAGGGTTTAGGGCAGTGCAGTGGTGTTTTGGCAGTATAGGGGGTGGTGTTTCAGGGTTTAGGGCAGTGCAGTGGTGTTCATGCAGTGTAGGGGGTCGTGCAGGGGGTGGTGTTTCAGGGTTTAGGGCAGTGGTGTTCGGGCAGTGTAGGGGGTTGTGCTGGGGTGGTGTTTCAGGGTTTGGGGCAGTGCAGTGGTGTTCGAGCAGTAAAGGGGGTCGTGCTGGGGGTGGTGTTTCACGGTTTAGGGCAGTGCAGTGGTGTTCGGGCAGTGTAGGGGGTCGTGCTGGGGCTGGTGTTTCAGGGTTTAGGGCAGTACAGTGGTGTTCGGGCAGTGTAGGGGGTCGTGCTGGGGCTGATGTTTCAGGGTTTAGGGCAATGCAGTGGTGTTCGGGCAGTGTAGGGGGTCGTGCTGGGGCTGGTGTTTCAGGGTTTAGGGCAGTGCAGTGGTGTTCGGGCAGTGTAGGGGCGTGCTGGGGGTGGTGTTTCAGGGTTTAGGGCAGTGCAGTGGTGTTCGGGCAGTGTAGAGGGTCGTGAAGGGGTGGTGTTTCAGGGTTTAGGGCAGTGCAGTGGTGTTCGGGCAGTGTAGGGGGTCGTGCTAGGGTTGGTGTTTCAGGGTTTAGGGCAGTGCAGTGGTGTTCAGGCAGTGTAGGGGGTCGTGCAGGGGCTGGTGTTTCAGGGTTTAGGGCAGTGCAGTGGTGTTCGGGCAGTGTAGGGGGTCGTGCTGGGGGTAGTGTTTTAGGGTTTAGGGTAGTGCAGTGGTGCTTTTGTAGTGTAGGGGGTCGTGCTGGGGGTAGTGTTTTAGGGTTTAAGGTAGTGCAGTGGTGTTTGTGTAGTGTAGGGGGTCATGTTTTAGGGTAGTGCAGTGGTGTTTGGGTAGTGTAGGGGTCGTGCTGGGGGTTTTGTTTTAGGATTTAGGTTAGTGCAGTGGTGTTTGGGTAGTGTAGGGGTCGTGCTGGGGCTAGTGTTTTAGGGTTTAAGGTAGTGCAGTGGTGTTTGTGTAGTGTAGGGGGTCGTGCTGGGGGTAGTGTTTTAGGGTTTAGGGTAGTGCAGTGGTGCTTGTGTAGTGTAGGGGGTCGTGCTGGGGGTAGTGTTTTAGGGTTTAGGGTAGTGCAGTGGTGTTTGTGTAGTGTAGGGGGTCATGTTTTAGGGTAGTGCAGTGGTGTTTGGGTAGTATAGGGGGTCGTGCTGGGGGTAGTGTTTTTGGATTTAGGTTAGTGCAGTGGTGTTGGGGTAGTGTTTTAGGGTTTAGGGTAGTGCAGTGGTGTTTGTGTAGTGTAGGGGGTCATGCTGGGGGTAGTGTTTTAGGGTTTAGGATAGTGCAGTGGTGCTTGTGTAGTGTAGGGGGTCGTGCTGGGGTAGTGTTTTAGGGTTTAGGGTAGTGCAGTGGTGTTTTTGTAGTGTAGGGGTGTCATGTTTTAAGATGCAACGCTCCAATACCTGACCAGTCTGCACTACATAAAACTGCAAAAAAACTAAAAATAAAAAGTGTTTTGCACACTTTTGTCATTGGGCTATATGTGGGCTACATCTGGGTAATATTTGTGCTACATTTGGGCTCTTTTTCACTGGTGGCCATCTTAGAAGACTTCTTTGTTATGAAGTTTCCTAATTTCCTCATTTACTGCAGTCTCCTCAGTAGGAAATGCTTTCAGTTTTTTACTTTGATTCCATCAAGAAGGCATTCAGATGTGTCACACATTTGCCATAAATTCAGAATGTTAGCACTCTAGTTGTTCATTAGATCACTGTAGTAAAGCTACTGCTCACCAAGGAGTTAACTGGAAGTCTACTGCTGGTATTGAAAGTGATTGTTTCAGTCTGCATGTCAGAATTTTCTAATGAAATAGAAGAGGATTTGAGATCTCACTTAAAACATGCCCTACATTTTCTTTTTGCAGCACTAACCATAATTTCTATGGCAAAATGAACCCCCTCATTTTGTTCCTTTTTAAATTAAATGTTTTAAGTGTTACCAGTTTATTCCAATCAAGATGGCTTCAGGTGTGCCATACTTTTGTCATAAGTAAGGCTGTTAGCGCTCTAGTTGTTCTTTAGAACACTCTGGGAAGCTGCAGTAGAACACAAAGGCATCAACTGACAGGCTGCTCCTGTTGAAATATAACAGGAAGATATTTGAGATCTCACTTAAAACATGTCCTAATTTTTCTTTCTACAGCACTAACCATAATTTCTATGGCAAAATGAACCCCTCATTTTGTTCCTTTTTAAATTAAATGTTTTAAGTGTTACCAGTTTATTCCAATCAAGATGGCTTCAGGTGTGCCATACTTTTGTCATAAGTAAGGCTGTTAGCGCTCTAGTTGTTCTTTAGAACACTCTGGGAAGCTGCAGTAGAACACAAAGGCATCAACTGACAGGCTGCTCCTGTTGAAATATAACAGGAAGATATTTGAGATCACACTTGAAACATGTCCTAATTTTTCTTTCTACAGCACTAACCATAATTTCTATGACAAAATGAACCCCATCATTTTGTTCCTTTTTAAATTAAATGTTTTAAGTGTTACCAGTTTATTCCAATCAAGATGGCTTCAGGTGTGCCATACTTTTGTCATAAGTAAGACTGTTAGCGATCTAGTTGTTCTTTAGAACACTCTGGGAAGCTGCAGTAGAACACAGAGGCATCAACTGACAGGCTGCTCCTGTTGAAATATAACAGGAAGATATTTGAGATCACACTTGAAACATGTCCTAATTTTTCTTTCCAGAGCACTAACCATAATTTCTATGACAAGATGAACCCCATCATTTTGTTCCTTTTTAAATTAAATGTTTTAAGTGTTACCAGTTTATTCCAATCAAGATGGCTTCAGGTGTGCCATACTTTTGTCATAAGTAAGGCTGTTAGCACTCTAGTTGTTCTTTAGAACACTCTGGGAAGCTGCAGTAGAACACAAAGGAATCAACTGACAGTCTCTGCCCTTGTTGGATGTACATGTTTTACTGAGAATGTCAGACTTCATTCTCACATGACTGAGAAAAATAATGTGAATTTACAGAAAATATGCTCTCATTTTAGCTTCTGGAGCACCTTCCAAAACTGTATGGGACAAGCATGTGAAAATAGTTTTCTCTCAAACATGATTCATGATATCCCAGCAGAAGGTTTTTCACAGGGTAAAATCACCTTAGAACACACCACAATTCCTGAAATTAGTATGGTACCATCAACAAATGAATTCTAATGTAAATAAAGTCTGTTATCACCCTTTATAGTTCTCCTTTTGGTAACCCTCAAAATCTTCGATTCACTACAATGCATTTCAATGGGGTATTGTCATTTATATTGGTCCCAAGATGGCTGCCAGCAATTCCAGGATGAAGTGCTGACAGCCAATCAGATCTCACGATGACATGTGTGGTTAGTCTCCGCCCAGATATATATGTGTTTTTACTTTTGATTTTCTCAGCAACTACTGAACGGATTTACACCATTTAACAAAAAGGGTTCTTTCTGAACCAAGAACTACCTCTTTGCCAAATTTGGTGTAATTCCGTTCAGCAGTTCGGGCTGTAGCCTTGCATAAAGTTTCCTATGGGAAATTGATTTTTTTACTCTTATTTTTTAATTTCTCCGCAACTACTGAACGGATTTACACCATTTAACAAAAGGGTTCTTTCTGAACCAAGAACTACCTCTTTGCCAAATTTGGTGTAATTCCGTTCAGCAGTTCGGGCTGTAGCCGTGTCTAAAGTTTCCTATGGGAAAATGAATGGGGAAAACACGGTTTGGGACCCCCCTTTTTTCTCAGCCCCCGCTTGACGAATCACCCCGAGTCTTTCAGGGTAGGAGCGGACCGGAGCGGGCCATAAAGTTTGAAGATTTCGCGAAGATTCGTCAACCGACGCAAGAGTTATTTCAAATAGAATGTCGCGGATTTCCTATGGAAAATAGGTCCTAACTATAACTATCTACTGGCGACCGCCAGTAGATAATATATATATATATATATATATATATATATATATATATATATTATTCCATCCTGACAGCGTCAAGCAAACAGGCACCGACTCCGTGATAATTTTGGCACAGATGGCAATTTATTCCAAACAAAGGTCAGACGCGTTTCGGCGGCAGGACCGCCTTGTTCACTGCATAAAGAGCTTCTGCCATTTTACAAATTATATACATGTTGAGCATTTTCCCATGGTTGCCGTAGCAACCGGAAACAACCATAGACATAAAGGTTAATCTACGGCTGTGTACCATGACACTGCAGAATGACACAGAATTTTTTAAAAATAATATACACATGTTTTTACAAATAACGAAAATACAAATAAATATAACACACACATTCAATTTGAGTTTAAATATAGCACTCTGAAATATCTCATAGTGTGAGAGTGAAAAGTGTGTTCTGTCACTAATTCCCGACCTGCATACATAATTGGATCTTACTATAAAGTTGTACTTGGAATCAAGTGCCATAACCATGGAAATACCAAATTAAGTTATAATGCACTCGGTTTAATCTATACTTTCAGTAAGAAATTAAAAACTCCCATAGAAATAACACTAAAGTAAAGGAAATAACATCCATCACTACTACTATTGCCAACTGGGGGTGAGAATAAACAATCCCAGTACACAAAATATATATAATTATATCTCCCTGAACTTACTAATACACTCTAAACTATGTCTCAGGCACAGCCTGTGCTGATGCTCAAATAACTTCCCAAGTGGTGGGAAGGTGGTAGCGGGAGAGGAAATATGTTTAAATACTCATGTGGCTATAATGTGAGTCGGCAGATGGAGAAAAGGAGATATGTCAGATAAGTACTGCCCCAGTGGGCCTGAGTTTCTAACAAAAATATCCATATAAAATTACAACAATAAACATAGGTCAAATTATAATGGTGTGTCGGGAATTTACAAAAGAAAATACCAAAAAATGTTTTATTATTAAAATGAAGAACTTTACGCTAGGAGGAATGGATCTCTATGATATATATGAGCGCACAGTCTTGTTACAGGTGGACACCTAACGCTTCATCAGCATTCATCCCTTGTGGGATTTTGGAATTGAGGAGAATGATGTATCTCGATTCCAATCTCCTCAATGCCAATTGTCTATTACCTCCCTTGAGTTCTTAGGGACATTGTCAATGACAAAATAGGAGAGGTCTTGTGCATTTCCTGCATGGCAAGAATTAATATGCCTGGCAACTGGATATGATTGGTCATCATTTGTGATGGCCCTTAGGTGCTGCAGGATGCGGACATGAACCGGGTGGATAGTACTTCCTACATAGAGTTTATTGCATGTGCATTGAAGGATATACACAGCGAAGTCAGTTTTGCAGTTATAGCTACCACGTATAATATACGGTGTCTGTCTGAAAGGCATGATTATTGATTTCTTGTTGGTGCCATGTTTACATGCTTTACACCTACTACATTTAGTGAACCCCTTTGGTGAAAGTAGCCAATTTTGAGTTCTAGTTATAGTTGGCGCATTACGCACCAATTCCTGGCGCATAGACTTCGCCCTCCTGAAGCTGATTGAGGGGACTTTTGGACACGTAGGGCCCAATACTGGATCACTCCGTACTGTGTACCAGTGTCTGTGAAGTATCTTCCTCAATGTGGTGTGGTATGTGTTAAACCCCGTGATTAATCTGGGAGTATCTGTTGCATCTTTCTTTTTCTGACTTCTGGTTTTGTCGTTGAACAATAAGTTCTCTCTCGTTAATTTCTCGCTTCTAGATTTTGCTTTAGCCAGAGTTTCTGATTTGTACCCTCGTCTCTCTAATCTGTTGAAGAGCTCATTAGTTGATTTTTGTATATATATCCAAAAAGACAATCCTGCTCCTGAGAAGAAGAGGCACGTACATCAGGTATGTAGGTATAAGGCTTTTTTATTAAAGGTCAGGTCTCCCACGACCCCACATTGAAAGATATATATATATATATATTACCTACTGGCGGTCGCCAGTAGGTAGTTATAGTTAGGACCTAGTTTCCATAGGAAAAGCGTTTTTTGTTTTCTCAATAACTTTGGCGCCGGTTGACGAATCTTCGCGAAATTTTCAAAACTAGTGGCCCGCTCCGGTCAGCTCCTGTCTTGAAAGTTTCAGGGTGATTCGTCAAGCGGGGGCCGAGAAAAAAGGGGGATCCCAAAACGCGTTTTCCCCATGTTATTTTCCATAGGAAACTTTAGACAAAGCTACAGGCCGAACTGCTGAACGGAATTACACCAAATTTGGCAAAAAGGTAGGTCTTGGTTCAGAAAGAGCCCTTTTTGTTAAATGGTGTAAATCCGCTCAGTAGTTCCTGAGAAATTAGGAAAAGAAAAAGTTTCGATATCTGGGGCAGCGGTGGGTTCGCGAACCCTCCCGAGCACGAGCTTCACTGTGATTGGCTGCCAACACTCCAAACCAGGAAGTGTTAGCAGCCATCTTGTGACTCGGTAGAACCGAGTCACAAGAAAACAGTGAAAAAGAGATGAAAAACAAGAAAAGGGGGCAGGGTAGAAACACCCTGACCCCCTAGGCCTGCTCAGGGGGTCCCACAAGGACCCCCAGGGCCCAAAAAACCATTTAAAAAAAAATAATTTCGGCGGAATTCGCGCTGGGGTCGCGAATCCCACCGCGCTTCATTTTAATGAGGCCCCTGGGTGGGCCAGGTCCCGGGGGATGGGGTCCCCGGGGCCAATAGAGGCCTAAGGAGGGGGGCCACGCAGCCCCCCCCTTTAAAAATAAAAAAAATAAAAATGTGGCCATGCCCCGGGGGATGGGGTCCCCGGGGCCGTAATTGGCCACATGGCTGCGTTGCAGAGAGGTGGTCTGAGGCCACGCCCCTTTTTACACCTCTCTGCAACGCAGCTCTGTGGCGCTTACTGGAGATACCTGGTGGGCTAGTTGGACCCCAGGGACAGTCAGGATTCAAGGGGACTTAATCCCCAAACTTAAAGCGCGCCACGGGGCGCGTTTGCACAGTGGTAAAGGCAGGGGGCGGGGCCTGATGTGACAAGTGTGCAAACGCGCCCGTGGCGTGTTTTAAGTTGGGGGATTAAGTTCCCTTGAATCCTGAGGGTCCCTGGGGGCCAACTAGCCCACCAGGTACCTCCAGTAAGCACCACAGAGCTGCGTTGCAGAGAGGTGGTCTGAGGCCACGCCCCTTTTTACACCTCTCTGCAACGCAGCTCTGTGGCGCATACTGGAGATACCTGGTGGGCTAGTTGGACCCCAGGGACCGTCAGGATTCAAGGGGACTTAATCCCCAAACTTAAAGCGCGCCACGGAGCGCGTTTGCACAGTGGTGAAGGCAGGGGCGGGGCCTGATGTGACAAGTGTGCAAACGCGCCCCGTGGTGCGTTTAAGTTGGGGATTAAGTCTCCTTGATCCTGAGGGTCCCTGAGGTCCAACTAGCCCACCAGGTATCTCCAGTAAGCACCACAGAGCTGCGTTGCAGAGAGGTGTAAAAAGGGGCGTGGCCTCAGACTACCTCTCTGCAACGCAGCTCTGTGGCGCTTACTGGAGGTACCTGGTGGGCTAGTTGGCCCACAGGGACCCTCAGGATTCAAGGGGACTTAATCCCCAACTTACAACGTGCTAGGGGGCGCGTTTACGCAGTGGTGCAGGGAGGGGGCGGGGCCTGATATAAGAAGTTAGCAATCCTGCTGTGTGGGACTTACTGGTGGTAATAAAAGGGGTAGTTGGCCCCCAAGGATGACGTTGAGGGCTAACTACTCTTCCTGTTACCTCCGGTAAATCCCACACAGTGGGATTGCTAAGAAGTGTTTGAAGGCCACGCTCACCTTTCTCCACCACTCTGCAAACGCGACTGCTATGTTATAGTTAGAAATTAGCATTTAAAAAACCATTGAAATTCACTGAAAAAACCATAGGTTTCAGGCACATTATAGTTAGAAATTAGCATTTAAAAAACCTTAGAAATTCACTGAAAAAACCATAGGTTTCAGGGACGTTATAGTTAGTTGGACATTTCACTCGTACAAAACCAGAGAAATTCCGCCGTTATAGTTAGTTCAGCTAACTATAACTCGCACCCCCGCAATGCACTGCTGATGACGTCACATATTACATCATTCATGACATGGTCAGTGACATCACTGATGACATCTCAAATGACATCACTGATGACATCACTGATGACATCATCCACGTGAAAATCTGATGCACCTTCTCACACTCTAATATAACCTTTGATACACCCACTGTAAAATACAGACTACCATTTTCGAAACCATCGACACACCAATACCAGTTACTACATACGCACTCACTGATTCCTAGGTCTACACACACATCCACTCATTCACCCATACAATCACTCATACATGCAGTCACTCTTCAATACAACACTATCATATGCACTCATACACCTATACAGACACTCACACACCGCCACTCATCCATGGAGTTACTCACACACCTAGTCAGTCATGCAAAGAATCAATCACACTTCTATTTACTCACCTATACAGTTATACACACACCACCTCACTTACTCATACAGATACTAATGCATACTTACTCTCTTATATAATCACTGATAGAAGTACACACTCATCTATACAGCCACTCTCACAATCACTGACTCTCACGTATAGTCATTTATATACTCCAACTCTCACATACACGGCCTTTTACATATGTAGTTACTTGGACATGTACCACTGAGACATCCACTCGCTCACCAACACACCCATACACACACTCATCCACCCGTACAGCTGTTTCCACATGCACTCTTGAACCCATATACCCAGTGAATCAGCCACTCACACATCTATGCACAGTCACACACCTCCCACCCACCCACCCACACACTCAGTCTCCCATACAAATACTCAGGCAACCAATCAATAACCCATATAGACACTCATGTAGCTACTGACCAACCCATGCAGCAGCTTACACAACAACAGACAAACTGATACAGACATTCACACAGTTTAGTCACTAACCCATGCATTGAGTAAGACACATTTAATCACTCACTTATACAGTCAGTCACGCACCTACTAAATCCTCCATCCATACACTTATACACTCACTCATTCTTCAATACACCTTGGCATATATATAAAACATATTTAAACTTTACAGAAACACACAGTCACTGCATGATGTCATCAGTGATGTCATCAGTGATGTCACTGACCATGTCATGAATGATGTAATATGTGACGTCATCAGCAGTGCATTGCGAGGGCGCGAGTTAGAGTTAGCTGAACTAACTATAACGGCAGAATTTCTCTGGTTTTGTACGAGTGAAATGTCCAACTAACTATAACGTCCCTGAAACCTATGGTTTTTTCAGTGAATATATATATACATATACATACATATATATTTACAAATATATATACATACAGTAGTTGTTGCGTGCAGAGAATGTGCAGTCAGACTGCCTGGGGTATTCGTCGGATGCCCACGCACGGGGGTCTAAATGTACAAAGCAGCTTCCGTAACAAATTGATAACAGAACATATATATATATTTTTTTTTTCTTTCATGGAAAAAACCAAAGGTTAGAGGGACGTTATAGTTAGTCTGACATTTCACTCGTACAAAACCAGAGAAATTCAGCCGTTATAGTTAGCTGAAGTAAGTAAGTAAGTAAAACATTTATAAATTGCAACGAATGCTAAGGCGTCTTGGGGCTGAGAAAGCATATACTTGACCTGAAAAGACCTGGAGGAAGGCTACTGTTGCTTTGACGGGAAGAGCCAAGTCTTAAGCAACCTCCTAAACAAGGATCTATTCGATTGTAATCTTATTCCAACTGGAAGCATGCTCCAGAGTTTGGCTGCCCGATATGACAGACTTTTCCCACCCCACCTAGCCCTTCGGATTTTGGGGACCTGCACCAGCCCTTTGTTAGCTGATCATTAGCTGAGGTAACTATAACTCTTGCCCCCGCAATGCACTGCTTATGACCTCACATATTACATCACTCATGACATGGTCAGTGACATCACTGATGACATCACTGATGACATCTCAAATGACATCACGTATGGCATCACATATGACATTAGTGATGAGATCATCCAGTGATTGTGAGTGTTTTTAAAAAAAGTTTATGAGTGTTAAATATATATATACCAAGGTCTATTGGTGAATCAGTGAGCTTATGAGTGACTGTATTAATGACTCAGTGGGTGCGTGACTCACTGTGTAAGTGAGTAATTGGGTGTCTCAGTGAATGTATGGGTGAGTGACTGGTTGTGTGAATGTGTGTATCTGTCTGTCAGTTAATGTCTAAGTGGGTATCTGAGTGTGTTAATGGGTATGTGAATGACTATATGGGTGATTGATTGGTTGTCTGACTACGTCTATGGTTGTCTGGGTGTCTGTGTTTGTGGGTGAGGAGGTGTGTGAATGTCTGGATCAGTGAGTGGGTGAGTCAGTGGCTGTATGGGGCACTGTTGCGTGTGTGAACAGTTGTATGAGTGAGTGTCTGTATGACTGTGTCAGTGATTGAGTGCATGTGTCAGTATGGGTGAGTAACTGAGTATTTGAAAGGCAGTATACATGAGTGACGGGGTATATGAGTGACTGTATGGGTGAGTGAGTGAATGTGAGAGTGGCAATATATGTTATGTTATGTTACCAGGTACTTATAAAGCGCACGGCTACTCCCAGGAGTGTCCCGGCGCTGAAGAACCCTGTGACAGACAATGTGCACTAAAGTACGAGAGCTAGTTTAATGTTGAAACAGCCAGGTTTTTAGTTTCCTCCTAAAAACAGGAAGATCCTGTACCTGTCTGAGAGAAAGAGGCAGGCTATTCCATAACCTGGATGCCACCACTTGAAAAGAACGGCCACCCGTACGGGAGCGGGAGAACTTCGGGATGGTAGCTAGGCCTTGAACCGGGGACCGCAAGGTGCGTAGTGCTGAATTCTTTTCCTGATATAGGTTGCCCCTGAGTCGTGGAGGGCCTTGAAGGCCAGGACTAGAGCTTTAAAATGGATCCTCTTCCGGACCGGAAGCCAATGCAGGGATCTCAGGTGGGGGGTCATATGAGCTCACCATAAGAATCGCTCTGGCTGCTACATTTTGAATCACCTGTAGGCGGCCAAGTAAATAATCAGGAAGGCCCAGATACAGGACATTAGCGTAGTCCAATCTTGAAATAATCAGGGCCTCAACCACCGTCTTCCTGTGAGTGACCGGAAGCAATGGAAGGAAGTTTTTTAGCATTTTTAATAGTCCAAAACAGGTACCAGCAACGGTTTGAATTTGAGATTTCATGGACATGTCAGCATCCATCTTAACCCCAAGGTTTTTTACTGTAGTTACTGAGGTTGTCGGGGGTGACATATCCTGTGGCTACCATTGGCGCCATTCCACACATGGATTGGAGCCGAATATAAATGAGTGCATGCTTCTGTCAGTGACTGTATAGCTGAGTGAGTGTGTGTTTCTATTTGTATGAGTAAGTAAGTGGGTGGGTGTGTAAATGTTTGGGTGAGTAAGCGGCTGTATGACTGACTGTATGGGTGAGTGTCTAGGGGTGTGAGTAGTTCTATGGGTGACTCACTCAGTGTCAGCGCCAGCGCCTGTATGCCTGTATGAGTGGATATGTCAATGGCTGTATTAGTGAGTGAGTGGGTCTATGAGTGTCAGTATGGGTGAGCGAGTGGATGTGTGTACAGATCAATGAATAAGTGAGTGGGTGTGTAAGTACTGGTATGGCTCTGTGAATGGGTTTGTGAATGGTTGTGTGGGAGCGGCAGTGGGTGTATAAAAGATTCTACAGTGGTGTGAGTGGGTGCATCAGAGATGCTGTGGATGATGCCATCACTGATGTCATCAATGATGTCACTGACCATGTCATGAGTGATGTAATATATGAGGTCATAAGCAGTGCATTGCGGGGGCGCGAGTTATAGTTACCTCAGCTAACTGTAATGGCTGAATTTCTTTGGTTTTGTATGAATGAAAAGTCAGACTAACTATAACGTCCCTCTAACCTTTGTTTTTTCCGTGAATTTCTAAGGTTTTTAAAATGCTAATTTCTAACTATAACGTTCCTGAAACCTGTGTTTTTTTTCAGTGAATTTCTAAAGTTTTTTAAATGCTAATTACTAACTATAACGTCCCTGAAACCTGTGTTTTTTTCAGTGAATTTCTATGGTTTTTTAACTAGCAGTCACGTTTGCAGAGTGGTGGAGAAAGAGGGCTGGGCCTCCAACCAGCGCTCAGGAACTCCACTGCGCAGGACTTACAGGAGGTACCAGGAGGGCTTCTTGGCCCCCCAAGGTGCCTTATGAATAAAGTGGACTTCATTCCCCAATCAGTAGTGCGCCAGGAAGCGCGTTTGCAGAGTAGTGGAGAAAGGGGGGCGTGGCCTCCGAAAAACCTTTAAGCAATCCCACTGTGTGGGACTTAGGGGAGGTAACAGGAGGGGTAATTGGCCCCCAATGATGGCCTAGGGGGCCAACTACCCCTCCTATACCAGGCCACGCTCCATTTGTCCACCACTGCAAACGCGCCTCCTGGCGCGCTCTTGGTTGGGGGATGAAGTCCCATTCATGGCTGGGGGTCCTTAGGGGCCAACTAGCCTACCTGTTATCTCAGTAAGCCCCACACAGTGGGATTGCTGTGAGGTGGTCGCAAGCTACGCCCCCTTTCTCAACCACTCTGCAAATCCACCTCCTGGCGCACTCTTGGTTGGGGGATGAAGTCCCCTTGACTCTTGAGGGTCCCTGGGGGCCAACTAGCACTCCTGTTACCTACAATAAGCTCCACACAGCTGGATTGCTGAGAAGTGGTCAGAGGCCACGCCCCCTTTTTACACCACTCTGCAAACGTGTCTCCTGGCGCACTGCTACTTGGAGGATGAAGCCCACTTTAGTCCTAAGGTCCTAAGGACACAAGGGGACCTCATCGCTTGGCCTCTCGTTGGGTACCGTGGGGGAGACCCAAGGCCCCCGCGGTCCATGCCTGCTCCCCGCTTCCTGTGGGAGCCAGCATTGCTTTTGGACAGCGGGAGATGCTACCATACAGCTCCCTCTGCCCAAAAGCAATTCTGCTTCGCTTCATGGTCGCTTCCATGAAGCGAAGCAGTGTTTGCCATGGCATGGCGGCAGCACTGCTCCTGCCATGCCATAACAAACTGCAATGTCCTGGGGGTGGGAACCCCGGGACATTGCTGGAGCTGGCCCTGAGGGGTGGCAGTCCCCAGGGCCATGGAGGGTGGCCGCGTGGCCCCCATCCCATCTTCTGTTTAGCCCCGGGAAGGTGGTGGACTCTGGGGGTCCGCAAAGGACCCCGGCATTTACTTAATTTGTGCCCCGGGGAAGTGGTGGTCCCTGGGGCTGTGTGGGGGGCTTGGCCCCCTGCATTTAATGAATATAGCCCCGGGGAGGTGGCGTTCCCCAGGACTGCGTGGGGGGGCTGTGTGGCCCCCGCATTAAAAAAAAAAGCCCTAGGGTGGTGGCGGTCCTTGGGGCTGAGGGGGGGACACGTGGCCCCCCTGCATTTAATGAACATAGCCCCAGGGAGGCAGTGGTCCACGGGGCTGCGGGGGCCCACGCGGGCTCCCACATCTCTATTTGTAATTGCCCCGGGACCTGGCCCACCTGAGGGCTTCAAGAATTCAAAGCGTGGGAGACCGCGCTTCGTTTTAAAAAAAGAAATTCGGCGGGATTCGTGGACCCAATACGACTCCCACCAAATTTTTTTTAAAACAAAATTCTTTTTTGGGCCCTTCAGGTCCCTGTGGGACCCCCTGAGCAGGACTAGGGGGTCAGGGTGTTTCTACCCTGACCCCTTTTCTTGATTTTTAACCTTTTTTCACCTCTTTTTTGTGACTCGGTTCAACCGAGTCACAAGTTGGCTGCCAACACTTCCTGGTTTGAAGTTTTGGCAGCCAATCAGATCGCAAGCTCCAGATATATGGATATCTGAGAAATGTTTACATTTCTCAGGAACTACTAAACGGATTTGCACCATTTTTGCCAAATTTGGTGTAATTCCGTTCAGCAGTTCGGGCTGTAGCTGTGTCTAAAGTTTCCTATGGAAATTAACATGAAAAAAAGGTGTTTTGAAACCTCACCATTTTCTCAGTCCCCGCTTGACGAATCCGCCTGAAACTTTTAACACAGGAGCTGACCTGACCGCCCCATTAGTTTTGACAATTTTGCGAAGATTTGTCAAACGGAGCCAAAGATACTGGCAAAAAAAAACGCTTTTTTAAAAGAAACAAGGTCCTTACTATAACTACCTACTGGTGACCACCAGTAGGTAATATATACTCCATCACATGGCTGATGCCTTACTCTCTGCTTCAGTAAACTAACCAGAACCCGTCCTTTCAAACCATAAACTCTCCTTCTGAGTAACATTCCTGCAATATCTAACCTCTTCTAGCCTGCCTACTCATCCCATTCTTATAAATCAAAAATTCTCCCCCGTGTAACCACTCCTTGCAATCTTGCAACACCAAACCTCGTCTATCCTATTTACTTATACCATTTTCCACAGGCATGAGTTCACTCTAATAATCATAACTAACTGCTATCAACTTAATGCACCACTAGAAACTGAAGGAAATGCGTCAAACAGTTACATCAGATCACAAGACCAACCCAATGAGCAATAATATACTACAGTAAGTCATGCCTACTGGCTTGAGTACTAACAAAGGGTTGCACTTCAATACTTCATCCGGGGTTGCAAGAGTTATATAAATGCAATTACACTACAATACAATTGTCTGTTGCTATAGAATAAAATGGGGTGATGTAAATATCGAGAAACCAGCAGTAAGACAAAGAGATGCACTTGCTACCAGACCAAATCCAGGACGTTGAGGCAACCTGGCAGTGCGCAAACAGGTTCTCCAGAGAAGGCTTTGAGAAAAGATGAGGTCAATGATAGTCTTGATGCTACCATGAACTAACACTCGCTGCTGAGATTGACGTGGTTTATAGGACAGAGATGGAATACTTGCAAGGCCAATTCAATCTTTCATTCTTTCAGGAATCATTAAAGTGGAAAATAGTAGCATCTGTTATTTGCGTAAAGGCGCCACCGGTCTGGTGGGAAGCTCTAAAAAGAAACAAGTGATTACTGTAATGCATCCGTCAGTGTTACCTTTAGCCTCATGTAGTAGATCACGAGAAATGAAATTAAGATGATTACATGGAAGGTGAACAGGTAGGTCTGAGCCTTGAGAATGCCATTTAATGGGCTCAGAGAGGACATGCCTGATCGCATGTGGCTTCCTGAACATCCAGGCATCGATAAGCCTCACGAGCATACCCAGTCCTCAAAAAAGGGAGCTGGGGGGGCATTCATCTGGGTAAAAATGCTAGGTTATGCTACCTGTTTTTTCTGTAGTGCATTGACTGCCAATTTGGTTGACTTACTGCACTTAATGTATGGCATACTCCCGTTTTCCATAGTGGGTTTACACAAGGGGAATTCTCCCTTAGAAAAAAAGCTCATTTCACGTCTTTGAAATAAAGCTGGGCACTGTACCTGAGAATATATATCATAAAACTCACAGAACTTTTGAAACAGTTGCCAGATACCCCAAACCACATCAGCAAAGCAAGAATGTATCTTGCCTACACACATGGAAAGGATGTTCTTTCCTCAAAAGAAATTGGCTGCTAGGGTGAAAGAGGTAGATACACACAAATCAAATTCTTCCAAACTAGCACCACAGCACAAACTATTATTACAAACAGTGCCATGGTTACAGTTATCAGAAATCACCTCACTAGCCAAATCAACCAGCTTTAATTTAGCGCGTTGAGCATAAACAATCTAACCAGAACCTTGACCACTATCCAAAGGAGGAGGGCTAGCGCTGATCTACCGATCCCATTACACTGTGACGATGAGGCACGAAGCTACATTAGAAGCTGAGGCAATGTCCTTTAGCATCAAAAGAAACAACCACGAACTTTTCCCAGGAGTTCTTATTTATAGACCCCCGGGCACCAGAGCCGCTTTTTAACGTCTCTGCAGACCTTTTAGAATCTTGCCTAGACACTGACACCTACACGGTTCTTGGAGATTTTAATTTCCATCTGGAATTAAATAATGACACCGATACTTCATGTCTGACGGACATTTTGGCCGGATATGGTATGAGCCAGATAGTTTTAGAGCCCACGCATCAAGCGGGACATACGCTGGATGGACTTTTCACTAACAACTCCGACACAGTAGTGACGAGAGTACAACAAGTTCAATGGTCAGACCATGCGACCGTCCACTTTACTGTTAGGACAGCAGCAATTTGCAGAGGACGTAGAATTTCCACGCTGGTGAAATCCCGCCCTGGAAACTAATTCAAAAACAGGATTTGATCTCGGCTTTATCTAGAAACATACCGGATATCTTGGACTCCAACCAGGCAGCCGATAACTATGAAATATGGCTAAATCAGGCAGTAAACAAGCTGGCGCCGGAAGAGTCTAAACCACAAAGGAGGAAACAAGTCTCATCTCCTTGGTACTCCACTGAGCTCAAACAGCTAAAAATCAAGTGTAGACGTCATGAACGAATCTGGAGATCGGACTATAGTGCTGATCATAGGAGTAACTACAACCTCGTTTTGGAGGAATATAAATCAGTCATAAAACAATCCAAATCAAAATATTTTTCTCTCAAAATCCAGGAGGCGTCGAACTCATCGAAAGAACTGTTTAAAACCGTTAGTACCCTATCCAAATGCCCACGGGACACGGTTTTTCGCCCAATCAAGCAATAGTGGATAAAATGGCTGACTTTTTTCAGCACAAAGTGCAGACCGTTTATAATGAGCTCCTTGTCACCATGCCACTCTTAGGAGGGACTGACATTGAGCGACAAGAAGGTCCTGCCCCAGATGGAACTCTAACTCAGTTCCGAACTTTAGATCAGAATGAAGTCACAGATCTATTGTTAAAAACTAAGTCCGGGTCTCCATTGGACCCGTGTCCCCCTTTCATTTTACATCTTGCTCCTGAGGCTATTAGTGCGGGTCTGACTAAAACACTGAATACTATCATCTTTTCAGGTGTTTTTCCACAGTGTTGGAAAAAGGTCTGTATCAGGCCTATATTAAAAAAACCTGCGCTAGACCCTTTGGAGGTTAAGAACTACCGACCGATTTCCTGCCTCCCGTTTCCTTCCAAGCTACTCGAGAAAGCCTTAAACAAAGAGCTGACGGAACACCTACTGGATTCAACGCAGCATGGTTTTCGAGCTCTCCACTCTACAGAATCTGCCTTGATTATGGCGATGGAAGAGATAAGAAAAGTGATGGATGGAGGGGGCAGGTCCATCCTGATACTACTAGATCTAACCGCAGCGTTTGACACCGTAAACCATCAGGTGTTGGTGCAACGACTGAAAGCGGCCGGTATTGAGGAAAAGGCCCTGGCCCTTCTGGCCTCATATTTGGCCAACAGGGTACAGGCAATTCATTGGAATGGTCTTCGGTCAGGAAAGTTTACTCTCCCTTGTGGAGTTCCCCAGGGGTCTGCCCTGTCCCCCACTATGTTCAATGTTTACGTAGCCCCATTGGCCAGACTAATAAAAAGTCATGGTTTTTCTCTAGTGTCATATGCTGACGACACTCAGTTAGTGGTGTCAGTCACACAAGATGTAGATCTGATGGCGGAAAGGTTCCGGAACTGCTTACTGGCACTGATGGGTTGGATGAACTCTAACTTTTTGAAATTAAACACGGGTAAAACCGAGGTTATAGAGTTCGGCCATAAGCCCTCGGTCTGGAGTGAACTCTGGTGGCCGTCTGAGGCCGGAACTTTCCCTGTCCCGACACCGAAGGCAAGAAATTTGGGGTTTATGGTCGATAAAGAGCTAACGCTTACTTCTCAGATCAACCAAGTGTTTTCGGCCTGCTTCTTTACACTAAAAATTTTACGGAAGATTCTTCCATTTATACCACTTTCATTAAGGAAAACAGTGGTTGGCGCATTGGTGTCTTCTAGAACTGACTATTGTAATGCACTATACTTAGGCGCAGGAGTCAGGCAGCTTTCCAAACTTCAATCCATACAAAACGCGGCTGCAAGAGTATTGTTAAACTTACCCAAACACCACCCCACTTCCACGAGCCTAAGACTCCTCCATTGGCTACCAGTCCGCCGAAGAATAGACTTCAAAGCGCTTTGTTTAGTGCATAAAGCCATATATGGAGGAGGGGCGGCAGATATTCAACGCTTGTTCCCGCGATATCTGCCTACTCGATGTCTTAGGTCTGCAAACACCGGACTGGTTCTTGTCCCTAGGATAAGAAGAGCCAGATGGGGTGGCAGGGGGTTCTCTCACCAAGCGGCCAAATTGTGGAACTCCCTCCTACACATCTAAGACTGCAGAATAGTAGGCCCCTTTTCAGAAAGTTGATAAAAACTTGGCTTTTTTCCAGGACCTAGGTCAGTCATTCAGGATGGACTGTCATTATCTCAGCGCCAAGACGCCTCGGCATTAGTGCGCTCTATAAATACCTCAGTCAGTCAGTCATCACTAATTTCGCACCTTAGTGCTTGATGTACATTTGCTTGCTTAGTAGCCTAGCTCAAGCTATTGTTTTGTAGTTTTACTATTTCCTTTGTATCTTTTATTTTTTGTAACATGAGATCATTTCAAAAAGAAATCCACATCATACTGATTGCTAACTTCAGACTTAAAGGTTCATTAAGGGTTGAGTTACTACGGCTCAAGGAACTACCAACATTGCAGGGAATGGTATTTACCAAGTGCAGTATTACCATGCCATTAATGACTTTTCAATTGTAGAACGGGGTATTACTGCAGGAATTGTTGGTTGCGCACATATTCTCATGGTTTTTTTTCACATTCTTGACTCGCTCCCCAGGTATATTCTGCCTGGTTTCACTGCTTAAAGATTGATTGCAGAAAAACCAGAAGGTTAGACTTAACCGCACAGCTTGTAAATATATTTTTCCTCTAAATACATTGTGGGTTATGTATTATATCAGGAAACCTGTATGTGAACAATCGGTCTTTAAAGTATTTTAGTTTTTCAAAAAACATTTTTGAGTTTGGCGTACAGCCCGAATTAGCTGTCTCGCAAGCATGTTGTAATGTCGAAAATTAATACATCATATTTTTAGCAATGCTATTGACCGAAACGGGCTCTGAGCCATCATTGCTATGCTGGGTGTTGTTCACACTTTGGTTTAGCCCCAAGGAATGCATACATAGCGCGGGAGTCTAGGTAAACCCCCCCTTCAGCCACAAGCTAGTGGGCAGTCAGTCACATTTCACATCAGCCCACAGCACAGCCGGTCGGAGTTTGGTTGGACGGACAGTGTGAGTGATGAACATGTGCCTGGTTACAGTCTGCTTCTGCCTCCGGAAGGAACAGTCATACACAGCCAACAAACTTTGCCT
The DNA here is from genome assembly GCA_963921515.1 of Calotriton arnoldi. Classification (NCBI taxonomy): domain Eukaryota; kingdom Metazoa; phylum Chordata; class Amphibia; order Caudata; family Salamandridae; genus Calotriton; species Calotriton arnoldi. The sequence goes on from CAWUFW010002717.1 coordinate 1,479,829, forward strand.
CAATCTGTGGACTTCTGCTCTACCCAGCACTGCTAGCAGCTGAGGCTCGTGGCAGTCCAGGCCTCTGCGGTGCCCCACCCTCCTTGTCACTGCTTCAATATGTTTACAGCAATCATGGCTTCTGTTATGCTCTGCCCACACCTGGCAGTTATACATACATGCTTGAAGCACTCCTTTGTTATGGCTGCAGAGCCGCTACCTTAGTAGGCAGACACCCTGCATGGTTATCTTTATCCACAGGGTATACTGTGCCAATGCAGAGCCATTTGACACCTTGATAATACAGTCTCTCAGTACTACTACCACTACCCTTACCATTCCACCCCCACCATCATTACCAATATTGCCCACTACCAGCACCATTACCACCACTGCCAACAGAGGAGGCATCACTATCTCAATACAGTGTACCGGATGAGGTCTTCATAACTGTATGCAGTACTCCTGATGAGGATTACTTCTGATGTCCACACTCCATAGCTATAAAACTACCCTCCTTTTTAGGTCGAGCGTCAGCGCGCATGCGCTGTCTGCAAGGCCTATTGTGTTCAATCAAACCACTTTATTCCCGCCCGCTACTTACCATTGGTTCCGTCCTCGGTCGCTCTTCTTTCCTGCCTCCTTAGTTGTTCACATAGCGATACATCATTTCCGGTCAAAGCTAAGGAGCACCGGTCAAGCACGGACTCCTTACGCTCAGTTTCTTCATCTGTTGTTATACAGCACTTTTTTTTTTAAGTGACATTAGGTTCGGTGCTACTTCCCCTCCGACCACCCTCTGACAGAAACGTAGCATTTTTTATGTATGTGTTAATTCATTGTTGCATAAGCCACACTCCTTAACAGCCTCTCAGTCATTTTTTCCTACCTTTCCTTGTGTCACATTGTGAAAAATGATGATTTAACGTTCTTTATCTGCCGAGCAGTACAGCCAGCGATAGCATTGTACCCTGTAATGGAGCCCTCCCGTGGCGGTTCTTATCCGCCCCGATCCCCTAATTATTGAAGTTGCATCTTTCTGGCAGATGAAGTTTTTGTTGCTGGACCAGCTTTTCACACCGACCCCGTCCGCAGCCGGACAAGTGATTGATAAAATACAGATGGCCATTGTTCCCGGCGGGGCTCAGACAGATAATCGGCCGTGTTTTGCTATGTCATGGTTACTGCGCGGCGAGGGCGAACCGGGGCGATCCGCGGAACAGCCTCGGCGCGCTAGCGAGGAGATCAGCGGCACTCTTGGGTGAACTATGAACTTTTTGGATGGTCACACTCAGTTTTTGTTGGAAATTTGTGCACAAGCCTTGTTGGAGATAAAGCTTCCTGCCTGCACAAGAGAGGCACGCGGACCCTGGTTCATTAATCTGCGCGCGGACAAGTGGGCGCTAGTTAAAGGTAAAATGCTTTGCCCTGCTGACTGTTTGCATTTTTTTTGCAGAAACGGTGGTTCTGGGGTTGTAAGGAGAATGTTTGTGCCTGTGGTGGTGGTTTGCCCTCGTGCTTGAATACCATCCTCACCAGAACTGGGAATTCCATGTATTTTACAGCCTAACAGCTTCCGTAGTAGCAGGTAACATGCAGTGCTAACTTCTGTGGGCCAGTCGCCAAGCAGGCTTATTTTAAAAACACGAAATCTCAGTATTTTCGACTGGCCTTTGAAGACGTTATCTGCATTTTAATACTATTTCTCTCACTCCAGCTCTTTTCATGGAATAAACTGTTGCACAAATAATACTTACATTCTGTCAGTCTGGACATGTTACATTTACTCTTAGTTTCCTTCTTCGTGTCCGGTGCTTCCGGTTGTCTCTGGCTTGGAGCGTTACATTGTCTGTGGGGCTGGCTGGTTTTACACGTGTTTGTCTATTGATGTGTGTACTAGTTTTTAATGCCAAGTTGTAATAAAAGTGGTACTGTTCGTAGAAGAAGCAGTGAGTATACTGTGCAAGCTCTGTGGCATGATGTTTATCCATCAGTACTGTAATATACAGTACATATGAACAACACGGTTATGGGTGATTACATTCATGAGGGTTTGTGGGCGTGGCTGATGAACGGAGGGGCGAGGACAGACTGACATACATGTGAGCTGAACTTTGTAGGTAAATCATGTGGGAGATCGTGCACATTTAGGGATAATTCCTAGAAACTGCCTGTGGGCCGTTAAGGTGTGAATAATGGGGTTCAAAAGGCCTGCCAGCGAAAGACATCAAACAATAGATATTCACAACGACGGCAGCAGAGCGCGATAGGACCCAGCAGTCCTCTTCCTAACCATGCTCTCCGAGTGTCACCTGAGAACGTTTGTATTGTGGAATGGGACTGCAGATAGAACGCCTGGTATCATTTTATTTATAATTTGTCATGGCTTAGCAAACGTGATAGAACTGCCTTAAGTTGTAATACTCTATAAAAGATGGTTTCAGATATTGACATATGTAAATGAGTCAAGTATGGTAATAAAATCCAGTTCATAGTTCTAAACACAACATTAGATAACAGCACTGCAAATAAAATGCAGTATATTGCCATTGGATGAACTACAGGGGAGACTGGGGATTGTTATTGGTCCAGTTCAGCGAGTGGGCAGGAAGGAGATGGGCGGTGACTGCTAGAATAGGACCAGCTTTAATTTTTTCCAACTGGACCATCATCTGTAGCTGAGGGGAGCAAGAGTTTAATAATTGGGATGCAAGTCAGGGCAACCACGCTCACCAGAATAATTTTGATGATGCTTTGGTACATGGATGGCTAGAGAGAACAGTGTTAAGAAGTTTGTTGGTGGTCAAGCATAGACAGCAGCTCGTATACATAGGAAGGTTGTTTTGTTTTTAGGTCGAGCCTAGCGGCAGCGCGCATACGCTCCTCGCTCTGCGAGGCATGCAGTAGTCGAGTATGCTGTGGAAGCCTCGCCTTCTCTCCGCCCATATTTTTGATTGGCTGGTGTCATTGTCCTTGGTAAATGCTGGCTTCCGATTGGTAATGAGGCTTGTTAGTCCCTCCTTGTTACCGCCCTGTCGCCATTTGTTACCTTCCATGAGGACTGGATCTTTTACTTGTGGCGTTACACGGTCTCCTTCATAAGTCGGTAAGCACTATTTTATTTTTATTTGCAACGCGGTCCGCTTTCACTTTAGCGGCCGCGCTTGTTTATTTAATTAATTTGCCGTGCGGGCCGAAAGGGAGCGTTTCTACTCACTAATCTAACAAGCATTTGCAATGCAATAGGTCTCACATTTATGCGAGTTTGAGCTATTGACATTGCAAATAACAATGCCTTTTATTTTGTCTTCATTTTTAAAACATAAATAAAAGGCATTGTCATTTACAATGCCAATAGCTTAAACTCGCGTAAATGCGAGAACTATTGCATTGCAAATGCTTGTCTTATGTTTACCTCTCCTCTCAGCCCCAACACTCCTTTGGTTCTTCCCACAACCATGCCCTTTTGTTACTCCACAGTGGGGTCATTCAATATGGGAACTAATAATTCTCACAGATAAGGGGAAATGCTTTGCAGATACCTCTGCAACATACAGAAAGAGAGAGAGAGAGAGCGTGTGTGTGTGTGTGTATGTGTAAATAAATATAGCACTCAGTGCAGTCACTTGTGTTGTAACTCTTCTACTTGTGTGAGAGAAGACAAGACTGCACAGATGAAGCACATGCTGGAGCAGTTCTGCTTGAATACAAGAACTGATGCTAGTGCTGTAGATGTTGTTTGGTGGGAAGCATGCACTGTTATGCCTATTCTGTATCTAGTGTGTCTGTAAATTTTAGTGAAATCTTTCAAAAGTCTTTTCAAAACTCAGTGATGAGCTTTGTCAGTACTTTTTCAAATAATTCATGTGCTTGTTAGCAGTTTGAAAATACATCACTTTTTAAATCACGACATTCCTCAACACCAGCTCTGCCTTTCGACAATTTTTCAATGTTTTCTATTAATGTGTAAAAACATCATCACCTGTTTGTCAACACTTGCAAACGCTTTTGTACTTCATTTGGCCATGCATGTTCTTCCGATAACAACAAATGAGCATTGAGGTTATTACATTTGTATGGACAATTCTCAACATTGACCCCTGTACTCTAATGGAATTATAGGACTTTAATCATATTTAATCGGATCATGGTTCCCTAGCCAAAAGAAGAGAAAAGCAACAGAAAGTCTTACCTGATCGCAGTAGTGGATCCTGAAGATGGAAATCTGGTTCCGCGAATGGCGTGTTCATGAACGGATCCATATCAAAAATCTGTGGTAAGAAAAAGTAACAAATATTACAGCTACAAATAGGAAAATAAATCTCTGAGAGCATTGCATTCATTGTCATGCACAAGTTATTATTGACTACAAACTGTAAAAATTAATATTATAAAACAATGACAGCTATCAATAAAGCATTTTGGTATCCTTCTAAGGACACTGAAAAGTAAACTAAGTCACAAGCGAGGTTCATACAGATGTTTAATTATCATTATAAGTTATAAGTTACTTTTGTATAGCAAAGAAAGGTAAACAGAAATCCTAAAGCGAAATGTGCCGGAGTGGGCATTCTGCATCTACCCACACTTCCAGAACGCAAGGAGAACGGCCAAGAGCACAAGGATGTTATGGCACCTTCATGTGAGACTCTACAGCCTGGGATCCCAGAGAAGGCCTTCATCAATGAGGAGCATTCCTCCGTGAAACACATCAGCCCTTCCAGAAGTCAGAGCACTTGGGAAATGAATGGTGATGTACCTCTCAGCCACAGCCTTAAGTCCCACCTGCTCCCTCTTCAACTTGTGGTACCCACAAGTAAATCTGTGGTTTAGGGAGGCATCTGGCTGTGGTCTGAGTACAGACGCATGCCCTCACTCGTTCATACACCTATCAAGAGGAAAACAATAAGTGTTGCTAGACTCTTGATTGGACTACCAACAGGCCAAGCAAGTAATAAATGCAGCTCTATTCCAGCTATCAAGATTACAGGTTCAAGACAGCGATAAAGAGTTGCTCACTCCAGCAAATAGGGATTTGACGTGTAACATAGTTATGAAAACCCCACTTAACCTATTTGCCAGGGCTCTCACTAACATCTCTTGTGGTGTGGAACTGGAGGTTGGTACTTCTCTGGTTGAAAATCTACAACTACATGTTAGGACACACACACACAATGGTGAGGAATGAATTCTCTTAACGATTTGTGGACATTGGGGCTTGTCAGACTTGTTCAGTCGTGTTAATGATTTGTGTGGCTGTCTGAATGGAGTAGCCTGGTCTTTAACTTGGCCATTCCAAAATATTGATTCTATACTTTTTCTGCCATTCATTCGAACAGTGTTTCGGATCCTTTTGCATGACCCACTTTCAGTTATGCTTTAGTTCCTGCTTAAAGTCTCACATTTTTCTTTAGAATGCCTGATCTAGAGAAGAACTCGTGGTAGATTCAGTGACTCTGAGGCATTCAAGTTCTGAGACAGCAAGGCAGGATAAAATCATCACCACTTTAGCACCATGCTTGACTGCTTGTATGAGGTTTATTTTGGTGATCGGTGGTGTATGGTTTTCACCAAACATGCTGCTGTGCATTACAGAGAGACAATTTAATTTCAGTGTCATTTGTCCAGAGAACATCGTTCTTAAATTCTTGGGGTTAATTCAGATGCTGTTTTGCAAATCTAGCCATGCAGCAATATTCTTTCTGAAAATGAGTTTTCTTTTCATTACTCTTACACAGAAGTCTTACTTGTCCAGTGTTTCCCAACAGAAGTATAAGGAACTGTAATATTTACTATAATGACAGAAGCCTGGAGATCCCTAGACGTAGCTTTAAGAATTTTGCGATCTCTAGGAGCTTCATACCGCCTGGCATTGGTGTGAATCCACATGGATGCCCACTACTGGCTAGATTGGAAACCATTTTCCATTTTTAAAAAATCTTTCTCATTGTGGAATGACACACTTCATATTGTTTGGAAATGGCATTATAGCTCCACCATGACGGATGAGAAGCAACAATTTTCTCTCTGAACCTTGACAGATGAGAAGCAACAATTTTTTCACTGATACCGTCACAGATATCTTTTGACCTAGTTGTGATGTACTACCACAAACCTGAATGTTCCAGACTAAACTGGCAAAGTTTCTAATACTATATACAGCTGATAGAATTTTAAGATAATCCAGCAATCCTGTACACTTGTTTAGCAGCACCTATTTCTTAATGGATATGGAAGTAGTAAAACCATAAAATCTTCAGAGGGTGTAACTTCTTTTTAATATCACTGCATTTTTTGTGCATGCAAAGTAAAAGAGAGTAGATAATGGTCCAGGTTCCACCTCACACATGCAACCTGCACCTGCTCCCACCCCAACCCCAGTATACCTTAATATGTCATACCTGTAGTGGGATGCAATGTCTGCCAGCAGGAAGACACTGGGAATCATCATATGATGGCTTCCTGCTACAGGATGTCCCATGGGAGAGTCATCCTGGACCCAGAAATCATTATATGACATTTCTCCATGCCTGCAATCCACTGCAGCCCGCATTGAGACTATAAGCACTAGAGGGAAGGCTGAACCAAGATCGTCTTGGCTGTGATGGAGGGCCGGGGAGGGGTGGGACTAAGAGTGGGTAGGGATTGGCAGCTGGTGTGCTCAATTTGGACCAAAGAAGGGTTTTTGCCATGGGGTGGGGTAAAAGAGGCCAGAAGCAGAAGCACGTTTCAATGTACGGTCTGGTGCCACAAAGGAAAAGGACTATCCTGTGCTAGTGGAAAGCTTAGTGTCGGACCTGCAAACTGAGATGCAGGTGCTAAAGACTCAGGTGACCTCCCTGTGTTAGACGGTCGCACAACTGGATGGAAGGGAGGAAGATGCAGCACGCTTCTTGGAGAGCTGTGTTCGGAATGCTCTGAAATAGAAAGGCCTTCCTGAGGGGTTTATCCTGGAGCGATTCCATAGGGCCCTGATCACACTGCCGCTGCTGGGCAAACCCCCCCAGGGCCCTGATTGCCAAGGTCCTCAATTATAGGGATCGGTAATGCATTGTGCGATCAGTCAGGGAGGCTGGCCACTTGTCCTTTGAGAACAATGCTATCTCCATCTATCCAGATTACACGAGTAGAGTGCAATCGCAACGCAAGTCCTACACGGAAGTGAAAGCAAAATTTCAAGCACTGAATCTTCCATATATCTTGTTGTTCCCGGACCACCTCAAAGTGATCTCCCAAGGTAGAAGCCAATTCTTTGACACTCCCGATGAGGCATGGGCATGGTTGGAGGTATTGCATAAAACTGGGCCTGGGCAGGCGAGGTCTCGGCAGCTGGCGGAGTGGAGTTTGCAGTGGCAAACTGTGAGCGGCAGGCACCGGAGATGATCTAGGAGGAAGGGCCCGGTTGGGGTCTCCTAGGGTCACGATTCTCCCTGATGGCACAATAGGGAGAAATTAATGAGGAGATGGAGCCCTCACCAATGAGTGACACTGAGACACTAAGACATTGTGAGTCTCGCCCCCTTAATGAAAAGGGGGGGCGGCACTGGAATCCGGGTGGGGGGTTATAACAACAAGACTTTGCTCTCTGATGTTGGACAACATCATGTACGGACAGGTATTGGTGGGAATGCTGGGGCTGGGGGGAGCGGGTGATTGGGATGCACTGCGACATCTGGATATCGGGGCACAGAGCAACACAGTGCACCCCCCAAATACCCTGCTAAATAGCAGATGGTGGTTAGAACTTTGTCGCTTTGGATTCGCCCCATTCGGGTGGTCGGGGCAGGCGTCCGGGCCCACAAGCTGTAAAAGTTGTGCTAGCATTTAGTTATGAGAGGGTGTGAGGGAAGTGGTACACAGAGACCTTTCTTTGGATTCCAAGATGTTACACCCGGGTGGGGCCCCACTTGGGGATGGGGTAAGTGTGCCCAGAGGGAGGGGTTGGGAAGGGAGAATTTGTTGGGAGATCAGTTTGCAGTTTGTTGGGAACAGCAGTCAAGGCGAATTGGCAGTGCTCAGGAAATAACACTCAGGGTGAGAGACAAGAGGGAGCAGGTTACTCGCCTACGCGGAGGGCAATTTACCAACTGAACAGAACAGCAGCAACATGGAATGTTCGGGGCCTGAACAATTGTACAAAGAGGTACCACACGCACTCCTATTACAGAGGTACAAGGTGCAGGTGGCACTCCACCAGGAGACACACCTGCTCTAGGGCTGAAGGAAAGGACACCTCTACGCAGCCACATATGTACATTATGCCCGCGGGTAGTGAACTGGATTGCAGCAGGGGTTCCCTTTTTTCAACGGGAGGTGCCCCCAGACCCTCAGGGAAGGTACATAATTGTTGTGGCACAGTAGACAGAATAGACACCTGTATAGTAAATACCATTGCACTGATGATAAAGAGTTTTACTTGGGAATCCTGAAGATAGTGACCCCATATCTCCATATGCGCTTGATGTGGGCAGGGGACTTTGATTGCGTGCTTGATTGGTGCCTGGACAGGACGCCCCCAGGCAGGGCCATAAACCCCAAATGGAGGCCTCCATGTGAGAGGTAATGGAGAGCCTGAACCTAATTGAGATCTGGCGTCACGATCACCCGACTGACAGTTGGTTTTGCTATTATTCCCCTGTACATGGGGTTCACAGTTGGATGGATATGGTACTGGGGAGGGCGGAGGAGGATATAGACATGTTCCAACACTTGACGCATCTTAACCGTCATTTATCTGATCACTTCCCCCTCTTGGTCACATTACTTTCCGGTTGGGTGAGACCAAAAATTCCACTTTGGAGAGACTGCACGGAAGTGCTGGAAGACGTAGAGTTCAGAGATCAGAAAAAGTTACTAACAAAAAGAGTTTACTAACCTCTTCTTCCGGGAGAATGTGCATACCACTGAGAGTGGACTAACTGAATGGGAGGCTTACAAGATGGTGTTGCATGGGGAGTGCATGGGGGTATATTCATAGGGTGTGGATGCAGCTGGAGCAGGAGTTCACAGACTTAAAGAGACAGTAGGCAGAATTGGAGGGCCACAATAACCCAGACCTGGAGGCCTGCAGACAACTGGCGCAGTTAAAACGGCAGGATGGAGACACCTTGACCCGCCTTGATCAATATTACCACACATAATGCTGGCTGTTTAGGGAAGGAGATAAGACAGGCAGGATGCTGGTATGGCTGTTAAAGAGGAAACAACCTCAATCTTGTATTCTTTTGCTGTGGCCAGAGGATGGGACGGGCATAGTGGCCTGTGATCGGGTTAACACGGCCTGTGTGGAGTTCCAGGAGGAGGGCTTTATGCAAACGCCACTGGCAGGTGCGTGAGAGATAGAGGAGTACCTCCGGGCAGGAGCGCTGCCCAGGCTCAGTGGGGACCAACAAACACTCCTGGAGGCGCCGATGATAGTAGAGAAGATGCGAGAAGTACTGATGGACATGAAAAGTGGGAAGACATGGGAAAGGATGGCCTTCGGACGAAGTTGCATCAAATCTTGCTAGAGGGGTTTGCTGGAAAAGCTGCTGGAGGAGTATATGGTAGTAGAAGAGACAGGAGAACTGCCCTAACGCATGAGAGGCGATGATAATACGATTTCCCAAAGATCGGAATGACCCAATGGGTCTAGCGTCATAAAAGCCCTCTCCATGCTTAACACCGATCTTAAAATACTCTGCAAGATTCTAGCCAGTAGGTTGATGCAAGTAGTCTGATCGCTCATTCATCAAGACCAAATTGGATTTATCCCAGGTAAAAATGTAATGTACAATCTTCAGTGCCTGAATCACATCACACAGATTCTCACCGCTTCTAAAGACAGCTACACAGTGGAGTCCCAGGATATAGAAAGGGCATTTGATATTGTGGGGTGGCATTAACTGTAGGCATTAATGCACCACATGAAATGGGTGAGACTCTTGTATTTGCGACCGTGATTTTGAAGGGGCACAATGCAGGGTTGTTCACAGTCCCCTATATTATTTGCTCTTGCAATGGAGCCACTGGCGAGTGTGCTCCGTGCCAGGCTTGGTCCGTGGGTGGTCCATCTGGGTGACAGTCCATATGTGGTGTCCTTGTACGCGGGCAATGCGCTGATCTATTTTCGGGACCCGGAACAGTCGGTCCCGCTGTTGTTGGAGGAACTGAGCAAATTTGCTGCAGTCTCTGGGTTGTACATGAACAGAACAAAGTCCATGTGGTTTACCCTGGCAGGACTGGCAAGGGGAGACCCGGAATTCTTACTGGTCTGGGGCTCTGCTGGGAAGGGACAGATTTTTTATATTTAGCGACCTGTGTAGCGTGAGACCCAAAAGCTCAATATTCACTCAATGTGGAAAGGACAGGGGAGGGGCTGACCCGGTCGGATGAGTTCTGGAAGACGCTTCCACACTCTGTGATGGGGCACTCTCTGTGGCAAAAATGGTTTTCCAGCTGCACTGTTTATGTGCTGCAGAACATGATGTGCCCAATCCCACCTGCGACCTTTGCACGGGTGGACAAATTGTTGAGCTGCCTGATTTGGGTGGGTGGCAGGAGTCGGGTCAGGCTGGACAGGCTCAGGCTCCCTTGCAGAGTGGGGGCCTTGAACTGCTGGGCCCTTTTCTATACTATCCAGTGCCACAACTTCAGCACACAGTGCAGTGGTTGGAAGAGGAGCTGAACTGGAAAAAAAAGTCTCCTGGCAGGAACCTATGACCCCCTACATGCTTCAGGAGGTCTTATGATGGGGAATAAGGTCCTTGATTATCTCCCCTATTTGTTGGGCCAGATGGGTAGTGTGTGGCATAGAGTAATGATGGTGGGCTTGCATGCCCTTCTATAAAACATATCATTGAAGCGGTGGCAGGAGGGAGTATGTGAGATGGTGGGGTACCTATATGCCAAGAAACGGTTCATTATGTTTGCCCAAGCCTGGGAACAATTTGGAAGTGGCCCAGGTCAATTCTTGCAGTATGCCCGCCTGGCACATACAGCCCGGGGTGTTTGGACCAGGTTTCCAAATGAACTAAGGAGGCATGAGGTATTACAGTGATTGGTTGACATGGTAGGCTGCTGGCGGATGGGGGGAAGCTTTCCGTGCAAGGGAGAGATTGAGTGCGGACTGTGGGGAGGAACTGACTGACATGGAGTGGAGTAAAGCCTGTGAGCAGATCGGATTTGTGTCACCCAACGTTTTCTTTGAACTCATACACTTTAACTACTTGCTTCAAACCTATTTGACCCTTCTCAGACTCTACAAAATATACCACGGCTCTTCTTCCAGATGTGGTCAGTTCTCAGTAGGATTTTTACATATGACCTGGGGCTGTGCGCAGTTGACAGATTTTTGGACCAGAGTGGTTGGTACTTTGTCACATATTTGGGTGTTTTGCTGCCCAGAACGGTAAAAATGTGTCTTGGGAGTGCTCACACAGGGAAACAGGATACCAAAAATGCCGGCCCGAATAGTTGCGTTGGGGGTGGTGTTGGTGAGAAGCCGGATTGCTATCAGTTGGCGGGCGCCCCGGCTGCCAGAGATCTCAGCTTGGAGGCAGAACCTACTGGATTGGGCGGTGGCGGATGAGCAGCACACTAAGCAGACCTGCAGGGACGAGCAGGGGACATAGTGACATGGGAGGGGACATGGTCCTGAGAATAGTAGATCAACCTGCTGATAACTCACATGTAGGATGTAATGAGGCAACGAGTCAGGGTGTTGGGTGAGCAGATAGTCAAATTGTTGCCTTCTAGGGTGGGAGGTTCGGGGGGTGGGAGTACTGCTCCATGGTTTGAGAGACATTTTACTGTAGGCGACTTGAGTGCACCAATGACACCGTTATGTATTGTTATCCATCTTTCTTGGTAAACCATATAAAACATGAAAGAAATAAAATAAAAAGGAGTTACAAGTAAAAGTGGTCCCAATCAGGAAGATACTCTTTGAGGAAGCATTCCAGATAAGACAATAGCAGATAACAAAATAAAAGGTTCCCTCAAGCTACAAGACGTTTGGAGAGGGGGTGTGATCCATAAGAGGCACAGGTTTAAGCTGCACAACTAAAGGGGGAAAGGACAGACAGGCGTATGCGCAAGACGCTGGCACATTGAAGAGATAAGAGGAAGCCCCTTTGTTCAAAGAAACCTGAGAGCTGGGGAGACATCTTTCCAAATGCAGCTTGCTCCAAACATCAAGACTGGCTGACCACAGGGGTCTGGAAGTACTGCACAATCAGAGAGACATATGAAATATGATTTAAGAGGAGAATGTGGAACATGGAAAATACATGGTTATTATGCTGGATTCACGGGCTGGCATACTGTGGCAATAACCAGGAATGTTATAACTCCATAAGGGAGATGTTGGTACGCAACACTCAACATCTTAAAGACAGATATATGGGGAAAGGTGATCCTGTCCTCAACTCAATTTGAACTCTTGAACATGTGTGGTCACTCCTGTTTGTCCCGGTTCAGGCAGGAAAAGGATCAATGGATAGAAAGTCCCTACTCAGGAGAGCAATTGTGTCCATTCCATTCCATTGTCCTCTCTAATGCCCAGAATACAGAATACACTGCCCCCATAAATTCAGACAAACGCACTCCTGCAAATGTGCCTCTTCCATTCTTCACTCCTACATTAGATTCTCACCTTCTCTCTGTCTCATCACTCACATCTCCAACAAATGAAAACCTCGACAATAACTCCAGACATTCCTACTTGAATGAAAGATAACTTTAAAATATTCTTCTACATTACCTTTAAAAGCATTAATCTGTGGTTAATTTAAACCCTCAACCATCACCACCAGCTCCTTAAAAATGTTTCCATTACGAGGCGTGGTCAAGGTATCACTGGAGTAAGATTGGCCCAATAGGTAGCAAAAGGGATAGAATTAAATATAAAATTGTGTGAACTGATCCGTGCATTGATCGAAAAAAAGGGAATAATCTGTTGGCGGATGGGAAGGGATTCAAAACTCGTGAGGCAAGGCAGGAGGAGCTCCAAAGTCGCAGTGGGGATCATGCCTGGCCCCCCAAATGGTGTGAGAACACAGAGTTACCAGGCAGACAAACTTATGAAAACAAGGTGTGGATTACAAGCAAAAACAGCAGTGAGGCCAAACGTGGTGCCCTCAAGAAGAAGGCAGTGGCTTGGTGGTACAAGGACCTTGTAAAGGGCCTCCAGTCAGGGGTTGGAACACAGGGGAAGCAGCAGACAAAATCCAACATGGGGTCCCTCCCCGTTCCGCTCATAAAGGAAAAGAATAGCGGTCCCTCGATCAGAGAGACCTGAAGGAGCAAAATGAACCTAGGAAGCCAGTGGGGGTTGGGTATGCGCACTGAGCTCATCCCGAGGACATTGCTCGCTAGAAAGAGGGCGATCTCTCTAGAAGAGGCTTCGAAGAGCTCTCTTGAGTTCTGGCTTAATATGAATGGGGGAAATTCATGACTGGTTATACAAATAGTGCAAAATGAACAAGAAGTGGCAGTAGCGCGGTAGGCATAAAAGCCTAGAGTTCAGCAGCAAGGGCCTAAACAACAATAATGTAACACTTATGAGAGACAAACTTAAAAAAAGGAGAAGGAAGCATAAGGGCTCTTCAGCACAGAGAAGAGAGCGAGATTGAGAGACCAGAAAAGTGGCCTCAAGTCCCACAGCACAGCAAATTATAGTTGAAATTAAAACTCACCCAGGAGATGAAGTATTAAGGAGCTCAAGGCGAGTGAGCTTTGCAGACAGCTAATGCACACTTGAACTTAACACTTAACAAGCAGTACTACCAAACAGAGAATATCATAAACTCATCTGTGGGCAGAGTATATACAGCCTAAACTCAAGCATAGCAACTGCTGGAAATACAAACCTTAGATTGGCTCCCAAAACAAAGGGAAATCACAGCTTATACAAACATAAATTCAAACAGACTCAACACTCACACTGTGGCATAAAGGCAATACAAGTGAAATACGATCAGGGCAAAACGAAGGGAATGAAAGAAGGCTTCATCAAAGAACTTCTAGCTAAACCGCAATCACGAGATAATGAAAAGAAAAGGGGACTTTGCATCCCAATTCCAAAAGAGATAAGTCTCCAACACTGCATCCCGAACGAGCCGAAGTGCCGATACCAAAACCATTTTTGGAAGAACGTTTCAAAAGCCCGCATGAAAACTTCAACTAATTTAGGAACACGCTGAAATCAGAGATGCCCTATATAGGACAACAAAAGCGTGATAGAAGAAAGGGTCATCAATTTATAAAAGTCAAATGACAACTGATCAGAAGAATATGAATTTGTGAAAGAACAACTGCTGAATATACTGGACCAAAACATTGTCCTCAAGGCTAAATTAAACAAGCGCTCGCCAGGCAGCCGCTGTTTATTTTTGCATCGCGCTTTCACTTTAAAGTGAAAGCGCGATGCAAAAATAAATACGCGGCGCCCTGTCTCCTTTTGAGACGGCCCATCCGGACTGGCTCTCACGGCTTGTTTATCTAACACGCCTCCTAAAGATAAGAAATTGCTTTGCAACAGCCGCAAAGCAGACGAGCCAGTCCGGATGGGCCGGACCAAAAGGCGAAAGGGCGGTAACAAAAAAGCCTCATTTTCAATGGAAGACCACCGTTTACCATAAACGATGACGCCTTCCAATGAAAATGAGGGGCGGTGCTTCAAGCCCTCTTCTCAAAGTCCTCCTTCACAATAAATCTTGCCGAGCGACCAGCACATGCGTGCGCTGCAACGCTAGGCGAGACCTAAAAAGTTACAGACTGATTATGGCTAAACAATATAGGAATCAGGGGAGCGCCATTGTAGATGGAGAGCAGGGATCTCGAGAAATATGTCACAAAACTGTTTCAATCTTGCCTCCGAATTGATGGTTCAGAAACAATAGAACTCGACAGGACACAGAGTCCTCAGCCCCTAAACAGGTCCCAAAAACGGTCTAGATATCATTATGAGAGTGCTCTGGTTTCAAATTAAGACAGGGATCATAGAGGCAACTCAAAAAAAGGAGAAATATAATTTGAAGGCTACAACATAAAGCTAAACCTAAACTTATTAGCGGCAATCTTAAAGAAATGCAGAGCCTTCAAGAAAATAACTGAGATTTCAATTAAAGCAAGTCGAGTACAGATAGGGACACTCTTTCAGTCTGATATTTACATGGGTAGAGAGACTATACCAAGTCAAATCACAGAAGAAAGCTTCAGTAGTACTAAAACCACCAAGCGACGCAGAGGAAAGAAGCAGAAGATGGAACAGACCCCCTCACAGTGACCATGAAACTACTAAGGAACAGATGGAGAACTATGAACAGAGAAACTAAATGGTGAGAGATCCTTGCGGGCAACTATAATGAAGGAGAATAGCCAAGCCATAGCCCAATTCCGGGAACAAATGTCACAAATACAGGAGAAACAACACCAACTCTCAGAAAGCAGAGAAGACAGCGACTACCAGGTCACAGGAAGCTCCTTGTGCAACATGAGCTAGTAATTTACAGAAATGATCGGTAATGGGGCGATGAAGGCGAAAATTGGTAAGAAATTCACATACCCAACACACTTTACTACCATCTTGAAAAGGACAGTTTGAGTTCAAATACTCACAGGATTTGTTGGAGTTGTAGGAGACTTAAGACTGTAAGTTATGTTCTTTGTTAAGAGAATTGCTGGTTGGTTTAAAATGTGGGAGTTGTGGTTGCAATGTGGGGACACTAACATCATAAATAGGAAAGCCAAAGGGCACACATACAGCCACAGAGCAGGAGCCAAAATGTGCAACTCC
Organism: Calotriton arnoldi; assembly: GCA_963921515.1. Lineage (NCBI taxonomy): Eukaryota > Metazoa > Chordata > Amphibia > Caudata > Salamandridae > Calotriton > Calotriton arnoldi. The sequence goes on from CAWUFW010002717.1 coordinate 1,495,586, forward strand.
ACACCCCTAAAAAAGCATGGTCAAAGTAATTAGTCACAACGTAAGAGGCCCTAATTGCTCGACTAAAATACTAGTGATTCTTAACCTGGTATCTTTAGAGGATAGAATGTGTTTGCTTTAAGACACCCACTTAATCAAGTTGATTGGAGAAGATTGAAATCCAAATGGTTCCACAGACAATATTTCACCTCCAACAATTCATGAGTGATTGCTTTCCTTCAAAGTAAAGAACACAGGAGGAACTGATACAGCACTGGGCAAGTAACGACGGCCTTCCATTGCCTCCCACACTCAGATAAGGAATAATATACTCTTGTAATACGGGACAGAAAAGGTACATAAGGAATGCAACAGAAGAGACACTTCATGGAATACAACAAGATATCATTATAGGAGGTGACAAACATTGTTATGGATAGTACATGAGACAGGCCATCGCAAAGGTCCAGACAACTGGGGCACTCTCCACTGAAACTGCAACACTGTGAAACGAAAAGTGTTATTAACCTCCATTATGCTTCCACCTCATGGATAATTTTTATCATCAGGACAACAACCTCTTCAAATCCCCTCTCAGTCACCTCCAGGTTAGCCCTACATCACCTCATAAAGATTGTCAAACCCCAATCCAATGACCCTTGTCACACCTAAAACCTTAACTCATTAGATCTAATCAGGAAACTCAAGAAATGTGTTGATACTCCAATTTTCCCAATTACCTCCAATCAACACTTCTTGAAAACAATCACTACAATAACTCACTTACAACCTGATCCAAATCTCGGATAAAAAAACAATCATCTAATGTTTATCACTTCTTTAACCACCAAAAACACAGTGTTTAATAATATTCACCTCTATCAACACTTACATGAGCAACTAATGCATGCCTCCATGCATACTCCCGCCCAGAACTTCTTACACCCACTTAACTCAGAAGATCTGTACACAGTTTTCTAATCTAGTCAAGCCACCTTGAACAAGGACTATATTGCCATTCCCACCCTCAAGTCCATCACTGTAACTGCCCTTCTTCCCATTATCAACATCTCTCTTTGTACCAGGACCTTCTCCTTCCTATTGAAAACAATTTACATGCTCCCTCTAATGAAAAAACCCAACCTTGACACTGGTGACCTCTTCAACCACTAGCCCATCATCCATACTCATTACATGGCAAGAACATCAAATGAGTTGTGGCAATACAAGACTAAACAATGGACTGTGACATTTTCTAAAGGGCTACTGATGCAGCACTCAGACCGACTCACCTGTTGATCGAAAATTCTTTTCAAATTTCAGAGAGGCATTGCAGACTTTTTAATCTCTCAGCACGCTTCAAAACCCATCAAGTTCTTCTCAAAATCTTTGTCCATCATATGGTTTTTCTAACACCATCTTGACAAAGAGATATCACTGCGTACATATAGACTACTCCAAATCTTCTCTTAACACAGCCAAGCACAAAGTCCCCAAGGCTCAACCCTTGCTCAAAAGCTATTCCGTTTATATATGAAGGCCCTTAGTGTCTTACTAGCAGAGCAGGATGTTGCTGACACACAACTGTTCTGTTAATCAACACCAACAAACAACATTCAGGGATCAGTGCACGTCTTGAACACCACAGAAATCTGGATGTCAGCAATGTACCTAAAGCTGAACCATACAGACCTGAGTTTGTCCTCATTAACAGTGGCAGTCTTCAAGAAAATATTTTATACTGGTCCAATTAAATGAGGCGTCACTGGTTCTGTGAAAACAATTTGCAGGCCTTCTATGTAATCCAGGAGCCTTTCCAAAATACGATGAAACACCTAATAGCAGATCAGCATCTTCCCCAAGATCAAACCTTTCCTCACAAATTACAATTTCCACTCATTGATGCAGGCACTTTTCCTCATAAATTTGGAGGGAGTAATGCTGTACTCAGACTGCATACACAAACACACCAAACTAAAAGCCAAGTTCCATAGAGCATTGATTACAGGACAATGCAAATATGCAAACATCACCCACACACTCAAGGTTCTCCTTATTCCCCCTACCAGCTGGCAATCTGCATCATTTACAAAGGCCCTTCATTTTTGCTCCTAATTTAATTAACATTCTCCCCCGTCACCAGAGGCTCACTGTTTCATTCTTTTTTTTTTTTTTATATTTCTTTTTATTAAACAATTTGACAAAATCACAACACATTAGATACAAGCAGGCTGCTTCGTCCATCACAGAGACCATTTACAGTGTACAGAATAAGTCACAAGTAATACCAGAGTCAGTTTAACTGGTATCAAGAGTGTCTTCGTCCATCTGCCGGCTCGGTGGGAGACAGATATCGCCTCTATATCGGTTCCACGCTCCCCACACCTTAAGCCATTTCCCGGGGCATCCCCTTGCCACAAACACCGACTTCTCCCTGAACATGCACCAATCTAAATCTTCCTTCCACTTCCCCAGTTGTGGCGGTTGACTGGCCCCCCACAACTGTGCGATATTAAGTTTCGCTATCATGTACGCAAGAGTGGCCCATTGCGTGGTGTATGCATTGAGGTCTGTAGGCTCCCAGACATTCAATATGCATCTTCGAGCTTCCGGCTGCATGTCCACCCCCAATACAGATCGCATTATACGATGAACGTCTGTCCAATACCTTTCAATCTGCTGACAGTTCCACAATATATGCATAAACGTTCCCAATTCTCCACATCCCCGTCTGCACTCTCCACTTTCCGCCCGTCCCACACGAACCAGGCCCGGACCTGTTACGTAGACCCTATGCAATATCTTAAGCTGCACTAACCTCAGCCTGGCTGGAATTGCAACCACTCGTGGGGAGGAGATCGCCACTCGCCAGTCTTCATCATCGAGGTCTAGACCGTCTCCAGTCCATTTCCCTCTGAGGGCCAATAACGGATCCTCCATGTTGTTAATCAACTTCCTATATATGAGGGATATGGTCTTTTCTGGAAGATGTCCATCGAGGACTCTATCCTCCAGGGGGGAGGCTTCCGGGAGTGCCGTACCACTAGGCACATGCGTGAGTAGTGCATGGCGGATTTGAAGGTAGCGGTAATGCTCAGTGTCTGATAGTTTGTATTGAGCTTGTAGAGTCAGAAACGGTAGTACCGTTCCTCCCCCCCATAGGTCCTTAATTCGGGAGATCCCTATAAGGTCCCATTTATCGAACCCCTTGGATCTCCAAAGGTTGCCCAGTTTCTCGGAGCTCCACAATGGTGTGGCGAGCGTGAGTTTATTTTCCCATTGTAGGTGCTTGGTGACAGTATGCCATATTTGTACGGAATGTGCGGTAGGTCCAGTCAGTGGGTATCTACGAGGTTTGGCGTATAGCGCTTTAGTATAGTCCCCCCCCCCCCCCGGGAGTAACCATCTGTCCATAGTGTAACCGGGGTCATCCGGTTGCCCATAGATCCCGTGGTTGATTGCCGCTAACTGAGACGCCCAGTAGTATTTCTTCAAGTCAGGCAGACTAATTCCCCATCATACCAGTTTAAGGTCAATTTGGAAAATGCTATACGCGGTCTGCCTTACCACAGGAGCTGTCTCAGGAGACTCTCGATGTCTTTAAAATAGGGCGCGGGAACTGGATCCATCGTGTTCTGAAGTACATATAGGAAACGTGGGAGCGCCATCATTTTAAAAAGGACCGCCCTGCCTAGCATGGATAGAGGAAGAGATCTCCAGTGCGTGACATCATTCTTGAGTCTTTGCAGAGGCGGATCCAGATTGCGGGCGTAACGGATTTTCGGATCTAGGGTCACATAAATTCCGAGGTATCGGAACCCCTCCGACGCAACTTGTATCGGGCAACCTCCCGGTATCATAGGCGGTTCACCCTGTAGGACAAAGACCACCGATTTGTGCCAGTTTATTGTGAATCCCGAGTACCTCCCAAATATTACCAACACATCAAGGAGGCAGACCAATGAACCTCCTGGATTCGTGAGATACAAAAGAACGTCATCAGCATACAATGAGACCTTGTCCTCCCAATCCAACGACCACCTCAATCCACGAATGGATCGATCCTGCCTGATCCAAGCTGCCAATGGCTCCACTGCCAATGCAAAAAGGAGTGGAGACAGGGGGCATCCCTGCCGCGTACCCCTACTGAGCTGAAAATCCGAAGACTTACGATTATTTACGACCACCCGGGCCATCGGGTCGGAGTAGAGAAGACTAATCCAGCTAATGTACTCCTGCCCAAAACCTAACTTGCCTAGGACCGCAAATAGATAGGGCCACTCAACCATATCAAACGCCATGGTGGCGTCCAAGGACACCCCGACTGCCGGTTCCAGTATGGTGGACACTCTACTCAATACTCCATGTAGTCGACGTAAGTTAAGGGCGGTATTGCGGTGCGGCATAAAGCCCGACTGATCTGAGCACTGTTTCATTCTTGAGGTTCAGCAAGAAACTCATGACCTTTCTCTTCTCCATTGCCTCCTTGACTCTCAAGACTCCCCCTCTGCCCTCATTTCTTCCCCTCTCATTTAAATATGTATTTTTAATTGTTTGCTTTGTGACGTTTATCTTTGTGCACATCACCAACATCTCGCAATGCTGATGCTGGACTGGTGGCTTGCACTACTTATGCTATATAACCATTCCTTTGTGCTTAAATGAACATTCTCCTCTGCTATGTACATGTTTCTTTGTGTGTCAGTATCCAGCATATTCTGAGCCCCACTTCCTCTCCTATGTGAAGGACCCTCCTGCTGCTGCTACTTCAGACATGGGTCCTTGATATACAGATATTTGCTGGGTGAATGGTTCTACTGATGCGGCAAATCAGAAGGCAATAGGGACCAAATCCTACATGTCTTGTTTGAGAATCTGTAGATCAACCAGTGAATGCTTTCTCAGTATTTAGGGGGTTAGCAGGGGCAGTTTTTTCTATGATGTCTAAAACATTTTGGCGATGTCACTGGCTTGTCTGACTCTTAAATCTTGAGTGATCCTAACCATTCAGGTGGGGAATGACTGGTTCAATTGGTTCAATCATAGTAGAATATTTCTTCAAATATGCGACATCTCAATTCAAAAAGGTGATTGGTCTTTATGATCTGTTGTTGCTTTGCTCTTTACACTGCTTAGAAAAGATTCATACTGCTATCTTAGACATTGCGGGACTGACTGCTCTAATTAAAAAAAAAAAAATGTTACGTCCCACAGCCAGATTACTTTAGGGAGATAAATATATGAAAGCATGTGGTCTAATTGGTGAAAATGTATGGGCGAGGTGCTTTATGTATTTTCAATTTTCTGATTATCATGAGTGCATTTTCTTTAGTAATTGGAGACTATACTAACATTTTATGTTGGTCCATTAGGTTTGTCTCAGTTAGGTATGTTTCCGGTGACAATAAATTTATGTCATAGGGTTTGATAAAATTTCATGAACTGTTTTATTTTGTTGGTTTAGATTAAATTGATGGACCCACCTACAAGTCAGTTTTAATTTCTTTACTAAATGAAGTTACATCTTTATCATTGTGTTTACTTTCCAGCAGTACCTGTTCCAAGACCATTCCGATCTCATTGTGTCCAGTATCCCATGATTTGAAGTAAATAACACCTCTTCATTCAGATCGTAATTCTGCTTTACAGGGGCAGTTTGATATTGGTGATTTTTTTAAATTCTTTTCAGAATGCTAATGGTTCTTAGAGTAGGTGCCCATGCACTTGTTACCGACCTCTGGTCTCTCTCTACCTTGTTGTTCGCTACAGTCATAACCTTCACCACAAGGAGCAAACTTCTGTCTCTAATCTTTTGGCTTTCCCTCTTTTCCCCATGCAGCTTATAGCTCGCTCTGTTCATATTATTCTCTGAAGTCATCTCTCAATTACACTCCACTAAAGCTGTTTCTGAACCACTGTTGTTTTATGATCAACTGCCTTCCTTGGCTTGGTTAATTGTTGGTTCTATGTAAGGGGTTGACATTAGCTCGCTTGTTGCTTCAATGTACAGCATACAGACATTTCCTCGGTTGAGGTGCATTTTGACAGGTCTACCTAGCCAGCTTGGGTAAGCTGGTGCATGGAGGTATGTTTGAACAGTATTCTGACTTTTATATCCAATAATGTGTGTGACTGGAACCACTTCAACCTACCTATTAGGAAAGGGAATAATGCTGACAAGGAAGATGTATACTTAGTGCATATAGATCAGACAATCTGTTTATTTCGCCTCTGGCTGTGTAGCAGTATTCGGTAATAATGTGGAACAGCCCACAAATAGTCATTCCTGTGGAATGTCATCAGTCAAAAAGGAGTTTTCCTAGTGTGACTAACAGAATGTGGATCTACTTTTATGGTTCATCCCGATTTTCCTGAGGAAGCAAAGCTGTGTGAGGCGAAATGGTTACAGAAGTACAGTTGATTTTTGGAATGCTGAAAGACAGCAAGTTCGAATGGATCAGTTTCTCAGTCAGCCGAGAAAAATAGATTATTTATAATATTACCAATGGCAGATAGACTTAGTTTTAGGGCCTATTTGTATTGGGGTCCAATGGCAACTGAAGCTCCCACCATTGGGTAAGCTGTGATTGATATCCTAAATTCAGCTGATTTGTACAGCAAATCAAAGTTGAAGTTTTTCTATGAGGAGCTTATTCACCAACAGTTTTCTGTTTCTTCATGGGTATGCTTAATTAAGCTGCAAAATGCAATACAACGGAAGGTTTCAATAAATGGGTCACTGTAACATTTCAATTTTAGGTCTGGCATTGAGCAGGTTTAAATGCCTTGAAAGCTTCATGTACTACAAAAAAATCATAAATAAAACATTATTACACACAGAGAACGTTAAGCCCTCTTCTTCCATTTGTCTTTTAAAGTGTCATTCACAGTTTGCTTCCATCTACAACAGCACCGAGCATGGGCCAACGGGTCAGCCCAATTCAGCCACTGACTGCGTTGCACTTCGAGTGGTTGTATTTCCCTAATCACACGTTCACATCCACCAAACAAGATGCACATTTCAATGCCAGGGTGGGAGGGCCACTTTGACTCATTTTCTTTCTTTCTTTTTAAAAACTTCTGTTTTCTTTGTCAATGCATTTTAAGTCTCGCCTACAGACAGCTTGAGCTGTTTGCTGTTGAAGACCTATTGATAAAAATACTATACACATTGAGTAGTGTTTGAGTTCTCCCTTGCTCATGACTGGATGGCTTTCCGTCTGGCTCTGTGGCCTGCACCTTCTTATATGGCTACCTCTCTATTCTTGTGTGTATTCCGTCCCTGGAGCATTGTATCTTTATAATGTTTCTTACAGAAAGAGTTGCACCCCTTCCATATCTGACGTGAGAGGATTACTTTTTTATTTCTCTTTTAGCACTCCATTGAAGTGCATCACTTATACTCTCTTTCATCACCACCCCTCTACTTCAAAACTTTATTTTCTTATTACTTCAGCAGCCATACATTGCAACACGTTGCTAGCTTCTGGCTATTTGCTCACATGCTTTACATATATTACATTACACAGATAAGCCTTCTTATTGAATATGTGACAGTGGTTTCAAAGCTCACAGTTCACAGAAAAGACGCCCAACAGTGAATTATTTCCTGTTATACACAGTGCTGAATTAATTTGCAGGATATTTAGCTTCCCTAAACAAATAAAGCTAAATAGATGTGTAGCACAGCATTTCCTTTCTTTCAACACTGGTAAAAAAAGAAAATGCTTTCACAACGACAGTGCTGCTGTCAGAGCATTAATCAACACACCTGACAAGGTCACCCTCACTGGCCCATATTCGATGCAAGCATCTATCGATGAATCATCCCCAGTGTATGAAAATAAACATTGTAAAAGCAAAACGCTGTCATTAATAAATCACACTGTTCCACCTAGCTCTTTATTTTCTTTCTTTATAAATATTTTGTTAAAACTACTCTATAGTATCAAAATACTGCAAGAGAAGCGCACATTTTATAATGTCTGTTTTTAATTTCCTTACAATCGGGTTTACATTAACAATTCGAGTTACAATATTATACACTGCTGCATAAGACACATGAAATATTAGCACATTGTCCCCAACAAAAACACACATACAAAAAAGGTTAATTTAAGCATAAAGTATAATTAAAAAAATAATTTGGTTCATTCATTACCACTAATATGCGCAAACCTGCGGTCACCTTCCACTGATTTTTGTTATAATTTAACAAAAATCAAACCAAGATGGCCTTCCATTTGTAGCTGTGTGCGCAGATGCATGTGTAACCATCTTAAAAAATGTTTGTCAACCTATAACAAAAATCAGTGCAAGATGGCCATTTGTGCGTGAGCATGTGTTGTCACGCACTATGGCCATCTTGCAATTGGTTTTCTATCATATGACAAAAATTAATTCCAAGATGACTCTCTTTGCTTCCACAGTCATGCACAAGCATGGAAGGCCATCTTGGAGAGATGCTGGCCATTCAGTAGGCTGAAGAAAGCAAGTATAGGTAAAGCCAATACATCTGTGTCCTCATATTGAATGCATGGTCTATTGTGTTTGTCACTGAATTATTATTATTATTTTTTTGGTGAGAGTCTAGGAGTTCCCAATACAGTGCTTACCGGCCTGGTCACTTGCCACACTGCTGCTTAAACTGCGCCTCAAACGTGCAGCTACTGCTTAGGGGAGCCATCTTTTAAAATCTTTTCTTTCATTTTTTTTTTCTTCCTTTTTCAGTGCTTCTTTCTTGGCGGACCTGGCAGCTCCCCACATGGTGCTACCAGGCAAAGTGATCGCCACACTGCCACTTGCAGTGTGCTGCATGCATCAATGGGACACCTGTTTTGGCAGGTCATCTTTGAATGGTGTTGCCCATACTTTAATATGCTTTTATCATTCCAAGATTGCTACTATGTTTAGACACAACATGCCTTCCACCCTGGTACAACGATACAGTATGCAAAATGCCATTCTTAGATAGCCATACAGTGCTATCTTTACGGGGTGACCATCTTGTAATTAAATTGTGTAGAGTGCATCACTGTTGTTCCTTTCAAGAGGCTCCTAAATATAGTGACCATTTTGGAATGGTAACGCATATGCTTACCACTGTGACACTGTTACTTTATTTCTGTTAATTTCTGTTGTTTATGCTTGTAAAAACACTGCAGGTTTGCCAAGGTCAGACCTACTGACTTTATCAATGCTTGCTGTATTAAAGATAAAATTGTACAATATGCATTTCAGTACATAATAACCCCTCCTCACCAGTAACTGGAGTAGGAGTAAAAATTAAGGTATTCATTATTGGAACCCATCATTCGTGCTCCTCGTTTATCATTTAAGTGGGAGAGGAATAACGATGGGAAGTGAAGTGTAAGAAGGAGGGTGGAGGCAGAGATGTGCGAATGTCCTAAATTAAACACTGTGCAGGTGAGTATTTTGCAATATTGTGCCATGATTCTACGCATGAGTGTTAAATTCAGAGATGTTAAATTTGAGATTCGTGGGTCCTGCAAGCTGGTGTCAGTTCTTTTCTGGTCACAAAAAAATAAAGTGTGTAGCTACCTGGAGAAAAGTACATAAAGTGCATATGGCCCTTTGATCCACTACAGAATTATAGACCTGCAGGAGATTGTGTGCATTGCAGTTTTTGGTAGCATTTAATTTTTTATCTAGTCACTTTATCTATCATGTAAAGTTGCTGCTGGTAAGGTAATAAACAGTGAAAATGGCGTGCAGTACCCAACTGGGAATTTTGATGAAATACTAAACTTTTGTAAATGAATCTAGGATATTTTTGGTTAAACTTCCTTGATGCCTAAAAAAGGCAGGAACATGGTTAGGACTTAAAGAAAAATTCAACAAACGTAAATTGACAGTATTTGACTATACATAACTATATACCTCTCCGTAGAATAAATCATGCAACAAAACTGCTTAAGAGGATTATTCCCAAACATGTACTTACATTGTGTGGATGCGGCATATCCAGGTAGCCACCCCCTCCAGCCATTTTGCCGCTGCAATGAAAAAATTTAAACACATAAATACAAGATATCATCAGCTGGTATACGGATTATATTGCAAGATCAGAGGCAGTGGCGGCTGCCGCACAACAAAGGTGGGGGGAAAGGGGAGGACAGGGGGGATTGAGGGTAAAAATAAAATATTTTAAAAAACGTACCTCTCGCTGCTCTGATGCCAACAGCAGCCTCGGTGCTTCACTCCAGGCAGTCTCTGGGAAGGCACAGCCTGCCTAGCCAATCCAGACGCTGCTCTCATGCTATGACAGCAGCGCCAGGATTGGTCTGAGCGGTCTGGTCTGCCGCTTAGACACTGCCTCGGAGCCTACGGCTTTACTCCAACCCGGCTGTGAACACAGCTGGGTTGGAGACATAGAAGTGTGCACGTCTGTTTGGCCGGCCTAAGACAGCGGGCCCAACTTATATGCACACTACAAAGTGCCCACCACTCCTGCTTGTCATGGCCTGGAGTGAACAGTGTTTATTTCGCATGCGGAACAACGCATGCCATAACAACGCGGTCGTTACAACAACCGCGTTATTATTTTGCATACCGTTACAACGCAAGTCGGAAAAACGACTTGCATTAGGGGGCGGAAGGTGTTGGATTTAAAATCCAACACCTTCCCTAGTGTCCGCACAGACTGGAGTTGGAATAGTAAATTATACTATTCCAACATCCAGCACCCCCTACAGCAAGTCGTGGTTCCGACTTGCGTTGTAACGGTATGCGAAATAACAACGCGGTCGTTGTAACAACCGCGTTGTTATGGCATGCGTTGTAAACGCATGCTAAAAAAACATATATATTCTGGCCTGGCCCCACATGCATGCACTGTCAGCCAGAGCCCCTCACAGAAAAATAAAATAATATTATTGTTTTAATATCATTTTATTTTTCTGGGACGAACTCTGACCAGTGGGGCGACTCTCCAACGCCATTACGGAGGAGCCGCCCCTGACAGAGGCTCTATTAAGGCATTAAATCTTGACTACTTGCATTAGCAGTCAACGGCCTTTAAAACTTTCAAACCTAAAAGGAAACACTAGCAAATGCTTGCCCTTTCTTTACTTTCAAGTCCAGAAAGAGAACAACCTATACCCCAGCAATCTGCATAAGGCTCCTCCTGAACACACAAAGCCTGTTATGTCACTTCCTCTTGTTTGCTGTTCGTCTGGAAAAAGACATTTCATTGTTCTTCATAAAGGGGACATTTTAGTTACTTACTCACGTTTCAGAGTGTATTTCGCTATTTATACAAAATTATTTACATCAATTGTGTTCTGGATCACTGGGTGCTCTAGCACAGCTGTTCTTAACCTGTGGTCCATGGACCCCTAGGGCTTCACAACGCCAACTCTAGGGGTCCCAACTGTTTAGAACATTAAATAATATTAAGAGATTATTATTTATGTGTGTGAGTATATATATATATATATTATCTACTGGCGGTCGCCAGTAGATAGTTATAGTTAAAACCTATTATCCATAGGAAATCCGCGACATTCTATTTGAAATAACGTTGGCGCCGGTTGACGAATCTTCGCGAAAGTTTCCAACTTGTTGGGGCGCTCCGGTCCGCTCCTATCCTGAAAGTCTCGGGGTGATACGTCAGGCGGGGGCCGAGAAAAAAGGGGGGTCCCAAAACGCGTTTTCCCCATTCATTTTTCCATAGGAACCTTTAGTCGCAGCTACAGCCCGAACCGCTGAACGGAATTACACCAAATTTGGCAAAGAGGTAGCCCTTGGTTCAGTGTCGTGCCTTTTGCTTAAATGGTGTAAATCCGTTCAGTAGTTCCTGAGAAAATCAAAAGTAAAGTCACATATATATCTGGGCGGAGCCTAACCACCCATGTCATCGTGAGATCTGATTGGCTGTCAGCACTTCATCCTGGAATTGCTGGCAGCCATCTTGGGACCAATATAAATGATAGTACCTCATTGAAATGCATTGTAGTGAATAGAAGATTTTGAGGATCACCAAAAGGAGAACTATAAAGGGTGATAACAGGCTTTAGTTACATTAGAATTTATTTGTTGATGGTACCATACTAATTTTAGGAATTGTGGTGTATTCTAAGGTGATTTTACCATGTGAAAAATCTTCTGCTGGGATATCATGAACCATGTTTGAGAGAACACTATTTTCTCATGCTTGTCCCGTGGAGGTTTGGAAGGTGCTCCAGAAGCTAAAATGAGAGCATATTTTCTGTAAATTCACATTATCTTTCTCACTCATGTGAGAATGAAGTCTGACATTCTCAGTAAAACATGTACATCCAAGAAGGGCAGAGACTGTCAGTTGATTCCTTTGTGTTCTACTGCAGCTTCCCAGAGTGTTCTAAAGAACAACTAGAGTGCTAACAGCCTTACTTATGACAAAAGTATGGCACACCTGAAGCCATCTTGATTGGAATAAACTGGTAACACTTAAACAATTTAATTTAAAAAGTAACAAAATGATGGGGTTCATTTTGTCATAGAAATTATGGTTAGTGCTGTAGAAAGAAAAATTAGGACATGTTTCAAGTGTGATCTCAAATATCTTCCTGTTATATTTCAACAGGAGCAGCCTGCCAGTTGATGCCTTTGTGTTCTACTGCAGCTTCCCAGAGTGTTCTAAAGAACAACTAGAGTGCTAACAGCCTTACTTATGACAAAAGTATGGCACACCTGAAGCCATCTTGATTGGAATAAACTGGTAACACTTAAAACATTTAATTTAAAAAGGAACAAAATGATGGGGTTCATTTTGTCATAGAAATTATGGTTAGTGCTGTAGAAAGAAAAATTAGGACATATTTCAAGGGTGATCTCAAATATCTTCCTGTTATATTTCAACAGGAGCAGCCTGTCAGTTGATGCCTTTGTGTTCTACTGCAGCTTCCCAGAGTGTTCTAAAGAACAACTAGAGCGCTAACAGCCTTACTTATGACAAAAGTATGGCACACCTGAAGCCATCTTGATTGGAATAAACCGGTAACACTTAAAACATTTAATTTAAAACGGAACAAAATGAGGGGTTCTTTTTGAAATAGAAATTATGGTTAGTGCTGCAGAAAGAAAAATTAGGGCATGTTTTAAGTGAGATCTCAAATCCTCTTCTATTTCATTAGAAAATTCTGACATGCAGACTGAAACAATCACTTTCAATACCAGCAGCAGACTACCAGTTAACTCCCTGGTGAGCAATAGCTTTACTCCAGTGATCTAATGAGCAACTAGAGTGCTAACATTCTGAATTTATGGCAGATGTGAGACACATCTCAATGCCTTCTTGATGGAATCAAAGTAAAAACTGAAAGCATTTCCTACTGAGGAGACTGCAGTAAATTAAGAAATTAGGAAACTTCATAACAAAGAAGTCTTCCAAGATGGCCACCAGTGAAAAAAGAGCCCAAATGTAGCACAAATATTACCCAGATGTAGCCCACATATAGCCCAATGACAAAAGTGTGCAAAAGACTTTTTATTTTTAGTTTTTTGCAGTTTTATGTAGTGCAGACTGGTCAGGTATTGGAGCATTGCATCTTAAAACATGACCCCCTACACTACAAAAACACCACTGCACTACCTTAAACCCTAAAACACTACCCCCAGAACGACCCCTACACTACACAAGCACCACTGCACTATCCTAAACCCTAAAACACTACCCCCAGCACGACCCCCTACACTACACAAGCACCACTGCACTATCCTAAACCCTAAAACACTACCCCCAGCACGACCCCTACACTACCCAAACACCACTGCACTAACCTAAATCCTAAAACACTACCACCAGCACGACCCCCTACACTACCCAAACACCACTGCACTACCCTAAAACATGACCCCTACATTACACAAACACCACTGCACTAACCTAAACCCTAAAACACTACCCCCAGCACGACCCCCTACACTATACAAGCACCACTGCACTACCCTAAACCCTAAAACACTACCCCCAGCACGACCCCTACACTACAAAAACACTGCACTACCCTAAACCCTAAAACACTACCCCCAGCACGACCCCTACACTACCCAAACACCACTGCACTAACCTAAATCCTAAAACACGACCCCCAGCACGACCCCCTACACTACCCAAACACCACTGCACTACCCTAAAACATGACCCCCTACACTACACAAACACCACTGCACTACCCTAAACCCTAAAACACTACCCCCAGCACGACCCCCTACACTACACAAGCACCACTGCACTGCCCTAAACCCTGAAACACCAGCCCCTGCATGACCCCCTACACTGCCCGAACACCACTGCACTGCCCTAAACCTTAAAACACCACCCCTAGCACGACCCCCTACACTGCCCGAACACCACTGCACTGCGCTAAACCCTGAAACACCACCCCCTTCACGACCACCTACACTGCCCGAACACCACTGCACTGCCCTAAACCCTGAAACACCACCCCCAGCAAGACCCCCTACACTGCCCGAACACCACTGCACTGCCCTAAACCCTGAAACATCACCCCCAGCAAGACCCCCTACACTGCCCGAACACCACTAACCTAAACCCTGAAAAACCACCCCCAGCACGACCCCCTACACTGCCCGAACACCACTGCACTGCCCTAAACCCTGAAACACTACCCCCAGCATGACCCCCTACACTGCCCAAACACCACTGCTCTGCCCAAAACCCTGAAACACCAGCCCCAGCACGACCCCCTACACTGCCCGAACACCACTGCACTGCCCTAAACCCTGAAACACCAGCCCCAGCACAACCCCCTACACTGCACGAACACCACTGCACCGCCCTAAACCCTGAAACACTACCCCCAGCAAGACCCCCTACACTGCCCGAACACCACTGCACTGCCCTAAACCCTGAAACATCACCCCCAGCAAGACCCCCTACACTGCCCGAACTCCACTGACCTAAACCCTGAAACACCACCCCCAGCAAGACACCCTACACTGCCCGAACACCACTGCACTGCCCTAAACCCTGAAACACCACCCCCAGCAAGACCCCCTACACTGCCCGAACACCACTAGACTGCCCTAAACCCTGAAACACCACCCCCAGCATGACCCCCTACACTGCCCGAACACCACTGCTCTGCCCAAAACCCTGAAACACCAGCCCCAGCACGACCCCCTACACTGCCCGAACACCACTGCACTGCCCTAAACCCTGAAACACCAGCCCCAGCACGACCCCCTACACTGCCCGAACACCACTGCACTGCCCTAAACACTGAAACACTACCCCCAGCACGACCCCCTACACTGCCCGAACACCACTGCACTGCCCTAAACCCTGAAACACCAGCCCCAGCACAACCCCGTACACTGCCCGCACACCACTGCACTGCCCTAAACCCTGAAACACCAGCCCCAGCACAACCCCGTACACTGCCCGAACACCACTGCACTGCCCTAAACCCTGAAACATCACCCCCAGCAAGACCCCCTACACTGCCCGAACACCACTGACCTAAACCCTGAAACACCACCCCCAGCACGACCCCCTCCACTGCCCGAACACCACTGCACTGCCCTAAACCCTGAAACACTACCCCCAGCATGACCCCCTACACTGCCCGAACACCACTGCTCTGCCCAAAACCCTGAAACACCAGCCCCAGCACGACCCCCTACACTGCCCGAACACCACTTCCCTAAACCTTGAAACACCAGCCCCTGCACGACCCCCTACACTGCCCGAACACCACTGCACTACCCTAAACCCTGAAACATCACCCCCAGCACGACCCCCTACACTGCCCGAGCACCACTGCACTGCCCTAAACCCTGAAACACCAGCCCCAGCACGACCCCCTACACTGCCCGAACACCACTGCACTGCCCTAAACCCTGAAACACCAGCCCCAGCACGACCGCCTACACTGCCCGAACACCACTGCACTGCCCTAAACCCTGAAACACCAGCCCCAGCACGACCCCCTACACTGCCCGAACACCACTGCACTGCCCTAAACCGTGAAACACCAGCCTCAGCACGACCCCCTACACTGCCTGAACACCACTGCCCTGCCCTGAACCCTGAAACACCAGCCCCAGCACAAGACCCTACACTGCCCGAACACCACTGCACTGCCCTAAACCCTGAAACAACACCCCGTGCATGACCCCCTACACTGCCCGAACACCACTGCACTGCCCTAAACCCTGAAACACCACCCACAGCGCGACCCCCTACACTGCCCGAACACCACTGCACTGCCCTAAACCCTGAAACACCACCCCCTGCACAGCCCCTACACTGCTCGAACACTACTGCACTGCCGTAAACCCAGAAACACCATCCCCAGCACGACCACCTACACTGCCCGAACACCAATGCACTGCCCTAAACCCTGAAACACTACCCCCAGCAAGACCCCTACACTGCCCGAACACCACTGCACTGCCCTAAACCCTGAAACATCACCCCCAGCAAGACCCCCTACACTGCCCGAACACCACTGCCCTAAACCCTGAAACACCACCCCCAGCAAGACCCCCTACACTGCCCGAACACCACTGCACTGCCCTAAACCCTGAAACACCACCCCCAGCAAGACCCCTACACTGCCCGAACACCACTGCACTGCCCTAAACCCTGAAACACTACCCCCAGCATGACCCCCTACACTGCCCGAACACCACTGCTCTGCCCAAAACCCTGAAACACCAGCCCCAGCACGACCCCCTACACTGCCCGAACACCACTGCCCTAAACCTTGAAACACCAGCCCCTGCACGACCCCCTACACTGCCCGAACACCACTGCACTACCCTAAACCCTGAAACATCACCCCCAGCACGACCCCCTACACTGCCCGAGCACCACTGCACTGCCCTAAACCCTGAAACACCAGCCCCAGCACGACCCCCTACACTGCCCGAACACCACTGCACTGCCCTAAACCCTGAAACACCAGCCCCAGCGCGACCGCCTACACTGCCCGAACACCACTGCACTGCCCTAAACCCTGAAACACCAGCCCCAGCACGACCCCCTACACTGCCCGAACACCACTGCACTGCCCTAAACCGTGAAACACCAGCCTCAGCACGACCCCCTACACTGCCTGAACACCACTGCCCTGCCCTGAACCCTGAAACACCAGCCCCAGCACAAGACCCTACACTGCCCGAACACCACTGCACTGCCCTAAACCCTGAAACAACACCCCGTGCATGACCCCCTACACTGCCCGAACACCACTGCACTGCCCTAAACCCTGAAACACCACCCACAGCGCGACCCCCTACACTGCCCGAACACCACTGCACTGCCCTAAACCCTGAAACACCACCCCTGCACAGCCCCCTACACTGCTCGAACACTACTGCACTGCCGTAAACCCAGAAACACCATCCCCAGCACGACCACCTACACTGCCCGAACACCAATGCACTGCCCTAAACCCTGAAACACTACCCCCAGCAAGACCCCCTACACTGCCTGAACACCACTGCACTGCCCTAACCCCTGAAACATCACCCCCAGCAAGACCCCCTACACTGCCCGAACACCACTGCCCTAAACCCTGAAACACCACCCCCAGCAAGACCCCTACACTGCCCGAACACCACTGCACTGCCCTAAACCCTGAAACACCACCCCCAGCACGACCCCCTACACTGCCCGAACACCACTGCTCTGCCCAAAACCCTGAAACACCACCCTCAGCACGACCCCCTACACTGCCCGAACACCACTGCACTGCCCTAAACCCTGAAACACCAGCCCCAGCAAGAACCCCTACACTGCCCGAACACCACTGCATTGCCCTAGACTCTGAAACACAAGCCCCAGCAAGACCCCCTACACTGCCCGAACACCACTGCACTGCCCTAAACCCTGAAACACCAGCCCCAGCATGACCCCCTACACTGCCCGAACACCACTGCACTGCCCTAAACCCTGAAACACCAGCCCCAGCAGGACCCCTACACTGCCCGAACACCACTGCACTGCCCTAAACCCTGAAACACCAGCCCCAGCACGACCCCCTACACTGCCCGAACACCACTGCACTGCCCTAAACCCTGAAACACCAGCCCCAGCACCACCCCCTACAATGCCCGAACACCACTGTACTGCCCTAAACCCTGAAACACCACCCCTGCACCGCCCCCTACACTGCCTGAACACCACTGCACTGCCCTAAACCCTGAAACACCAAAACCCTGCACGACCCCCTACACTGCCCGAACACCACTGCACTGCCCTAAACCCTGAAACACCACCCCCTGCACCACCCCCTACACTGCCCAAACACCACTGCACTGCCCTAAACCCTGAAACACCACCCCCTGCACCGCCCCCTACACTGCCCGAACACCACTGCACTGCCCTAAACCCTGAAACACCACCCCCAGCATGACCCCCTTTACTGCTCGAACACCACTGCACTGCCCCAAACCCTGAAACACCACCCCCAGCATGACCCCCTACACTGCCCGAACACCACTGCCCTAAACCCTGAAACACCACCCCTGCACGACCCCCTACACTGCCCGAACACCACTGCACTGCCCTAAACCCTGAAACACCACCCCCTGCACGACCCACTACACTGCCCGAACACCACTGCACTGCCCTAAACCCTGAAACACCACCCCCAGCACGACCCCCTACACTGCCCGAACACCACTGCACTGCCCTAAACCCTAAAACACCACCCCCAGCACGACCCCCTACACTGCCCGAACACCACTGCACTGCCCTAAACCCTAGAACACTACCCCCAGCATGACCCCCTACACTACCCGAACACCACTGCACTACCCTAAACCCTAAAATACTCCCCCAGCACGACCCCCTACACTACCTAAACACCACTGCACTGCCCTAAACCCTAAAACACTACCCCCGCATGACCCCCTACACTACCCAAATACCAATGCACTACCCTAATCCCTAAAACACTACCCCCGCACAACCCCCTACACTACCCAAAGACCACTGCACTACCCTAAACTCTAAAACAATACCCCGCACGACTCCCTACACTACCCAAAGACCACTGCACTACCGTAAACCCTAAAAAACTACCCCTAGCACGAACCCCTACACTACCCAAACACCACTGCACTACCCTAAACCATAAAACACTACCCCCAGCAGTACCCCCTACGCTACCCAAACACCACTGCACTACCCTAAACCCTAAAACACTACCCCCAGCAGTACCCCTACACTACCCAAACACCATTGCACTACCCTAAACCCTAAAACACTACCCCCAGCAGTATCCCCTACACTACCCAAACACCACTGCACTACCCTAAACCCTAAAACCCTAAAACACTAACCCCAGCACGACCCCCTACACTACCCAAACACCACTGTACTACCCTAAACCCTAAAACACTCCCCCAGCACAACTCCCTACACTACCCAAACACCACTGCACTACCCTAAACCCTAAATCTACCCCCAGCATGACCCCCTACACTACACAAACACCACTGCACTACCCTAAACCCTAAAACACTACCCCCAGCACGACCCTTTTCACTACCTAAACACAACTGCACAATTTGTTACAGGCGTTGCAACGCAGGCCTGTGGTGCTTACTGGAAGTACCTGGTGGGCTAGTTGGGCCCCAGGGACTCTCAGGATTCAAGGTGACCTAATCCCCCAACTTAAAACGCGCCACGGGGCGCGTTTGCACAGTGGTGAAGGGAGGGGGCGGGGCCTCTGGTGACATGTGCGCAAACACGCCGTGTGGTGCGTTTTAAGTTGGGGAGTTAATTCCCTTTGAATCCTGGGGGCCAACTAGCCCACCAGGTACCTTCAATAAGCACAACAGAGTTGCGTTGCAGAGAGGTGAAAAAAGCTGCGTGGCCTCGGAACGCCTCTCTGCAACTCAGCTCTGTGGTCATAACTGTAGGAACCTGGGGGGCTAGTTGGGCCCCAGGGACCCTCAGGATTCAAGGGGACTTAATCCCGCAACTTAAAACTCGCCACGGGGCGCGTTTGCACACATGTCACCTCAGGCCCCCCCTTCCTTCACCACTGTGCAAACGCGCACTGGCTCTGGTTAGTCAGAGTCAGTTACCACCAGTACCCGTCTGAAAAAGTTGTGGGCACAGGATGATTTTGCAACAAGGCCTCTTTCTGCTCCTCTGTTGGTTCTTTCTGCACATCTTTTGCTTCTTTCTGTGCGTTTTTTCTTCTTTCTTCACATGTCCTACCTCTGTTGGCATAGTTAGAAACTTGCATTTAAAAAACCTTTGAAATTCACTTAAAAAATCATAGGTTTCAGGCACGTTATAGTTAGAAATTAGCATTTAAAAAACCTTTGAAATTCACTGAAAAAACCGTAGGTTTCAGGCACGTTATAGTTAGAAATTAGCATTTAAAAAACCTTTGAAATTCACTGAAAAAACCATAGGTTTCAGGCACGTTATAGTTAGAAATTAGCATTTAAAAAACCTTTGAAATTCACTGAAAAAAACCATAGGTTTTAGGGACAGTTATAGTTAGTTGGACATTGCACTCGTACAAAACCCGTGAAATTCCCTGTTATAGTTAGTTCAGCTAACTATAACTCGCGCCCCGCAATGCACTGCTGATGACGTCACATATTACATCACTCATGACATGGTCAGTGACATCACTGATGACATCTCAAATGACATCACTGATGACATCATCCATGTGATAATTTCATGCATCTTCTCACACCCTAATATAACTTTTGATACACCCACTCTAAATTACAGACTGCCATTCTCAAAACCATAGACACTCCAACACCAAAAACTACATACCCACTCACTGATTCTTAGGTCTACACACACATCCACTCACTCACCTGTACAGTCACTCATACTTACAGTCACTCAGTACAGGACTATCATATGCACTCATACACCTATATAAACACACACACCGCCACTCATCCATAGAGGTACTCACACACCTAGTCAGTCATGCAAAAAATTAATCACATACCCATTTACTCACCTATACAGTTATACACACACCAGCTCACTTACTCATACAAATACTAGCACATTCTTACGCTCTTATACAATAACTGATACAAGCACACACGCATCCATACAGCCACTCTCACAATAACACACTCTCACTTATAGCCATTTAAATACTCTAACACACATATATACTGCCTTTTACATATGTAGTTACTCGCACATGTACCACTGAGATATACATTCACTCACTAACACACCCATACACACACTCACCCACCCAAGCAGTCCATCACAGATGCACTCTTGAAATCATGCACCCAGTGAATCACCCACTCACACATCTATGTGTAGAGTCACACACACCCCACCCACACAAACACTCAGGCAGCCATACAGATACTCAGAGAACCAATCAATAACCCATATAGACACTCATGTAGCTATTCGCAAATCCATGCATCCACTTACACACCAACAAACAGACGGATACAGACATTCACACAGTTTAGTCACTAACCCATGCATTCAGTAAGATACGTTTAATCACTCACTTTTAGAGTCAGTCACTCACGTACAAAATCATCCATTCAGACACTTATACACCCACTCATTCTTCAATACGCCTTTCCCTATATATATTAAACATATTTAAACTTTACAGAAACACACAGTCACTGGATGATGTCATTAGTGATGTCATTTGAGATGTCATCAGTGATGTCATCAGTGATGTCACTGACCATGTCATGAGTGATGTAATATGTGACGTCATCAGCAGTGCATTGCGGGGCGCGAGTTATAGTTAGCTGAACTAACTATAACAGGGGAATTTCACGGGTTTTGTACGAGTGCAATGTCCAACTAACTATAACTGTCCCTAAAACCTATGGTTTTTTCAGTGAATATATATATATATATATATATATATATATATATATATATATATATATATATATATATATATATATATTCAAGAATGCTGAAATTCCACCCCGCCAGCAGAAAATTACGAGCCACTCCGGTTGCAGTCAAAGGCATTGATTTAATGTGGCAGAAAAATATTATGATATATATATATATATATATATATATATATGGGATAAAGTACCCCGCAGTGCATGATAAGGATATTGCAAGTCACCTCGGAGTACCATAACCTTATAAAGGAACTCTGCCTTCAGTTAGGGAACTCCTCGGTGACTTGCAATAACCTTATACTGTATTGCAGGTTCCATTATAAGATTATGGTACTCCGAAGTGACTTGCAATATCCTTATCATGCACGGTGGGGGTACTTTATCCCATACAATGCATGGTCACCCCATCACCTTTCCCACAAACCACTTAAAACCTTGGTGCGTAGCTCTTTCATGTGAAAGAGTGAGCATACTTTCAAACATGAAGAAAAAAATAGAACCTCTAGTACAAAATTAAACACATCAAAAACCTGTTACATATTTGTTGCAAAATGATATTAGAAACAGTTCAATACAAGTCAGTTTTTGGAAAAAATACAGCGGCAGTAGCTCGGAGTGTGTAAGAACCTGCAGAAAGGTTCTAGTTTTTCCATAATTATCTAAGGAGTGCACAAAATAAACAAGTTCTTTCTGCTTGTCACTGTAAGCTAGAAAAATAGAGCAGCAGAAAGAAAAGCAACATTTTATTTTCGTTGCTGTAATAAAGCTTCTCCGTGACCTGACCTTAGCTGCTGGCTCTTGCAGCAGGCCTTGTGATGTCAGAACTAGCCAGCAATAACTTATTACAGTTTAGTTCTGATGTTTTTTTTTATAACCGGTGACTGGGTGCATCACAAGCCGCCGATTATAAAGAAATCAGAGACATGCATATGCACAGGAATTGAAGGACACCAAGCATACTTATGTTAAAAAATGATAACCTGTAGCCTACATTTACTTAATGGCACGAGTTTTAGTTTCTTCAGATAAGCATAACTATTTGTATAAATATAACTGCTCAATTTCTATCGTTTTGTGTGGGTAAAACGTGAACTTAACTATAACGTCCCTATAACCTTTGGTTTTCTCAGTAAATTTCTATGTTTTTTAAAAATGTAAAGTAATACATATTTAACGTCCATTAATGCAACCACCGCCGCTCATGGCCTTTGGAGGTGTGTGGCGGGGTTGGCCACAGGACTTGGCTGCTCCAGATGCACTCAACCC
Organism: Calotriton arnoldi; assembly: GCA_963921515.1. Lineage (NCBI taxonomy): Eukaryota > Metazoa > Chordata > Amphibia > Caudata > Salamandridae > Calotriton > Calotriton arnoldi. The sequence continues at coordinate 1,518,701 of CAWUFW010002717.1, forward strand.
CATGCTGCGTACGGCCTCTGGCCGTGCATGGCAGGGGTTTGGTGTGTGAGTGGGTGTATTATTTTTTGGGGAATCCACGGATCGGCCAAACAATCCTATGGGGTGAGGATACCTCTATCCTGACCACTTATGCGTGTTTTTACTTATGTTTTCTGCCCAGGGGCCCAGCCAAGAAATAAAAAAGGCTGCTGCAACTTTCCTTTCAGGTTGCAGCCAGCCAATCAGGGCCTTGCTTTTGGCTCTAGATCCCACAGGATCCGCAGATCTAGAGTACGCGTCCCTCGATATACAAATTTATTTTCCCTTTAATAACTCCAAAACTACTGAACTGATTTGCAACAAATTACAAAAAGAACTCTTTCTGGACCAACATCTGGCTTTCTGCCAAATTTGGTGTAAATCCGTTGAGCGGTTCGGGCTGTATTTGTGTTAAAAAAAATGCAATTTTCTCAGCCTCTGCTTGAGGAATCATCCTGAAACTTTCAAGACAGCAGCTGAACTAACAGGCACACTAGTTTTGAAATTATCAAGATTCGTCAGATGGCACCAAAGTTATTAGCAAAATAAAAAACGCTTAGTCTATGGTAAAAGTATATATATAGATATATATTATATATATATATATATATTATCTACTGGCGGTCGCCAGTAGATAGTTATAGTTATGACCTATTTTCCATAGGAAATCCGCAACATTCTATTTGCAATAACGTTGGCGCCGGTTGACGAATCTTCGCGAAAGCTTCCAACTTGTTGGGGCGCTCCGGTCCGCTCCTATCCTGAAAGTCTCGGGTGATTCGTCAAGCGGGGGCCGAGAAAAAGGGGGTCCCAAAATGTGTTTTCCCCATTCATTTTTCCATAGGAACCTTTAGTCGCAGCTACAGCCCGAACTGCTGAACGGAATTACACCAAATTTGGCAAAGAGGTAGCCCTTGGTTCAGTGTCGTGCCTTTTGCTAAAATGGTGTAAATCCGTTCAGTAGTTCCTGAGAAAATCAAAAGTTAAGTCACATATATATCTATGGCCGAGTAGGGTCCGCGTACCCTCCCGATCACGAGCTGCATGCTAATTGGCTGTCAAGTGGCTGTCAACACTCCAAATCAGGAAGTGTTGGCAGCCATTTTGTCCCTCGGTAGAACCGAGGGACAGAAACAAGTGCGCAAGCGCAAAAGGGGGCAGGGTAGAAACACCCTGACCCCTAGGTCTGCTCAGAGGGTCCCACAAGGACCCCCTGGGCAGAAAAAGCATTAAAAAGAAAAATCGGCGGGATGCGCTTAGGGTGCGCGGATCCCGCCGATAAAAAACAAAACACAAGAAACAAGTGCGCAAAACGCACAAAGGGGGCAGGGTAGAAACACCCTGACCCCTAGGTCTGCTCAGGGGTCCCACAAGGACCCCTGGGCAGAAAGCATTTAACACCCTGACTCTAGGTCTGCTCAGGGGGTCCCACAAGGACCCCTGGGCAGAAAAAAGCATTTTTTTTTTTTAAATCAGCGGGATGCGCTTATGGTGCGCGGATCCCGCCGATTAAAAAAAATCGAAGCGCGGTCTCCCGCGCTTCGATGCTAATTTGCCCCCGGGTGGCCCAAGTCCCGGGGGCATGCGGGGGTGGGTTTAGATTTTATGGGGGGGCCTCTAAGGCCGAACATAGCAAAACCAAAGGGGATGATGGACTGAATGTTGAACATTGCAAACACTCACCCCCAGTCAACTGATCTGGGTTTAATCCATCACCATTCTTTAGCTCACTCCGCCACCCCAGTTCAGACATGGCCATATGCAAATCAGTCTGACCCTGTGCCTCATGGGAACAGTCCAGCCCGAACTGCCAAGCCATGTCTTCCCTGGACCGGAAACAAGCATCCTGGGACCGGTTTCTGGCTTACAGCCGTCATCAGCCAGGCTATCTTGCATCCAGTGGCAAAGTGAGCAAGGGCCCCCTGGCGCGTTTTAAGAAGGGGAAGTAATTCCCTTTGAATACTGGGGGTCCCTGGGGCCAACTAGCCCAACAGGAACCTCCAGTATGCGCCAGGAGGCTGCGTTGCAGAGACGTGTACAGAGGCCACGCCCTTTTACACCTCTCTGCAACGCAGCTCTGTGGCGCTTTTGGAGGTACATGGTGGGCTACTTGGCCCCCAGGGACCCTCAGTATTCAAGGGGACTTAATCCCCCAACTTAAAAAGCGCCACGGGGCGCGTTTGCACAGTGGTGAAGGGAGGGGGCGGGGCTTCAGGTGACGTGTGCAAACAGGCCCCGTGGCACGTTTTAAGATGAGGAATTAAATCCTCTTCAATCCTGAGGGTCCATGGGGGCCAACTAGCCCACCAGGTACGTCCAGAAAGCGCCACAGAGCTTCGTTGCAGAGAGGTGTAAAAAGGGGTGTGGCAACTGAACACCTCTCTGCAACGCAGCTCCCTGGCGCATATTGGAGGTACAGGGTGGGCTAGTTGGACCCCAGGGACCCTCATGATTCAAGGGGACTTAATCCCCCAACTTAAAACGCGCCACGGGGCGCGTTTGCACAGTGGTGAAGGGGAGGGCGGGGCACTTTATAGTTAGAAATTAGCATTTAAAAACCTTTGAAATTCACTTAAAAACCATAGGTTTCAGGCACGTTATAGTTAGAAATTAGCATTTAAAAAACCTTTGAAATTCACTGAAAAAACCATAGGTTTCAGACACGTTATAGTTAGAAATTAGCATTTAAAAAACCTTTGAAATTCACTGAAAAAACCATAGGTTTTAGGGACAGTTATAGTTAGTTGGACATTGCACTCGTACAAAACCCGTGAAATTCCCCGTTATAGTTAGTTCAGGTAACTATAACTCGCGCCCCGCAATGCACTGCTGATGACGTCACATATTACATCACTCATGACATGGTCAGTGACATCACTGATGACATCAATGAAGAATGTGCTAGTATTTGTATGAGTAAGTGAGTTGGTGTGTGTATAACTGTATAGGTGACTAAATGGGTGTGTGCTTAATTTTTTGCATGACTGACTAGGTGTGTGAGTACCTCTATGGATGAGTGGCGGTGTGTGAGTGTTTATATAGGTGTATGAGTGCATATAATAGTCCTCTACTGAGTGACTATAAGTATGAGTGACTGTACGGGTGAGTGAGTAGATGTGTGTGTTTAGACCTAAGAATCAGTGAGTGTGTATATAGTAATTGGTGTTGGAGGGTCTATGGTTTTGACAATGGCAGTCTGTAATTTACAGTGGGTGTATCAAAAGTTATATTAGGGTGTGAGAAGATGCATCAAATTATCACATGGATGATGTCATCAGTGATGTCACTGACCATGTCATGAGTGATGTAATATGACGTCATCAGCAGTGCATTGCGGGCGCGAGTTATAGTTACCTGAACTAACTATAACGGGGAATTTCACGGGTTTTGTACGAGTGCAATGTCCAACTAACTATAACTGTCCCTAAAACCTATGGTTTTTCAGTGAATATATATTCACTGAAAAACCATAGGTTTTAGGGACAGTTATAGTTAGTTGGACATTTCACTCGTACAAAACCATAGAAATTCCCCGTTATAGTTAGTTCAGCTAACTATAACTCGCGCCCGCAATGCACTGCTGATGACGTCACATATTACATCACTCATGACATGGTCAGTGACATCACTGATGACATCTCAAATGACATCACTGATGACATCATCCACGTGATAATCTGATGCACCTCCTCACACCCTAATATAACCTTTGATACACCCACTCTAAATTACACACTGCCATTCGCAAAACCAAAGACACTCCAACACCAATAACTACATACCCACTCACTGATTCTTAGGTCTACACACACACATCCACTCACTCACCCGTACAGTCACTCATACGTACGGTCACTCAGTACAGGACTATCATAATCAATCAATCAATCAATCATGTCACTTATAAAGCGCACTACATACCCGCGAGGGTCTCAAGGCGCTGGGGGAAGAGGGGGGTGGTGCTGCTACTGATCGAAGAGCCAGGTCTTGAGGAGTCTTCTGAAGGCCAGTAGGTCTTGGGTCTGTCGGAGGTTGGTGGGGAGGGTGTTCCAGGTCTTGGCGGCGAGGTGGGAGAAGGATCTGCCGCCGGCGGTCGTTTTCCGGATGCGGGGGACTGTGGCGAGGGCGAGGCTGGTCGAGCGGAGCTGGCGGGTGGGGGTGTAGAAGCTGAGTCGTCTGTTGAGGTAGGCTGGTCCGGAGTTGTGGAGTGCTTTGTGTGCGTGGGTGAGGAGCTTGAAGGTTATCCTCTTGTTGACAGGGAGCCAGTGCAGGTCTCTCAGGTGGGGTGTGATGTGGCTGCGTCGGGGGATGTCGAGGATAAGACGTGCAGAGGCGTTCTGGATGCGTTGCAGCCGTCTCAGGAGCTTAGCCGTCGTTCCTGCGTAGAGGGCGTTTCCGTAGTCCAGCCTGCTGGTGACGAGGGCCTGGGTGACTGTTTTTCTTGTTTCGGTGGGGATCCACTTGAAGATCCTGCGGAGCATTCGGAGGATGTTGAAGCAGGATGAGGAAACGGCGTTGACCTGCTTAGTCATGGAGAGGGTGGGGTGCACTCATACTCCTATATAGACACTCAAACCCCGCCACTCATCCATAGAGGTACTCATACACCTAGTCAGTCATGCAAATAATTAATCACACTGCCATTTACTCAACTATACAGTTATACACACACCAGCTCACTTACTCATACAAATACTAGCACATTCTTACGCTCTTATACAATCACTGATACAAGCACACACTCATCCATACAGTCACTCTCACAATCACACACTCTCGCTTATAGCTATTTATATACTCCAACACACATATATACTGCCTTTCACATATGTAGTTACTCACACATGTACCACTGGGACATACATTCACTCACTAACACACTCTTACACACACTTACCCACCCATACAGCCTATCACAGATGCACTCTTGAAACCATCCACCCAGTGAATCACCCACTCACACATCTATGCACAGAGTCGCACACACCCCACCCACACAAACACTCAGGCACCCATACAGATACTCAGACAACCAATCAATAACTCATATAGACACTCATGTAGCTATTCACAAACCCATACAGCCACTTACACAGCAACAGACAGACGGTTACAGACATTCACCCAGTTTAGTCACTAACCCTTGCATTCAGTAAGATACGTTTAATCACTCACTTATAGTCAGTCACGCACCTACTAAATCCTTCAGCCACACACTTATACACCCACTCATTCTTCAATACACCTTTCCCTATATATTAAAAATATTTAAACTTTACAGAAACACAGTCACTGGATGATGTCATCAGTGATGTCATTTGAGATGTCATCAGTGATGTCATCAGTGATGTCACTGACCATGTCATGAGTGATGTAATATGTGACGTCATCAGCAGTGCATTGCGGGGCGCGAAGTTATAGTTAGCTGAACTAACTATAACGGGGGAATTTCTATGGTTTTGTACTAGTGAAATGTCCAACTAACTATAACTGTCCCTAAAACCTATCGTTTTTTCAGTGAATTTCAAAGGTTTTTTAAATGCTAATTTCTAACTATAACGTGTCTGAAACCTATGGTTTTTTCAGTGAATTTCAAAGGTTTTTTAAATGCTAATTTCTAATTATAACGTGCCTGAAACCTATGGTTTTTTTCAGTGAATTTCAAAGGTTTTTTAAATGCTAATTTCTAACTATAATGCCCCTAAAACCTATGGTTTTTTCAGTGAATTTCAAAGGTTTTGTAAATGACAATTTTTAAATGTATTAATTGTTATATTTATTTTTTTGATACTGATTTACTACATTTTTTTAAACTATTTATTTTTACATATTTTATTTTTTAAATTACATTGTAATTACATTATACATTACATTACAAAATATACTTTCTCAGAATGAATTACTTTAGTTTAAATACTTTGCAAATAGGCAATAGACTTTTAAGTACAGTAGTTACAGTTGTTGCAATGGGCAACACAATTTCAAACACAATGCAACATTGAGCTCAATGTGAATTTCTAGTTAAATGCAATTAGTTACTTTATGGATTACTTTTCTAACCACAGGACTGGATCCTAAATTCAGTTCTGGGACATCTCCTGTAAACAGTTGAGTAAAAGCGTTTTGGTTACAGTAGTGATTTTTAAGGAATATTATTGTATTTTAAAAGTTGACACTTAGAAACTTTTTCACATAGTATCACCAATGTTATCCTATGGGAGGAAATTCACTTAGCAGGTAAGTAGTGTTATCGTTACTTTTTCTTACTCAGTGGTGGATCCTGTATCCAGCACTGGTGCATCTCCTGTAAACAGTTGAAAGAATGCGTTTAAGTCATACAGGCGATTTTTAAGGAATATTTGTAGTTTGTGAAAATCGACACTTTGAAACTTTTCTGCTGAAAACCAGACAATGGATTCCAATGGAAGGAAATACAAGTTACTGGTAAGTACGGTTAGAATTACTTTTCAGGGTCAGTGCTGGGCTAAAAGATGCAGCACTGGGTTCTCTCCTGATAACAGGTAAGTAAATCGGAATTCGTAGTTCGGCTGATTTTAGAGGAATATTATAAAGTTCCAAAACTCCACACTTAGAAGAATTTCCAAGTGAAACCAGTCAATGTTAGCCTATGGAAGGAAATTCAAATTACTGGTAAGTGCGGTTAAAATTACTTTTCAGGATCAGTATTGGGCTCAAAGATGCAGCACTGAGGTCTCTCCTGATAACAGGTGAGTAAATCGGAATTTGTAGTTCTGCTGATTTTAGAGGAATATTTGTATGTTTCAAAAATCGACACTTAGAAACTTTTTCAGCAAAAAGCAGGCAATGATATCCTATGGAAGGAAATTCAAGTTACTGGTAAGTACGGTTAAAATTACTTTTCAGGATCAGTACTGGGCTCAAAGATGCAGCACTGAGGTCTCTCCTGATAACAGGTGAGTAAATCGGAATTCGTAGTTCGGCTGATTTTAGAGGAATATTTGCACAATGGTGAAGGGAGGGGGCGGGGCCTGAGGTGCCATCTGTGCAAACGCGCCCCATGGCGCGTTTTAAGTTGGGGGATTAAGTCCCCTTGACTCATGAGGGTCCCTGGGGTCCAACTAGCCCACCCTGTACCTCCAGTATGCGCCAGGGAGCTGCGTTGCAGAGAGGTGTTCAGAGGCCACGCCCCTTTTGCACCTCTCTGCAATGCAGCTCTGTGGCGCTTTCTGGAGGTACCTGGTGGGCTAGTTGGCCCCCAGGGACCCTCAGGATTGAAGGGGATTTCATTCCCCATCTTAAAATGCGCCACGGGGCCTGTTTGCACACATGTCACCTGAAGCCCGGCCCCCTCCCTTCACCACCGTGCAAACGCGCCCCATGGCGCGTTTTAATTTGGGGGATTAAGTCCCCTTGAATCCTGAGGGTCCCTGGGGTCCAACTATCCCACCAGGTACCTCCAGTAAGCGCCACAGAGCTGCGTTGCAGAGAGGTGTAAAAAGGGGCGTGGCCTCTGTACACCTGGCGCATACTGGAGGTTCCTGGTGGGCTAGTTGGCCCCCAGGGACCCCCAGTATTCAAGGGGAATTCGTTCCCCCTCTGCAAACGCACCAGGGGGCGTGTTTGCAGAGTGGTAAAGGAAGGGGGCGGGGCCTGCGGCACGATCGTTTTTTGTTTTTTTTTTCCTTGAAGGGGGGCTGTGTGGCCCCCCTTCCTTTTTCCTTTTTTTGGGCCCTGGGGCCCCCATCCCCAAGGGCCTTACCCCTTTTTTTTCATTTAAAAAAAAAAAAAAAAAACGGGAAGGGGGCCGCGTGGCCCCCTCCCGTGGCCGATTCCGGCCCCGGGGACCCCATCCCCGGGGCATGGCCACTCTTTTTATTATTTTTAAGGAGGGGGCTGCGTGGCCCCCTCCTCAGGCCTCCTTTTCCCCGGGGACCCCATCCCCCGGGGCAGGCCTTTATTTTTCTTTTTTTTTTTATTATTAATTTTTTGGGGGGAGGGGGGCTGCGTGGCCCCCCTCCCGGGCCACTTATGGCCCCGGGGACCCCATCCCCCGGGGCCTGGCCTCTCGTTGGAGACTGTGGAGGGGTCCCCAATCCCCCCACAGTCCCAGCCGGCTCCCCGCCTCCTGCGCGAGCCGGCATTGCTTTTCCACATGGGGAGCAGCTAACATGCTGCTCCCCGTGTGGAAAAGCAATTGGGTTTGCATTTTGAAAGAGAGAGCAGGTTTCCTATGTTTCCAAGTTTGCTATGACAGGACGGGAGCCGCGATGCTCCCGTCCTGTCATAGCAAACTACAGTGTCCCGGGGTAGGCACCCCGGGACACTGCAGGAGCCGGCCCTGGGGGATGGTGGTCCCCAGGGCCATCACTGGCTCCAGGAGGGGGCCGCGCGGCCCCCTCCCAACTTGTTCAAAGCCCCGGGAGGTGGTGGTCCCGGGGCTCTGGGGTCCGTAACGGACCCCCATATTTAAATCTTTAGTGCCCCGGGGAGGTGGCGGTCCCGGGGCATGTGGGGGCTGGAGCCCCCCACACAGGTTTTTAAATAAAAAAAAACAGCCCCAGGGGGTGGCGGTCCCGGGGCAGCGGGAGGCGCACAGCCCTCCCGCCATCATTTTTTTTAAAAAGCCCCGGGGGGTGGCGGTCCCCGGGTCTTGGGGGGCCTTAGAGGCCCCCCATAAACAATAAACCCACCCCCGCATGCCCCCGGGACTTGGGCCACCCGGGGGCAAATTTGCATCGAAGCGCGGGAGACCGCGCTACAATTTTTTTTGTTTTTGGCACGATCCGCGCACCCTGAGCGCATCCTGCCGATTTAAAAAAAAAAATGCTTTTTCTGCCCAGGGGTCCTTGTGGGACCCCGTGAGCAGACCTAGGAGTCAGGATGTTTCTACCCTGCCCCCTTTGTGCGTTTTGCGCACTTGTTTCTTTTTTTCTCGGCGGGATTCGCGCACCCTAAGCGCATCCCGCCGATTTAAAAAAAAAAATGCTTTTCTGCCCAGGGGGTCCTTGTGGGACCCCTGAGCAGACCTAGGGGTCAGGGTGTTTCTACCCTGCCCCCTTTTGCGCTTTGCGCACTTGTTTCTGTCCCTCGATTCTACCGAGGGACAAAATGGCTGCCAACACTTCCTGATTTGGAGTGTTGACAGCCAATTAGCATGCAGCTCGTGATCGGGAGGGTGCGCGAATCCGACGCGGCCATAGATATATATGTGATTTTCCTTTTGATTTTCACAGGAACTACTGAACGGATTTACACCATTTAACAAAAGGGTTCTTTCTGAACCAAGAACTACCTCTTTGCCTAATTTGGTGTAATTCCGTTCAGCAGTTCGGGCTGTAGCCGTGGCTAAAGTTTCCTATGGGAAAATGAATGGGGAAAACACGTTTTGGGACCCCTCTTTTTCTCGGCCCCCGCTTGACGAATCACCCCGAAACTTTCAGGGTAGGAGCGGACCGGAGCGGGCCATAAAGTTTGAAAATTTTGCGAAGATTCGTCAACCGACGCAAGAGTTATTTCAAATAGAATGTCGCTGGATTTCCTATGGAAAATAGGTCCTAACTATAACTATCTATTGGCGACCGCCAGTAGATAATATATATATATATATATATATCAAATATGCCAAACGCAACAGAGAAAAGATTCTGGAAGAAATTAAAGTGTTACAACAAGAATTAAATGCTGCAGGAAAACCAGAGGCTGTTGTGAAATTTAAAAAGGAACTGGAGATTAAACTAAACAAATATGAGAAATCAATTAAAGAGAGGAAAGCGATTAAATTCACTAGGGACTGCCTGGATTACCAAAGAGGTCAAACCTATTCGCTTGCCAGGTGCTTCGATTCTTTACGCCGTCAAAAGTTATCAAGCAATGTAACCTCAGGCAATTTAAACAGAGAAAAGAAACGGATGGGGGATACAAGCTCTGAGTGGAGCTCTGAGGTAGTCACAGACTTAGAAGATGGTGCCAGAGCTGCAGGCATTGTAGAAAAACCATTGACAGTTATTGAAGAAATGCATTTTTTAGGATTAGACCGAAACACCAATGCCAGGCCAAGACCACCCAAAAGGGGAAGAGGCCGGGGATTCAGAGGAAGCGCAAGAGACGAAGGAGAAGGTATGGAGCTGCGGTCAGGTGTGAAGACGAAGGAGAACAAACAGAGCAAATAGAAAAAACATCTATTACAGTTATTAATCTTTCAGACCTGACTTTATCAGAAACAGAGATCAACACCTTATCACTGGGACTCTCGTACTGTAGACGAACAAATTTCAACTACGCCCAAACACGAATAGACTTTTACAGATATGTAAGAAAATTAAAACTAAGGAAGTATTTTGTTATTCAAACGGGTAGTAAAAGTCGTGGACAAGAGAATGTGTGCCAGGAGATACAGAGTAATTTGGTGATATACGATTTGAACCTTCTTAGGGACTTGGATGTTTTGGAGAGAGCCAATGAGGATCTGAATATGGAAACATCACTCAGAGATACGGTGGACAGATTGGGTATAGATATTTATGGAACAAGCAGAACAGATTTTAAAAAGAAATCAACCTTTGTCCCTATACTCCCCAAAGACTCAATTGACTCATTTTCGGATCGAGTTATCAAAGATCTAAAAGAACTGTCAATAGAATCAAGTAAAAACGATGGTAAAGATATCACGGAAAATGATCGGAATTACAATAGAATTATTGACAAATTGAAATCAAGAACGGACATAGTGATCCGACAATCAGATAAAGGGGGCAACGTAGTTTTGTGGCCCCTGAGTAAGTATAACGAAGAAGCAAAACTTCAGCTGAGGGACACTGAATGTTATCAGCGAGTTCCTCAAAGTAACCTTACGGAGGTTAAGATTAAGTACCACAAAGAGTTATCGAGATGGAGAGGAATGGGGCTTATTACTGAAGGGGAATATCAATATCTAAAAGTCAACAATCCTGTAACACCAGTAATGTATCTAATACCCAAAGTACACAAAGATATGGTATTCCCGCCAGGCAGACCAATGATCTCAGCCATTGGGAGTCTTTTTGAAACTTCATCTCGATACATAGACCACTTCTTGCAGGATCATGTTAAATCCCTGCCGTCCTACATCCAGGACACCAGGGATTTTCTAAGACGCTTGCATGAATTCCATTGGGAAGAATCTGATCTCCTAATAACTTTAGGCGTAGCCTCGTTGTATATGAGTATTGCACACACAGACGGATTAAGGGCTCTTGGAGATTTTTTGGGCAGTAGACCGTTGAATGTATACCAGCATTCGGAGATGTTGATCAAAATGGCTGAACAGTGCCTAGAAAATAACTTTTTCCTCTTTGGTAATGACGCCTATAGGCAGCTAAGGGGTACAGCAATGGGCACCTGCTTCGCCCCCAGTTATGCAAATCTACACATGGGCTGGTGGGAGGAGCAGGTGCTCAGGACTGAATTTGAGGCAGAGTGGCAAGATAACATTAAGGTCTGATGTCGTTTTATAGACGACTTGTTCATTGTATGGAGAGGTACAGTAGAAAGGGCGAAGGTTTTTATTGCAGCCTTAAATAGCAATTAGTTAAACCTAACCTTCACAAGCACCATCAGCGAAGCACAAGTGCACTTTTTAGATTTGGAAGTTTTTGTCCGAGAAGGTAAATTGCACACATGCACTTTTAGAAAACTCACTGCAGGGAATTCTGTTCTGCATTCAAGTAGCTTTCACCCTCAAAAGCTGAAACAGAGTATCCCCTTTGCGGCGCATCTCCGCATGAAGAGGAACTGCAGTGAGGCCAGCTCTGTAAAGCAAGCACAAACTGATTTAACTGCAAGATTCAAAGAGAGAGGCTACAGTCAGCAAGTACTGAACCAAGCACTAGCGAAAGTGGATGGAATACCCAGGGAAGACATCCTCTTTAGAGAAAAAAGAGTTAAGACATCCTTAGGAGATACAGCACAGGAAGTGAGGATGATAACCGGATACAATGCCTACCATGCAAGGGTGAGAGACTGCATGAATAGGCATTGGTATCTGGTAAAAGGGGACCCTTCGTTAAGTGCCTTGGTCACAAGGAAACCCCGCATCTCTTTTAGACGAGCTAAATCCATGAGGCAACAATTGGTAAAGAATAGCCCAGAAGTAGTAGAAACAGAGAGTTGGCTCAAGGCAAATCCGGGGTTTACTAGATGTTTTAAGTACAAAGCGTGCAAACATGGTATTAATAAGAAGGAAATCCAACTACCTTTATTTAACAAACTTTGGAAAATTCCACGCTTTTTTAATTGTAAAAGCAACCATGTGGTATATGTCTTTCAGTGCACTTGCCCCAAGTATTATGTGGGAAGTACAATCCACATGGTGCATGTTAGGATCCTGCAGCAGTTGAGGGAAGTGAAAAACGGAGACAAGTTATACCCTGCAGCCCGCCATATAAATGAGGTCCATGCAGGAAACATTGATGAGTTGAAGTATTTTGTAATAGACTCTGTCCCGAAAAGCAGACGAGGTGGAAACCGGGAAGGCAAACTAAGACAGCTAGAGTCCCGATCAATGTTCCCTCTAATTTCTTTCCTCTGTGTGCGGGAGTGTAGGGTCTCTGTGTGCTGCAGCGAAGGCTATGTGCGCCAGGAACCAGACCGAAAGTGTGTGCAGTGCCAAATATCACTCCAAAGTTTTGCTTAAAAAACTGAAAAGACTATGCATTTCCACCTGCAGTTTATACGTTTAAATCCTAATATAGAACAGTGATCTATTAACTATCAAAGAGCTGCATGCAAACTGTAAGGTATAGATTAGAACATTATGAATTTTCCCCCCAGTCTTTCATTATCCTAATGTTGCAAAAAGGTTTCACTTGGGTAGAAATCAATCCTTATCAGTAAAGCTATGGTGTTACGTTTTAAATTCTCAGTGTATGCTTCTTCAGACCAAGAACTTTTAAACTATACTGTCTACCAGTATGGATGACATGTGCCTCCTACAAATTGTATTCCTCTGTCTGATGTAACATTTCCTATACATTGATTTACACACTATGATTCAGTGTCTCGGTGTAATGTGTATGCGATGTAAAGTGCTTAACACCTTACACTGGTATTGTTGTATTCCTCTTAGGGTATCCGTATATAGGTTTTCCTGTATCATGTCCTTATATAGGCACATTTTGCCATGCCCTTATATAGGCATAAAATCCCAGTCCTTATTTAGGCATTAAACCGTGTACTCCAAATACAGGCATGGTCTCCGACATCCGTCCACCCTAACGTCACAACGAGTTCTTGAAGAACAGACCCTTAGGCTTCGGGAGTTTCCCTAGCACAGGACTATTGATTTCTTCAAGGACTCATCTATTATGCATGAACCGTTATACCTTAGGGGTTCATTCATGACGTCTTCCGCTGTCCGATTCACGTCAATGCTAACATTCTGAGGTACCTCTCAGGTATAAATATACCTTCCCTAGCCCTTGTAAACTAGAGGAGACCTCGACTTCATAGGAGCCCGTTTCCCGGCCTGACGCACTGAGAAGACGCTGTCATCCCTGCACGCAGAGAGTCCAGCTTCCAGTGATCTGACTTCCCTCGCGGGGTGTTGGAGTTCGAGTCTGGCAAGAGATTCCTACCTCTCTCATTCTTAAGGTATGGGGCTGACTAGAACCTAGAGGGACTCTTGGCATACTAGGCATACTAGACTTAACATACTCTTAGTATACCATAGTAAGGAATACTTCACCTACTTCATACCGCTCCCTACACCTAGGTTAGGTTAGGTACATTGGGGTAGAACTAGCTTAGAAACGCAGCGTATGAGTACTCGAATTTTTAGTCTGTGTTATTTATGTAAATGAATATCTACTAAAGATCATGCTAGCGCAGTATTATTTATTCCTACTGCTTACACTGTACATTATTTATCTTGCACACTGTCTTGTGATCGTAACAGCACATTTAACTTACACGAGAAACAAGACTGTTCAATAAATCTTTTATTGAAACGCCCGTCTATTCTTTCTGTGTAACTTTGAGGGAAACTAAGTATGCACGATTGAGCTGAGTGAAATAGTTATCTATTGTTTCCACGACTCTGGGACACGTTCTGATTCTAAAGGGAAACAAAGTTGTCATGTTTTGCGGCTGCCAGAAACTACTCCCTTCTTGTTTGTCAAGGAGTTTCTAGTGGCCTCTGAGCTTGCTGGCACAAGTAATTAAGTTTAATATACTCGATAGAGACATACTGACCTTAGTCCTATGTCAAACCTATAGGGGATATTATTCCAATGCCCAGAGCCTATTAGGGAAATAGGAGCTACACTACATGGCGCCCAAAGTTTGGTAAGGCGGTAATTTAACGCTAGATACTGAGTAACTCAGCCGTGCTTTTTCTCTCAGAGACCCCTACCCATATACTCCAAAAGACGTCTGGAGTGGGCAGGGTTAAGTATCCACCACGGCTACATAGGGAAGTACCCTATATATTAGCTGTTTGGTTTGCTCAACGTTGAAGGATACAGTGTTCCAAAATATTGTGCACCTTATCTTTGTTTCCTTGAAACTTGTTCTACATTTTTCAAACAACAAAATGCCTGACTCCGAGACTGAGACCGGAAATGGTGGAGCTGCGGCTGATCCAGCCCAAGCAGCAGTTTTTAACTTTACAGGGTTAATTGAAACCGAGGAGGGTGTTATAGACATCCATCAAAACTTAAGAAGAGCCATCACTCTAAAACTCATAAAACATGGCCTACCACCAAGAGGCGGTAGAGCAGTTTTCGTGATAGAGGCACACGAATCCTTTCAGACAGAGGTATTCTATTCATGGGTAATATTTCCTGAATCAAATTCAGTAACACACACGTTTCACTTCTACAAAGAAGATGATCCACCAGAGGAATACATTCCTTTCGAGGATATAGAAATTCCATTAACATACCAGGAGCATCAGCTCTGGTTTAAAGGCGCCCTAAAACATCACAGAAACATTACCAGGCTCGGTCCACTAGGTAGACCAGGAGCAACATGGCCGATTCTAGCCGGCTATACACCTCATCCCGACATTGAAGAAATGTCAGACGAGGAACTACTTGTTCAACTACAAGAACTAATAAAAATATACAGACAACTGGTCCAATATGTCATGCATACTTTCACAGTCCAACAACCACTGACACTTCCAAATACAACTCCCCAACAGGGGAATACACTAAAAATTACACCACAGACTCTATACGCAGTCATGGGTAAAATGCCCACAAAACGTGAGCAAATTCCATTCTGGATAGCTCAAAAAATTACTCAAATCGAAGCAGTATTTCCAAATACTAGCCCGTATGAGAAACACAGAATACTAACAATCAGTTTACCGATGGGGATCATACCACAACTGGAAGACTGCACCACTTGGGGCTCAGTCTTTGCTGCCATCTATACTAAAACACATGGCATTCCGTCAATTGCGGTAATACCTGATGTCCTGAAACAAATTCAAAATGAATACGGGGCAGAGCCTGCTCTAAATTTAGGTATGAAATTACTGAAAAATTTCGACCAGGTCTCAACAATAATATTATCTAATATTAAAGGAGAGGCAGCAGCAGTGGCGATCCGCCAAAAATTAAGGGAATTCGATGGTACAGAACATCAAACTGAGCTACCCAGAATAATTGAACAATCTTATGCAGAATTAGGCAGAGATAGTTTGGGTGGAAGACCAGTGAAGCCGAAACTATCTGAAAGTCCTGAGAAGGACTCAATTAAACAAACTCCTACATCTTCTAAAAAGAAGTGGGAGACTAATAAACAACATTCAAACGAGAAACGTTCTCAATCCCGAGGTGGGTCGCCTCAAAAGGAGCCCTCTGAAAGGAGGTATAACCTCAGGAATAGGGATAATCTGAGAAAGCCTGACAGGTATCAAGATACTGATACACGTTCCTCTCGTCCCTTTCAGATCTCATCACAGACTTCGGAAAGAAGAGGACGATCAGAACATAGAGAAGAACGCGTGAAATCCAAAGAAGAAAAACACGCTACAAAAAATAAAACAAAACCTCAATTCTCCAAAAAGAAAGTAGCAGGTCTAAAGATCAGACATGCCGAGAATACTGAGAACACAACTCAAGAACGGAGAATGGGCCCAGAGAATGCTGGACAGTGCAGCAGAAGTCACAATAGTTCGCCAGAACCTGAAGCAACTTCTGGAGTTAGTGGAGTTGAATGAGTTCATTACAGTTGAGACTGTAAACACCAGGGTTAGTACTCCACAAAAGTTATATGAAATAACACTCCGGATGGAGGGAGACATACCTAGACAGGTGAAAGCACTTTTTTGGGAAAGACTATCAAGGGGCTATGACATACTTTTAGCGGAAAAAGACTGGCCACCACAATTTGTCAGGGAGTGCCCACACGCGAGGACATTATTATGCCTGCATTCTCCAACCATATTCCAATTCACCTAAAATATACTTATGCCAGGAAATGGGCAGTAGCCCAGGCCCCGGCATTATATAAATATCATGTAGGATGGGATGAGGACTCGCCTCACCATAAAATACATCTGAAACATGAACCTACTGCACAAAGGCAGTATCCAATAAAGCAAGAAGCTAAAAACAGGTCAGGGAGATCTTAGATCAACTTGAATACCAAGGGGTGATTGAAACATGCACCTCCTCAATGAACAATCCTTTGTTTCCTGTCTCCAAACCAGACAACACCTATCGTCTAGTTTTGGATTACAGACACCTAAACACTTGTTCAAAAACCTTTGCAGTACAAAATGCACATAGCACAGCATTAATGAATAACATTGTGCGTAAAAAATATAAAACCACAATAGACATCTCAAATGGTTTCTTTTGTCAAAACATAGCACCTGAAAGCAGGTACTTAACAGCATTCTCCATAATGGGGACCCAGCGTCACTTTTGTCGATTCCCACAAGGGCTCAAAAACAGCCCTGGTTTATTCTCAGCGAGGGTAACGGAGTTACTACAAATTTATGACAATGAGGCATTGTCCTATGTCGATGACATCTTTCTGACAGACGATGACCTGGACAAACACTTGAACAGGGTGAGCACCATTATACTGGGCTTCGCCTCTGAGGGCTACAAGTTCAACTTTAAAAAGTCCCGAATCGCCCATCTCAATGTCCTATTTCTAGGATATGAGCTTTCAAGTGAAGGCAAGAGCTTGGCAGCTAACTTTTTAGAAAAGTGTGCGCTGCTCCAACCTCCAAAAACGCTAAAAACTTACAATCCATCCTGGGTTTCCTAAATTTTGGAAGAACATACATTCTAAACTACGCAGAAAGGGTTAAACCTCTCTACGCATTAATCAAACCTGATTTTTCAATCAAAAATTGGACAAACGAACACACAGAAATCTTGCGTTCACTCCAGGCTAACATGTTAGCAACAAATCACTTACAAACACGCGTAAGTCAACGCAATTTGGTGATCCGAATAATTTCGGGTCAATGCGGCTTCACCTACTTAACCTTCAATGAGGGTGAGAAAATACCAATCGCATACAAGTCTCATTTGTATACACAAGCGGAAATGCGCTTCAGTTCAACTGAAAAATTCTGACAGCAGTTCAAACCGCTGTAGCAAAAGAAAGAGCCTTAGCCCAAGGGAAACGCATTATTGTCGTAACCCCAGTACCAGCTTTAGAAGCGGTCACAAAGGCAAGCATTCCAAATGCTAAAGCATTACATCCAAGATGGATACAATGGGTTAATTCTCTTGCTGCAACAGATGTTGAATATGTTTTTGATCCTGATTTAAAAACACAAGCATTCCTGCAATATGAACAAGAATGTCCTCTGCCCACTGAAATTCTGCCTCTCGATCAGTACGAATTCATAATTTACACTGACGGATCCGCACAACCCGCAACAGGGAGTAAGCAAGCTTACAGTGCAGCGTGTGCAATCGTTAAAGGTCACATGCGAGATGGCATCTTCAGACCTATGGTCACAAAAACTCAATCTCTAGGAGATTGTACAGCTCAGCGAGCTGAACTACAAGCATTCAAACTGGCACTTGAAAGTACAGATCGAGAATTCCCCACACTGATAGTGTGTGATTCCTTTTACGGTGTTCAGTCGTATAATGAATATATACAAAACTGGCTTGAAAATGGTTTCAAAGATGCGAAAGGTGGCACAATAAAGCACAAAATGCTTTGGGAACAAGTAGTACAGTTGAAAAACGAACTACCAAAGGCTCACGTGATCCACACACTGAGTCATCAACGTGATGGCGTTCACGTTGCAGGGAATTCATTGGCTGACGAAGCCGCGAAGGGGGCTGTTCAGACGGCTTCCGTAGCTGCGATCACTCGTTCAAAAACAAAAATAGACAGTGAGATAATGTTGGCTGTCAATGCTACAAGGAAAGGCAGTGGTGCAGCGTTACCAAAAACGTTTTCACTCAAGTACTCTTATGTAATTGATGCGAACAGCGTTCCTTTTGCGCGAATCCCTGGAGTGGGGGATAGGGTAATTCCAAACAAGGAACGTAGATTAGGACTAATCCTAGCAGCACACAAAGGGATAGCTTCTGCCCATGCAGGTGTTTCTGCGACAGAATCTTTACTCAAGCAAAGATATTGGTGGCCTGGCATTAGAAAACAAACAAAGAACTATGTTTTAGAATGTGATATATGCCAACAGATGAAAGTCTCCACAGTGAAACGCCCTGCGCAGACAACCCTGTTAATTTCAGACAAACCATTAGCTTGTGTTTACCTGGACCACTGCGGTCCCTTGCAAAGGGACGGTAACTATAAGTATATCATGGTTGCAGTGGATTCATGCTCTAGGTTCCTATGGATATGGCCTCAGCGCTCGGCTGACGCTCGAACTGTTATAAAAGATTTGCGAGTCTTTATCGGCACATACGCAATAGGCACGCTACATTCTGACCAGGGCCCTGCGTTTAGCTCTCGGGCTTACAAAGAAGCCATGGCCAGTCTGGGCGTTGCATTGCGGTACTCCTCTCCATTCCATCCTGAGGGAAATTCGGTTGTGGAAAGGAAAACCGGGACATAAAGCAGTCTATAACAGCTAGGGTATTAGGTTCGGGTGACGGGTGGGTCAAACATCTTTATGGGGTCCAACGCTCATTAAACAATCTGCCAAGAAGTTCTCTAGGGGGTCACTCCATATGAGGTCCTATTTGGGACAAGAATGTGGGTACCAGATCTCGATGACGTAGGCACAGTGGTGGAAAATAAAACATTTGATATCAAAGATCGTTTGGCTGTTTTACAGGAACTGAATGAGTTAAGAACGAAACAAAGCAACGTATTCCTACAGCCAACCACCACTGGGGAAAAACCGGCGGTCCCAGCAAGGCCTGTCTGGATTCCAAAAGTTGGGGATCTAGTCAGTGAAAAGATTGCGGACAAGAGGGAATTTGGACCTTCTTACAGACAAGCAGTACCTGTCCTAGCAGTTCAAGGAACAAGAACAGTACTTCTGCCGCCCCTTGCTGGAAGAAAGGAGAAAAGATTTGTGTCAATCGACCTCATCAAACCACAGTATGTGGCCAATACTAAATAGTAGGCCTCGTGGACTCTGACCTAGTAGCAGTCGCACTCCTCTCGCTACTATCCAAGAGGTTCAGACTGAAAGACTGATAACCATCGAGAATTCAGCTGTAACAGATGAAGGACTAGGCAACAATGCAATGGAACTCATCCCTCTTGAAAACCAAGTAACAGTTCATCCAAATACACCTGTCTACACCAATGTAGCAAGTGATCAACTGGTTCCAGTGATTTGTACAAATCCTAATGCAATTCCAACAATTGACAGACCTGCTTCTGGCTATTTCATTAACTTTGATACGTTCTCAGAAGATCCGAGTGAACCTGAAACGACACCAGCATCATTGAAATTCAAGCAGCAAGTACAAGACTTTCTTCACTTTCTGAAAAAGACTTATTTGGTTTCTCCATGGATTGAACTCTGGATTACATCTGGACTTTTTGTTTTCCTGCTCTGGCTAGCTTTGGTTACAACTGTGAGCGTGCTTATAAGTGGCAGATACATCCATGTGAATACTGAAGGAAAAGACGTGAACGTGCTTTTGAAACCTCATAAATCTTCCCATCGTGAAGCAAGAGACTTGTCATCAGTGAACATCACAGCCGTTCCTATACAGGATGGTATAGTGTGGGACAAAACAGATTTTGATATCTTCGGCCCGACGGAACAATTGAACATTCCACATTTGTTTAAAATTTCACTAAGTGATCTCATTTCGTCCAGTACCTATTCTGATGATTGGGACTTTGAGACTGTTAACGACATAATGTTTGACCTAGAAAAATCTGCTGCATTTTCTAAAAATGAATATTTAAAGGGTTCATCAGACTATGAACAACTGTATTGTTATAATCACTATGGTCATCATTATTTGCATAAATCTGCAAACCCTAGAAATGTGTTTATGTTTAACCAATGGGAGCATTGTCCTACACCACCACACGGTAGTTCAAAAACATTTGCTAACAAGTTTCCATATTTTTCAGGGTACAATACATCTGATCCAGAAACGTTTTACTATAAAAATGTAAACAAAACAGGACTGAAAATTATGTTAACAAATACGAAACAGATTTACTCTGCAACATTTATTGCCCAACTGTCTAGACAGGGTTTCGACTTATGGAAAGACACAATAGACACAAAAACTGTGTGGGGTACTAAAGATTGGCAAGTGCAGGGGATAGAAGCATTATTTAGAGCCTGTATCATCCCTGAACAAATAATGTTTTTGAATGAAACTGTCCAACAAACATCTTGTCTTGGACTAGCCAAGATCAAAGAGATGAAGACACCTTCTGTACCAACAGCTGCCAGTGATAATAATACACAGGCAGTGGTGACAGTTGACAATATACTACAACTCAACAGACCTAATCCTGATTGGAAAAATGGTTGATCTGGCACACAGACACGAACAACTGTCAGGAAAGATTCCTGAATAAAACTCAGGGCTTTACTATTCATAGGCCAGACCCACGATACGTCCAAAGACAGCATCCATGGGTAGTAACAACATACAGTGTAGGAAAATTATGCCTCGATTGGCTTCAGAAATCTACACTACAGGATGTGAAACACTTATCCTTACTTAAAGAAGACGCAGACCTTAGGAAATTCTTGCTTGGACCAAGAAAACCGCGTCAAAAACGTTTCATATATGCCGGCATTTACGCTGCCTATAATGAAGTATGGAAAGTGTCACAGATGGAGGCCGCAGAACGAATACGTGAACTTGATCGTATTAATTTAGAGAAAACACTCACTGTGGTCGACAATGGGTTAACAACTTTGTCCTCCAGAATATATTCATTGGACGGCATTGTATCCTCTGCTATCGACATACTAGAACAAGATTTGGCGATGTTACAGCAAGGCCAATCTCAATTACGTTCTATTGTGTTATTAAGCTGGACGCTGCAATCCTTGCGCGCGGGCTATGTGCCTTGGCGTTTTATCAACACGTCAGCTCTGTTTGCAGAATACAATCTAACTGATAAACAGATCGAACTGGCACAAAGGGGAGCAAAGTATACAGTGCTGAGCATTGAAAAACTGGAAAAGTTACCATTCACAGTGGCAGAAAAACCAGCTACAGAATGGTTCATTCATGGCAAAATCACACTACCTGTGACAACTTTTCAGTTTCAGTATTGCCTCAGACAAATGCAAGCAGGCAAATATGAAAGGTTGGGTAAGGAATACATTAAGACATCTTGGGATTTACCGTATACATATAGATGTTGGAGTGGGGAAGTGTTTTTGAGCGGTACACACTGTAAACGTGCACTGAGCGGTTCACTTATATGTCAGGACATTTCTTTACACGGGACTTGCAATGGTTCTGTGGCAAATTTGTCTTGCCATCAGCAGGGTACACCAGCTGCTGTGATTAATCCGACTTTTGGACAACTTTCTAATGGGAGTTACCTCATGTTGAATGATCAGAGTTGCTGCGGAATGTTGACAGGCATCCCATATCTAGTAACGGTCAACTCCAGGGTCACTTGGTGTATGCAAGTATTGTTTGCCCCAATAGACACAGTCAGGGAGTCGCCTTAGTGGCCTTCGCTGAACGTCTCTTTTATAAGATTTGACACTTTGAGCAGAATGAAAGCCATGCTTTTACAGCAAACAGAGCCTTTGACCTCGGCCAAAGAAACCTATGATCTACAAGTAGCAAGGACTTCGGCTGAGATACAGACTTTAATACGTACAAACTGCCCTATACATTTCGTGAAAATGATAGGACGTATCTTTAACATGTCAGATACAAGTGGAATTGTACATGTATTTAAGAGCATCTGTTCCGGTCTGTTAGCACCTTTCCAGGCAATACTCGGAATCATCCCGAACTTTGCACATTCGGTGTTTGGTGGCATACCATTAATTCTAGCACTTGTTGCCGGAATTCTATTTCTCTTCCTGCTATTACGCTATGGCCAGCCTATTCGCAGACATCACTCCGAGCGAAATGGAGAGAGCTCTCCTTGAACGAAAGTGCCGTGAGCGAATAGTACAGCTTTTGGGCATGACTCGTCTACGGGACCTTAATACCACGTGGTTCCTGTCATTCAGACCAATCTGGCAAGATTGCATCTTACCTGTTCTACGATGCCTGCTATGCGGTGAAGAATGCGTGTTGGACACCTGTCTAACATTTCCATCAGCAACGCCGACGGATGTCGATACTCTGCTGGTCCCGATAACGGCCCATGCTCTGTGTTGTCCCCAGAGGCTACCAATCCTGATGTCAGCGTTCATTGAGATCTCACAGACGCTTCCGGCTGCTGCTGAGGTACGAGAAAGATCTACAGGCACACATGTAACAACGGACGCAAACATTGCTGCGGCATCCTATGCTGAAAGCGATGCTTCACATCTCTGTGCAATTAATCTACTACACGAGGTGTTCCAACTGACACCAACTTCAGTGGACGATATTTTGTCTACAGACATAGATGATCTCATGTTTACACCAGACCCGTAAACTGACTCAGATTCAGCCCACAGTGTTCCAGAGATGCAGTAACAATTTGGCCTTCATACTTCAAAAACTTGGAACTCTTCCCAAAATTGAACTTTTTCCCATTTTTCGAACTAAAATGGCACTTCAATCTGCTTAAAGTAGAACTAGCCTTATAGTACAGACTTCGCGGTACTTCCACAGACACTTAGTCATCTTGTTTGTCTAAAAAGTTCATTAATTTCCATGACATGAAATGACTTTGATTTTGGAAAAACTTATCGATAATTTTTTTGTCACATGTAAATATTACTGCTTATTTCATTCAAATTGCATTTTATTTTAAATATATGCCTGAAATGAAAAGCAATGCTTAAAATGTACAGTACCTTTTGCATTCTAATAGGTTTTTTTTAATGCCTTTTAAATGGTTTTAAGAAATATTTTAGCGATATGCGGTACTCCATTTAATGTTAAGCATTTTTAAATGTTTAGCATTTTAGTATTATCGTACACACGAAAGTGGAGTGGGTGTTGTATTCCTCTTAGGGTATCCGTATATAGGTTTTCCTGTATCATGTCCTTATATAGGCACATTTCGCCATGCCCTTATATAGGCATAAAATCCCAGTCCTTATTTAGGCATTAAACCGTGCACTCCAAATACAGGCATGGTCCCCGACATCCGTCCACCCTAACGTCACAACGAGTTCTTGAAGAACAGACCCTTAGGCTTCGGGAGTTTCCCTAGCACAGGACTATTGATTTCTTCAAGGACTCATCTATTATGCATGAACCGTTATACCTTAGGGGTTCATTCATGACGTCTTCCGCTGTCCGATTCACGTCAATGCTAACATTCTGAGGTACCTCTCAGGTATAAAAATACCTTCCCTAGCCCTTGTAAACTAGAGGAAACCTCGACTTCAGAGGAGCCCGTTTCCCGGCCTGATGCCCTGAGAAGACGCTGTCATCCCTGCACGCAGAGAGTCCAGCTTCCAGTGATCTGACTTCCCTCGCGGGGTGTTGGAGTTCGAGTCTGGCAAGAGATTCCTACCTCTCTCATTCTTAAGGTATGGGGCTGACTAGAACCTAGAGGGGCTCTTGGCATACTAGGCATACTAGACTTAACATACTCTTAGTATACCATAGTAAGGAATACTTCACCTACTTCATACCTCTCCCTACACCTAGGTTAGGTTAGGTACATTGGGGTAGAACTAGCTTAGAAACGCATCGTATGAGTACTCGCATTTTTTAGTCTGTGTTATTTATGTAAATGAATATCTACTAAAGATCATGCTAGCGCAGTATTATTTATTCCTACTGCTTACACTGTACATTATTTATCTTGCATACTGTCTTGTGATCGTAACAGCACATTTAACTTACACGAGAAACAAGACTGATCAATACATCTTTTATTGAAACGCCCGTCTATTCTTTCTGTGTAACTTTGAGGAAAACTAAGTATGCACGATTGAGCTGAGTGAAATAGTTATCTATTGTTTCCACGACTCTGGGACACGTTCTGATTCTAAAGGGAAACAAAGTTGTCATGTTTTGCGGCTGCCAGAAACTACTCCTTCTTGTTTGTCAAGGAGTTTCTAGTGGCCTCTGAGCTAGCTGGCACAAGTAATTAAGTTTAATATACTCGATAGGGACATACTGACCTTAGTCCTATGTCAAACCTGTAGGGGATATTATTCCAATGCGCAGAGCCTATTAGGGAAATAGGTGCTACACTACAGTATGAGTGGCGCTATTAAACAAAATAAATATGAAAGAGAGAGGGGTTATGGACTTGAGGGGCACTGTTAAAGGTTGGTAATGAGAGTATCCGTAGCGGAGGTGGTTATTGGGGCGCTAACAAATATTGTCACACCAGGCGCCACCAGCACTAAAGCCGGCCCTGTTCAAATGGCACTAATAATTACAGTGAAATTATGAAAATGTCCCACATTGCAATTTGAAACCTTGGCAGCTATGTTGCTGCATTTCTTTTCTTAATAGGGCTGGGCTGTAGGGTGATTGTGTGCATTTGTTAAGGTTTCCGTGTTAATTGCAGCTCATGATGGGTGCTGCGATTAACATGAAAACTTTAACAAATGCACAGGGACATCTAAATGATTTTGAGGGCCCTGGGCCAAACTTATTTCTGGGGCCCCTGATCAGAATAGCTTTGGATTTATGATCCGATTTCAGCTTTTTCATGTCCTTTTTGGCCAGGTCACTGGCGTTGCAGAGGCATACTGGTCGAAATTCTAAATGTGCTTCCATCTAATATTCAGGGATAGTGGTATGTGTTTTCAAAATTGTTTTAACAAAGCAGCCAGAAGGGAGAGGAGACTAGTGAGAAATAGGATTTAGTGGCGGAGAAAGGGGGAGAGAAGAACAAAGGAGAAAAAAAGTCAGGGCGCAAAGACGAGAAATGGAGAAGGGGGTAATGGAGAAATTGGTAGGAGAGGGACGGAAAGAGAAAGGCAGCCAGAGGGTTTGGAGAACTGGGAGGGAGAACGGAAAACCGGTAAGAGAGAAAGCAAAGAACAGGCAGCGAGAGGGAAATGGAGACAAGAATGGGACGGGGGAGAAGGGGAAAGTGGGTAAAAGTGGAGCGGGACAGATATGAGGAAGAGGAAAAAGAAGAGAAGGAGACGGTGAGAGCAGCTGGGGAGTGGAAGAAAAAAGGACAAAAGATATGTCAAAGAAGACAGCAAGTGTGGTATGGCAATGCTTCAGAAGTAGCGTCTCTGCATATCGATGTTGGGGTTCTATAAGGAGCCTTTTTCGCCATCTTGTCATTTCCAAATGCTCGCTCTATGTAACCATGCTCACCTGAACGAACTAAGAAGGGTGGAAAGCTGGTTAGGCCTTGCCAAGATTTTTAATCTTGCCAAGATGCAGGTCTGAGCAGATGGCAGCTGCAAGTGTGTAAATGACTGATCCATCTGTCGGGAGTATTCTCTTCACTAACACTTGCTTCCCTTCTCTTTTTGAAACTCAGGAGCAGCAACATTGTTGTGGTGTCATCAGGGCTTTAAGTGGAAGCTTTTTCAATATTATATACAAATCATAGTTGCTGCTTATTTATCGTATGCAACTAGCAACCACTTACAAAGCCAATAGTCCGACTTAGTGCAGGTATGATGTTACTTGTTGTATCATACATCTAGATGCCACAACAGAAACAGGAAAATACAAGTCGGGCGGCACACTATGCCAAGCACAGAAAAGTTTCAAAAGTGTCAATCACCCCGCAGCTGCGCTCTATTAAGAAGAGAAATTCAGCAAGTCTAAAAACACGGCGTGTGCCTTACACGCCATGTTTGTAGAATTGCTGCATTTCTTTTCTTAATTTAGCGCAGCTGCGGGGTGATTGTGGGCATTTGTTCAAGTTTTCAGGTTAATCACAGCGCCCGTCAGGAGCTGCAATTAACAAGAAAACTTTAACAAAGGCACACAATCACCCCGCAGCCCAGCTCTGTTAAGAAGAGAAATTCAGCAAATCTACTTGCTGAATTTCTTTTGTTATTAAAGCGCGGATGTGGGCAGATTGTGTGCTTTTGTTTAAAGTATTCATGATAATCGCAGCTCGTGAGGGCGCTGCAATTAACATGAATACTTAAACAAAAGCACACAATATGCCCGCAGCCGGGCTCTACATTCACAAGAAGAAAGCAAGTGCCCACAGGCTGCCGCAAGACTTACCTGCCCCTCCCTCGTCTTCTGTTGAAGTTGGTCTATTCCGCTGCTCTCCGCAACCAGGAAACACCTGTTTGTCGCGTCACTGCTCTTAAAAAGTGAGCGGCGCGAAAAACGGGTGTTTCCTGGGATGTGCTGTGTGTGTGCACACTCCACACACGGCACTGCGCGCTCCGGGTAACAGAGGTGTGCGCGCGCGCATGTGCGCACCTTATTGGGAGCAGTGGTCCCGATACATACTCATGTTCGACTGTAAGACACCTAGAGGCTTGAACTCTGATGAAGACATGTATGTCCACTTAGAATGAGACCAACACGCAAGGAATAATGAATATCAGATAATTGGAATTGAAGTGTGAAATCTGCTAGCTATGTCAGTATACTGTTTTAATGTTTTATGGGATTTTTTATCACTAAGGTGAATTTTTATGTAGACAACTCAATTGTAGGAATTAGCCCCAAATATCTCTTCTCCTCCATTAGGGAGTATAGTAGACAATCTGATGTAAAAGTCATCTGAGTTACTTGAATTATTTTAAGAGATGATACTGTTATGCTCTGATTAGACTATAGTTTGACGATAGACTGTATCGAATATCTATTTCCAGTACTTGTATTTACATGTCAAATTCTAATTGTATTTTCTAGCATTGCATTTGCACTTTAGAATAACAATTTGCACGGAAGCACTTGCACTTTAGTATATACAAGATTAGAAGACTGTTCACCCATAAATAGGCATTATGCCTAGTGAGGGAACTGTGTATACCTTAATGCTATTACAATGTGCTGATTTTTAGACGTGCCTTTCAGTATTGCACTTGCACTTTATAACAACATTGTGCACGGAAGCATTAGCACTTTATTATCATATACGAGATTAGAAGATTGCCGATCCTATAATCAGCATTATGCTTATGGATGTAACTACGTATATATTCTAATGCCATTTTTATGCAATTTTAAAATAGAAGCATTTGCACTTTCGTTCTAAACCAATTATGCATAAGAAATGCAGCTTAGCACTTGCACTTTGAGGATTCAAAGACTGGGAGAATATTATTCCCAATGGGAGTAAGTATTCCATTACAGTAAAATTGACAATATAGAGTCCCACACCGCAGACTCGCTAACTTTAGATGGCAACAAGAGCTTTAGCACTTTATAAAGATGGGATGAGGTATTTGCACTTGCACCTTATCACTAACGGCGATCATGCTGAACTGTTCAATAAAGTCTTGAGGATGTATTGTTTATACTATAGTGGAGACTATTCCCGACAAGGTCAAAGCAAAGGCATAAGAACTTCATTTGCTGGCTTTATATAAAATCTAAAATATAAAGCCACAGGAAGGAGAGATAATGAAAGGATTACACATTAAGGGGCTTAAAATTGAGGCACATAAAAGATTATCTTTTTACACAGGCAATTTTTGGTTGTAGGGATATTTAATTTATTTGCACATTAAGTTAGAATTTTGATAATATGTAAATCGAAAAAATTCAAAAAAAGAATAGGAAAAAAGAATTAATTAGAGAAAAATATAACTGAAATAAAAATAAAAATAAAAACAAAAGCAGAAAAGATAGAAAAATTCTAAAATGGTAAATTAAGCAAATATGAGATGAGTTCGACAAACTATTGTAACCGATATCAATTGGTGTGTGTGCCTTTTGAAGTATGTTGTCTATGTCTATCATAACATGTGACCATTTTTTGTAAAGATAAAAACAATTGTAGTATTTTGGCTCGCTGTGTGAACAAGGCAGGGGATCCTGCCGAAACGTGTTACAGCCCTTTATACAAATAATAAAAACATACTGGAAGAATGGAACTGCTGTGTCGGTATCTGGCATCATGATCGTGTGTGCCGGTAATGGTTGGAGATATATATATATATATTATCTACTGGCGGTCGCCAGTAGTTAGTTATAGTTAGGACCTATTATCCATAGGAAATCCGTAACATTCTATTCCTAATAACTTTGGCGTCGTTTGACGAATCATCGCGAAATTTTCAAAACTAGTGGGGCGCTCCAGTCCGCTCCTGTCTTGAAAGTTTCGGGGTGATTCATCAAGCGGGGGCCGAGAAAAAAGGGGGTCCCAAAACGTGTTTTCTCCATGTTAATTCCCAAAGGAAATTTTAGCCACGGCTACAGCTCGAACTGCTGAACGGAATTACACCAAATTTTGCAAAAAGGTAGCGCTTGGTTCAGAAAGCGACCTTTTTTTTTAAATGGTGTAAATCCATTCAGTAGTTGCGTGGAGAAATTAAAAAATAAGAGTGAAAAAATCAATTTCCCATAGGAAACTTTATGCAAGGCTACAGCCAAAACTGCTCAACGGAATTACACCAAATTTGGCAACAAGGTAGTGCTTGGTTCAGAAAGCACCCTTTTTAAAAATGGTGTAAATCCGTTCAGTAGTTGCTGAGAAAATCCAAAATAAATGTTTCGAGATCTATGGCCGCGGTGGATCCGCGCACCCTCCCGACCACGAGCTGCATGCTAATTGGCTGTCAACACTCCAAACCAGGAAGTGTTGGCAGCCATCTTGTTCCTCGGTAGAACCGAGGAACAAGAAAGCAGTAAAAGAAGTGCGCAAAAAGCAAAAAGGGGGCAGGGTAGAAACACCCTGACCCCCTAGGCCTGCTCAGGGGGTCCTACAAGTCGGCAAAAAACGCGCTGGGTGCACGAATCCTGCCGATAAAAAATAAAAACGAAGCGAGGGCTCCCGCGCTTCGTGGTTAATTGGCACCCGGGTGGGCCAAGTCCCGGGGGCATGCGGGGGTTTATTATTAATTATATGGGGGGGCCTCTAAGGCCCCCCCAAGCCCCGGGGACCACCACCACCCCCCAGGGCTTTAAACAGAATGGTGCGGGAGGGCTCTCAGCCCTCCCGCAGCCCCGGGGACCGCCACCCCCCGGGGCTTCTTTTAAAAAAAATAATATACCTGTGTGGGGGGGCTCGAGCCCCCCCACACGCCCCGGGGACTGCCACCTCCCCGGGGCACTAAAAAAATGCTAATTTGGGGGTCCGGAACGGACCCCGAGCCCCCAGGACCACCACCTTCCGGGGCTGTGCATGTGAAGGGAGGGGGCCGCGCAGCCCCTCCTGGAGCCCTTGATGGCCCTGGGGACCGCCACCCCCCAGGGCCGGCTCCTGCAGTGTCCCGGGGTGCCTACCCCCGGGACACTGTAGTTTGCTGTGACAGGACGGGAGCCTCGCGGCTCCCGTCCTGTCATAGAAACTGCTTTGGTTTTGGAACAGAGAGCAGGAAACCTGCTCTCTCTTCCAAAAACCAAAGCAGATTGCTTTTCCACACGGGGAGCTGCATCTTAGCACGCGCGGCCCCCTTCCCGTAAATTTTTTTTTAAATTAAAAAAGGGGTCAGGCCCTGGGGGATGGGGTCCCCAGGGCCCAAAAAAAGTAAAAAGAAGAGGGGCCACACAGCCCCCCTTCCAAAAAACACGCGATCGTGCCGAGGCTCCGCCCTCCCAGCAACACTCTGCAAACGCGCCCTGTGGCGTGTTTTAAGTTGGGAAATGAATTCCCCTTCAATACTGGGGTCCCTGGGGCCAACTAGCCCACCAGGAACCTCCAGTATGCGCCAGGGGCTGCGTTGCAGAGAGGTGGTCCAGGCCACGCCCCTTTTACACCTCTCTGCAACGCAGCTCTCTGGCGCTTACTGGAGGTACCTGGTGGGCTAGTTGGACCCCAGGGACCCTCAGGATTCAAGGGGACTTAATCCCCAACTTAAAACGCGCCACGGGCGCGTTTGCACAGTGGTGAAGGGAGGGGCGGGCTTCAGGTGACATGTGTGCAAACAGGCCCCGTGGCGCGTTTTAAGATGGGGAATTAAATCCCTTCAATCCTGAGGGTCCCTGGGGGCCAACTAGCCCACCAGGTACCTCCAGTAAGCGCCACGGAGCTGCGTTGCAGAGTGTTGTAAAAAGGGGCATGGCCTCTGAACACCTCTCTACAACGCAGCTCTCTGGCGCATACTGGAGGTATCTGGTGGGCTAGTTGGTCCCTAGGGTCCCTCGGGATTGAGGAGGAATTAATTCTCCAACTTAAAACGCGCCACAGGGCGTGTTTGCAGACATGTCACCTCAGGCCCCACCCCTTCCTTCACCATTGTGCAAATATTCCTCTAAAATCAGCCGAACAACGAATTCCGATTTACTCACCTGTTATCAGGAGAGACCTCAGTGCTGCATCTTTGAGCCCAGTACTGATCCTGAAAAGTAATTCTAACCGTACTTACCAGTAACTTGAATTTCCTTCCATAGGCTAACATTGACTGGTTTCACTTGGAAATTCTTCTAAGTGTGGAGTTTTGGAACTTTATAATATTCCTCTAAAATCAGCCGAACTACGAATTCCGATTTACTCACCTGGTATCAGGAGAGAACCCAGTGCTGCATCTTTTAGCCCAGCACTGACCCTGAAAAGTAATTCTAACCATACTTACCAGTAACTTGTATTTCCTTCCATAGGAATCTATTGTCTGGTTTTCAGCAGAAAAATTTCAGTGTCGATTTTCACAAACTACAAATATTCCTTAAAAATCGCCTGTATGACTTAAACGCATTCCTTCAACTGTTTACAGGAGATGCACCAGTGCTGGATCCAGGATCCACCACTGAGTAAGAAAAATTAACGATAACACTACTTACCTGCTAAGTTTTTTTCCTCCCATAGTATAACATTGGTGATTCTATGTGAAAAAGTTTGTCAACTTTTAAAATACAATAATATTCCTTAAAAATCAGTACTGTAACCAAAACGCTTTTACTCAACTGTTTACAGGAGATGTCCCAGGACTGAATCTAGGATCTAGTCCTGTGGTTAGAAAAGTAATCCATAAAGTAACTAATTGCATTTAACTAGAAATTCACATTGAGCTCAATGTTGCATTGTGTTTGAAATTGTGTTGCCCATTGCAACAACTGTAACAACTGTACTTAAAAGTCTATTGCCTATTTGCAAAGTATTTAAACTAAAGTAATTCATTCTGAGAAAGTATATTTTGTAATGTAATGTATAATGTAATTACAATGTAATTTAAAAAATAAAATATCTAAAAATAAATAGTTTAAAAAAATGTAGTAAATTAGTATCAAAAAAATAAAGATAACAATTAATACATTTAAAAATTGTCATTTACAAAACCTTTGAAATTCACTGAAAAAAACCATAGGTTTCAGACATGTTATAGTTAGAAATTAGCATTTAAAAACCTTACAAATTCACTGGAAAAACCATAGGTTTTAGGGACAGTTATAGTTAGTTGGACATTGCACTCGAACAAAACCCGTGAAATTCCCCCGTTATAGTTAGTTCAGCTAACTATAACTCACGCCCGCAATGCACTGCTGATGACGTCACATATTACATCACTCATGACATGGTCAGTGACATCACTGATGACATCACTGATGACATCTCAAATGACATCACTGATGACATCATCCAGTGACTGTGTGTTTCTGTAAAGTTTAAATATTTTTAATATATATAGGGAAAGGCGTATTGAAGAATGAGTGGGTGTATAAGTGTCTGTATGGATGATTTAGTAGGTGCGTGACTAACTCTATAAGTGAGTGATTAAACGTATCTTACTGAATGCATGGGTTAGTGACTAAACTGGGTGAATGTCTGTATCCGTCTGTCTGTTGCTGTGTAAGTGGTGCATGGGTTTGTGAATAGCTACATGAGTGTCTATATGAGTTATTGATTGGTTGTCTGAGTATCTGTTTGGGTGCCTGAGTGTTTGTGTGGGTGGGGTGTGTGCGACTCTGTGCATAGATGTGTGAGTGGGTGATTCACTGGGTGGATGGTTTCAAGAGTGCATCAGTGATAGACTGTATGGGTGGGTAAGTGTGTGTAAGAGTGTGTTAGTGAGTGAATGTATGTCCCAGTGGTACATGTGTGAGTAACTACATATGTGAAAGGCAGTATATATGTGTGTTGGAGTATATAAATAGCTATAAGCGAGAGTGTGTGATTGTGAGAGTGACTGAATGGATGAGTGTGTGCTTGTATCAGTGATTGTATAAGAGCGTAAGAATGTGCTAGTATTTGTATGAGTAAGTGAGCTGGTGTGTGTATAACTGTATAGGTGAGTAAATGGCAGTGTGTTTAATTATTTGCATGACTGACTAGGTGTGTGAGTACCTCTATGGATGAGTGGCGGTGTTTGAGTGTCTATATAGGAGTATGAGTGCATATGATAGTCCTGTACTGAGTGACCGTAAGTATGAGTGACTGTACGGGTGAGTGAGTGGATGTGTGTGTGTAGACCTAAGAATCAGTGAGTGGGTATGTAGTTATTGGTGTTGGAGTGTCTATGGTTTTGCGAATGGCAGTCTGTAATTTAGAGTGGGTGTATCAAAGGTTATATTAGGGTGTGAGGAGGTGCATCAGATTATCACGTGGATGATGTCATCAGTGATGTCATCAGTGATGTCACTGACCATGTCATGAGTGATGTAATATGTGACGTCATCAGCAGTGCATTGCGGGGCGCAAGTTATAGTTAGCTGAACTAACTATAACGGGGAATTTCACAGGTTTTGTACGAGTGCAATGTCCAACTAACTATAACTGTCCCTAAAACCTATGGTTTTTTCAGTGAATATATATATATATATATATATATATATATATATATATATATATTAGTATATTACCTACTGGCGATATATATATATATATATATAAATATTTCATAATTTGTGTATTTGTTTAATGTATACTTGTTTCTGTATTTGTGTTTATGGCTTTGAGGTTTAAATCATAGAATTTCCTTAGACTGGGGTCCCCAAATTCCACTAAAGACTCGGTAGAGGTCTTCAGATTCTAGTAATGATTCAGTGGGGGTCCACAAAGCAAGGTTAAGAACTGCTGCTCTAGCATACATTGCTATAAAGGATTGGCTGGCACTCTGCTTTGCAGAGAGTTCCTACTCTGAAACAAGAAACCCTTCCTTTAGGTTTTGCAACTCCAGGCCCTGGCATTTTGCATGTTCTGGAAGATATCTGGCAAGCTCCTGTGTTTAAAGGCTTCACCATGCAGTCATTTGGCATTAAGGGGTTAAGGCTCACAGCTATTTTCCTTCACACAATTTAAGTTTCTCGTCACAGGACAGTCATACTACGCATGCCAAGCAGGCCAACTGACCTAATAGAAGCACTGTTCTTTAACATCACAATCTCCCCTATTTTCAACATTGCGGGACTGCTGATCTATAGGCCACCAACATCTAAGCCCGCTGAGCTATGGGAAATGTGCGACCGGATCGCTGATCTCTCTTTAAAATATACCAACTTCATAGTCTTAGGGGACTTTAATGTCCATATGGACAATGCCTTATGCCCCACGTCCATCCAATTAGCGGAGACACTGACAGGATTGAATCTTAAACAACTGGTCCACAAACCCACACATAGGGCTGGCCACATCTTGGATCTTATTTTCACGAATATCTCCACCTTAACAACTGAAGATCCTATCCCCTCTTGTGGTCCGACCACAATCTTATTCCTTTCTTTCTAACTATCGGTACAAACCACAATGTTATAAAATCTGAATATGAAGTTAGAAGAAATTGGAGGAAAGTTACCCCTGAAGTACTAGGACCTGTTTTAGAAAACACTCCTCTGTCATTCACCGGAGACCCGAACAGTGATACTGTAACCTTTAATCACTGGGTCACGTCGGCCCTTGACCAAATAACTCCTATGAAAACAACGAAACAGGCCAGGAACACACCTTCTGCCCCCTGGTTTACACCAGAACTTCGAGCAGGGAAAAGCCGCTGTAAGAAACTTGAGCGGGCCTGGCGTTTGCTTACGACCCTGAAGCAAAAATCACATACAGAAAGGCAATAAAACAGTTTCATAAATTAAAACGCAATATTATCAAGGATCATATTGCCAATCAAATAAAATCAGCTGACAACTCCACTAAGGAAATTTTTAAAATTGTTCAGGGTTTCCTTAAACCAGAGGCAATGAAAAGCAATATAGTTCCCTCTGCCACACTCTGTGAGGATCTCTCGATCTTCTTCCAGGAAAAGATCCATGACATCTATGCAGCCTTTCCTGAGACAGATCCGTTCAACACATCTCTGCCTCGCCCCTCCCGACAAATATTTGGTCTGAATTTAGCCCTTTAGATTTGGCTACTTCCCTCAAGCAGTTGGACAAAACCAAATCTGGGTCTCCACTTGACCCTTGCCCGGCCAGGTTTTTTAAAATATTAGCTCCACTGCTCAACCCTGCGCTAAACCAGCTCTGGAACACCTCATTGGAAACTGGCATTTATCCATCTAGCTGGAAAATCGCTATTGTCCAACCAATCCTCAAAAAGGAGAATGCAGACCCTACAATATTGAAAAACTTTAGACCCATCTCCCTTTTGCCAGTACCTGCTAAGATTCTCGAAAAGAAGTGCAAAAACAACTGTCCACATTTCTTGAATCAAATAAACTGCTTCACGACACCCAGTCGGGATTTAGAGCAGGTTACAGCACGGAGACCGCACTACTCGAAGTAGCAGAAACTGTCCGGGAGACAATGGATAATGGGAACTGTGCAATGCTGGTGCTGTTGGATCTGTCAGCAGCATTTGACACAGTGTCTCATAAGATCCTCTTAGATAGGCTTCAACAGTTGGGAGTGACGGGGACTACTTTAGCTTGGTTTTGTTCCTTCCTAGAGGGCCGCTCCCAGAGAATTCGGTTGCATCCTTACACTTCGAATTCTCGCCCTGTGATCTGTGGAGTGCCTCAGGGTTCAGCCCTTAGCCCGACCCTTTTTAATGTTTACCTCGCTCCCCTGGCCCCTTTGGTAAAGCAACGCGGGGTAGATGTCATTTCATATGCTGATGACACGCAGCTTGTGTTTTCCTTCCAAGATTGCTCTGAGGCCGGTTTTTCAAACTTTAGGCAGTGTCTCATGGACATCTCAGCTTGGATGACAGCTAACTGCCTAAAGCTGAACACAGAAAAACGGAAGTGCTATTTTTCAACCAGCCCTCACCTCCATTATCAGATTTCTGGTGGCCCGCAGAACTTAACCCCCCTCCTCTTCCAGTCTCGTCTGCAAGGAATTTAGGGTTCAAACTAGATACTTCCCTGTCATGTAAGACTCAGATAGCTCATGTTTCCTCGTCCTGCTTTTGGAAATTGAAGGCCCTTCGGAGATTCCTCTACTTCCTACCGATGGACTGTAGGAAAACAATAGTCCATGCGGTGATTACATCACAGCTTGACTATGCAAATAGTCTGTACATCGGGCTGCCAGCATACCTGCTCAGGAAACTGCAAACTGTGCAGAATGCAGCAGCCAGGCTTATTAGGAACATCCCACTAAGACATCATATATCCCCTCATTTGCGTAGTCTCCATTGGCTGCCTGTTAAGAGAAGAACTGAATTTAAGGCACTTACTCTTGCATACAGAGCACTTAATGATATTGGCCCGCAATATCTAAAGAAGAGAGTTCGCAAATACCATCAGTCCAGGACCCTAAGATCTAATCATCGTGAGTGCCTTGTCATCCCCCGTTTTTCTAGGTCTAGAATAGGAGGACGGTCCTTCTCCGTCAAAACTGCGACCCTGTGGAACTCCATGCCTGATCATATTAGGAAAGCCAAGTCGGAACCTATCTTCCGGAAGGAATTGAAGACTTGGCTTTTCAGTCTCCTTTAGCAAACTAGGACTCGACAATTTTAACTTGCCTTCACCCCCCACTGTATCTGCAAGCGCCGGGACACCCCCGTTGGGGGTAGCTGAGCGCTATATAAACTTAAATACATACATACATACAACTGTATTTGGGATGTATTTCTGTTTGGACTCTTTTCGTCCCATCACACTCCCTGATAACAGTAGCATGTTTATAAAGAAATTATTAAAAATAATAAAACAAAGGAAGCAAATTTTGAGAGAGACTATATTTGAAGCAGAATTATACTAGTCTGACCTCAGTAGTGGTATGGTTGCTCGTTTTTGCTTTTGGAATCTATTTGTTTTGCTGGTTGGCAGCCTGAACTCCACTATATTTAGGCGCAAGGGTCCTTGTCCCCTGACAAAGGAAAAAAAAATCAAGGGATATACTCCTGGATAGACCAATGAATGAAGGATTATATGACAGTTTTACTAGCACATAGTTTAGTTAGTCCCACATATTTCTCTCAGTAGTTCAACAAGATGTACAAAAACTGTTGTCCAAGGGTGCAAAATAATATTTCCCCATTGTGTTGTAAGCAACTTATTCCTGGTCAAGAGAGGTCAAGACGGGCCAGCTCCTGATACTCCTAAAGAAACCTATAGACGACCTTGATGACCTCGCCTACAACTGGAAAATCAGCCACCTACCAGATCATTGCAAAAGCAGTCTATGTTCAACTCACACATCAAATCAATGATAACCATATCCTGCAAGACTACCAACCCGGCTTCAGATTATGCTGCAGCCTGAAGACCGTACCTTAGGCATCATAGACAATGCCCTACTGACCACAGATAGAGGTGAAACCTGCCTCCTGATATTGCTGGACATCTTAGCTGCCATCGACACAGTTGATCATTTCACATCACCTGCACTCTGGAGTCTTAAATGGGATTCACCAGCGACATCCTTCACTAGTTCTCCTACCACCTTTCCCACCTACATCAGTTGTTCAAATTGGCATCTCCAGGTCCCAAAGATCCCCATCACCTGATGAGTCCCCAAGGGTTTCATACTGTCCCGTCAATGCCAACCTCTATATGGAGCCATTTGGTGCTCAACTCACAGATAACAGCATCAAGATTCGCCAATATGCTCATGATACACATCTCTACTTGTATGTTGCCTTGGTTTTAGATATCTATTACCTCAAACACTGTCTGTACATCATCCAGATATGGATGTCCAGTGCCTACCTGAAGCTCAACCCATCCAAGACATAATTCCTGTTATTTGCCAAGAACAACAAAGCCCTCATTCTCTTGCATCTGGATGGTGGTAATAGCCTGCTCCGTGGCCTTTTAGTATTAATAAGACTTGATTGCAAGATTATTTAAAACCCTTGGATAAATGCAAAGCAACAATCTAAGATACACAAAGCGAGTAAAGGAAGGAAAATATAAAAGAAAATAAATTCATTCCTCAGCGGTTCTGCTTCAGTTCACAAAACCACTGGATTAAAAGATGTACATAAAAGCATCCGGCTGCCCATAATATATCAGCGGTGCATACCTCCCCCCAAAAAAACACTGGGAAGCAGTTAATGGGTGCGGCATTGGGGACCCCTGCTCATGCAAAACTAGTATAAGATCACATTTCTTGTTATTCAATGGGCTGCGCCCAAGTGGAAGGGGAGACTGTGTCCAACCATCAGGGTGCTTATTCCAGAAGCCTGTCGTTTAACCATGTCCGAGCCAAGTGGATAAATTTGCCGAAGTTTCCCAGGTGTGACACAGTTTCCAGAGAGAATGGGAGGTTTTGTGCCTCTACGATGGTACAGGCGCCGTAGTGTAGAAAGACTGACCTCAGAAGCCAGTGTTGGACATTGTGCAGTACCGAGCAGCAGCAAAACAGCTGTACCAGCAACTCTTTTTTGTAGTCGCACAGTCTACATCGTACAATGTTAGTGAGAGATATCCAGCCCGCGTTCAGCTCCTTTATTGGGAGAGACACCAGTCTGGCCCATAGCATTAATTTTAGACAACGTCTGCCCAATGCCTGATGCAGCTACAGTTGTCTAATCTGGGTTGTATACGATGTCATTAGTGGAGCATATGTGCCCTTCTCCAATATGGTCTTGATATCAGTTTCTTTTGATAGCTGGTTCAGTTGCCTTTTTTTATGGCGGTTTTGATGGCAGAGTAAGAGATTGTGTTTTGGGTCCAGTTTTCTGTGGCCAGTTGTAGCTTTTTTACAGCTATCTTTAAGTAATTGTGCCATGGATTGTTCCCAGTTATAAAAAGAGTTTTTAAAACCCCCTTTATTGTATTTTCAGGGGTTGAGGTTATCCAGAAAAAAGTATTTTTCATGTGTGGCCATGCATTCAATTCTGTGGCCTCCCAGAATCCAAAATGGCCCACCTTAAGGGAATATTACATGCCGCAGCACTCTCATCCTGGACCTGACGAAGTATGATCACATTACTCCTTCTTGACAGAAATCTATCAGCTCCCTTTGCCGACCCGCACAATCTTCAAATCCAACTACATCATTTGCAAAGCTATCATGACAAGTGCATGCGCTAATTGCAGACAAGCTAAGCATCTCTCCTTGTTCTCAGTGCATCTGCGACCAGAACATCATCAGAATAAAGGCAAAAATAAATAAAAGAGAGAAAAAAAGTCAGCAAGCCTTTTCCATTTATGCACCTAGAATCTGAAAAAGCATCCCTATATCTGTCAGGACCGCCCAACGGTCCGCTAATTCATAAAAGAGTTGATGACTCACCTCTTTAAAGAACACTACATAACAATGTATTACCTGTACCTCTCCTAACACTTGTTGATTTTATACTTGTCTTGGACCCTGTACAGCTCTCCACTGCCTTTTGGCCAGGTTCAACCTACTGAAATACCATATACATACATACCTATTGCTTCAATCTTGTGATAAATCAAAAATTCTTAAGGGGTTTTGTTTGGCACAGACATGTTATATGGAGATTATTTACATTGATATTGGAAGGTAAAGGTTAATCTGAAAGATTCTCATCTCTTGGCCCCTAAAGACAGTATCCTCAGTTTACTTAGGATCAGATAGAATATAAATTCAGAGCTATACCCTTTGTCCTTACCTTGCCTTTTGGATGCTTTATGAAGATCTTAAAGCAACTGTCATTTGAAAGTGTTAACTTAGCAGTGGGATTTGTGGTAATAGATCACTAATAATTGTCATTATAATACAGTTCTTAAGTGTCCACAAACTCAAAGGAAGTGTCTTTACTTTAGCCAGCGTAGATGTCAGTGTGACTCTGAAAAAAAATTGCTTATTTTTGGGAGTGGACACCTTTCATTTCTGTACTTAGCCAGGATAGTAATGATGCCATCAAGTTGACCATTTTTTAATCTCCTTGCTGTTCTCCGGGCCCGCAAGAGGCTGTATCGAGATGATCTCAGTCATGCTCAGCCCCATTCTGCATCAGTCTCCCATTCTTTCCAGGACCAAGATGAATTGGCCTGGTGACTCTCCCACATGAAGTTATGGAATGAAATATCAGTTTCTAGGCAGTTGTCAAATATAAACAGGCCAATGGCGAGCCAGTTGTCCTTGGTGACCCTGGATGCATTCTGTCAAGCATTTGGGGATATTATCTCCCCACCAACCCATTCACAGTGATTCGTAGGACTCTAGTTCATATCCAGAGGAACACAGTAATGTTGGTGTTGATGTGACACTTATCCGGCCATTGAAGGGTTGATTCCCTCAAACCTATAAGATGTGTGTTTTCCCAGGCAAATTTCACATTTCCCAGACTACTGCCTTTTGAGCGTGAAGGATCATCTGACCATGGTGGCCTGTAGAATTTCAATGTGCCCTGGTATTTCCTGGGCCTTTCTGAGGAACCAAGGCCAGTCATTAAGGATTCCAGGGCACTGATGTCTCAATAAAATCAACCATTAACACACCTGGTCACTCC
This sequence comes from Calotriton arnoldi, assembly GCA_963921515.1. Lineage (NCBI taxonomy): Eukaryota > Metazoa > Chordata > Amphibia > Caudata > Salamandridae > Calotriton > Calotriton arnoldi. The sequence goes on from CAWUFW010002717.1 coordinate 1,559,072, forward strand.
AGTGTCTGGAGGGGAACTTTGGTCTCAAACTAACCTTTCCAATAGTAACTGTGAATTCAGTAGCTCATTTGTTCAGCAAAGGTAAATTATTTCAAACCACCAACACTTACAGGTCAGCCATTTCAACGGGCTGTTCTTTGGTTCATGGGTAGCCGATCTTTCTTGGCCAGGAGGGTTCTTCTGTCCATTCCGTTAAAGATGCCCATACCTCTATGTATTCACATTTGTTTAATGGCAAGGGGGTGCTCCCATAAAGTGCTGCTATTGGTGAAGTGTTTGCACGATCACAATGTGCCGTATTGCCTTTCACAGGGTGTCAGATTTGAGGAGTCTAGACGTCTTTCCTTAAAGGGGCTTCCTTTTACTTCACAAGGAGACACTGCTGCTATTTTTACCAGATTTATCCTAACTGAGAAAAGAGGAGGTTTTAAAAGGTCTATTATGAAGCTAAAAAGACCCCATCCAGCCTTACAGACTGTTATATAAACTTATTTTCCTGTGCATCCACTATCCTGTAAGTTTGGGCACACAGGATCATGGTTGTGCACTGATGTGTCCATTTGAGGGGCCTACAGTGCTAAGGACATTTATGGAGAACATTATATCTGGAGAAACGAAGGCTGTATTTAACGCAGCAGGCTGATGTCATGAGCAAACTTCCAAGAATTCTGATCACAAAGTGGTTTCACAAGACGTTACTGATAGACTTTAAACCTACAATAGTACTGCCACAGCTCTTGCAATAGAATTTAAAATCTCCATCACTTTTTGACTGGAGTTTTAGACCATATTAAAGACACAGAGGGCAATCTTATCCCACTCTCTCCCCTTCCTAAACTGTGTGTATTTCCATTTTGCATGAAGTCTTCGAGTGGGGGTAGCCTGAGGTGGGCTGGTCAAGGATGAGCACAACTGAAGGTTAACGTTCT